>CM019829.1:33955704-34582870 GCA_009763385.1 Coix lacryma-jobi var. lacryma-jobi
GGGATCCGTCGAAGTACATGGTCCAGAGCTCAGCTTGAATCTTGCCGGCGGGAGCTGAGTGTCGGTCCATTCAGCAACGAAGTCTGCCAACGCTTGCGACTTGATGGCTTTTCGCGGGGCGTAGGTGATGGTCTCCCCCATTAGCTCGGCGAACCACTTGGCGATGCGCCCCGTGGCCTCCCGATTGTTGATGATCTCACCGAGGGGGAAGGATGACACCACCGTTACGGGATGAGCGAGGAAGTAGTGCTGGAGCTTGCGCCTCGTGACGATGATGCCGTAGAGCAGCTTCTGGATGTGCGGGTACCGGACCTTGGCCTCGGAGAGCACCTCACTGGTGAAGTATACTGGCCATTGGACCGGCAACGCATGACCCTCCTCGTGCCTCTCGACGGCTATGACCGCGCTGACCACCTGAGTGGTTGCGGCCACATAGAGGAGGGAGGGCTCGGGGGAATCGCCATCCTGGGCTGGTTGTGGTGGCACGAGAATTGGCGCGGAAGTCAGCAACCCCTTCAACTCGGTTAAGGCTTCCTCGGCTTCGATAGTCCACACAAAGCGTTCCGTCTTCTTCAGCAGGCGGTAGAGGGGTAGTGCCTTTTCCCCTAGCCTCGAGATGAATCTGCTGAGAGCGGCCAGGCAGCCCGTCACTTTCTGTACACCCTTGAGGTCTCGAATTGGGCCCATCCTCGTGACTGCTGAGATTTTTTTGGGGTTAGCCTCGATCCCCCGTTGTGAGACAACGTAGCCAAGTAGCATGCCCCGAGGCACACCAAAGACACATTTTCGGGGTTGAGCTTCACATTCTTGGCCCGAAGGCACTCGAACGTGGTCTCGAGATCACTGATGAGACTCCCGACTTTCTTGGTTTTAACCACGATGTCATCGACGTAGGCCTCGATGGTTTTGCCTATGTATTTGCCAAAGATATACTGCATACAGCGTTGGTACATTGCCCCGGCGTTTTGAAGGCCGAAGGGCATTGTAACGTAGCAATACATACCAAAAGGCGTGATAAAAGAGGTTGCGAGTTCGTCGGATTTTTTCATCTTAATTTGGTGGTAGCCGGAATATGCGCAAGGAACGAAAGCACTTCGCACCCAGCAGTGGAATCGACAATCTGATCAATTCTAGGCAAAGGAAATGGAACTTTTGGACATGCTTTATTCATACCAGTGTAATCTACACACATCCGCATTTTTCCATTCTTTTTCCTAACTAGTACAGGGTTAGCTAGCCACTCTGGGTGAAATACCTCCTTGATGAATCCTAGTAACACCCTAGGTGTTAAGCAACCCTAAGTGCATAACTTGACATCTCATGAGCATAAAGCATCATCATCTCATGTTGCATTCTTTCTTAGTAAGTGTCATTTCATGTGAGCTTTGTAATGCTATGCTTGTTGGAATGCTTGTTTGTCTTGTTAGTGGAGTGCTTAAGTCTTCTAAGTAGTTGAACCTTGTTGGGGAGTCAAAATGAAGCTAGGTTTATGTTGGTCATGTTGGCTAACCAAGTCTCTAACCCTAGTTGCCTTGATAGAGCCCTAGGAGTCCTTTTGTTTGACTAACTAAGACCTTCTTGATAGAAGCTTTGCATGGCTGTGGGCCCTTAACCAAAAGTGTGTAGAATTTAGAGTAGAACAAAAGTTGTTTAAGGCCCAACCCATGAAAATGGGTTTAGCAAGGTGTTTTAGGACCCACAAGGCAGATTTGAGGGAGTTTGGACTTAGGAAATTTTCTAAGTCTCTAACTGACCGAGCAGTTTCGTGGAGCCAACTTTGGAGCTTTCTTGGGAGCAATCTAGGCCGAACCAGAGACCAACCTTGTAACCAAAGTTGTAGCTGACATGTAGCTCTAAGTAAAGGAGCAAGTGGTTTAGCGTTTCACCGAGCGGATTTGGAGTTAATCGCGTGCAAAACTGGCCGTCAGTCGGCCTGATGGCGCTGAATCGGGCCGGTCCGTGCCGTGCCGGCGCGCGCGCGGCGTCGTGGCCGACCGCGCCAGGACTCGGCCGCCGCGTGGCGCTCGACGGCCGGCCAAGCCAGCGTCCGCGCGCGGCGTGGCAAGCGGCAAAGCCAGCCCCGCCTCGCCTGTCCGAACTCCTCCCTCCATTCTGTCGCCGCGCTCCTCTTCCCTCTCCCCGCTCGCTCTCGTCCTCTCGCCGGAGCCCGAGTGGAAAAGGGGAAAGCCGCCGCGTTCACCGCCGTCCTGCCGCCGCGCCGACCATCCATCCAACCACCAAGCTTCGCCGTGAGCCCCCGCACCCCGTGCTGTCCTTAGCGCTCTCTAGGAAGCCCTAGGTAAGCCTCGGGACGAGCCGCCGCCATGACCGCCATGACCGCCGAGCTCGGTCCGCCGTGGCCGGCCTCCGTCCCGTGGTTCCGTGTCACCCTAGCGCTCGTTTAGGGGTTAGTGAGGTCCGAGGAGAGGGTAGAGGGTGTTGGTTTGGTCGATTAGGGTTAAAAGCCCGCGGAACGCCGCCGTCCGCCATGACCGCCATGGCCGGCGCGCTCGGTCCGCCGTGGCCAACCCTCTTCCCGAGCTCAACCATCTGCCCTAGCTAGCGTTCGCGAATCGCCTCGGTATGCTGGAGCTAGTGGTGGTGATGGTTAGGCCGATTAGGGTCTGGAAGCGCGAGTACGCCGTCGTCCGCCGCTTGCCAAGGTCGCCGGAGTGGCACCGCCGTGGACATGGGTGCTCGGAGCTTGCGCCCGGGCTTCTGAGCCTCGGTTAGGTTTACGAAGGTCGCCGGAGTAGGATTTGGGAGTCCGCTTAGCTCGTCGTGGCCGGAGTCGGCCGGCGTAGCTCGCCCGCGCCGCCGTGTCCGCCATCGTCGACGGCGAGCTCTATCCGAGCATGCGCCGGGCTAGATAGGGGTACCGCCGGGTGCGGAAGGTCGAGGGGAGTCCGCCGGTGTGTCCGTTTCGCCGGAGGAGTCGCCGACGGCGAACGGCGCCATGGTCAACGTCCTCTGCTCTGTGTGTATGTCAGGTGGGGTCAGTTTGACTCGAGGGCCCCGCGTCAGTGAGTCAGGTTCCGTCCGTGTGCACTGGTTTGGGTGCACGTAGCAGTTTAGGTTTGAATGTTTTTCAGGTTTTTTAATTTTCCAGAAATTGTTGTAATGCTTGTTTAATTCATATCTTGCTAAATATAAATGCTAAAAAGGTGAAACAAGTTTTGTTAGGTTTGTTATGTTGAGGTCTATGCATGAAAAATATAATATGTCCAGTTTGTGGTGATTTTCTGTGTAGTTATATTTAATTTATGTTTAGGCTGAAATCTTGTTAAATGCATAGTAATTTGTATTTATCTCAGAAAAATGTGATTCTTGTTTTGTTAGGTTTGTGTTGAGGAATAGTTTCTGGGAAAAATGTAAAATGAGGATGCTCTGTGAAATAATTTGGCAGTAGTAATTAAAATGATTAAATGCTGTTTTCTTGTTTATTTTGTAGTAATTAAAATATGAAAAGCATGAGCTTGGTAATTTTTACTGACTGCTCTTGTGCTAAGAAGTTCAGAAGAAAATTATGAAATCTGTTGTTTGACACTTTGTGCTAGGGGGTGTAGTTCAAAGCACCTTTTCATGATAGAATTTGTCTTTTTCATAGGGTTAGAGTCTAGGTCCAAATGGGGTGAAATTTGGACAGAGGATTAGATTAAGTGTTGTTAATCTCCAGTAATTTTTTATAGATTTTTGTGAAGCTGTCTAGGATGGGTTGCTGTTATAGGTTGGTTTGTTTAGAGTTAGTCTAGCTCTGGCTAGAGGTTAACAAACCCGTTAAGCAACTTTGATGTGGTGACAACAAGACTTAGTAAGTAGTATGTTAAATTAAGTAAGTGAGTAGCAGTAGATGACATGTGCTTATCTCCTAATGGTTACTCCATGTTGCATCACCATGCATCCCATGTGCATTCATGTTATTCATTCATGTACCGCATCATGCAGGATCGGTAGTGGAAGCCCAGGAGACGCCGGAGGAGCAGCGTCAGGAGGAGACACCCGAGGAGAGGATTCCGGAAGGGACGCGGAGGATCTGCCGGAGTGCCGTGATCACCGCCCCGCCGACTTCGAGCGAGGCAAGCCCCGGAGCATTCTAACTCCTACGGTTTGCAAACGTTTTCAATTAACCTGATGATGGATGTTGCATTAGGTTTAGGAATTGATTGCTACCGTTGGTGCATTGTTACTTATCCTTGTCCACCTGCAATATATCTTGATATCCCTGTTTAGGTCTAGGCTCGTATATGCTTAGCCTGCTTAGACCGGTAAAAGTCGGGTGATTTCCTGTCTCCCGCATATAGGTGGATACTGATCATGACTAGCCTCGTGCTATCGTGGATTATAACCATGTGATAATTAATCTGAGACCGGGCGGGATGTAGGAGCAGCAGGACATGGGTTCTGTGTGCTAGTAGTCTCCCGTCTGTGTCGATTAGGACCCGACGAAGGCACACCTCAGTCATTTTGAACGCGTCAATCACTTAACGGAGTAGGTCGGAGTACCTCCCGTGAAGCCGAGTAAGGTTTTTCGAGCCGGTGATGGAGACGTTGACGCCTAACACCCAGGGCCTTACATGTACCGTGGGCAACTATTCTGATCGACCTGGCATGGTCCGAGGGCAGGCAGGGCCTGATCGACCTGGCATGACCGTGGGCAGTTAATAGCTTGAGCGACCTGGCATTGAGATAACCCCCGGTGTAGAAGGGTCCATGGCCGTCCCGCGATTTGGGTTCTCGAACCTCCTGAAGTGGTCGCCAACGGCCACCTGGCAGGGTGTGTCGGGCGAGTGTGCGACATTTTGTCCCCAGCTGGTAGGAATCGATTATAATCGCCATCGCTCCTGGTTAGTGAGTAACTTGACTGAGCATGTGTTACCGTAGTAATATATGGAATTAATGATAGTTATGGTTGGTGAATCTGAAAGGCTATTATGAAATAGTCACTCTTGCTTGATTAAGTAGTCAAGTGTTTGCTCTAGATCAGGTGCAAATCTAGATAATCAGGCTGATTACATAAAAGTGACTGCTAATACTCTAATGATGATTATTTATAATAAAATGCTTTTATGCAAAAAGGTAGGTGTGGCCAACCCCAGATACAGCCTTGCATAATCCTTGGTGTCAATTATTTCTGGTTTATGACGGGTAAGTCTAGCTGAGTACCTTCTCGTACTCAGGGTTTTATCCCTTGTTGTTGCAGATGGGCAATGTTCTTCGGCTATTGCGAGAACTGTCTGTACCTCCGAGGGCAGTGACTAGACCATGGGCATGGTCAATCCTTATCTTCCCTGATGCTTTTGTGGACTAATCAGGCATATGGCACCGTATTGTGAACTACGGACTTGTGTTTCAAAACTATGTCGCTTCCGCTTTTGAATTCAAACTATGGTTTGTAATAATTGTTGAACTCCGATGTATTTGAACTATGTGCGAACTGAATGTAGATCGTGGACATGTACGCTAATCTATTACGATCTTGGTTAAGGTTGAACGACTTGAAATCCTTCGAGATTTCCGGACTACCGGGTTTATACGAGCTTAAGTACTTGTAGTCTCTGCGCAAGCAGCGATTCGGTGCTTAATCTGGTATAAATTGGTCGGTTCTGTCACAGCTGGCATCGGAGCGTGGTTAGCGTTACTGTTCATGATTTATTTGAAAAACTGTATTTTCAAATAAAATTCCTTCATTGTCAAAACTTGTAGCTATAGTAGGTTCTGAAAAACCCTTCTTATAAAGATTTAGGTGTGCCATTGATCAAGTCCTTATGCCCAATAGGAACTTAGGTGGCTATTTAAGTACTAACTTTGGGGTTGTGCATCATACTTATTTTCTTTTATTCTGTCGTCCATACGGCAAGGGTGAAATTGTATGGATGCTATTCCTCGGAATAGTAATGTATGGATCAATTGCCTCTACGCTAAAGGTAATGAGAGTTGTGAGAGCATGATTGGACAACCGCCAATCTAGGGAAGTGCTTATATGATACCGACGCGTATACCTGTTCCACACAAGTATATGTGAAAGTATTGATTGTGGGAGTAATAATTTCTGATGGGTGCATATACTGCTTACGTGTATACCGGGTGTACACCTAAGTGAGTATTAGATTTAAATTTCCGCAGTGCATGATGTTCATACTGTGGGAAGGGCTGAAGTGAGTTTCTGCAGGTATGCTAACTTGCGAACGTGTAGTACGTTTAGTTAACGTTATGAGTGAGCGTGTATGCCACCGCCTAGCCGTTAGATTGTTAGGCAGTGAGGACGTATGAAACGTGCATGCATCATGATCATATAATCTTGCATTAATCTTACTTCCTTCCTTATGGTTTCCGTCCCGTTTTCCTAATAAAAGTTGTTCTCAAACTAATAAAAATCTATGTGTGGGTACACTTCTTACAGATGGCACGCACCAAGCGCACTGCTCGCAAGTCCACGGGAGGCAAGAGGCCTAACTACATGCTGGGGCCATGGACCGATGAGGGATCAGAGGACTTTTTGGAAGAATTTGGGATGCCCACTATCCTCTGGAGAGTTCTGCACCTGGTCGGATATCAGGAGGGCCAGGAGCCGCAGTACGACTGGCACCGTGTGCAGTTGTCAGAGGATCGTCACGTGTACACGGTGGAGGTGGACGTACCCAGCCGCGATGAGCAGGATCACGTCTGGTGCCGTCGAGTGTTTGCTTTGCAGGGAGGACCCCCTGGGATGCAGCCAACAGGGTCGCATACACAGTTCTCCGGGACATCATGGAGGACCATCCAGAGGTGGTTGCCCAAGCTACCGCCAGTATCTTCCCGACGACAGACCTTACCAGGCAGTGTGGCGTCAGCCAGGCGTTACCGTACTTGAGGCTAGCTCTCTTGAGAGGGAGCATTGTGCTGGACCAGCAGGGAGTGCGATGGCTGCTCTGATGGCTACTTACGGGTGCCTGTCACGCAGCTATGATCATCTGGATCATATTCTTAGCGAGGAGATGGCTGCACAACATCGCCGGCAGGAGGAGCACACTACAGAGATAGACCTCCTCACTACACAGCTAGCTCAGTTGACAGTAGAGAGAGACCAGGCACTTCAGAGGGAGCAGGAGACTGCTCATCAGCTTGCCATTCAGCAGGGGTCGACTACTTTCTTGGCCTCGGTCATGAGGGAGACTGAGGAGGCGCTTCGAGGAGTTTGTGTTGAGGGCATTCGTGTTTCAGAGGAGAACAGGCTGCTGAGGTTGCGAGTGGGAGACCTAGAGCTGCAACTCCATCACCTGCAGGACTACAACGACCGTCTGCACGAGGAGATCCATCGCAGGGAGAATGAGAGGAACCCCATCTTTCCCCAGGAGGATCCGGAGCCGAGTAGTTCTTCTAGTAGTTCTTCAGATATGTCTAGTGAGGACGGTGACGTTGGTGAGATCGCTAGAGAGTAGTCTAGATCGTATGCTTAGCGTCTAGATGGTCTTTTGCGTATGTTGGCACGCCCGATCTTTTGTGTGTTGGGCTGATGTAAGCATGGGTAGCAGACTTATGTGATGTGTGTGAGACCTTGGAAAGTCCCATATGTATGGGCAAAACGATGGATGTTATGTTATCTTTTGCATGATGTGTTAAGTGATCTGGTTATGTGTTGATGCGATGTGGATTGAAATTTATTGTACCTCTGTCATTGTTTGGTGAATTGTTTTCCGAATAATTTCAGTGGGTATGATTTATTGTTCTCTACAAGTTGCAACTTCGCCTAATGGTCGCTTACTATCCTATATGCAGATGACGACAACTCGTAGTGGAGCAGGCGGTAGTGGTGGAAATGAGGACCCCAGAGAAAACCGCAATCCACCACCTCCTCCATCCCCGACGGCTGAGCAACTTTTTGCTCAATTTCTTGGAAGCCAGCGCAACATCGAAGCTTTGCTGAGGGAGAACTTGGCCCAGGGACATCAACGCCCTGAGCCGAACCAGTATAGTTCTTTCAAGGATTTCCTGGATACCAAACCACCAATCTTCAAGGAAGCTACAGAACCATTGGAGGCAGAAGAATGGCTGCATACTCTGGAGCAGAAGTTTCGTTTGCTCAGGCTCACAGAAGAACTGAAAGCAGAATATGCCGCACACCAGTTGCAGGGACCGCCGGATTTGGTGGGGACATCACCGCACCACCTACCCTGCCAATGTTCCCATCACTTGGAGGGTGTTTACTACCGCTGTCCGAGGTCATTACATTCCGCCGGGTTTGACCCAGATGAAGGTGGCCGAGTTCATGAACCTGACACAGGGGACTCGATCTGTTACGGAGTACCATCACATATTCAATTCACTGGCTCGTTATGTCCCAGACTTCGTTGACACAGACGCTAAGAAGATTGCTAGTTTCAAGAGAGGCTTGAATACTAAAATGGGAAAGTCAGTGGGTACATCATCCGTACCAATTTCAGTGACTTCATAAGTGACTGTCTGATTCAAGAGAATCATAACAACAAGCATGCTGCTAGCAAGGCCCGGAAGAGGACCTTTGAATCAGGATCACCACAACCCAGAGGACCACCAGCTCAGCGAAACCTGTATCGACCACCAGCGCCGGGGCACGTTTTAGGCCGCCGCAGAAGAAGAATCAGCCACAAGCTCAGCGCAATCAGAAGCCATACAAGATAGCTGCTGCTCAGGCTCGTGGAGGTCAAGGCAGTTCTTCAGGAAACAAACCGTTGGTTCGGGGACCATGCTACAACTGCAACCAAGAGGGGCACTTCGCAAGATACTGCCCCTACCCAAAGAAGCAACAGGCCAACTACCCCGCACGCCTGCACAACATGACCGCTGAAGAAGCTCGTGCTGGAGAACCCGTGACTGCTGGTATGTGTCTTGTTAACCATCATCCTGCAGTTGTTTTGTTTGATACTGGATCATCGCATTCGTTCATGAGTAAAGCATTTGCACAAAAGCATGATCAAGAGGTGTCTGAAATGGATTATGGGTTTCGCGTAAGCTCTGTGGGGAGTAGTGTGTTGTCTAGGCAGATGGTCCGTGATGCAACCATCGACATCGGAGGGCATAAGTTTGGGGCTAATTTAGTAGTTTTGCCAGGGCTCAGTATGGATGTAGTCCTAGGAATGAGTTGGATGAGTATGTGGAAAGCGGTGTTAGACACTGCAGGAAGAACTCTTACCTTGTCTGATCCGAGGATGGACAACAAGTTACGTATCTCTCTTCCTCGAGGGGCTGATTTTGTTGATCTATCTTGTACCTTATCTATAGAGGACCTGTCAAAAATTCCAGTTGTTCGGGATTTCCCAGACGTCTTTCCAGATGAGTTGCCGGGTTTACCGCCCAAGCGGGCTGTAGAGTTTACCATTGAGCTGTTACCAGGGACTGCACCGATCTCGAGAAGACCTTATCGTATGCCGCCCAATGAATTAGCCGAACTCAAAACTCAGATTAAGGAACTTTTGGACAAGGGTTTCATTCAACCTAGTGTGTCAGAGTGGGGATGCCCAGCTTTGTTTGTCAAGAAGAAGGACAAGTCTCTGCGGATGTGTGTGGATTATCGACCGCTTAATGCCGTGACCGTTAAGAACAAATATCCGTTGCCACGGATAGATATTTTGTTTGACCAGTTATCCAGAGCCAAAGTATTCTCCAAGATCGATCTGAGATCAGGCTATCATCAAATTAGAATCCGACCACAAGATATCCCAAAGACTGCTTTTTCAACCAGATATGGCCTATACGAGTATTTAGTCATGTCTTTTGGACTGACAAATGCTCCAGCTTACTTTATGAGTTTGATGAACTCGGTATTCATGCCAGAACTAGATAAGTTTGTAGTGGTGTTCATTGATGATATTTGGTTTATTCTGAGAACCCGGACGACCATGCAGAACATTTGAGGATCGTCTTGACAAGACTCCGGGAACATAAACTTTACGCTAAGTTTAGTAAATGCGAGTTTTGGTTGAAGCAAGTACAATTCCTTGGTCACATCCTGTCAGAAGAAGGAATCTCTGTGGACCCTAGCAAAGTACAAGAAGTAATGGATTGGGAAGCTCCAACTTCGTTGGGGAGATTCGGAGTTTTCTCGGTTTAGCAGGATATTATCGTCGTTTCATTCCCGATTTCTCCAAGATTGCCAAGCCCATGACAAGTTTGCTTCAGAAGGATCAGAAGTTTGAGTGGACAGAGAAGTGTGAAACAGCTTTCCGTACCTTGCGGAAACTATTAACCACTGCTCCTGTCTTAGCTCAACCAGATATCGAGAAGCCGTTTGATGTCTTCTGCGACGCATCGAAAGTTGGTTTAGGTTGTGTTCTTATGCAAGAAGGCAGAGTGATTGCGTATGCTTCACGACAGTTGAGAAAACATGAAGTTAATTATCCTACGCATGACTTGGAATTAGCTGCTGTGGTACACGCTCTAAAAATATGGAGACATTATCTGCTTGGTAACGTCTGTAACATGTACACGGACCACAAAAGTCTCAAGTATATCTTTACTCAACCTGAACTGAATATGAGGCAGAGAAGATGGCTTGAGTTGATTAAGGATTATAATTTGCAGATACATTATCACCCAGGAAAGGCAAATGTAGTTGCTGATGCTCTAAGTCGGAAGTCGCATTGTAATAACTTGAGGTTACAACCAGAGGACGAGTTTAGTCTCGTACACCCTGTGATCTTGCGTCACATCGAGCTGCAGAGCACCTTAGTTGATCAGATTCTAGAAGGGCAGAAAACAGACAAGGGAATCTATTATATCAAGGAAAAGCTAAGAGCTGCCACTGAACCCGTAAAACATTTCCGAGTTGATGATAAGGGAGTGTTATGGTTTGATAATCGCTTAGTGGTACCCAAGAATAGGGAACTCAAAAATCAGATTATGGATGAGGCTCATCTTTCTAAATTGTCTATCCATCCCGGGACACTAAGATGTATCAAGATTTGCGTCCAAGATTTTGGTGGACCAAAATGAAGAAGGAAATTGCCGCATATGTAGCCAGATGCGACACGTGTTGTCGAGTGAAGGCCATTCACCTGAAGCCAGCCGGAACACTTCAACCTTTATCAATACCTGAATGGAAGTGGGACGAAGTGAGTATGGATTTTATCACCGGTTTGCCTACCACTCAGAAGGGAAACAATTCAATATGGGTAATAGTAGACCGTCTCACCAAGACCGCTCATTTCATACGAGTTAAAACTTGTTATCGAGCACCAGACTATGCAGAGATTTATATCAATCAGATTGTCCGATTGCATGGTATACCCAAAGTCATAGTTTTGGATCGCGGAACACAGTTCACTGCACCATTCTGGGAGAAAATGCAAAAGGAATTAGGTACTAAGTTAATCCATAGTTCAGCTTACCATCCCCAGACGTCAGGGCAAACTGAAAGGGTAAATCAGGTTTTAGAGGATATGTTGAGAGCATGTGTGATATCCGCGAAGGGATCTTGGGAGAAGTGGTTGCCATTAGCAGAATTTGATTACAACAACAGTTATCAAGAAAGCATTCATAGGCACCTTTCGAAGCTCTGTATGGCAGGAGATGCAGAACACCAGTGAGTTGGGGTGAACCAGGAGAACGTCGCTACTATGGAATTGACTTCGTTAGGGAAGCAGAAGAACAAGTTAGAATAATTCAACAACATATCGCAGCGGCACAGTCCCGACAGAAAAGCTATGCCGATAAGCGAAGAAGGCCGCTTGAATTCAAAGTGGGTGACTATGTGTATTTAAAGGTATCACCCATGAAAGGAGTTAGACGTTTTGGCGTGAAAAGAAAGTTAGCGCCAAGGTTTGTGGGACCCTACAGGATAATGGAAAGGAAGGGAGAAGTGGCTTATCAACTACAGTTACCTGAACATTTAAAGGCTATATTCCCTGTATTCCATGTGTCACAATTAAAGAAATGTCTTCGAGTTCCAGAAGAGGAAGTACAACCGGCCAACATCAAGTTACAATCCGACCTCACTTACTCAGTAGAGCCGCACCGAGTGCTTGATGAAAAAGACAGGATAACTCGCGGAAGAATAGTGAGGCAGTATAAGGTATCTTGGAGTGAGCAAGATGATCGAGATGCCACTTGGGAAACAGAAGACTATCTAAGAGAAGTATATCCCCACTTCTTTAAGAAATGGTTAGTAACTTAAATCTCGGGATGAGATTCCTTTAAGGAGGGGAGGGCTGTAACACCCTAGGTGTTAAGCAACCCTAAGTGCATAACTTGACATCTCATGAGCATAAAGCATCATCATCTCATGTTGCATTCTTTCTTAGTAAGTGTCATTTCATGTGAGCTTTTGTAATGCTATGCTTGTTGGAATGCTTGTTTGTCTTGTTAGTGGAGTGCTTAAGTCTTCTAAGTAGTTGAACCTTGTTGGGGAGTCAAAATGAAGCTAGGTTTATGTTGGTCATGTTGGCTAACCAAGTCTCTAACCCTAGTTGCCTTGATAGAGCCCTAGGAGTCCTTTTGTTTGACTAACTAAGACCTTCTTGATAGAAGCTTTGCATGGCTGTGGGCCCTTAACCAAAAGTGTGTAGAATTTAGAGTAGAACAAAAGTTGTTTAAGGCCCAACCCATGAAAATGGGTTTAGCAAGGTGTTTTAGGACCCACAAGGCAGATTTGAGGGAGTTTGGACTTAGGAAATTTTCTAAGTCTCTAACTGACCGAGCAGTTTCGTGGAGCCAACTTTGGAGCTTTCTTGGGAGCAATCTAGGCCGAACCAGAGACCAACCTTGTAACCAAAGTTGTAGCTGACATGTAGCTCTAAGTAAAGGAGCAAGTGGTTTAGCGTTTCACCGAGCGGATTTGGAGTTAATCGCGTGCAAAAACTGGCCGTCAGTCGGCCTGATGGCGCTGAATCGGGCCGGTCCGTGCCGTGCCGGCGCGCGCGCGGCGTCATGGCCGACCGCGCCAGGACTCGGCCGCCGCGTGGCGCTCGACGGCCGGCCAAGCCAGCGTCCGCGCGCGGGTGGCAAGCGGCAAAGCCAGCCCCGCCTCGCCTGTCCAAACTCCTCCCTCCATTCTGTCGCCGCGCTCCTCTTCCCTCTCCCGCTCTCGCTCTCGTCCTCTCGCCGGAGCCCAAGTGGAAAAGGGGAAAGCCGCCGCCGTTCACCGCCGTCCTGCCGCCGCGCCGACCATCCATCCAACCACCAAGCTTCGCCGTGAGCCCCCGCACCCCGTGCTGTCCTTAGCGCTCTCTAGGAAGCCCTAGGTAAGCCTCGGGACGAGCCGCCGCCATGACCGCCATGACCGCCGAGCTCGGTCCGCCGTGGCCGGCCTCCGTCCCGTGGTTCCGTGTCACCCTAGCGCTCGTTTAGGGGTTAGTGAGGTCCGAGGAGAGGGTAGAGGGTGTTGGTTTGGTCGATTAGGGTTAAAAGCCCGCGGAACGCCGCCGTCCGCCATGACCGCCATGGCCGGCGCGCTCGGTCCGCCGTGGCCACCCTCTTCCCGAGCTCAACCATCTGCCCTAGCTAGCGTTCGCGAATCGCCTCGGTATGCTGGAGCTAGTGGTGGTGATGGTTAGGCCGATTAGGGTCTGGAAGCGCGAGTACGCCGACGTCCGTCGGTTGCTAAGGTCGCCGGAGTGGCACCGCCGTGGACATGGGTGCTCGGAGCTTGCGCCCGGGCTTCTGAGCCTCGGGTTAGGTTTACGAAGGTCGCCGGAGTAGGATTTGGGAGTCCGCTTAGCTCGTCGTGGCCGGAGTCGGCCGGCGTAGCTCGCCCGCGCCGCCGTGTCCACCATCGTCGACGGCGAGCTCTATCCGAGCATGCGCCGGGCTAGATAGGGGTACCGCCGGGTGCGGAAGGTCGAGGGGAGTCCGCCGGTGGTGTCCGTTTCGCCGGAGGAGTCGCCGACGGCGAACGGCGCCATGGTCAACGTCGGGCTCTGCTCTGTGTGTATGTCAGGTGGGGTCAGTTTGACTCGAGGGCCCGCGCGTCAGTGAGTCAGGTTCCGTCCGTGTGCACTGGTTTGGGTGCACGTAGCAGTTTAGGTTTGAATGTTTTTCAGGGTTTGTTTAAATAGTTTCCAGAAATTGTTGTAATGCTTGTTTAATTCATATCATGCTAAATATAAATACTAAAAAGGTGAAACAAGTTTTGTTAGGTTTGTTATGTTGAGGTCTATGCATGAAAAATATAATATGTCCAGTTTGTGGTGACGTTCTGTGTAGTTATATTTAATTTATGTTTAGGCTGAAATCTTGTTAAATGCATAGTAATTTGTATTTATCTCAGAAAAATGTGATTCTTGTTTTGTTAGGTTTGTGTTGAGGAATAGTTTCTAGGAAAAATGTAAAATGAGGATGCTCTGTGAAATAATTTGGCAGTAGTAATTAAAATGATTAAATGCTGTTTTCTTGTTTATTTTGTAGTAATTAAAATATGAAAAGCATGAGCTTGGTAATTTTTACTGACTGCTCTTGTGCTAAGAAGTTCAGAAGAAAATTATGAAATCTGTTATTTGACACTTGTGCTAGGGGGTGTAGTTCAAAGCACCTTTTCATGATAGGATTTGTCTTTTTCATAGGGGTTAGAGTCTAGGTACAAATGGGGTGAAATTTGGATAGAGGATTAGATTAAGTGTTGTTAATCTCCAGTAATTTTTTATAGAGTTTTGTGAAGCTGTCTAGGATGGGTTACTGTTGATAGGTTGGTTTGTTAGAGTTAGTCTAGCTCTGGCTAGAGGTTAACAAACCCGTTAGCAACTTTGATGTGGTGACAACAAGACTTAGTAAGTAGTATGTTAAATTAAGTAAGTGAGTAGCAGTAGATGACATGTGCTTATCTCCTAAATGGTTACTCCATGTTGCATCACCATGCATCCCATGTGCATTCATGTTATTCATTCATGTACCGCATCATGCAGGATCGGTAGTGGAAGCCCAGGAGACGCCGGAGGAGCAGCGTCAGGAGGAGACACCCGAGGAGAGGATTCCGGAAGGGGACGCGGAGGATCTGCCAGTGCCGTGATCACCGCCCCGCCGACTTCGAGCGAGGCAAGCCCCGGAGCAATCTAACTCCTACGGTTTGCAAACGTTTTCTAATTAACCTGATGATGGATGATGCATTAGGTTGTAGGAATTGATTGCTACCGTTGGTGCATTGTTACTTATCCTTGTCCACCTGCAATATATCTTGATATCCCTGTTTAGGTCTAGGCTCGTATATGCTTAGCCTGCTTAGACCGGTAAAAGTCGGGTGATTTCCTGTCTCCCGCATATAGGTGGATACTATCTCCTTCGAGATTTTCGGACTATCGGGTTTATACGAGCTTAAGTACTTGTAGTCTCTGCGCAAGCAGCGATTCGGTGCTTAATCTGGTATAAATTGGTCGGTTCTGTCACAGGATGGTTTCCGAGTTTGGCCACAAAACTCGGACTAAGGGTTTCCGAGTTTAGCCACAAAACTCGGGCTAAGGACGGTTTCCAGGTTTGGGCCTCAAAACCTGGGCATTGAGGGTTTGCTGAGTTTGGCCTCAAAACTCAGGCGCTAGTGGGCTGGTTTCCCGGTTTGGGCCTCAAAACCGGGGGTTGCCTGGAAAGGCTGGTTTCCCATTTTGGGCCACAAAACCGGGGGTGTAGAGCGAGGGCGGCACGTGGCGGCTATCGGGAGGTTGCGTCGAGGCAACGCTACGACTTGTGCGGGCGTGGCCGTCGGATCCACCTACCACTGAGTTGGTCCAGATTAACCCTAGGGTTTAGCTGGTTCGCTCTGTAATTAGTTGAGGGTAGAGTAGGAATTAGAATTAGGATAAGTAGAGGGAGACACCCTCCTCCCATTTTTATCTCACTCATTTGCTCTTTGCTTCTAGGGTTTCCTGCTCTCCCAATCCCCTGTTGTAGCTAGCTGAGATCCGCAGAGAACCATACCTCTGTGTACTGGAGATTTTGAGGAAGTGAGGCCGTAACCAAACTGTTGTAGCGTGTGGTAGCCACACGGTTGCAGATCAATGTGTTGATTCGTGTTTTTCCCTATCTAGTGCGTCTTTGCGAAATCTGTTTGAATCAACTTGTTCGTATTTGAAAGGAGATCATTTCCACCGAAGAATTTTCTATCTCCTTATGAACAAGTAGATCGGGTTGATTTCATTTCGGGGCGCTTTTGTTCATCCTTCTCCCTTTTGATTTCCCGGTGATTGGATTGATTTGAGCGGATGATTTCTTGCGGATAGTCTTCCAACTACTCCATGATCATCCTCTACAAGTTGGGAACGTGGGATTTCGATTTGAATCATTTTGGAGAAGATTTGGGTGAAGGGCGAACAAATTCGCCCTCCCTGAGTGACCGCGGACAGTCCGGCACTCAGGCGCGGACAGTCCGCGCATCGGGATTCAGCCGAGCAGTGGCTGCGTGTCTCGGTGAACAGTGCTGAAACTTGACCGGCGAACAGTCCGCTGTTGTGTTTGGCGGACAGTCCGGGACTCGGGCAGGGAACTTCAGCAACTGTGCTGTTTCGGGGATTTTGCCGGCGGACAGTCCGCCATCCCCCCGCGGACAGTCCGCGGTTGAGCCGGAGCCGGGACCGTACTGGCGGACAGTCCGGGACTTGGCTGATTGTTCCGGTTTAGTGCGTTTGCTCTCCTGGCTTGTTCGCTTGGTTTCGGAACTTCTCCTTTGGCCCTAGAGTTGACCAAGGAAACTCTCTAGGTATCTTTGCTACTTGTTAGCATTGGTATTTAGGAGTTTCTCGACGTAGCCGTCAATCTACGTTCGAGACTTTGTTTTTGAGGGAGTATTCGAGCCGGAGCTTTTGGTAGTTGGTTTGCTATCTTCTTGTGGTGCCTCGCTGTGATCCTAGGGATCATCCACCCTCTTCCAAGGGTCGTGGGCATCACGGTTTCGATCGCGTTTTCTCGGGGTTGATTTTGGGACATTTGGCTAAAGTTTTGAGAGAAATTTTTGAGCTCCCATTCACCGCCCTCTGGTCGCCTTGCTAGTGCTTTCTCGGTCCTTCAATTGGTATCGGAGCGGGTTAAGGATCTTCCACCTTAGCCGGTTCTAGATCCACAGAAGGCGACATGGATCGCGGCGTGGGCAAACCTCGGGCGCTGCGGGCGATGGGCCGGTTTCTGAGTTTGGGCCTCAAAACTCGGGCGCTGCGGGTTTCTGAGTTTGGGCCACAAAACTCAGGCTGGTGGGCTGGTTTCCCGGTTTGGGCCTCAAAACCGGGGGTTGGTGGAAAAGGCTGGTTTCCCGGTTTGGGCCACAAAACCGGGGGTGCAGAGCGAGGACGGCACGTGGCGGCAATCAGAAGGTTGCGTGGAGGCAACACGGACGAGTTGTGCGGGCGTGGCCGTTGGATCTACCTACCACTTGAGTTGGTCCAGAATAACCTTAGGGTTTAGCTGGTTCGCTCTGTAATTAGAATAGAGAGAAGGGGTAGAGTAGGAAATAGACTTAGACTAGAATAGGATAAGTAGTCAGGGGAGACACCCTCCTCCCCTATCTCAGTTTTAGCCACCTCATTTGCTCTTTGCACTTAGGGTTTCCTGCTCTCCCATCACCTGCTGTAGCTGAGATCCGCAGAGAGACTTGCAACTCTGTGTACTGTTTGATTTTTGAGGAAAGGAGGCCGTAACTCCTTGTCGTAAGCGTGTGATTGCGCTTCGGCTTGCAATTCGTGGGTGTGATTCGCGTTTTGTTCGTGTTCTTCGCGGAATCCTTTTTCCCCACGATTTTCCCGTCGCTTGATCTCTTTGCTCGGTTCATTTTTTGCAATTCCGTTTGAACTAGTTTGTTCTAGATCGTGAGGCACTTCTTTTCCACCGAAGGAATCATCCTCTAACCTCACGGTCTAGGAGATCGATCGATTTTTCGTTTCGGGTCAAGTTTTCTCCCTTCCCCGAAATTCTTCGATTCATCGATTTGGAGATAGGTTCGAGCCATGATCTCTTAGAGATAGCTCACTATACTCTTTGTTACTCTTCTCACCAAGTTTGATCCCTAGAGGATTTGTTTTGGGTGAGATCGAGTCGAATCGGTGAAACGAACAGCCTGAATCGGGGTGACGGACGCTGCCTGTTCAACGACCGGATGCTGTCAGTGAGTCCGGTCGATGAACACCTTCGCTGTGTTCGGTTCGTGACTTGACCGGACGCACCTTTGCTAAGTGACCGGACTCGCCCATTGTACTATTCACTTGGCTTGTATTTTGTGACCGGACGCACTGCTCTCGAACGGACGCTCGTCTCTGGTGAGTCGGTCAGAAACAGTAAGCTCCGAAAACTGTTTTTGCACGACCGGACGCGTCCGGTGGTCAGCGACCGGACGCAGGCAGAGTCCGGTCAGTGCTGGTTCGACGCGTTTTCGTCCGCAGTTTGTTCGTTCGTCTTTCAATTCGAGATTCGTTTGTTGCGTTGGATTCCTAACTTCGTGCTCTATAGAATTTGGGCTTCCCGCTTTACAAAATAGCCTGAATCCCCCTCGCGTTGCTCGGGGGAGGTTGAGGTTACCCAAAACCCATCCCGTCACTAGTTGACTTGCGTGAACTTGGGTGAGGAAGTTTTTGTGGTGCCTCGTTGTTGATCCAGGGATCATCCACCCTCTTCCAAGGGTCGTGGGCATCACGTTTTTGTAGTAGCTCTTGGGGATTGATTTTGGATACTTGGCCAAAGTTTCATGAGAAATTTTATTGGCTCCCATTCACCCCCCTTGCTCGCCTTGCTTTTGCATTCTCGGTCCTTCATTAGCGAGGCTCGCGTAACACTTTCATAACTGATTGGAAAAAAGCGACGACCACTTTTTCTTTTAGCGAGGCTCGCATAACGCTTTCGTAAGCTGATTTTGGAAAAAAACAGCGACGCCCCCTTTTTCTTTTAGCCAGGCTCGCGTAATGCCTTCGTAAGCTGATTTTGGAAAAAACAGCGACGCCCCCTTTTTCTTTTTGCGAGGCTCTCGTAACGCTTTCGTAAGCTAATTTTGGAAAAAATAGCGACGCCCCCTTTTTCTTTTAGCGAGGCTCGCGTAACGCCTTCGTAAGCTGATTTTGGAAAAAACAGCGACGCCCCCTTTTTCTTTTTGCGAGGCTCGCGTAACGCTTTCGTAAGCTGATTTTGGAAAAACAACGACACCCCTTTTTCTTTTAGGGAGGCTCGCGTAACGCCTTCGTAAGCTGATTTTGGAAAAACAGCGACGCCCCCTTTTTCTTTTAGCGAGGGTTGTGTGGAACTTCTGGTTTTGCTGGGGTACATGACTTTTGGACTTCGCGTCTCCCCTTATCTTAGGTGGAGGTGAGGTTTGCATTGCGAGCCCCTGGCGTTTTTGCCAGGGTGCTCGACTTTTTTTGGACTTCGCGCCTCCCCTTATCTTAGGTGGAGGTGAAGTTGCATTGCAAACCCCTAGCGTTTTGCGAGGGTGCTCGACTTCTTTGGACTTCGCGCCACCCCTTATCTTAGGTGGAGGTGAAGTTTGCATTGCGAGCCCCTGGCGTTTTTACCAGGGTGCTCGACTTTTTTGGACTTTGCGCCTCCCCTTATCTTAGGTGGAGGTGAAGTTTGCTTTGAAAAAGTTTGTTTTTATCGAAGCAATCTTTAGAGTGTTCTCATCGATTATAGCGCTCTTTGAGAGAAGGCCTTCTTTTATCGATGTTGTGCTGTGAAGGTGATAATTGGAGTTTTACTTTTTCCGGGGGTTTTAGCCTGTATTAAGAGTTTGGATGCCTGCCTCGTTAAAAAACCTTACGCCCCTTCGTAAGGAAAAGAGTGCAGCTCCTTTTGTTTTTGTTACAAGTGTGGAAATGGAAGAAAAACACAAATGAAAATAACAAATTACATAATGCGAGGGCTCGCTAAGGCTCCGCTATGGGTAGTATTTGCGAAGGTCGTCGACGTTCCAGGTGTGAGGCAAGATGTTTCCCTCGCTGTCGGAGAGGTGAAAAGAGCCGGGACGATTGCATTCTGTTATTAGGTATGGACCCGTCCACTTTGGTTGAAAACTTCACCGCCATGCTGGCGTTTTGCTTTCGAATGAGAACGAGGTCGCCTTTCTTTAGCTCTTTGATTCTTACCTTTTGTCTCGCCATTTTTTGTTTCTTCTTGATACTGCAAAGGTTGTGCACTGCGTTGCACCTTGTTTCTTTGAGCAAGTCTTTGTCAGTAATTGGTTTTGTTCGTCCGTTTCGAAGGTGGTTCTGAGTGATACGTGTTTCAACTCTTCTGGTAACACAGCTTCTTCTCCAAAGAGGAGCCTGAATGGTGTAAATTTGGTGGCTCTGCACTCCGAGGTGTTATGTGACCAGGCGACGGAGGTTAGCTCTTCTGCCCACTTTCCTTGGGCCTGCCTTGCAATTTCTTTGATACTGCTTGAAAGATTGTTTGCACCGGCTCTTTCGACTAAACCGTTGGATTGAGGGTGTCGACTGAAGCGAAGCACAGTATTGTTCCGATTTGAGCGGCAGAATTCTTTGAAAACCTCGCTGTCGAATTGAGTGCCGGTTGTCGAAGTTAGATATTTGGGGACTCCGAAACGGAATTATTTGCTGCAGAAAAACTTTCTTCACAGCCGAGGTGGTGATGGAACCAGTGGTCTTGTTTCAATCCATTTCGTGAAGTATTCCACAGCTACGACTGCGTAAGAAGGTTTCTGGAGCCGTTGGAAGTGGACCGACGAGGTCCATATGCGGCATCTTTGAAACGGCTATGTTGGGCAATCAGAGTTGTTTGGAGCTGCGGATACATGGGTGTATGCCGAGTCTCTGAGTGATGAGTGATTGTCAACTGGGATGATGCGCATGTTCTTTGGCTTGTGTTGTGCAGGTGTCGAGCACGGATACAGTGATCAGAGGCGAGGTGAAGGTCAAGTAGAGACGTGCCGTGCCGATGGACCGAGAGTGGCGAAGGGCGGACGTGAGGCTTGGACTGAGGGACCAGAGGCCCGAGGATCAGCTGTGGTGGCTGACAGCCTGGGACAGCGACGAGCGAAGACTTGCGGTCATGTGTTGCCTGGGTCGTGGACTTGGGGACACGTGTCGGTGGACGGGGTGCACGGGTGGTGCATCCCTCTACGACGTCGGTTTGGTGGTTGAGCCAGAGAAAAACCATCGGGTGGACGGTTTCCAGGTTTGGGCCTCAAAACCTGGGCGTGGATGGTTTCCGAGTTTGGCCACAAAACTCGGGCTGAGGGGTTTCCGAGTTTGCCACAAACTCGGGCTAAGGACGGTTTCCAGGTTGGGCCTCAAACCTGGGCCTTGAGGGTTTGCTGAGTTTGGGCTCAAAACTCAGGCGCTGGTGGGCTGGTTTCCCCGTTTGGGCCTCAAAACCGGGGGTTGGCTGGAAAGGCTGGTTTCTCGTTTTGGGCCACAAAACCGGGGGTGCAGAGCGAGGGCGGCACGTGGCGGCAATCGGGAGGTTGCGTCGAGGCAACGCTACGAGTTGTGCGGGCGTGGCCGTCGGATCCACCTACCACTGAGTTGGTCCAGAATAACCCTAGGGTTTAGCTGGTTCGCTCTGTAATTAGTTGAGGGGTAGAGTAGGAATAGAATTAGGATAAGTAGAGGGAGACACCCTCCTCCCATTTTTATCTCAGTCATTTGCTCTTTGCTTCTAGGGTTTCCTGCTCTCCCAATCCCCTGCTGTAGCTAGCTGAGATCCGCAGAGAACCATACCTCTGTGTACTGGAGATTTTGAGGAAGTGAGGCCGTAACTCACTGTTGTAGCGTGTGGTAGCCACACGGTTGCAGATCGATGTGTTGATTCGTGTTTTTCCCTATCTGTGCGTCTTTGCGAAATCTTGTTTTGAATCAACTTGTTCGTATTTGAAAGGAGATCATTTCCACCGAAGAATTTATCTATCTCCTTATGAACAAGTAGATCGGTTGATTTCATTTTCGTGGCGCTTTTCGGTTCATCTTCTCCTTTTGATTCCCGGTGATTGGATTGATTTGAGCGGATGATTTCTTGGGGATAGTCTTCCAACTACTCCATGATCATCCTCTCCAAGTTTGGGAACGTGGATTTCGATTTGAATCATTTTGGAGAAGATTTGGGTGAAGGGCGACATTCACCCTCCCTGAGTGACCGCGGACAGTACGGCACTCAGGGCACGGACAGTCCGCGCATCGGTAATTCAGCCGAGCAGTGGCTGCGGTTTGGTGTCTCGGTGAACAGTGCTTGAAACTTGACGGCGAACAGTCCGCCTTTGTGTTTGGCGGACAATCCGGGAGTCGGGCAGGGAACTTCAGCAATTGCTGTTCGGGGATTTTGCCGGCGGACAGTCCGCCATCCCCACGCGGACAGTCCGCGGTTGAGCGGAGCCGGGACCGTACTGGCGGACAGTCCGGACTTGGCTGATGTTCCGGTTTAGTGCGTTTGCTCTCCCGGCTTGTTCGCTTGGTTTCCGGACTTCTCGTTTGCCTAGAGTTGACCAAGGAAACTCTCTAGTATCTTGCTCTGTAGCATTGGTATTAGGAGTTTCTCGACGTAGCCGTTCAATCTACGTTCGAGACTTGTTTTTGGAGGGAGAATTCGAGCCGGAGCTTTTGGTAGTTTGGTTTGCTATCTTCTGTGGTGCCTCGCTGTGATCCTAGGGATCATCCACCCTCTTCCAAGGGTCGTGGGCATCACGGTTCGATCGCGTTCTTGGGGTTGATTTGGGACATTTGGCTAAAGTTTTGAGAGAAATTTGAGCTCCCATTCACCCCCTCTGGTCGCCTTGCTAGTTGCTTTCTCGGTCCTTCAATTGGTATCGGAGCGGGTTAAGGATCTTCCACCTTAGCCGGTTTAGATCCACAGAAGGCGACATGGATCGCGGCGTGGGCAAACCGCCGTTTTTTCGATGGGACAAACTATGCGTATTGGAAGATATGCATGTCGGCCTATCTGCAGAGTTTGGGTGCTTCCATCTGGGATATTTGCAACTCTGCCGATTACGTGGTCTTGGCTGCTCGTGTCTCTCAGCTTCAGATCGATGAGCACGATGCCAATAGCCGAGCCCGTAATGCTCTTTTCTCATGCTTGAGCATGAGTGAGTTTGATCGCGTTTCTCACCTCGCTACGGCTCGGGAGATTTGGGCTACCCTCATGCGTTTCCATGAGGGAACCTCTCAAGTCAAAACCCGTCTCTACGAGTCGTTCAAGCGAGAGTATGAGAACTTTCGACACATGCCTGGCGAGAGCATAGAAAGTTTATTCGCTCGCTTTCAGGTCATTGTCAACAGGATGAGGGCTAACAAGGAGCTGTTGCCTTTCGACGATCATGAGAGAGCTTTGAAGCTTTTGCATACTCTTGATCGATCGGTGTGGGACTCCAAAGTTCAGGCGATCATCGAATCACCTAACTATGAGACCCTCACGTGCGACGAGCTCTTCAGTAAGCTCAAGTCCAGTGAGATTGACGCCATGGCGAGGGCTTCTTATGAAAATCCTTCTGGCCGTCGATGGCTTTGGTTTCTGGCTCTTCTGCTAACCCCTCTGGAGGCTTTGCACTCTCTTCGCCTTTTCTGTCACAGAGGACCAGCTTGAGTCTTTGGGGGATGACGAGTTGGCTTTGCTTGCCAACCCGGTTCTCGCGGTTCCACAACAACCGCATGAACCATCGCCGCGGAGGAGGACGCTCGGGATGCTACGAGTGCGGCGACCCCGACCACTTCATCGCCAACTGTCCCAAGAAGAAGAAAGCATCTGGAAGGGCGATCATGGGCACAAGTACGACTCCGGCAAGCGCAAGGAGAAGTACGTCCCGCGAGGCACAAGCGGAGGGCGGCTTCGACAAGGAGTACATCAAGAAGAAGTACTTGGAGAAGGCCCAGGCTGAGCAGCGTGCGTTCTTCGCCACGCTCAGCGACGTCGACGGCTCGGATGACGACTCCGCTTGCTCAAGCGATGACGAGTCGAGAAAAAGAAGAGGATCGAGGACAAGCTGAACGGCCTCTGCTTCTTCGCCGACGACGACGGCTTCTGCACCATGGCCCTTGGCAAGGAGGTCGACGGCGAGCTGGTGAACTCCCTCGGAACGACGACGACGACGACGACACCTCCCAGGTATCTCTCACCCACGACGAGCTTTCTGCTGAGGTCGAGAAGCTTACTGCCGCCTTGCTTAGTCAAGATAAGCTGCTTAGGCGTGCCGCTAGAGAGCGCAAGGAGTTTAGGCAGAAGTGGGGAGGACGGTGAAGGAGCTTGAGTTTGCAAGTCCACCGTGGTCGTTTCTGAGGAGGTTGAGTGCGAGATGTGCACCACGCACATGACTGACCTTCTCACTTTGAGAAGTAAGTATGTTGCGTTGGTAGGAGAGGTGGATGAGCTGAAGGCTAGACCTTCGCTGTTGGGTGCGTGCAAGACTTGTCCTGTCTTGCAATCCGAGTTGGCAGAGAAGAATGCCAAGATTGTGTCTCTTGAGGAGGCCAGCTCGGGTAGCACTTGTGTGGCTAGGTGTGCTCTTGGTGAGGGTTTGGAGATGGAGATGCCAATGTGAAGCATGACAAGATGCAACCGAGGAGGAGGAAAACACATACCTTCGGACCATCTTGTCATGGGTGTCTTTGGTGAGCCACAGCTCGGGATGATGATCTCCCAATTCAAGCGAGCTGCTGGAGGTCCCGGTGTAGGCTTTGCTCAGGGTGTTGATCTTTCTGCTTTGGGAAGATTGGAGAGTCGAGTGGTTTGAACCCGAGTGAGAAACCCAACTCCACCACTACTCCCAAACTTACCAAGCTTCCACCCAAAGAGCCTCTCAAGCCTAACACCAAGGATGGGGTCTTTGTTGAGCCTCCGAGAGCTCCACCCAAGAACCAGCAATGGGCTCCCAAACCCAACCACCTAAAGAACAAGCTGGACACAATGCCACCTATCCAGGAGGAGTTGCCACAGAAGGGCAAGGTGATCCACACCCACAACCATGAGTACCAACAACCCCCTTGAGAGCGGTGAGGTACCATTGTGAGCATTGTGGGAGAGATGGACACCTGAGTGAGTTCTGCTTTCGGCGCAAGAGAGAGGCGCGCCGTGCTAGGGAGATGAACAACCCGGACATGTACCATCCTTTCCATGATGTACATGTGCCGAATGTTCAGAGGAGAGCCCAGAGGAGAGCTGCTAGGCCAGAGGTCCAGAACCTCAAGTTCCCAGGCCTAGGCAGCAGAGAGCTCGAGGAGAGAGGCTAGGCTAGAGGTGCAGTGCCTCAATCCTAGGCCTAGCCTCGTAGAGAGCGTGCCCGGCGGTAGCCTGCAGTTGCAGATTTGGACCGTGGCGGTGGCTTTGTAGTTGAGCGTTTTCCCCCACCGCGGTTTGAGTATCGCGATGGACGCTCCTCCCTAGCGGACCACGTTTTCTAAACGTGGTGATCGCTTCATCCGTAGGTGTGCTAGGAATGGTTTTTGCTAACCGTTCTTTTGAGCAGCCGGCCCAACACTGGTATTCCCTTACTTCACTAACCCAGTGTTGGCCCGTATGCTCACCCTATGTCTTTTTATTGATGTAGGTAAAACGATTGGAGAACGTTTGGTTGGTGGATTCCGGGTGTTCGAGGCACATGACCGAAAACGCCAAGTGGTTCTCCAGTCTTAGTCCGGTCGCCGGAAAGGAGTATATCACCTTCGGCGACAACAGCAAAGGTAAGGTGCTGTCTCGTGGGTCTGTGCGAGTTAATGAGCACTTTGTGTTGCGCGATGTTGCTCTTGTTTCTAACTTGCATTTTAACCTTCTTTCTGTTTCGCAACTTTCGATGATGACTATGAGATTCGTTTTAAACCGAATCTCAGTCGCATTTTGGATCCTCAGGGCAATCTTGTTTGTGTGATTTCGCCCTTTGGAAAAGTCTTTCGTGCGGATTTCTCGGAGTCGTTGGTTTGGAATTTTCGTTGTCTTTGGCTGGACCTTCCTCCTCTGATCTTTGGAAGTGGCATAGGAGACTGGTCACCTGAGCTTCGACTTGCTTGCAAGACTTAGTTCACTTGGCCTAATCCGAGGATTGCCCAAGTTGTCCATGGAGAAGGATCTTGTTTGCCATTCTTGTAGACATGGGAAGATGGTTGCCGCTCCCCACCATCCAGTGACTCAGGTCATGACTAAGCGCCCTGGAGAGCTTTTGCACATGGACCTTGTTGGTCCGGCTCGGGTGAGCTCGGTGGGGGGGGAAGTGGTATGTGCTTGTTGTTGTCGACGATTTTTTGAGATATTCGTGGGTCTTCTTTTAGCTGAGAAGACCGAGACTTTCTCCTTGCTCGCAATCTGATTTTGCGTCTTCAGAATGAGTTCCCTTTGAACTCGATGCGAGCTATTAGGAGTGATAATGGTTCCGAATTCAAGAATTCGGATTTTGAGAAGTTTTGTAACTCTTTGGGTTTAGAGCATCAGTTTCTTCCTCCTACACACCGCCTCAGAATGGTGTTGTAGAAGGAAGAATCGGACCCTTGTAGAGATGGCCAGGACGATGCTCGATGAGCATAGGACTCCTAGGCGATATTGGGCCGAAGCTATGAGCACTGCATGCTACATTTCCAATCGCATTTTTTCTTCGAGCTTTCTTGAAAAAGACCTCTTATGAGTTGCGTTTTGGAAAACTGCCCAAGGTGAGTTATTTTCGAGTTTTGGTTGCCATTGTTTTATACTCAAAAGGGCAACTTGGACAAGTTTGAGTCTCGTTCTTCTGACGGTGTGTTTTGGGTTATGGCACTCACACTCGAGCTTATCGTGTACTTAACCTTGACACTAACCGAGTCATGGAGACATCAGATGTCACCTTCGACGAGACCATGGTTTGTCCTTCTTCTCGTTTTGAGCGTGCAGGTGATCATGAGGTTGGCGAACCTCTTTCGATGATGAAGAAGAAGGTGCTGAAAGGATAGATGACCCAGCACCTCCTCCACCTGCTGTGCCGCAAAGAGCGGCTTCTACGACGACTCACGGCCCCGACACGTCGTCTTCCGGGGCCGTGGGATCCGCCACCTCGAGCGGTACCCTTTGTACCCGAGGAGGCACCAGCGCTGTTGAGGGGGAGGCCACTTCGGCAAGGGAGGCGCCACGACACATTCAGCGCCAGCACCCGCCTCAGCAGATGATCGGCAGCATCGACGAACGCGTCACCCGGTCAAGGCAAATCTCTCACTTTGCTCATTCTGCTTTTGTTGCTGATTTTGAACCCCGGGATGTTGGACACGCTTTGACGGATCCGGATTGGGTCAATGCCATGCATGAGGAGCTTGAGAACTTTGAGAGAAATCGGGTTGGGTTCTAGTGTCTCCACCTTCTGAGTGTCATCCAATTGGGACAAAATGGGTTTTCAAAAACAAACAGGGAGAAGATGGCCATGTTGTGAGAAACAAGGCCAGACTCGTAGCCCAGGGATATAGTCAAGGAAGGAGGGGATAGACTATGAGGAGACGTTTGCTCCTGTAGCTCGTTTGGAGGCGATTAGGATACTCTTGGCTTTTGCTGCATCCAAAGGTTTCAAACTTTTTCAAATGGATGTCAAGAGTGCCTTCTTAAACGGCTACATAGAAGAGGAGGTGTATGTTAGACAACCCCCCGGTTTCGAAAATCCCAAGTTTCCAAACCATGTCTTTAAACTCCACAAAGCTTTGTATGGTTTGAAACAAGCCCCTAGAGCCTGGTATGATAGGTTAAAAACTTTTTGCTTGCTAAGGGTTTTAAAATGGGATGTGTAGATAAAACGCTCTTTCTCCTCAAGCAAGGCACTGATACTCTCTTGGTCCAAATTACGTGGATGATATCATTTTCGGTGGTTCTTCTCACGCTTTGGTTGCCAAGTTCGCAGATACTATGAGCAAGGAGATCGAGATGAGCATGATGGGCGAGTTGACGTTTTTCCTCGGATGCAAATCAAGCAATCTCGGGAGGAACGTTCGTGCACCAGGGCAAGTACACCCGCGACATTCTGAAGAAGTTCGATATGGGTGAGGCCAAGCCTCTTCCAACACCCATGTCGACCACGACGGCCCTGGATGCGGACAAGGAAGGAGAAGCAGTGGACCAGAAGGAGTACGGAGTATGATCGGGTCGCTGCTGTACCTGACGGCGACACGCCCGGACATTCAGTTCGCGGTGTGTCCTGTGCGCGCTTTCAGTCATCGCCGCGCACTTCGCACCGTCAGGCGGTGAAGCGCATTATGAGGTACTTATCCTTCACTCCAGAGTTCGGATTTGGTATTCTGCTTCCTCCAACCTCTCCTTTGCGGTTATTCCGATGCCGATTTTGCTGGTTGCCGTATTGATCGCAAGTCCACTTCTGGGACTTGCCAATTTATTGGATCTTCTCTTGTATCGTGGTCTTCTCGCAAGCAGTCTAGTGTCGCCCAGTCTACCAGAGAGGCTGAGTATGTTGCTGCGGCTAGCTGTTGTTCCCAGTTACTCTGGATGATGGCCACTTTGCGTGATTTCGGTCTGAGCTTTTCTCGCGTTCCTTTGCTTTGTGACAGCACGAGTGCGATTAGCATTGCTAAGAACCCCGTGCTTCACTCGAAGACCAAACACATTGATGTGCGCTTCCATTTTCTGCGAGACCACTATGAGAAGGGTGATATCGACCTTGCCATGTCGATACTCATCATCAGCTTGCTGATATTTTCACCAAGCTTTTGGACCAATCAACCTTTAATCGGTTGAGAGGTGAGCTTGGTGTGTGTTTCCCCTTTTAGATGGGGGAAACATTTTGACTCTGACTGACTCTTTTCGTTTTGTCTTTGTTTCTTTTGCATTTCAGCATACGCTTTACATTCTGAGCTTCATGAATATAGTCTGAAGAAATGTAACTATGCTCTGTGTAGTTTTTACTCCGATGCTTTAAGATGCTGTAGCTTATGCTCTTTCTGATCGCTAATACATGTTGTGAGCTGAGCTATTTTTGAATGGTGAAATGCTTAATGAACCTAAAACTTGAAAATGTTCAACATTGAGATATGCAACTGGCCTGTGTGTAGAATGTGTAGAGGTCACTTCTGCTTTTCATATATGCTAGGTTGCTATGTCTCTAGTGTTGAGTCATTCACTTGCTTGATATGTTCATTTCTGTTTAAAATCTGAACCAAGTTAAGTGAATTGGAAAGATCGAGATGGGTTTGCTTGTTAGCACCTCACAGTATCGAGACTGTTTCCCATTGCACTTTGGGTTAAACTTGAGCTGTGTAAGTGTATGACCGAAACTATTTGCTTTAAGCTTCTGATTGCTTCTTCATAGGCTTCGCACAGTTGGAAAGTTAGGCAGTAACAAGCATTCAACCTCTCGCAGTCACATGCTGTTTCTGAACTTGTGTAATTTCACCGCTGCAACTCCGATTAAAACCTGAAATCACAAGTATATACTTTCATTGGTATCAGCATGATGTTTGAACTGTGCTAGGGGTAGTTCACCTTGTATACATGTTTAGCACTTGTTTGACTTCCTGTCTATACATGTCTTGTGCTATTTTGATGGTGAATACCTTTTCGGCTGAAATTGCTCACATGTTCATATTTCATATTTGGTGATCAGTTTGAGCCTTTGCTAGCATTCTGTGCATTTTCTGCATCATCGGATCCAAACTCCGTAGAGCATCTTTGCACTCTTTTGAGTATACTCCTGAAGCTCCTAACTTGCATTTTGACTCATATGCATCTAGGAGGGGAAGAAACTTGCTGTTTTTGCACTTTTAATGGTGCATTTGCTGAGGGGGAGCACTTTACCCGATAAGTGCATTTTCAACTAAGGGGGAGAAATTTGACAAATCACGTGTTCTTCGAACGTTTAACTTAGGGAGATATTGCAAATCATTTGCTTTCTGAGTTGAACTAAGGGGAATCCTCCTGGTTATGTGGACTATTTGAGGGGGAGTTTGCTCCGGATGAGTTTTGACATTTTCAATTGGTTTGGAGCAGTTTTTTGCTAGTTGTGTTGAGCCTTTGCCTCTTCTTGAGGGACTAGCATTTGCTTTTCAGATTTTCAATTGGTGTCAAGCTCTTCTTCTTAAGATGGTAACAGTTGGTATCGAGCTTTCTTGCTAGTTGTGTTGAGCCTCTGTGCCTCTTTCTTGAGGGACTAGCATTTTGCTTCGATATTTTCAATTGGTATTTGCTAGCGGTGTGAGCCTGTTCTACCTCTTCTTGAGGGCTAGCTTTCCTTTGCTGGTCGCGTCGAGCCGTTGCCCATGTCTTTGGGGACCAAGTTCTCTTTGCTCCTTCCACTTGACCTTCTTCGGCATTGCTATGCTTTTGGGTCATTGGTTGAGTTTTCTCTTCTTCTTCCTCCTTCTATTTTCTTTATGATTTGTGTGTGAAGGACCGAGAATGCAAAAGCAAGGTGACCAGAGGGGGGGTGAATGGGAGCCAATAAAATTTCTCTCGAAACTTTGGCCAAGTGTCCCAAAATCAATCCCCAAGAGCTACTACCGAAAACGTGATGCCCACGACCCTTGGAAGAGAGTGGATGATCCCTAGGATCACAGCGAGGCACCACAAAAACTTCCTCACCCAATTTCACGCAAGTCCACTAGTGACAGGATGGGTTTTGGGTAACCTCAACCTCCCCCGAGCAACGCGAGGGGGGGATTCAGGCTATTTTGTAAAGCGGGAAGCCTAAATTCTGTAGAGCACGAAGTTAGGAATCCAACGCACCAAAGGGATCTCGAATCGAAAGACGGACGAACAAACTGCGGACGAAAACGCGTCGAATCAGCACTGACCGGACTCTGCCTGCGTCCGGTCGCTGACCACCGGACGCGTCCGGTCGTGCAAAAACAGTTTTCGGAGCTTACTGTTTCTGACCGGACTCACCAGAGACGAGCGTCCGGTCGAGAGCAGTGCGTCCGGTCACAAAAAAACAAGCCAAAGTGAACAGTATAATGAGCGAGTCCGGTCACTTAGCGAAAGGTGCGTCCGGTCAAGTCACGAACCGAACACAGCGAAGGTGTTCATCGACCGGACTCACTGACAGCGTCCGGTCGTTGAACAGGCAGCGTCCGGTCACCCCGATTCAGGCTGTTAGTTCACCGATTCGACTCGATCCACCCAAAACAAATCCTCTAGGGATCAAACTTGGTGAGAAGAGTCACAAAGAGTATAGTGAGCTATCTCTAAGAGATCATGGCTCGAACCTATCTCCAAATCGATGAATCAAAGAATTTCGGGGGAAGGGAGAAAACTTGACCCGAAACAAAAAATCGATCGATCTCCTAGACCGTGAGGTTAGAGGATGATTCCTTCGGTGGAAAGAAGTGCCTCACGATCTAGAACAAACCAGTTCAAACGGAATTGCAAAAAATGAACCGAGCAAAGAGATCAAGCGACGGGAAAATCGTGGGGAAAAAGGATTCCGCGAAGAACACGAACAAAATGTGAATCACACCCACGAATTGCAAGCCGAAGCGCAAACACACGCTACGACAAGGAGGTTACGGCCTCCTTTCCTCAGAATCAACAGTACACAGAGTTGCAAGTCTCTCTGCGGATCTCAGCTACAGCAGGGGATGGGAGAGCAGGAAACCCTAAGTGCAGGAAGAAAATGAGATGGCTAAAACTGAAATAACTGAGATGAGAGAGGAGGGTGTCTCCCCTGACTACTTATCCTATTCTAGTCTAAGTCTTTTCCTACTCTACCCCTCTCTATTCTAATTACAGAGCGAACCAGCTAAACCCTAGGGTTATTCTGGTCCAACCCGCGGTGGTAGGTAGATCCAACGGCCACGCCCGCACAACTCGTCCGCGTTGCCTTCACGCAACCTTCCGATTGCCGCCACGTGCCGTCCTCGCTCTGCACCCCCGGTTTTGTGGCCCAAACCGGGAAACCAGCCTTTTCTAGCAACCCCCGGTTTTGAGGCCCAAACCGGGAAACCAGCCCACCAGCCTGAGTTTTGTGGCCCAAACTCAGAAACCCGCAGCGCCCGAGTTTTGAGGCCCAAACTCGGAAACGGCCATCGCCCGAGTTTTGTGGCCAAACTCGGAGGAAACCGTCCGCGCCCAGGTTTTGTGGCTCAACTTGGAAACCGAGCACCCGAGTTTTGAGGCCCAAACTCGGAAACCGTCCACCCGGTTGTTTTCCCTGGCTCAACCACCAAACCGGAGATGTAGAGGGGATGCACCGCCCGTGCACCCCGTCCACCGACACGTGTCCCCAGGTCCTCGACCCGAGCAACACCGTGCCCCGCAAGTCTCCGCTCGTCGCTGTCCCAGGCTGCCAGCCACCACAGCTGATCCTTAGGCACTCCGGTCCCTCAGTCCAAGCCTCACATCCGCCCTTCACTGCTCGATACATCGGCATGGCACGTCCGCCGCACGGCACGCCCATCCTTCATCGCACCCAGTCCGTCGGCACGGCACGTCTCAACTTGACCTTCACCTTGCCCTCGATCACTGTCTCCGTGCTCGACACCTGCACAACACAAGCCAAAGAACATGCGCATCAAACCCGTTGACAATCACTCATCACTCAGAGACTCGGCATACACCCATGTATCCGCAGTGTGAGTGTGTAGTTGACAATGCACTCATCAAGGGGGAGATTGCGGATACATGGGTGTATGCCGAGTCTCTGAGTGATGAGTGATTGTCAACTGGGATGATGCGCATGTTCTTTGGCTTGTGTTGTGCAGGTGTCAAGCACGGATACAGTGATCAGAGGCGAGGTGAAGCTCAAGTAGAGACGTGCCGTGCTGATGGACCGAGAGTGGCGAAGGCCGGACGTGAGGCTTGGACTGAGGGACTAGAGGCCCGAGGATCAGCTGTGGTGGCTAATAGCCTGGGACAGCGACGAGCGAAGACTTGCGGTCATGTGTTGCCTGAGTCGTGGACTTGGGGACACGTGTCGGTGGACGGGGTGCACGGGTGGTGCATCCCCTCTACGACGTCGGTTTGGTGGTTGAGCCAGGGAAAAACCATCGGTGGACGGTTTCCAGGTTTGGGCCTCAAAACCTGGGCGTGGATGGTTTCCGAGTTTGGCCACAAAACTCGGGCTGAGGGTTTCCGAGTTAGCCACAAAACTCAGGCTGAGGACGGTTTCCAGGTTTGGGCCTCAAAACCTGGGCGTTGAGGGTTTGCTGAGTTTGGCCTCAAAACTCAGGCGCTGGTGGGCTGGTTTCCCGGTTTGGGCCTCAAAATCGGGGGTTGCCGGGAAAGGCTGGTTTCCCGGTTTGGGCCACAAAACCGGGGGTGCAGAGCGAGGGCGGCACGTGGCGGCAATCGGGAGGTTGCGTCGAGGCAACGGTACGACTTGTGCGGGCGTGGCCGTCAGATCCACCTACCACTGAGTTGGTCCAAAATAACCCTAGGGTTTAGTTGGTTCGCTCTGTAATTAGTTGAGGGGTAGAGTATGAATTAGAATTAGGATAAGTAGAGGGAGACACCCTCCTCCCATTTTTATCTCAGTCATTTGCTCTTTGCTTCTAGGGTTTCCTGCTCTCCCAATCCCCTGCTGTAGCTAGCTGAGATCCGCAGAGAACCATACCTCTGTGTACTAGAGATTTTGAGGAAGTGAGGCCGTAACCTCACTGTTGTAGCGTGTGGTAGCCACACGGTTGCAGATCGATGTGTTGATTCACGTTTTGGTTCGTGTTCTTCGCGTTCTACGTTTCTACGTGATTTTCCCGTCACTCGATCTCCCTCTCTAGTGCGTCTTTGCGAAATCTATTTGAATTAACTTGTTCGTATTTGAAAGGAGATCATTTCCACCGAAGGAATTTATCTATCTCCTTACGAACAAGTAGATCGGGTTGATTTCTGCGGATACATGGGTGTATGCCAAGTCTCTGAGTGATGAGTGATTGTCAACGGGTTTGATCGCATGTCTCTGGCTTGTGTTGTGCAGGTGTCGAGCACGGAGACAGTGATCGAGGGCAAGGTGAAGGTCAAGTTGAGACGTGCCGTGCCGACGGACTGGGTGCGATGAAGGATGGGCGTGCCGTGCGGCGGACGTGCCATGCCGATGTATCGAGCAGTGAAGTGCGGACGTGAGGCTTGGACTGAGGGACCGGAGTGCCTGAGGATCAGCTGTGGTGGCTGGCAGCCTGGGACAGCGACGAGCGGAGACTTGCGGGGCACGGTGTTGCTCGGGCGAGGACCTGGGGACACGTGTCGGTGGACGGGGTGCACGGGCGGTGCATCCCCTCTACGACGTCGGTTTGGTGGTAGAGCCAGGGAAAACCATCGATTGACGGTTTCCAGGTTTGGGCCTCAAAACCTGGGCGTGGACGGTTTCCGAGTTTGGCCACAAAACTCGGGCTGAGGGTTTCCGAGTTTGGCCACAAAACTCGGGCTGAGGATGGTTTCCAGGTTTGGGCCTCAAAACCTGGGTGCTGAGGGTTTCCGAGTTTGGCCACAAAACTCGGGCTAAGGACGGTTTCCAGGTTTGGGCCTCAAAACCTGGGCGCGGATGGTTTGCTGAGTTTGGCCTCAAAACTCAGACGCTGGTGGGCTGGTTTCCCGGTTTGGGCCTCAAAATCAGGGGATAGCTAGAAAAGGCTGGTTTATCGGTTTGGGCCACAAAACGGGGGTGCAGAGCGAGGGCGGCACGTGGCGGCAATCGGAAGGTTGCATGGAGGCAACGCGGACGACTTGTGCGGGCGTGGCCGTCGGATCTACCTACCACTTGAGTTGGTCCAGAATAACCTTAGGGTTTGGCTGGTTCGCTCTGTAACTAGAATAGAGAGGGGTAGAGTAGGAAATAGACTTAGGCTAGTAGTAGGATAAGTAGTCGGGAGACACCCTCCTCCCATTTATCTCAGTCATTTGCTCTTTCGCACTTAGGGTTTCTTTCTCTCCCATCCACTGCTGTAGCCTGCTGAGATCCGCAGAGAGACTTCACTCTGTGTACTGGTGATTTTGAGGAAAGGAGGCCGTAACCTCCATGTCGTAGCGTGTGTTTGCGCTTCGGCTGCAAGATCGTGGTTGTGATTCGCGTTCATTGGTGTTCTTCGCGGAATCCTTTTTCTCCACGTTCTTCCCGTCGCTTGATATCTTTGGTTGGTTCATCTTTTGCAAAACCGTTTGAACCAAGTTGTTCTAGATCATGAGGCACTTCTTTCCACCAAAGGAATTAACCTCTAACCTCACGGTCTAGGAGATCGATCGATTTTTGTTTTGGATCGTGTTTTTGCTTCCTTGTCCCGAAATTTCTTGATTCACCGATTTGGAGTTAGGTTCGAGCCATGATCTCTTAGAGATAGCTCACTAACATCCTTGTGACCCCTCAGATCGAATCCCAAGCCTAGAGCTTTTTGATTCAGAGGAAATCGGGTTGAATCATCAAAGAACCGCACAGTTTTCGGGGGCATCGGACGCTGACACGGGAGCATCGGACGCTAGGGTTCTAAGCATCGGACGCTCCGGTGACGCGTGTCACTTTCTGAGCGTTTGTAGTGGCATCGGACGCTAGGCATCGGACGCGTCCGTTGGCCATCGGACGCGCCGGAGCCAAAGCATCGGACGCTGGTTGTTCACTGTTCACAGCGTCCGATGGTGGAACAGTATGGTTCCCGAGAGGCAGTTTTAGCATCGGACGCGTCCGGTGGTCTGGCATCGGACGCAGGCAGCATCCGATGCTACTGTTTTCACACGGTTTTGTCCACGGTTCACTCGTTCGTTGACGGAATTGATTTCTGTCTTTTGCGTTGGCTTTCTAGAGTTGTCTAGTGTCCCGCTGTGCTTCTTGGAAGCATCCACCCTACACCTAGGGTCGTGGACATTTGCAAGCTCTAGGGTTTGCTTCTGGGGTTTATTCTTGGGACAGTGGCTACTAGTTTCCGTAAGGAAAATTTGAAGCTCCCATTCACCCCCCCTCTGGTCGCTTTCTGAGTGCTTCTCGGTCCTTCAATTTCATTTTCGTGGCGCTTTTCGGTTCATCCTTCTCCCTTTTGATTTCCCGGTGATTGGATTGATTTGAGCGGATGATTTCTTGCGGATAGTCTTCCAACTACTCCGTGATCATCCTCTACAAGTTTGGGAACGTGGGATTTCGATTTGAATCATTTTGGAGAAGATTTGGGTGAAGGGCGAACAAATTCGCCCTCCCTGAGTGACCGCGGACAGTCCGGCACTCAGGGCGCGGACAGTCCGCGCATCGGGATTCAGCCGAGCAGTGGCTGCGTGTCTCGGTGAACAGTGCTGAAACTTGACCGGCGAATAGTCCACCGTTGTGTTTGGCGAACAGTCCGGGACTCGGGCAGGGAACTTCAGCAACTGTGCTGTTTCGGGGATTTTGCCGGCGGACAGTCCGCCATCCCCCCGTGGACAGTCCGCGGTTGAGCCGGACAGTCCGGGACCGTACTGGCGGACAGTCCGGGACTTGGCTGATTGTTCCGGTTTAGTGCGTTTGCTCTCCCGGCTTGTTCGCTTGGTTTCTGGACTTCTCGTTTGGCCCTAGAGTTGACCAAGGAAACTCTCTAGGTATCTTTGCTACTTGTTAGCATAGGTATTTAAGAGTTTCTCGACGTAGCCATCAATCTACGTTCGAGACTTTGTTTTTGAGGGAGTATTCGAGCCGGAGCTTTGGTAGTTGGTTTGCTATCTTCTTGTGGTGCCTCGCTGTGATCCTAGGGATCATCCACCCTCTTCCAAGGGTCGTGGGCATCACCGTTTCGATCGCGTTCTCGGGGTTGATTTTGGGACATTTGGCTAAAGTTTTGAGAGAAATTTTTGAGCTCCCATTCACCCCCCCTCTGGTCGCCTTGCTAGTGCTTTCTCGGTCCTTCAATTAGTATCGGAGCGGGTTAAGGATCTTCCACCTTAGCCGGTTCCAGATCCACAGAAGGCGACATGGATCGCGGCGTGGGCAAACCACCGTTTTTCGATGGGACCAACTATGCGTATTGGAAGATATGCATGTCGTCCTATCTGCAGAGTTTGGGTGCTTCCATCTGGGATATTTGCAACTCTGCCGATTACGTGGTCTTGGCTGCACGTGTCTCTCAGCTTCAGATCGATGAGCACGATGCCAATAGCCGAGCCTGTAATGCTCTTTTCTCATGCTTGAGCATGAGTGAGTTGAACGCGTTTCTCACCTCGCTACGGCTCGGGAGATTTGGGCTACCCTCATGCGTTTCCATGAGGGAACCTCTCAAGTCAAAACCGTTTCTACGAGTCGTTCAAGCAATAGTATGAGAACTTTCGACACATGCCTGGCGAGAGCATAGAAAGTTTATTCGCTCCTTTCAGGTCATTGTCAACAGGATGAGGGCTAACAAGGAGCTGTTGCCTTTTGATGATCATGAGAGAGCTTTGAAGCTTTTGCATACTCTTGATCGATCGTGTGTGACTCCAAAGTTGAGGCGATCATCGAATCACCTAACTATGAGACCCTCACGTGCGACGAGCTCTTCAGTAGGCTCAAGTCCAGTGAGATTGATGCCATGCCTTTTCTTCTCTTGTAACTTAGCTTGAAGTCTTTCAAGGGCCTCGAGGCGCAAATCCTCCTCATCAACTCCCTCTCCTTCTCTCGGGAGTGTGGGGGTGCTGCTGCGCCGCCACCCGGGTCTGGGGGCCCGGGATTTCTGTGTCTGGAGTAACATCTTCCACTCGCGAGGGTTCCGGAATCTCCTCGGCAGGTGGAACCACCGCCGCAGTTTCTCTTGCTGCGCAAAGGTCTCTAGCAGTGGCTGCTCTTCTGTTCCTGGCCATTTCAAACTTCTCTCCCCACGGACGGCGCCAAACTGTTGGTAACACACTTGCCCTACCTCCGCACACGTGAAGTGGGGTGGCGAAGGTGGCCAATCGTCAGTACCAAGCTAAGACGCAACGGGATCGAAATCAACGCGAAGGTAGAAGGACACGAGAACAGTGTTAGTGTGGCTCTGTTCCCAAAAAACCGTGTTCAACCCCCGGGTATTTATAGGGGATACCAAGGGGTGCTGACCGAATTACAATAGGGTACAAAAAAGATTCCCCTACGCTGTACACACAGAAGGGCAGAATCGTACAAACACAACTAGGCCGAAACCCTAGCCTGCTCTCCGAGCGCCCGCCGCCGCTTGGTTCATGCTCACCCTCGTGGAAATGCGAGGACTGACCTTCGTCTTGCGAGGATATCCGTCTCTAGTGCGAAACCCTGGTCTCTTTGCCTCCTGCCGTGGCCTGGGCCTCTTGGCGAAGGTACGCGGCTGTGCGAAGATTGCTTCCAGTGCTCTTCACGTCCTTTGCCTGTAAGAACTTACAAAGCTTGTCCGAAGTTGGGTTAGCATTCGGGGGCCCGAACAGTGACTCGAGGGACTTAGCAGATAAAGAGGCGGGGTTTTGCCGAAGGTACGCGAGACGCACGGGGGCCATCTTGTCGAGTCAGCCTGCGTGGCGTCACTGCCGAGGGTCTCTTCCCCCAACAGTAACACATGCCTAGTCAAGTTACTCACTATCCAGGAGCGATGACGATTATAATCGATTTCTACCAGCTGGGAATAAAAATGTCGCACACTCGCTCGATCACACCTTGCCAGGCAGCCGTCGGCGACCAATTCAGGAGGTTCGAGAACACAACACGCGAGACGGTCATGGGCCCTTCTACATCGGGGGTTTATCAATGCCAGGTCGCTCAAGCTATAACTGCCCACGGTCATGCCAAGTCAATCAGGCCCCGCCTGTCCACGGACCATGCCAGGTTGCTCAGAATAGTTGCCCACGATTCATATAAGGCCCTGGGTGTTAGGCGTCAACATCTCCAACACCGGCTCGAAAAACCTTACTCGGCTTCTCGGGAGGTACCAAACCTGCTCTGTTAAGTGATTGACGCATTCAAAATGACTGAGGTGTGCCTTCGTCGGGTCCTAATCGACATAGACGGGAGACTACAAGCACACAGAACCCATGTCCTGCTGCTCCTACATCCCGCCTGGTCTCAGATTAATTATCACATGGTTATTTCTATGATAGCATCAGGCTAGTCATGATCAGTATCCACCTTTATGCGGGAGACAGGAATCACTCGACTTTTACCGATCTAAGCAGGGCTAAGCATAAATGAGCCTAGACCTAACAGGGATATTAAGACAACAATTGCAGGTGGACAAGGATATGTAAATAATGCAGCAATGGTATCACCCAACCCCTATAACCTAATGCAACAAACATATCAGGTTAACTTTGTAAATGGTAATTGCAAATCATAGGAGTGAGATGCTCTGGGGCTTGCCTCATTCAAAGTCGGAGGGTCGATGATCGCGGCACTCAAGCAGGTCCTCGACGTCTCCTTCTGGGGTCCTCTCATCCGGTGTCTCCTCCGGACACGGTCCTCTGGTGGCGGTTCCTGGACCTCCGCTACCGATCCTGTATGATGCATAACACGTATAAATAAAATGAATGCACATAGAATGCTTTGGTGATGCAACATAGAACAGGACAATTCAGGAGATAAGCACATGTCATCTACTAAGAAAACTCAGGAGATAAGCACATGTCATCTACTGCGTTCTCTTCAACAAGGTAGTCAACATCAAATTAGTGATTACAAAAGACCTTAACATCTAACCAATCAATTAACTTTCCTAGTTAACTGGTTAGGATTTCCAAATACCACAGCAAGCACTCACTTAATCAATTTATTCTCCTTTAATTACTTGCTGAAATAAATCCATTTAATCAAGCCTATAACAGCAACTCATCCTAGATAGCTTCAGAAAAATCCACAGAAATTACTGGAAGTTAACAACGCATAATCTAGTCCTCTGTCCAAGTTTCAACCCATTTGGAATTAAACTCTATCCTCTATGAAAAAGACAAATTCTACCATGAAAAGGTGCTTTGAACTACACACCCTAGCAAAAAGTGTCAAACAGCAAATTTCCCATTTTTCCACTGAACTTCATAGCACAAGAGCAGTGTACATAAATTCTCAGGTTCATATTCCTCATATTTTAATTACTACAAATTAAACAAGAAAACAGCATTTAATCACTTTAATTGCTACTGCCAAAATATTCCATAGAGAAACACCATATTACATTTTTCCCATAAACTATTCATCAAAACAAACCTAACAAAACAAGAATCATATTTTTCCGAGCAACACACAGTTTACTATGCATTTAACAAGATTTCAGCTTAAACATGAATTAAATATAACTACACATAAATTTATCACAAACTGGACATATTACATTTTTCCTGCATAGAACTCATCACAACAAACTTAACAAAACTTGTTTCACCTTTTTAGCATTTACATAATGCAAGATATGAATTAAAAAAGCAAATCAAGCATTTCTGAAACTAATTAAACAAAACCATAAAAAACTCCTTAACCTAAACTGCTACGCGTACCCAAACTACTGCACCCGAGACACTGACAACCGGGACCCGAGTCACTGACCTGCGGTGCCCTGGGTCAAACGGACCCCACATGTCACACACACAGAACAGGGCCGACGTTGACCAAGGCGATGCTCGCCGTCGGCGACTCCTCCGGCGAAATGGACACCACCGGCGGACTCCCCTTGACCTTCCGCACCCGATGCTACCACTAAAACGTCTAGCGCATGCACGGATCGAGCTTCGCCGGTGAGAATGGCGCCCGCGGCGGCGGGAACTCGCCACACCGACCATCTCCGGCCTCCCCGAAGCAAACCGACGGCCATCTCACACTCCTTGAACCCTAGCGAACCCTAATCGAAGCAAAGAAGCTCGGGTTGCCATGAGAAACGGCCGAGACCATGGTTCATCGTCCATGGCGAACAGAGCCGGCGGCGGACGGTGACGTACGACCACTACCAAAACCTAATCTGCCAAACCAACACCACCAACGTCTTCTACGGGTCAAGGCGACTCGTGAACGCTAGCTAGGACAAACGGATGAGCTCGGAAAGGGGTTGGCCACGGCGGACCGAGCTCGCCGGCCATGGCGGACACGGCGGACGCGTGCTTCGTGGCTTACCCAGAGGCTTTTGGCTCAAGCTAGCTAGGGCAGGAGATGGAGCGGGTCACGGCGACTTGTTTTGGCGGGATGGTTGGGGTGGAACCGCGGCTGAGCGGCGGGAAGACGTCGGCGGACTCGCGACGCCGCTTACCTGCTCGGGAGACGGCGAGAGCGAGAGAGCGAGAGGGGGACAGGGCGGATGGAATGGCACGGTATGGACAGTGCGGGGGCGAGATGGCTGGCGACTTGAGCTCTCCACGCCGTGCGCGGACGCTGCGTCCCCGGCCTGCTCGCGCCACGCGACGTCCAAGCCCTGCGCGCGGTCGGCCATGACCAGGCCGATTCAAACTGAATCGGGCTGATTCAGTCGCTGATGGCCGACTGACGGCCAGATTTTGGACATGATTATCTCCTAATCCACTCGATGAAATGCTAAACCATTTGCTCCATTGATTAGAGCTACATGCCGACTACAACTTTGGTTACAAGATCAAGCTTTGGTTCGGCCTAGATTGCTCTCGAAAAAGCTCCAAAGATCACACAGTGAAACTATTTTGGCAGTTAAAGACTTATGAAATTTTCTAAGTCTAATCTCCCCATTTCTGCCTTGTGGGTCCTTAAAACACCTTGTTAAACCCGTTTTCATGAGTTGGTCCTTAAACAACTTTTGTTCTATTCTAAAATCTACACACTTTTGGTTAAGGGCCCACAGCCATGTGAAGCTTCTAACAAGGAGGTCTTAGTTAGTCAAACAAAAGGACTCCTAGGGCTCTATTAAGGCAACTAGGGTTAATAACTTGGTTAGCCACAATGACCAACACAAACCTAGCTTCATTTTGACTCCTCAACAAAGTTCAACTACTTAGAGAACTCAAGCACTCCAAAACAAGTCAAACAAGCATCACATTAAACATAACATTACAAGCCAACACATAAAATGACACTTCACAAAAAGAATGCAACATGGGATGATGACGCTTCATGCTTATGAGATGTCAAATTATGCATTTAGGGTTGCTTAACACCAGGGGTGTTACACGCTCAATGCGACAACCAGCAAAATCAGCATCGGAATAACCACAAAGAGAGAGGGTGGAGGAAGCAGAATACCAAATCCCAAACTCTAGAGTGAAGCACAAGTACCTCATAATGCGCTTGACCGCCTGACGGTGATAGGTGCGCGGCGATGACTGAAATCGCGCGCAAAGACACACCGCGAACTGAATGTCCGGGCGTCTCGCCGTCAGGTACAGCAGTGACCCGATCATACTCCGGTACTCCTTCTGGTCCACTGCTTCCCCATCTACATCTGCATCCAGGGACGTCGTGGTCGACATGGGTGTTGGAAGAGGCTTGGCCTCTCCCATATCGAATTCTTCAGGATATCCTTGGTATACTTACCCTGGTGCACAAACGTTCCCTCTCGAGATTGCTTGATTTGCAATCCGAGGAAAAACGTCGACTCGCCCATCATACTCATCTCAAACTCCCTGCTCATAGTATCTGCAAACTTGGCAACCAAAGTGTGAGAAGAACCACCAAAAATGATATCATCCACGAAAATCTGGACCAAGAGAGTATCATTAACTTGCTTGAGGAGAAAAAGCGTTTTATCCACACATCCCATTTTAAAACCCTTAGCAAGCAAAAAGGTTTTCAACCTATCATACCAGGCTCTAGGGGCTTGTTTCAAACCATACAAAGCTTTGTGAAGTTTAAAAACATGGTTTGGAAACTTGGGATTTTTGAAACTGGGGGGTTGTTTCACATACACCTCCTCTTCTATGTAGCCGTTTAAGAAGGCACTCTTGACATCCATTTGAAAAAGTTTAAACCCTTTGGATGCAGCAAAAGCCAAGAGTATCCTAATCACCTCTAAACGAGCTATAGGAGCAAAAGTCTCCTCATAGTCTATCCCCTCCTTCTGACTATACCCCTGGACTACATGTCTGGCCTTGTTTCTCACAACATGGCCATCTTCTCCTTGTTTGTTTTTGAAAACCCATTTGTCCCAATAGGATGACACACAGGAGGAGGAAGAGGAACAAGAACCCAAACCTGATTTCTTTCAAAATTTTCAAGCTACTCATGCATGGCAATGACCCAATCCGGATCCGTCAAAGCGTGCCCAACATCTCGGGGTTCAAAATCAGCAACAAATGCAGAATGAGCAAAGTGAGAGATTTGTTGTGACCTTGACCGAGTGACACGTTCGTCGATGCTACCGATCATCTGTTGAGGCGGGTTGTTGGTGTTGAATGTGTCGAGGCGCCTCCCGAGCTGATGTAGCCTCCCCCTCAACAGCAACTGGTGCCTCCTCGGGTACAAAAGGTACCGCTCGAGGTGGCGGATCCCACGGCCCCCAAGTATTAGAGGAAGAAGGGTCTGGGCCGTGAGTCGTGGTAGAAGCCGCTCCTTGCGGCACGGCAGGTAGGTGGAGGAGGTGCTGGGTCATCCATCCCTTCAGCACCTTCGTCCTCATCATCAAAAAGAGGCTCACCAACCTCATGATCACCTGCACGCTCAAAACGAGAATGAGGGACCAAAAATGCTATAGCAAGGCGACCAGAGGGGGGTGATATGGGAGCCTAAAAATTTCATCTCGAAATTATGGCCCCTGTCCCAATAAAATCAAGCCCGAAAGCTTCGGACTCAACCGTGGTGCCCACGACCCTCGGAAAGAGGGTGGATGATCCCTCAGATCACAGCGAGGCACCACACAAGAGAGTAAACCAAAACTCTCAAAACCCCAAGTCAAGTTCGTGCCTAAAAGACCACCCCCAAACGTAGATAGAGGGCTACGTTGGGATTTCTCCAAATACCGATGCTAACACGTAGCAAAGATATGTAGAGGGGTTCCTAGGTGAACTCTAGGAGCAAACGAGAAGTCCGGAAACGAACCGGAAAAGCTGGGAGGGCCAACGCACTAGAACTGCACAAGCTGCAGATTCCCGGACAGTCCGCCGTCAGGCTCCCAGACTGTCCGGTGGTGTGGGCCGGACTGTCCGCCGCTAGGGGGCTGGACTGCCCGCCGGCCAAAGAACAAAAACGGCAGTGCCGCTGGACACTCCTGCGCGACTCGCGGACTGTCCGCGGTCCCTTCCCGGACTGTCCGCCGGCCAACACCGCTAAACAGCAAACCTGCTGAAACGTCCCTGCTCGGGCCCGGACTGTCCGCGCCCAACACTGGCGGACTGTCCGCCGGTCACCCGAGGGAAAAAGCGCCGAGGCAAACAGCCACTGGTCCGGCTGGAACCCCGACCCGCGGACTGTTCACGGCTGGAGGGGCGGACAATCCGCCACCACCCAGAACGCCCAAAAACAGCTCGGGACAAAACCAAAATTGATTGGATCTTCACCAAATCGAATGGGGCTGCAACCAAACTTCTCCCAAGTGTTCTTCTACTTGTGGGAAGCTAATCCTAGGATATCATCACTTCAACCCAACTAATCCATGAGAAATCCAAAGAACACTAAAAAGGGGAAGAGGGAAGAACAAAAACGATTTCGGCCCGATCTACTTGTTCGTGAGGGTAGAGATGAATTCCTCTGGTGGAAATGTTCTCCTCACATCAAGAACAAGTTGATTCAAACGGAATCAGAAAAGACGCAAGCGTAGAGGGAGATCGGGAGAAGGGAAAATCGTGGAGAAAAGAAGAACGCGAAGAACAAATTCAAAACGCGAATTCAACCACGAATTTGATCCTTGGATTCAGATGAATGGATGATTGATTAATCACTTGGTGTCGGGCTACAAGCCAATCCTAGCAACACAAAGCTTGGATGGCAAAAAGCTCAAGAACAAGAGCCAACTCTCCCTAACCCTAGCCTTCTCTCACAAGAACATAATGAGAGAGACACCACCAAGAACTCCCAAGGATGGCTGCTGCCCTAGCAGCCCCCTTCATATATATAGGCGCACGTCCGAAGACCAAAACGCCCTTACATTAAGCACTCAACCCAAATACCCCCCCAGGGTAAAACCGTCCAGACTTGACAGTTTCGATCCGACGGCCACGCCCGCACATCCGGTAGCTTCGCCTCGACGCGACCTCCCTGATGCCACCACGTGCCGTCATGTCGACCACCGCGCCTTCCTCATGGACAGCTATGCCGCCGCGCCAGCCTCTTCACGCCGCCACGCGTGGACCGTCCTTTCGGACCAACCGGCGGTTTTGAGGCCCAAACCGGGAAATCGTCCACCCCGAGTTTTGAGGCCCAAACTCGGAAACCCGCACGCCCAGGTTTTGAGGCCCAAACCTAGAAACCGTCCTCGCCGAGTTTTGAGGCCCAAACTCGAAAACCGGCCCCACCCGAGTTTTGAGGCCCAAACTCGGAAACCGTCGATGGTAGCTTTTTGAGGCTCAGCCACCGAACCCGCACCAAAGACGGGATGTGGTTCGCACACCCCGACCACCGGCACCGATGCCGATGCATGTCCAGCCTCCACGCCGGGCACAACGCCTTCGCCTTCCTTCTTGACTTGGCCGACGGCACTTGCGCCGCACGCAAGCCCGTGTCCGACCTCCCGCCAAGTGACACGACTCCAGTGCCTTCCTCCCGACTCGGCCGATGCACCGCACATCCCCATGTGCTCTTGCTCGCCGATGCCACGTGCCAGCTACCACACCTGGCCCTCTAGCCCTCTGGTCCGTCAGTCCAAGCCTCACGTCCGCCCTTCGCCTCTCTGGGTACATCGGAATGGCACGTCCGCCGCACGGCACGCCCATCCTTCACCGCTCCCGGTCCGTCAGCACGACACGTCTCTACTTGACCTTCACCTCGCCATAGACCACTGTATCTGAGCTCCACACCTGCACATCAACACAGCCAAGAGACACATATCGCACATGCACACCAACACAGAAACACCACACAACTCACGCCACCGGTTACTCATACACATTAAGCGCATAGCTAGATATAGACTCAACCGGGTAAAAGCATCAAACCTTCCTTACCAATGTCAATCATTCATCATATATGTTCTCGGAGAAGAAGGACAAACCATGGTCTCATCGAAGGTGACATCGGATGTCTCCATGACTCGGTTAGTATCAAGGTTAAGTACACGATATGCACGAGTGTGAGTGCCATAACCCAAAAATACATCGTCGGAAGAACGAGACAGACTCAAATTTATCCAGGTTGCCTTTCTTGAGTATAAAACAGTGACAACCAAAAACTCTAAAATAACTCACCTGGGCAGTTTTCCAAAACGCAACTCATAAGAAGTCTTTTACAAGAAAGCTCCGAGAAAAATGCGATTGGAGATATAGCATGCAGTGCTCATAGCTTCGGCCCAATATTGCCTAGGAGTCCTATGCTCATCAAGCATCATCCTGGCCATCTTTACAAGGGTCCGATTCTTCCTCTCTACTACACCATTTTGTGGCGGTGTGTAGGGGGAAGAAAACTGATGCTCCAAGCCCAAAGAGTTACAAAACTTCTCAAAATCCGTGTTCTTGAATTCAGAACCATTATCACTCCGAATTGCTCGCATTGAGTTCATAGGGAAATCATTCTGAAGACGCAAAATCAGATTGCGAGCAAAGGAGAAAATCTCGGTCTTCTAAGCTAAAAAGAAGACCCATAAATATCTCGAAAAATCGTTAACAACAACAAGCACGTACCACTTCCCCCCAACCGAGCTCACCCGAGCCGGACCAACAAGGTCCATGTGCAAAAGCTCTCCAGGGCGTTTAGTCATGACCTGAGTCACTGGATGGTGGGGAGCTGCTACCATCTTCCCATGTCTACAAGAATGGCAAACAAGATCCTTCTCCATGGACAACTTGGGCAATCCTCGGATTAAGCCAGTGAGCTAAGTCTTGCAAGCAAGTCGAAGCTCAGGTGACCTAGTCTCCTATGCCACTTCCAAAGATCAGAGGAGGAAGGTCCAGCCAAAAGACAACGAGAAACTCCAAATGATTCCGAGAAATTCGCACGAAAGACTCTTCCAAATTGCGAAATCACACATACAAGATTGCCCTAAGGATCCAAAATGCGACTGAGATTCGGTTTAAAACGAATCACATAGTCATCATTGAAAAGTTGCAAAACAGAAAGAAGGTTAAAATGTAAGTTAGAAACAAGAGCAACATCGCGCAACACAAAATGCTCATTAACTCGCACCGACCCACGAGACAACACCTGACTTTTGCTGTTGTCGCCAAAGGTGATAAACTCCTTTCCGGCGACCGGACTAAGACTGGAGAACCACTTGGCATTTCCGGTCATGTGCCTCGAGCAACCGGAATCCACCAACCAAACGTTCTCCAATCGTTTTACCTACATCAATAAAAAGACATAGGGTGAGCATACGGTCCAACACTGGGGTGAGTAAAATGGGAATTATACTGTCGGTGTTTGTTAACCGGCAACTCGTCTTGAGTAATCTCAGACGATTTGTTCGGTGGGGATCGGCGTTCGTAGGACTCGGCGAGTACACAGGGACAACAATTTATACTGGTCCAGGCCGCTAAATAGTGTAATACCTTACGTCCAGTGCGGCGTGTGCCTTGTGTATGATTATGATTCAATGTTGGATGATCTGGAGCCTGCGCTCACTTCCCCTTATATATCCGGGTAAGTCATAGCGCAGGCCGAGTCCTAGTCGATTACATTAAAGGAGTCCTATTCTAATTACAAGACTTCTTTTAAGAACTCGACTAAGTTACAACGAGAGTCCTAATCCATGTACACTTCGTAACACGTCTTCGGATCTCCTGTGTCGTCCAGGATTAGTCGGAGTAATCATTAACTGACGACATCTCTGACATCCTGGTCTGTCAAGCCCCCGAGCTCTTCGTCATTTATTCACGACGTTATCTTCCAGTTTCTTCTTGAGAATCTCCGAGTAATGTCTTGAGAAATCTTGAAGTGCTCCAAAGTTAAAGAAATTCCATGCCGTGCACTTTTTCTCAAAAAGTGCACCCATAGGGTGTAGCCCCCGAGCCTCTTGTTATTTACAATAACTTTGAGGATCGTTGGAGCCTTTTCCGAGTAATTCTTGAATAAGAAAAAACATTTCCTTTATAGATTATACCCTGCAGCCCCCAAGCCTTAGTTCCGAGTACTATAGTAGTCGGTTCTTGGGGTCTTTAAAATATATGATCAGGTAATCTATTAAGGTCTTGAGGAGTCGAAACATGACACCAATTCGTTGCTTAAACCATCCGAGTAATAAATATTCAGCTTCAGGTGGGTAATGTTTTCAATAAACATCCCTTATCACCCCCACTGAATAAAAATTACCATGAGGCCAGCAATAATTGACCGGTGACTGTTCCAGCTGTATGTAATAATGATATTTGTCGTTTTCTGCAACTACAAACTTTGTCATCTTTGTCTTGAAGTTCGTATGAGAATCAACTCTATTACCAATGCCAGGCTTCACGTGCACCACAATACATTGGTTGAATTATTGCTCCAGCGGACACTCTTGTTGATGAACTATGTCCATAGACCAAGAAGAAGCCACCTATAAATACGCTGTCTAGGAAGCAAGGAGTTCATATCCTTTAGGAGTGTATGACTTCTTTTAGCCTCATGAGTATTGTAATATCAGTAGCTGAGATGGCCGAGCCCCCGGGTGTTTTCCTTTTGTAGAGTAGATGAAGTGCCCAGAAGAAACTCTTTTGAAGGGACCATCCGCTAGGGTGGTTTCCAAGTGGTCGCGAGCAGAGGGATACAGAGGTGCGCCTAGAAGAACTCTTGTGACTACCACTCGTAGATAACCTCGGAGTCACAGGTTGTCAAAAGGGCGGCGAGGGTGATGGTCTTCCCCTGAGTTCCTTGAGCATTGGGGCGGTGCCTGAGACCCACCTTGGGACACACTGAAAAGGCTCATGTGTCTACCCAAAGTTCTGTGTCTGCTTTACTGCGTCTCACTAAACCCAGTCTTTGATGCAGTATGCATCAAGGCTCTGTACCTTGATTATACTAGAGTAGCATTTTACATGCTGATTGTACTTGTGCTGGTAATTGCTATATCACAAGATGTTTCCATGTATCTCTGTTGCAATTCCGAGTAATAATAAATAAGATCCGGGTACATGGAATATTTTCCGAGTCCTTTTTCTTGATTTCCGAGTACTAAGTTTGTCTTGTGAAAGAAGGGAACTTGTCTGTTGACTGTGGCTGACGCCGTCTGTAGCGTTCTCCCAGTCGTTAGGGTTTTGAACAGTATCTTGACGCCGTTTGTGAGAGATGAACGGTTGCGGAAACAGATCTATAATAAGCCGTCGTCGGTCCTGTATATTCCTCATGCTTTCATCAAGCTTTTGCCTTCAGAGTTACAAATCCCCTAGCCAATCCTTAGTTGAATGCGCAGAAAATCTCTCGTAACCAAAATGGGTCCCAAGAAACAAACTGCCGGGGAGAAGAGGAAGGCTAGGATCACCACTACTGGAAAACCAAAGCATCCATGCCCTCCAACTGATGTACTAGCTTGGAAACAGCCAGATACCACGGTGACGGAGATTGGCGTTGGTAGCGGAACAAGGATTCCTGCGAGCACAACCTCTTGATGGATGGTGAGTACCTTATGGCCATCGTGCTCCCGCCCAACACAACTGAAATTGTTATGTTCAAGTCGTTTGTGGAGCGAGGATTGGGGCTTCCTGCTTCTGACTTTCTCCGTGGATTGCTGCATTATTATGGTTTGACTCTCAACCATATTACTCCTAATGCGTGTCTTCATATTGCAATCTTCACCCATCTGCGTGAAGCTTTTCTGGGAATTTGTCCCTCTTTTACTCTTTTCCGCTACTTTTTGGGTTAAGTGTCAACCCAGTGATGCTAGCGTCGAAGTAGTCGGAGGAGGTAGCATCCAGGTTAGATTGGAAGTAGCTAGCCAGTATATAACCGTTGAGTTTGTCGGATTCTGTACGAGACTGGGCTGCCGGATGGTTCTACATGGGTAATCCACCGCCAGCTCTTCGTCGTCACGATGGATGGCCGCCGCAGAAGTGCCGTGAATGGAAGGACCGGATCACCAATGAAGAATTAGAATCTATCCGACCCCTCCTCGATATGATAGATGGGTTGATAATCAGTGGATTGACCGGGTACACCGTCGTCCAAGACTTTGTTGCACGGCCCATCCATCCTCTTCAACAACGAGCCAATTTGGCTTTGAGTACCTCGGTACAAAAGACCCTGGTCATCATGATGCTGAGCAACTTCCGGAGCATGATATCCTGAGAAGAGTAAACCAACTACTCAAGAGTCGTGAACATCTTGTTCCGGTGATGATGACATTCTCTGCCATCAACCTGCCTCCTCAAGTGAGTAACCGAATTATCGTGTCTTTGAGTATCTTGGCAGATATCTTCCTAATTTGACTTAACTTGTTACTTTATAGGGCCAGAGGAGAGATAACAATGATTGTCCTCCCGTGCCCCCGGCGTCGCAGGAAGGCGGAGGCATAGCTTTGGAGGGTCCTATCCAAAGTGAGGACCTACCCAGCAAACCAAGCTCCTCTGCCGATCTTGATTGGCTTGACCCAGATTCAACTGACTCTGATGTCGTGCTCATAGACCCGGAAGTAGAGAGTAGCCGGAAGAGATCACTGACTCCACAGCAAGAAACCGGAGGACCCGTCCCTAAGAGGGCTCGCACTGGTAATCGCCGTGCTTGTCGAAAAATTCTTTTATCGCAAGAATTGGCTGAAAAGAACTGTAATCTGGGTGCTCCTAGTAAGGGGAAAACCCGAGTACTTTTGTAGTCCTTCTGTATTTGGATTGATAAATTTGGTCATATATCTGTTTTTGTACCAGATGCTGAGGCAACACAAGGGGCTTCGAGCGACGCGGTCCTTGAAGAAGCTCCGATTCTAGACCCATTACTACCAAAAACCACTATTGGAGTTTTCTCAACCTTTGAAGCTTGTAAAGTAAGTTACAGGACTGTACTTGTAAAGTGTGCATATACTGCTGGAATTAATCATAAACTATACTGTTGTAGGAAAACGAAGGCGGCTACCGTGAGCTCGAGTGTCGTTCCTGAGCCCCAGGCGGAAGAGGAGTCGGAGACGCTGAGCAAGGATGAATCCAGCATCCCGCCGACCTTTAGCCAGGTAGATCCACTGCCCCGGCTCCTCTCCATCCAGGTCGCAGGTTGATGCGGCACCTGAAGCAGATGTTTCTCTTTGCCTCAGGTTGGTGTGCCATTCTCCATCTTTCGTTCTCCTGCTCAGTTGGAGTTTGACCGAGTATTCAATGACTGGTTTTTTCCGCATACGATAGCTGGATGAACCAACTCTGGAGATGGTTTTGACGGATATTCGTGCTGAAGCTTCAGCTCATAAACAGGGAGGTCCATAGATGCGCCCGAGTCCTCGTGCCTAGGGGCGACTCTCGACGTATCCGGGTATAATCAGGACCTCACCCGGTTGAAGGAGCTGAGCGATCAAGTGAGAGCTCCTGTTGAAGCCCTTCACCAATTTGGTGTGGTAAGATTCTCAATTTCTTCTTGTTGTACTGTAGTCGCATCCGAGTACTCACAATATTGTTTGTATGCAGGCCTTTGACTTCAAGGTTTATGGATTAGGTCACCCGATTCGCCAGGAGATGTCCCGTGAGAACAGAGCTCTCTGAGACTACATTGCCCAAGACCAGATCAGTCAAAAAAGTAGCCACCCAGCTTCTGCAAAACCGCATCAATGAACTCCAAGGAAGCCTCAAGGAAGTGGTAGCGGAGCGTGACACTGCTAACGACCGTGAGGTTGGGCTAAGAGCCAAAGCTGCCTCTATGGAGCAGAAGATGAAGGAGCTGAAGAAGGCTTCCAAAAAGAAGCTTGAGGGTAAACTTGAAGTTTTTGTTCCAGTCTGCTCCTTTTTGTTAACTGATGATATAGTAACCGACTGATATTTAGGCAGATGCGAATAAGCTGGCTTTTGGGTGGCAGAATGCATTCAACCGGAAGCAGGCAGAGCTTGAGGAGGTATTTGTTAGTGCGCAAAGTACTCTTCAGGAAGCCAAATTGATGCGTGAGGGTGCTGACCGAGACCTTCTGCAGGCTATGAAGTCTACGAAGGAGTCGCGGGAAGCCCTCGAGTCTTCGCAAGCTTCCTTGAAGGCCTTGGAACATGCCATCGAGCCCATCCTGAACATGATTCCGGCACCAGGAGGAGTCGAAGAAACTTTGATTGATCGGGCCAAGGCTGCGCCTGGGCGGCTGACTCAATATATCAAGGATATGTCGACTTCTGTGGTGCAAGGTCTGATGGCGACGCTGCGGTTGCATCTGCCGTCTTTCGACTTGTCTGCTCTGATGACCCTTCCTGAAGGCAAAGGCGACGAGGACCTTGCAGCGATGCAAGAGGATGTGAAGACCGCGGCGGAGGAGTACTCGTAGATTTTAGATCTTGTAGAGTAGTCTAGTCTCCTTAGTCTTTTGAGCGGGGCTTGTATCCCCTGAAAACGATTATTATGAAATGTCAAAAATATTAGTTACTTTTGCATCTCATGGATGTCATATATGATCAACTCAACATTGCAAAAATTTGTTTGGCAATGGGTTGTCTTTATTTGGTGTGGATGTGTGACCAGACGTCTAATTAGACGAGTCTTATCCGAGTGCTCTCTAGCACTTTGGTTTGGGTCGTTTGACTTCGTTTCTCTAGCTATCGTGTAGAGAACTTTAGTCTTGCACGAGTACTACTCTTAGTACCCTTGTTCAAAGGATAATTCTGATCAGGCACCTCTTGAAGGACCGTAACGATGGTTCCTTCTGGGTGGATCATATCCTCTTGATGTTCGCAGCTTGGGTGCGAAGGTAGGTGGACCTCTGTCCAGTAAATATGTAACAGGGTGAGTACTACCCACCTTGTTATGCCTTATAGGAACTAGTATCTACTACTGTAGATACCATATTCACTATGGGCTGATAGTCGGGTGTTATGCCGTACTACCTTATGAGTTGTATTGAGCTTGAAGCTCGTAACTCGAGTATGGTTACCGCTGAACCAATCCATCCGAGTAATATTAAATATTAGTCGGTGGTGAGCCCTGCTATTGCAGAGATTTTTATGCGACTAGGTAGTCGTGATGAGATGTAGAAAAAGCCTGGATAATTTGAAAGTTCTTATTTCTGATGAACTCCAAACTTTATGAATATCCGACTAATAAATACAATTGCCCTGAATCAGGATTGTAGCATAGTGCTTAGGTATGGAATTTCTTCAAGTGCTCAATGTTCCATGAATTTGGCAATGGAGATCCATCTTCAGTGACTAGCTCAAATGACCCGGGTCTTGTTACTTTGGATACAATGTAGGGACCTTCCCATGGACTCATGAGCTTGTGGCGTCCTGTGGTGTTCTGAATTTTCTTTAACACCATATCGCCTACTTGGAAGGTGCGGTGATGGACATTCTTATCGTAGTAGCACATCATCCCTTCAAGGTATCTTGTTGACTGGAAGAGTGCGGTGAGTCGTGCTTCTTTGAGGCTGTCGACTTCTAACTGCCTGGTGTCATCTGCTTCGCCTTCATTGTATTGCCCGATGCGTGGGGAGTTCCAGATCAAGTCAGCTGGGAGGATTGCCTCAGTGCCATATACCATGAAGAAGGGGTTTGACCTGTTGCCCGACTTCGTTGTGTTCGCAGCCCCCAGACTACCTTGGGTAACTCTTCAACCCACTTGCCTCCGTGATCTTTTAGGAGGTCAAAAAGCCTTGATTTTAGTCCGACAAGAATCAGGGCATTTGCTCGTTCAACTTGGCCATTAGATTGAGGATGGGCTACTGATGCGTAGTCTATCTTGATTCCGCAGTCGCCGGCCCATGACTTGAACTTGATGGCTGTAAAGGGTGATTCCAAGTTGATGATGATTCTACATGGCATTCCAAAGCGGTGGAAGATACTCTGCATAAACTGTACTGACTTGGACGCATTGAACTTGACAAATGGCATATACTCAATCCACTTGGTGAACTTATCAATTGCAACGTAGATGTACTCGAATCCACCTGGGGCTCGCTAAAGAGGACCCACCATGTCGAGTCCCCAACATGAGAAAGGCCATGATGGAGGGATGCAGATCAACTCATGTGCAGGTACAGGCTGCTGCTTGGCGAATAACTGGCATGATTGACAGCGGCGGACTAGGTCTTCTGCATCCTTCAGGGCTGAGGGCCAATAGTAGCCTAACCTGAAGATTTTGCTGACTAATGTCCTTTATGCTGCGTGGTTGCCACAACATCCGTAGTGTACCTCGTTGAGTATGTCCTTGCCCTCTTCTGGTGGGATGCATTTTAGGAGGACTCCTGATGATGCACCACGTCGATATAGCTTCTCTCCGACTAGAACATAATTTTTGCTACGTCTGGTGACCTGCTCTGCAGCTGTTTTGTCACTTGGCAATTTATGCTCATTGAGGTAGTCGATAAAAACTTGTGTCCAGTCGGGTGCATGTGTTAAAATTTGAGCGGAAGGTGTGGGATGGAGCTCGTCCATCTCTTGGATTGAAGATTTGGATAACTCATGGACGAAAGTACCACTAGGGACCTGTGCTCTGTCAGAGCCCAATTTTGCGAGTGTATCAGCTGCCACATTAAGATCTCGGGTAACATGAATGAGTTCCAGTCCTGAAAAGTGTCTCTCCAATTTGCGGACGTTAGCGCAATAGGCGTTCATGGTTTCCTTGGTGCAGTCCTAGTCCTTATTGACTTGGTGAATTACCACGGAAGAGTCATCCTATACTAGGAGTCGTTTGATGCCCAATGTGACTGCTAGTTTGAGTCCATGGAGTAGAGCTTCATATTCTGCTTCGTTGTTGGTAGCAGGCCACAATATCTACAGGACGTATTTGAGTTGCTCTCCGGTGGGTGATACAAAAAGGACTCCAGCTCCAGCACCTCCGAGTTTTAGGGACCCATCAAAGTACATTTTCCAGTGATCGGGAATAGCATTGTCTTCAATCTGCTGTATTTCTGTCCATTCGGCGACAAAATCAGCTAGAGCCTGTGACTTGATAGCTTTCCTGGGAGTGAACTTGATGTTGAGTGCTCCTAATTCAACTGCCCACTTGGAAATTCTTCCGGTAGCATCACGATTGTGAAGGATTTCTCCCAGAGGAAAATCCGTGACTATTGTAATCTCATGAGCTTCGAAGTAATGTCGTAGCTTTCTTGAAGATATGAGAAGAGCATAGAGTAGTTTCTGTACCTGCAGGTATCTGACCTTTGAATCGGAGAGTACCTCGCTGATGTAGTAGACTGGTCACTGGGTATGGTAGATGTGCTTGTCGTCTTTGCGCTCCACCATGATTGTCGTGCTTACGACGTGTGTGGTAGCTGCAATATACAGCATCATCGGTTCCCTGGGTTCTGGTGGTGTCAGTATGGGTGAATTGGTAAGGTATCCTTTGAGTTGTTCAAAAGCCCTGTCCGCTTCTTCCGTCCACTAAAATTTATCGCCGGCTTTAAGCAATTTGAAGAAAGGGAGTCCCTTTTCTCCTAACCGTGAGATAAATCGGTTTAATGCGGCCATGCACCCAGTGAGTTTCTGAACATCTCTGACCGAGGTAGGCGGCTTCATGTTGATGATAGCTGTGATCTGTTTTTGACTAGCCTCGATGCCTCGATGGCTAACAAGGAATCCGAGTAACTGTCCTGAGGGTACTCCGAAAACACATTTGGTTGGATTGAGTCTCCATTGGTACGTGCGTAGCCGGTTAAAGGTTTCCTCTAGGTCCAATATGAGGGTAGTCGTATCCTTTGTCTTTATGACCACATCGTCGACATAAGCTTTGGCGTTGTGGCCAATCTGATCGCCCAAACAGTCTTGGATAGCACGTTGGTATGTAGCTCCTGCATTTTTCAGCCCAAAAGACATGGTTTTGTAACAATATGCTCCGAAAGGAGTAATGAACGATGTCTTGGGTTGGTCTTCTTCTTTAAGAGCGGTCTGATGGTACCCTAAGTAGCAATCCAGAAAGGATAATAGGGCAGAACCTACGGTGGCATCAACTATTTGATCTATCCTTGGTAATCCAAAAGGATCCTTGGGACAGTGTCTGTTGAGGTCTGTGTAGTCGACACACATACGCCACTCAGCAAAGTTCTTCTTTTTGACTAGCACTGGGTTAGCTAACCACTCGGGTTGAAGGATTTCTCTGATGAATCCAGCCGCGAGTAGTTTGGCTATCTCCTTCTTGATTGCCTCTTTCTTCTCTGGTGAGAATCGTCGTAATCTTTGCTTGATATGTGGCAGAACCATCCTGATTATAAGAGCTCAAGTACCGTCTTAGTCAAATCCGTCTGACGTCGACTCATACTTGAACCCATATAACCCGGTAGTCCGAAAATCTCGAAGGATTTCTATCATCATACACATACAGGATCACATCGTTCAAAAATTACATTCGCAAAGATACATCATAGATAACGAAACTAGATTTAAAACATCAGAGTGCAAAATTACGATAGAGTTATTACAATTCCAAATTTAAAGTGCAGAAGCTGAAATAAGTTTTGAAACACGACCACCACGCATGTGGTCCAAATAAAACATTGTTTGGTAAATCCACTCAACACAACTCACTCCTCCTTTTTAAATAATGTGCACCAGTAGTCTCAAACCAGCAAAGAAAGGGAAAGCTTCTGGCGACCCTGCCTTGGGCCTACTCCTCATCACCTTCCACTGGGAGAGGCAGTGCTTACAATAGCCAAAGTAGACCTGGCCATCTGCAACAATGGGATAAACCCTGAGTCGGGAATGTACTCAGCTAGACTTACCCGTCTATGAAATAAAGACGCCAGGGTATGCAAGGCCTTTTTGTGGAGCTGGGATCTTTTGTTGCGAAAAGCTCACAATTAATATATGTGGATACATGGGTGTATGCCGAGTCTCTGAGTGATGAGTGATTGTCAACGGGTTTGATGCGCATGTTCTTTGGCTTGTGTTGTGCAGGTGTCGAGCGCGGAGACAGTGATCGAGGGCAAGGTGAAGGTCAAGTTGAGACGTGCCGTGCCGACGGACTGGGTGCGATGAAGGATGGGCGTGCCGTGCGGCGGACGTGCCATGCCGATGTATCGAGCAGTGAAGGGCGACGTGAGGCTTGGACTGAGGGACCGGAGTGCCTGAGGATCAGCTGTGGTGGCTGGCAGCCTGGGACAGCGACGAGCGGAGACTTGCGGGGCACGGTGTTGCTCGGGTCGAGGACCTGGGGACACGTGTCGGTGGACGGGGTGCACGGGCGGTGCATCCCCTACAGCTCCGGTTTGTTGGTTGAGCCAGAGAAAACCAACGGGTGGACGGTTTCCAGGTTTGGGCCTCAAAACCTGACGGTTTCCGAGTTTGGCCACAAAACTGGGCGATGGGCCGGTTTCCGAGTTTGGGCCTCAAAACTCGGGCGCTGCGGGTTTCTGAGTTTGGGCCACAAAACTCAGGCTGGTGGGCTGGTTTCCCGGTTTGGGCCTCAAAACCGGGGGTTGCTGGAAAAGGCTGGTTTCCCGGTTTGGGCCACAAAACCGGGGGTGCAGAGCGAGGACGGCACGTGGCGGCAATCGGAAGGTTGCGTAGAGGCAACGCGGACGAGTTGTGCGGGCGTGGCCGTTGGATCTACCTACCACCGAGTTGGTCCAGAATAACCTAGGGTTTAGCTGGTTCGCTCTGTAATTAGAATAGAGAGGGGTAGAGTAGGAAATAGACTTAGACTAGAATAGGATAAGTAGTCAGGGGAGACACCCTCCTCCTATCTCAGTTAGTACTTATTTTGCTAGGGTTTCCTGCTCTCCTGTCCCTGCTTTAGCTAGTTGAGATCCGCAGAGAGACTCCACTCTGTGTACTGTTGAGTTGAGGAAGTGAGGCCGTATCCTCACTTGGAGCATAGATGTTTGGCTTGATTTGCGTCTTGATTCGAACTCGTGGCTGTGATTCCGTTGTGTTCGTGTTCTTCGCGGAATCCTTTTCTCCACGATTTTCCCGTCGCTTGATCTTTTTGCTCGGTTCATCTTTTGCAAATCCGTTTGAACCAAGTTGTTCTAGATCGTGAGGCACTTCTTTCCACCGAAGGAATCATCCTCTAACCTCACGGTCTAGGAGATCGATCGATTTTTCGTTTCGGGTCAAGTTTCTCTCTTCCCCCGAAATTCTTCGATTCATCGATTTGGAGATAGGTTCGAGCCATGATCTCTTAGAGATAGCTCACTATACTCCTTGTGACTCATCTCACCAGTTTGATCCTAGAGGAATTGTTTTGGGTGAGATAGAGGCAAATCGGTGGACGAACGGGGCTGCTGCGGTCGACCGGACGCTCAGTCGGGGTGACCGGACGCTCGGTCCGTGAGTCGGTCCGGTGAACAGCAAGTACCGTGTTCTTCACTTTGACCGGACGCTCGTTCACGTTTTGACCGGACGCATCGCTTTCACTGTTCATCGTACTTGTTCGTTTCTGACCGGACGCACTGTTGACCGGACGCTCTACTCGTGAGTCCGGTCGCGAACAGTAAGGTTCCAGAGCTGATTTTGTTGACCGGACGCGTCCGGTCCCTGCTGACCGGACGCTGGCCAGAGTCCGGTCGATCCAGTTTCGCGCGTTTTCGTTCGCGGTTCGTTCGTTCTTGATCGGATTCGAGTTCCGTCTTTTGCGTTGGCTTTCTAGGGTTGTCTAGTGTCCCGCTGTGCTTCTAGGAAGCATCCACCCTATCTAGGGTCGTGGACATTAGCAAGCTCTAGGGTTTGCTCTTGGGGTTGATTTTGGGACAGTGGCATCTAGTTTCCGAAAGGAAATTTTGAAGCTCCCATTCACCCCCCTCTGGTCGCTTTCGGTAGCTTCTCGGTCCTTCAATTGGTATCGGAGCGGGTTAAGGATCTTCCACCTTAGCCGGTTCCAGATCCACCGAAGGCGACATGGATCGCGGCGTGGGCAAACCGCCGTTTTTCGATGGGACGAACTATGCGTATTGGAAGATACGCATGTCGGCCTATCTGCAGAGTTTGGGTGCTTCTATTTGGGATATTTGCAACTCTGCTGATTACGTGGTCTTGGCTGCTCGTGTGACTCAGCATCAGATCGATGAGCACGATGCCAATAGCCGAGCCCGTAATGCTCTCTTTTTCGTGTTTGAGCATGGGAGAGTTTGATCGTGTTTCTCACCTCGCTACGGCTCGGGAGATCTGGGACACCCTCATGCGTTTCCATGAGGGCACCTCTCAAGTCAAAACCCGACTCTACGAGTCGTTCAAGCGTGAGTATGAGAACTTTCGACATCAGCCTGGCGAGAGCATAGAGTTTATTCGCTCGCTTTCAGGTGATTGTCAACAGGATGAGGGCTAACAGAGAGCAGTTGCCATTTGACGATCATGAGCGTGCTTTGAAGCTTTTGCACACTCTTGACCGTTCGGTGTGGGACTCCAAGGTTCAGGCAATCATCGAATCGCCGAACTATGAGACCCTCACCTGCGACGAGCTCTTCAGTAAGCTCAAGTCCAGTGAGATTGATGCTATGGCGAGGGCTTCTTTTGAAAATCCTTCTCGCCCGTCCATGGCTTTGGTTTCCGGCACCTCTTCCTCTAAACCCTCAGATGGCTTTGCGCTTCTCTCTCTCTTTCTGTGACAGAGGACCAGCTGGAGTCTTTGGGAGACGACGAGTTGGCTTTGCTTGCCAACCGTTCTCGCGGTTCCACAACAACCGCATGAACCGTCGTCGAGGAGGAGGACGCACGGGATGCTACGAGTACGGCGACCCCGACCACTTCATCGCCGACTGCCCCAAGAAGAAGAACAAGCACTCGGGCAAGGGCGAACATGGGCGCAAGCACGACCCAAGTACAAGGAGAAGCACGTCCCCCAAGGCACAACAAGAAACGGGGCGGCTTCGACAAAGAGTACATCAAGAAGAAGTACTTGGAGAAGCAGCAAGCTGAGCAGCGTGCGTTCTTCGCCACGCTCAGCGACGTCGACGGCTCGGATGACGACTCCGCTGGCTCCAGCGATGACGAGTCCGTGAAGAAGAAGCTGGAAGACAAGTTCAACGGCTTGTGCTTCTTCGCCGGCGACGGAGGCCTGTGCACCATGGCGCTCGGAGATGAGGTCGACGGCGAGCCGGAGCGTACCCTCGGAACGACGACGACGACGACACCTCCCAGGTATCTCTCACCTACGACGAGCTTTCCTCCGAGGTTGAGAAGTTGACTGCTGCCTCCTTAGCCAAGATAAGTTGCTTAGGCGTGCCGCTAGAGAGCGCAAGGAGTTTAGGCAGAAGTGGGAGGACACGGTGAAGGAGCTTGAGTTCGCTCGGTCCACCGTGGTAGTGTCGGAGGAGGCGGAGTGCGAGTCGTGCACCGCGCACATGACTGACCTTCTCACTTGAGAGGTAAGTATGCTGCGTTGGTTGGAGAGGTGGATGAGCTCCGTGCTAGGCCGCAGCTGTTGGGTGCGTGCAAGACTTGTCCTGTCTTGCAATCTGAGTTGGCAGAGAAAAATGCCAAGCTGAGTCTTTAGAGAAGGCCAGCTCAGATAGCACTTGTGTCTCGAGGTGTGCTTTGTGTGAGGGCCTGGAGATGGAGATTGCCAATGTGAAGCATGGCAAGATGCAAACCGAGGAGGAAGAAAAACACATACCTTCGGTCCATCTTGTCATGGGTCTCCAGTAGTGAGCCGCAGCTCGGGATGATGATCTCCCAATTCAAGCGAGCTGTTGGTGCCCCTGGTGTAGGTTTTGCTCAGAGTGTTGATCTCTCAGCTTTTGGGAAGATTGGAGAGTCTAGTGGTCTGAACCCATGTGAGAAGCCCAATTCCACCACTACTCCCAAACTTGCCAAGCTTCCACTCAAAGAGCCAGCCAAGCCTATCACCAAAGATGGTGTGGTTGAGGAACCCCCGAGAGCTCCTCCCAAGAACCCAGTTTGGGCACCCAAGCCAAACCACCTCAGAAACAAGCTTGATGCTATGCCACCCATTCGTGAGGAGTGTTTGCCTCAGAAGGGCAAAGTGACCACACCACAGTGTCACCACACCACACCCCCTCGTGCGGTGAACATTTGCAGGTACCAGTGTGATTTCTGTGGGAGGGATGGTCACTTGATCGAGTTCTGTTTCCGGCGCAAGCGAGAGGCGCGCCGTGCTCGGGAGATGGAGAACCCGGACATGTACCATCCAGCTCATGGTGGACATGTGCCGAAGGCTCAGGGGAGAGCTGCTAGGTCCGGACGTCAAGGTCCCCGGCCTAGGCAGGAGATGAGAGCCCCTAGGAGGGAGACTAGGCCTAGAGGTCCAGCACCTCAGTTTGTTAGGCCTAGGCAGGAGAGAGCTCCGAGGAGAGACGCTAGAGCAGTTGAGCCCCAGGCTCCTAGGCGTAGATCTCGTAGAGAGCGTGCCCGACGGGGTCCTGCTTTTGCAGGTAACGGACCCCGTGGCGGAGGCTTAGTTGAGCGCTTTCCCCACCGCAGTTTGAGTACCGCGGTGAGCGCTTCTTCCCTAGCGGACCACGTTTTCCTCAGCGTGGTGATCGCTTCCCTCGTAGACAGGCTAGGAATGGTTTTTACACTAAACCTTCTTTTGAGCAGCCGGCCCAACACTGGTTTTCCCCCTATTTCACTAACCCCAGTGTGGACCGTATGCTCACCCTATGTCTTTTATTGATGTAGGTGAGACGGTTGGAGGACATTTGGTTGGTGGATTCTGGTTGCTCGAGGCACATGACCGGAAACGCCAAGTGGTTCTCCAGCCTTAGCCCGGTCGCCGGAAAGGAGTACATAACCTTCGGCGACAATAGTAAAGGTAAGGTTTTGTCTCGTGGGACGGTGCGGGTTAATGAGCACTTTGTGTTGCGCGATGTTGCTCTTGTTTCTAACCTGCATTTTAACTTCTTTCTGTTTCGCAACTTTTTGATGAGGACTATGAGATTCGTTTTAAACCGAACCTTAGTCGCATCTTAGATCCTCAGGGCGATCTTGTATGTCTGATTTCGCCCTTTGGGAAAGTCTTTCGCGCGAATTTCTCGGAGTCGTTTGGTTCTTCTCGCTGTCTTTTGGCTAGTCCTTCTTCCTCCGATCTTTGAAGTGGCATAGGAGGCTCGGTCATTTAAGCTTCGACTTGCTTGCAAGACTTAGCTCACTTGGCCTAATCCGAGGATTGCCCAAGCTTTCGATGGAGAAGGATCTAGTTTGCCATTCTTGCAGACATGGGAAGATGGTTGCCGCTCCCCACCATCCAGTGACTAAGGTCATGACCTCGCACCCCGGAGAGCTTTTACACATGGACCTTGTTGGTCCGGCTCGGGTGAGCTCGGTTGGTGGCAAGTGGTATGTTTTGGTTGTTGTTGACGACTTTTCGAGATATTCGTGGGTCTTCTTTTTGACTGAGAAGACTGAGACTTTCTCCTTCGCTCGCAATCTGATTTTGCGTCTTCAGAACGAGTTCCCTTTGAACTCGATGCGAGCTATTAGAAGTGATAATGGTTCCGAATTCAAAAATTCGGATTTTGAGAAGTTTTGTAACCGCCTTGGCTTGGAGCATCAGTTTTCTTCCCCCTACACACCGCCCAAAATGGTGTTGTAGAGAGGAAGAATCGGACCCTTGTTGAGATGGCCAGGACGATGCTTGATGAGCATAGGACTCCTAGGCGCTATTGGGCCGAAGCTATGAACACTGCATGCTATATTTCCAATCGCATTTTTCTGAGAGCTTTCTTGAAAAAGACTTCTTATGAGTTGCGTTTTGGCAAACTGCCCAAGGTGAGTTATTTTCGAGTTTTTGGTTGCCATTGTTTTATACTCAAAAAGGGCAACTTGGACAAATTTGAATCTCGTTCTTCTGACGGTGTGTTTTGGGTTATGGCACTCACACTCGAGCTTATCGTGTACTTAACCTTGACACACCGAGTCATGGAGACATCCGATGTCACCTTCGACGAGACCATGGTTTGTCCTTCTCTCGTTTTGAGCGTGCAGGTGATCATGAGGTTGGTGAGCCTCTTTTTGATGACGAGGACGAGGGTGCTGAAGGTATGGATGATCCAGCACCCCCTCCACCTGCCGCGCCGCAAAGAGCGGCCTCGACGACGACTCACGGCCCCGACACCTCTTCTTCCTGGGGGCCGTGGGATCCGCCACCCCGAGCGGTACATTTGTACCCGGGGGTGGCACCAGCTGCTGTTGAGGGGGGAGGTACTTCAGCTCGGGAGGCGCCACGACATATCCAGCGCCAGCACCCGCCTCAGCAGATGATCGGCAACATCGACGAACGGTCACTCGGTCCAGGTCACAGCAAATCTCGCACTTCGCTCATTCTGCTTTTGTTGCTAATTTTGAGCCCCGAGATGTTGGACACGCTTTGACGGATCCGGATTGGGTTAATGCCATGCATGAGGAGTTAGAAAATTTTGAGCGAAATCGGGTTTGGGTTCTAGTTCCACCTCCACCTGACTGTAAGCCTATTGGGACAAAATGGGTTTTCAAAAACAAGCGAAGGAGAGGATGGCCACGTTGTTAGAAACAAGGCCCGGCTTGTAGCGAAAGGCTATAGTCAGAAGGAGGGGATAGATTATGAGGAGACGTTTGCCTCTGTAGCTCGTTTGGAGGCTATTAGGATACTCTTGGCTTTTGCTGCATCCAAAGGTTTCAAACTTTTTCAAATGGATGTCAAGAGTGCTTTCTTAAACGGCTACATAGAGGAGGAGGTTTATGTTGAGCAACCCCCGGTTTTGAAAATCCCAAGTTTCCAAACCATGTCTTTAAACTTCATAAAGCTTTATATGGTTTGAAACAAGCCCCTAGAGCCTGGTATGATAGGTTGAAAACCTTTTTGCTTGCTAAGGGTTTTAAAATGGGATGTGTAGATAAAACGCTCTTTCTCCTCCGGCAAGGCAAAGACACGCTCTTGGTCCAGATTTACGTGGATGATATCATTTTCGGTGGTTCTTCTCACGCTTTGGTTGCCAAGTTTGCAGATACTATGAGCAGGGAGTTCGAGATGAGCATGATGGGCGAGCTGACATTCTTTCTCGGGTTGCAAATTAAGCAATCCCGGGAGGGGACGTTTGTGCACCAGGGCAAGTACACCAAAGGACTTGCTGAAGCGGTTCGATATGGGTGAGGCCAAGCCTCTTCCAACACCCATGTCGACGACGACTGCCCTGGATGCGGATGTGGACGGAGAAGCAGTGGACCAGAAGGAGTACCGCAGCATGATCGGGTCGCTCCTCTACCTGACGGCGACACGCCCGGACATCCAGTTCGCGGTGTGTCTGTGCGCGCGCTTTCAGGCGTCGCCGCGCACCTTCTCACCGTCAGGCGGTGAAGCGCATCTTCAGGTACCTTCGTTTCACACCTGAGTTCGGGATTTGGTATTCTGCTTCCTCCACCCTCTCGCTTTGCGGTTATTCCGATGCCGATTTTGCTGGTTGTCGCATTGAGCGCAAGTCCACTTCTGGGACTTGCCAATTTATTGGATCTTCTCTTGTATCGTGGTCTTCTCGCAAGCAGTCTAGTGTCGCCCAGTCTACCACGGAGGCTGAGTGTTGCTGCGGCTAGCTGCTGTGTTCCAGTTACTCTGGATGATGGCCACTTTGCGTGATTTTGGTTTGAGCTTTTCTCGCGTGCCTTTGCTTTGTGACAGCACGAGTGCTATTAGCGTTGCTAAGAACCCCGTGCTTCACTCGAAGACCAAACACATTGATGTGCGCTTTCATTTCTTGCGAGACCACCAGGAGAAGGGTGATATCGACCTTCGCCATGTCGATACTCATCATCAACTGGCTGATATTTTCACCAAGCCTTTAGACGAATCAACCTTTAATCGGTTGAGGGGTGAGCTTGGTGTGTGTTTCCCCTTTTAGATGGGGGAAACATTTTGGATCTTGTATATTTGACTGACTCTTTGTCTTTCTTTTCTTTTGCATTTTAGCATACGCATTTACATTCTGAGCTTCATGTTTATAATCACTAGAATGTAACTATGCTCTATTTAGTATGCTCCGATGCTTATATGGATGCTTGTAGCTTATGCTCTTCCTGATCACTAGTACATGTTATGAGCTGAGCTATTTTGGAATGGTGAATTTACTTAATAACTTACAATCTGAAAATGTTCACCATTGAGATATGCAACTAGCATGTGTAGGGTGTGTTGAGTCCATTCCTGCTTTTCATATATGCTAGGTTGCTATGTCTCTAGTTCTGAGTCATTCACTTGCTTAGTTTGTTCATATCATGTTTAAAATTTGAACCAAGTTTTAGTGAATTGAAAAGATCGAGATGGGATTGCTTGTCAACACCTCACGGTATCGAGACTGTTTCTCATTGCACTTTTGAGTTAAACTTGAGCCGTGTAGTGTATGACCGAAACCGTTGCTTTAAGCTTCCGATTGCATATGCATAGGCTTCGCACGGTTGAAAAGTTAGGCAAAGACAAGCTTTCAACCTCTCGCAATCACATGCTACATAATTGAACTTGTGAATTCTTTACCGCTGCAACTCCGATATAAAACTGAAATCACAAGTATATGCTTCATTCCTATGCATGATGATTGAACTTTGCTAGGGGTAGTTCACCTTGTATACATGTTTAGCACTTGACTGGATTCCTATCTATACATGTGTAGTGCTATTTTGATGGTGACTATCTTTTTGGCTAAAAACTGCTCACTTGCTCATATGCTTCATAGTTCGTATGTGTGATCAGTTTGAGCCTTCGCTATTTGAGTGCTTAGTTGTGCCATTGGAGCTGTACCGATACGAGCATCTTTGCACTCTTTTGATTATATGCCTGAAGCTGCTAACTTTCATTTCTGACTTCATATGCATTTTGGAAGGGGGAGTTGTGTTGACTCAAGGGAAGAGTTTGTGCTTGATAAGTGCATTTTCAACTAAGGGGGAGAATTTTTGCAAATCATATGTCTCCTGGCGTTCAATTAAGGGGGAGCTTTTGCTAAGGGGGAGATTGTCAGATCTTTATGCTCTTTTGCTAAGGGGGAGATTGTCAGATCTTTATGCTCTTCTCTTGTTGGACCTAAGGGGGAGTCCCTTCTATTGTTGGACCTAAGGGGGAGTCCCGGGTTGCTTGCACTTGTCGAGGGGAGTTTGCTAGTTGTGTTGAGCCGTTGCCTCTATCTTGAGGGACTAGCAAACATTTTCCTCATTTGGCATCGAGTTTGATTTCGATTGGTTCGAAGATCTTTCGTTTGTTTTTCAATTGGTTCGGAGTGGTTTTCATGCTAGTTGTGTTGAGCCTCTGTGCCTCTATCTTGAGGAACTAGCACTTTGCCATTTTTTTAGCTCCGATTTTCAATTGGTTTTCTGCTAGCGGTGTTGAGCCTGTTCTACCTCTTCTTGAGGGCTAGCTTTGCCTTGCTTGGTCGCGTCGAGCCGTTGCCCATGTCTTTGGGGGCCAAGTTCTCGCTTCTTCCACTTGACCTTTTTCGGCTTTGCTATGCTTTTGGGTCATTTGGTTGAGTTCTCTTCCTCTCCTTCCTCCTACTTTCTTCTTTCATTTTATGATTTGTGTGGGTAGTTGACAATGCACTCATCAAGGGGGAGATTGCGGATACATGGGTGTATGCCGAGTCTCTGAGTGATGAGTGATTGTCAACGGGTTTGAGCGCATGTTCTTTGGCTTGTGTTGTGCAGGTGTCGAGCACGGAGACAGTGATCGAGGGCAAGGTGAAGGTCAAGTTGAGACGTGCCGTGCCGACGGACTGGGTGCAATGAAGGATGGGCGTGCCGTGCGGCGGACGTGCCATGCCGATGTATCGAGCAGTGAAGGGCGGACGTGAGGCTTGGACTGAGGGACCGGAGTGCCTGAGGATCAGCTGTGGTGGCTGGCAGCCTGGGACAGCGACAAGCAGAGACTTGCAGGGCACGGTGTTGCTCGGGTCGAGGACCTGGGGACACGTGTCGGTGGACGGGGTGCACGGGCGGTGCATCCCTTCTACAGCTCCGGTTTGTTGGTTGAGCCAGAGAAAAACCAACGGGTGGACGGTTTCCGAGTTTGGGCCTCAAAATTCGGGTGCTCGGTTTCCAGGTTGAGCCACAAAACCTGGGCGCGGATGGTTTCCGAGTTTGGCCACAAAACTCGGGTGATGGGCCGGTTTCCGAGTTTGGGCCTCAAAACTCGGGCGCTGCGGGTTTCTGAGTTTGGGCCACAAAACTCAGGCTGGTGGGCTGGTTTCCCGGTTTGGGCCTCAAAACCGGGGGTTGCTGGAAAGGCTGGTTTCCTGGTTTGGGCCACAAAACCGGGGGTGCAGAGCGAGGGCGGCACGTGGCGGCGATCCAGAGGTTGCGTCGAGGTAACGCTTCGGTTCGAGCGGGCGTGGCCGTCGGATCTACCTACCACCGCGGGTTGGACCAGAATAGCCTTAGGGTTTAGCTGGTTCGCTCTGTAATTAGTTTAGAGAGGGGTAGAGTAGGAAATAGGCTTAGTTTTGGTTAGTATAAGTAGTCCAGGGGAGACACCCTCCTCCCTATCTCAGTTTTAGCTATCTCAGTTAGTGCTTTCATTTGCTAGGGTTTCCTGCTCTCCCATCCCCTGCTTTAGCTAGTTGAGATCCGCAGAGAGAATCCACTCTGTGTACTGTTGATTTGAGGAAGTGAGGCCGTATCCTCACCTTGGAGCACAGATCGATGGCTTGATTTGCGTCTTTGTTTCGAGTTCGTGGCTGTGATTTCCGCTTTGCTTGTGTTCTTCGCGGGATCCTTTTGCTCTACGATTTTCCCGTCATTTGATCTCTTTGCTCAGTTCATCTTTTGCAAATCCATTTGAACCAAGTTGTTCTAGATCGTGAGGCACTTCTTTCCACCGAAGGAATCATTCTCTAACCTCACAGTCTAGGAGATCGATCGATTTTTCGTTTCGGGTCACTTTTCGTCCCTTCCCCCGAAATTCTTCGATTCACCGATTTGGAGTTAGGTTCGAGCCATGATCTCTTAGAGATAGCTCACTAACCTCCTTGTGACTTCACTCACCAAGTTTGATCCCTAGAGGATGCGTTTTGGGTGAGTTTGAGTCGGATCGGTGGAAGAACAGAGGGGCTGCGGGGTGACCGGACGCTGGTCGCGAAGTGATCGGACGCTGTCCAGTGCGTCCGGTCATTGAGCGCTGCGTACAGGGTTTCTGGTTTGACCGGACGCTCGTGACCGGACTCTGTGTTTATCAATCGACCGGACGCGCCTAGGTTCCTGTTCATCGTGGTTGTTTGATCTGACCGGACGCTCTGATCACGACCGGACGCTCCGTACTAGTGAGTCCGGTCGCGAACAGTAAGGTTCTAGAGCCAGTTTTTGCCGACCGGACGCGTCCGGTCCCTGCTGACCGGACGCTGGTCAGAGTCCGGTCGTTGCTGTTTCGCGCCGTTTCGTTCGCGGTTCGCTCGTTCGTTGACGGATTCGATTTCCGTCTTTTCCGTTGGACTTCTAGGGTTGTCTAGTGTCCCGCTGTGCTTCAAGGAAGCATCCACCCTACATCTAGGGTCGTGGACATTAGCAAGCTCTAGGGTTTGCTCCCGGGGTTGATTTTGGGACAGTGGCTCTAGTTTCCGAAAGGAAATTTTGAAGCTCCCATTCACCCCCCCCCTCTGGTCGCTTTCGGCTAGCTTCTCGGTCCTTCATTTTCTACATGCATTTCATCATGCATACATCTTGCATTTTCGAGCTTCATGTCTATATTCCTTAGAATAAATTTATGCTCTGATTAGTGTATGCTTTGATGATATATGATGATGCCTGTAGCTTAGGCTCTGTTTGATCACTGATACATGTTCTGAGCTAAGCTATTTTTCAGAATGATGAACATGCTAAATGAACTTAAAACTTGATACATGTTCACCATTAAGATTGGCAACTAGCATGTGTAGAATGTGTTGAGGTTACTTATGCTATACATATATGCTAGGTTGCTATGTCTCTAGTTCTAAGTCTTTCACTTGCTTGGACTGTTCATATTCTGCTTAAAATGAACCAAGTATTAGTGAATTGAAAAGATCGAGATGGGATTGCTTTGTCAGCACATCATGATATCGAAACTGTTTCTCATAGCACTTTGAGTTAAACTTGAGCCGTGTAGTGTAAGACCGAAACCGATGCTTCAAGCTTCTGATTGCATATGCATAGGCTTAGCTCGGTTGAAAAGTTAGGCAATGACAAGCTTTCAACCTCTCGCAATCACATGCTGAAATTGAACTTGTGTGATAACCGCTGCATATTCTCCGATAAAATCTGAAAACACAAGTCTATGTTTCATTCTATAGCATGATGATTGAAATGTGCTAGGGGTAGTTCACCTTGTATACATGTTTAGCACGTGTTTGACTTCCTATCTATACATGTTCAGTGCTATTTTGATGGTGAAACTCCTTTCTGAACGGCTTAAAACTGCTCACTTGGCTTATGCTTTCATACTTCGTATTTGGTGATCAGTTTGAGCCTTTGCTAGCACTTTTGCTTGTTGCTTTGTAGTCGGATCAGCACTCTTTAGAACATTCTTTTACTCTATCGATTATATACCTGAAGCTGCTAACATGAAATTTTTTTACTCATGTTTATTTGCTTGACTCTGATAGGCATGACCTAGCTCCGTTTCGCTTAATTGGGCTCTTTTCCCTTCTCTTTTGATTGCAAATTGCCCCCAAGGGGGAGAATTTTTCTAAGGGGGAGTGTCTTGATGTGGTGACAATTTGCAATTTATGCTTCACTTGATGAGGGGGATGTCGGTGTTTGTTAACCGGCAACTCGTCTTGAGGGATCTCAGACGATTTGTTCGGTGGGGACCGGCGTTCGTAGAACTCGGCGAGGATACAGGGACAACGATTTATACTAGTTCAGGCCGCTAAATAGCGTAATACCTTACGTCCAGTGCGGCGTGTGCCTTGTGTTATGATTAAGATTCAATGAAAGGAGCCTGCGCCTGCTTCCCCTTATATATCCGGGTGAAGCATTGCGCAGACCGAGTCCTACTCGGTTACAACAGAGGAGTCATATTCTAATTACAAGACTTCCTTTAAGAACCCGACTAAGTTACAGTGAGAGTCCTAATCCAAGTACGCTTCGTATCAAGTCTTCGGATCTCCCGTACCGTCCGGGATTTGTCGGAGTAATCATCTTCTGATGATATCTCTGACATCCCAGTCCGTCAAGCCTCCGAGCTCTTCATCATTTCCTCAGAACGTTATCTTCTGGCTTCTCTTTGAGAATCTCCAAGTAATGATTTGAGAAATCTTGAAGTGCTCCGTAGGAAAAGAACTTCCATGGCATGCACTTTTTCTTAAAAAAGTGCACCCATAGGGTGTAGCCCCTGCATTTTTCAACCCGAAGGACATAGTTTTATAACAGTATGCTCCAAAGGGAGTTATAAATGATGTCTTGGGTTGGTCTTCTTCTTTGAGAGCAATCTGATGATATCCGGAATAGCAGTCTAGAAAAGATAATAGAGCGGAGCCTGCGGTGGCATCAACTATTTGATCTATCCTTGGTAATCCAAAAGGATCCTTGGACAGTGCTTGTTGAGGTCTGTCTAGTCGACACACATGCGCCACTCGGCAGAGTTCTTCTTCTTGATTAGTACTGGGTTAGCTAACCACTTGGGGTGAAGGATTTCTCTGATGAACCCGGCCGAGAGTAGTTTAGCTATTTCCTTCTTGATTGCCTCTTTCTTCTCTGGTGAGAATCGTCGTAGTCTTTGCTTAATGGGTCTGGAGCCCTCTTTTAGTTCCAATTTGTGCTCAGCCAAGCTCCTAGGAATTCTTGGCATATCAGCCGGTTTCCAAGCAAATATGTCTTTGTTTGCTCTGAGGAACTTGGTGAGCGCGAGTTCCTATTCTTCAGATAGGTGAGTACTGATAACCGCTGTCTTTGAAGGATCACCGGTTTCCAGGTCATTGGTTTTTGTAGAAATTTCTGCTGATGGTTGGATAGTACCCGCCTTCTTAGTTGGGATTTCTACATCTCCAGGCTTGGTGTTTTGTACCATCTGAGCAAGTTCTTGAACTTCTAGGGTGAGTAGAGCTTTTTCGGCGATTTGGACAGCCTCTATGTCGCAGTCGAATGATCGCTTCAAGTCACCCCTGAAGGTTAGGATGCCTTTAGGACCCGACATCTTCAGTAGGAGGTACGGGTAGTGAGGTACTGCCATAAACTTGGCGATAGTTGATCGCCCAAATATTGCATGTGTTAACACCAGGTTTTCGCACACACAAGGGAATGACAGATGGGCCAGTGTGCGAGACATGGTCGTATGATGCATTCGGCAGATGACCAAGATTGGTTAATTCTCAGAGTTTCGGCAAGTGCATGAGCGGTCGGCTATTTTGCAAGGCGGTGATTTTATTCGGGAAGCAAATATGGCAAGTGGAGCCGACTTGCGCGAGAAGACACGTGGCGATGGAGGACGCCAAGAGGAAAATAGGGATATGACTCGTATTTTCCTAGTTTCCTTGTAGAAGTCGTAGTCGTCTAGGACTCGTGTTTTGCCCAAGGTATAAATATAAACCCTCGGCCATTGTAAAAACTGTTCACAACCATATCAATACAAATCGGCTTCGTGCCACCTTCGAGTCCTTAGTCGTGTCGTTGAGTTCTTCGAGAGGAATCATCAATCCGTCGACCTTCGTAAGTCCCGACAACCTTGTTATCATGTCTAGTATCATGCGGTGGATTTAGGTGTGATGCAAGTAGTCTTATTTGTCTTCAATGGTCGTGCGGCGGACCCTTGTTAGCGATCAAGAAGTCTTTGCTTATGTTTTGCTTATGGGTAGATATCGTGCGGCAGGCGTTTATTCATATGTTTGGCAAAAGCGAGATAGTTATTGGGTCTACTAGATTTGGCAAGATCTAGTAGATTCATCAAGTTATCATGTGTTGCATGTTTTAATTAATTTTGTAACACTCTTTTGCCCAATCTAGATTGATCTTTGTTCGGCCTTGCTTTACAAGTTTACTTGTGTTCCGATAATTGTATGATCATGATGGCCGAATCAATTTCCAATCTAGGTTGTTACATGTTGTGGGTTCATGCATGTCAGTCACGTTTGAGCTTTGATAAAACTAGGTATCATGCGGCAGATGCAGGTTTTAGATTGGTTTGATCATGCTTGTTTGTATGTTCCTTCTTCATGGACCCCAATTCGGCTAGCTTGCTGAACTTGGTTAAGCTTACACGAGTAATGAGTTTTTATAGATCTGTCCAGATATATGCATGCTTTTAGCTTCTTATCATTAGATTGTATCATGCGGTGGATTAATCTGATCATAGGAAGTGGTGTAGATTTATAGCGAGTATTAGTCTCGCTTTGGGTTTATGCTTGATGGGTTTATGAATACTAGACGTGCGGCAGACTAGTTGGATTAACCTATGCATGTGCTGTTTGAGTAGATTTACATATACAATTTACCTATTTATAATTCACTATGTCTTGATGACGTTTCCTTACATGTGCATTCGACAACCAGCTGTTTATATATGCTTATTTTTAATGTTAGCCGAATGATCTTTAAACCTGTTGACAGACAGCTTCTATAGCTGTGTGCCGTCGTGATTGGCTTTAAAGCCGTAAATATGGAACTATCTGGTCTTATCTGGCATGTTCCAGTTTATTCTCATAGTTTTATCCCTTGTTGGTTTTCAGGTCAAACCGACTGGCACGTCTCCGGATTCGAAACCATTCGGGCACCCGATTGAAGCCACACTTTTTCGGTCTTGCTGTGTGTGAGGCGCGGTGTACCACATTTTGCGTCAACACACTTTTTGGCACGCCCAGTGGGACACTCTATTTCAAGATGCCTGAGATCAACGACACTCAAATTCTTGAAGTGACCATGGATGAGTTGCCACCAGACTCGAAGCTTTTCGTACAACAAGCTTGTGATGAGTTTCAACGCAAGTGCTTGATGTCCTTCTCAAAGAACAAGAGCAACAAGGTTTTCCAGAAGCAACCACTCCCAAGAGGTCTTTTCCCTCATGAATCTGATAATACTGATGAGGAAGATGTTCAGAAGATGACTGAACTGGTGTATAAGGCGATGTCGCAGGCCATGACCAATCATCAATCAGCTTTCTTGAATACCTTTCGTGCCATCATGGTTGGTATCTTCAGCATGGCAGTTGATAAACGTTTTGAGGAAGCCGCTGGTCCGATGCAGGGACCACTATTATTCCCTGTGCCTCAACCCCAGAGGAGAATTGCTGAAAACGGCAGAGCTGGTACAAGCACATGAGGGATTGTCCCTCATGAGATACAACAACCTCCCACAACTTATGGCCAGCTCGTGCTTGGCACAATAGGAAATGTCCCGCAATCTACTTTCAGAGTGTCTCCCGCAACAAACAGGATACAAAAGAACATGTTTGGAGATGGATATCAAGAGTTCATTGATTATAACGTGATTAATTCTTTTCTAAATCCGGGCTATAAAAGTTCAGCAGGAGCACATCTTCGAGGTCAAGCACAAGCGGCCCTGGATTCGAGTGTTGACCTCATCATGCATAGGATGGCCGACATGATGCAGAATCAATTTGGCCTAAAGCCAAAGAATCAGTCTTACGCTTACAAGTCTCCTTACCCAGAGTGGTACAACCAAGTAGCGCTTCCTCCGAGGGTGAAGCCTCCTACTGATTTTACCATGTTTTCAGGTCAAGATGACACCAGTACTATAGAACACATCAGGCGTTACTTGATGCAACTTGGAGAGGCATCTGCAGATGAAGCCTGGAGGATTCGGTACTTCCCGTTGTCATTAACAGGACCAGCCTTCTCATGGTTCACCTCTCTGCCAGCAAACTCTATTAATACATGGGCAGCGTTGGAACAGAAGTTCCACGCGTATTTCTTTACGGGCACCAATGAGAAGAAGTTGGTCGATCTCATGAGTCTGAAGATGAAACCTAACGAGACGCCGCAAGAATATTTGCGTAGATTCAGGGAAACTAAAAACCTCTGCTATTCCCTGAATCTACCAGATGATCAATTGTCAGGGATAGCTATAGCTGGCATGTTGCCGAATATCAAGGAGAAGTTGTTCGGCATGGAGTTCGATGATCTCGGGCAGTTATCACAACGATTGGCTATAATGAGTAGTCAAGCTCAAGGTTTTAGGTGGAATAATCAATTTCAGAAAGGTGATGTGGCTGCCGAGATGTATCAGGCTTTCCTAGAGGAAGCAGCAGAATACGATGATGAAGATGAGGTAGCTGCAGCCGAGTTGGTCTGGGTGAAAGAGCCAACTCAAGTCAATCAACGATGGCTGAGGCAGCAAAAAGGTACTTACGACTTTGATGTTTCCAAATCAGATAAGCTATTTGAATACTTGTTGAAGGAAGGACGCATCAAATTACCGGAAGGTCATCCCATGCTACACCCTGAGGGGGTTAAAGACAAGAAGTATTGTGGTTTCCATAATACCAGATCTCACTCTATAAATGATTGTCGAGTGTTCAGAGTGTGGATCCAGAAAGCTATCCAGGAAGGACATTTGAGGTTCGATGGAAAGATGAAGGTTGATGGTAACCCTTTTGGACAGAATACCGTATCCTTCTCTGTTAATATGGTTAATGCAGCAGACCCCAGGGGCAAAAGCAAGATGAAGGTGTTGACCTATGATAGAGCAAGAGAAGCTGGTACCGTTGACCCCGATCGGCAAATCACAAACGGAGAATTTCGGCAACGAGTCTGTTTCCAGAATAGCCGAACTGAAAGGGGTGAAACCTCTAGGCCTAGGATCACGACGCGTATTTTATTGAACAAATAGCGTCGGGAGCAGGAACGGTACCAGAAGCAAAGGTTCTATGAGGAACAAAAGTTCATAAGAAAGCAACAGAAGTATGAAGAAGAGATATACCGAGAGGAACGAGAATATATGAGAGATCAAGAGCAGTCTGATTGGGAGTGCTCATTCTTCAAGTATTATTGGAATGGAGGCTTGAAGCTACCTGCCAAGAACAATTGCCCTGAATGCAGTGATCAATATTCTGAATACAGGCAGTCTCGAGCCAACCGTCGTTCGGTCCATGAAAGACTTGGGGTTTGAATCCGTGAAGACGATCGGCGCTTAAAAATAAATGATTCCGAGAATCGGCAAGGAAGAAAGTTTGCCGATCAAAGTTGGGCTCGCACTGGAGAAGAAGAATACCGCGAATATGTTTGGTAGAAAGGACAGTGGTGTCCACCAGGATTGAGGAGAAGCCAGAAAAGAAGAGTGTAGAGCCTAAGGAACAGGGAATTGGCACAAGCAGGCGTCAGAACAAAGCAGATTTGGCGTCCTAAAGAAAAGCCTGATGAAGTTGATCATTTGGCTGATGCGTGCATGGCATTCTTTCTTCCATCGGAATTCATAGCTCTGGAAGATCAAGATGTCCAAGAAGAAGCGTATTCAGATTTTGACGAAGACGAATTCCAAGATCTGTTAGCTCAACTTGTTTTGGCTCAATGGGCAGTCTTTGATAAACCCGCTAGGCATCAACACTTGAAGCCACTATATATGAGGGGGTATGTTAATGGCAAGCCACTAACCAAGATGTTTATTGATGGAGGAGCTGCCATAAATATCATGCCATATACTACCTTCAGGAAACTTGGGATGGCGAGTGAAGAATTATTGAAGACTGACATGGTGTTGAGAGACTTTGCTGGTAATTCTTCTGATACTCGAGGAGCAGTTCATGTTGAGTTAACGATCGGGTCAAAAACTTTGATTACTACCTTCTTCGTTATTGATGGCAAGGGGGCATACAGTTTGCTCTTAGGAAGGGATTGGATACATGCAAATTGCTGTGTTCCGTCAACTATGCATCAATTCCTCATCCAGTGGATTGGAGATAACATCGAAATCGTCCATGCTGATGATTCGGTGAGTGTTGCTAATACAGAGCCCATTTATTGGGAATATGATGGTGTTGAGTGCTTTTCTGGAAGAGTTTGGGAAGTAGGTCCTGTGAATGTTTTTGACAAGGACCAACAGCCGATTCAAACGATCGGCTCTCAGAGCAATTTTTGAAGAGATAATCCGATTGATGGTAATGGAGAAAAGTTGGGACCAAGTTTCATGTCGGCTGGTAAGGAATAAAGTATTGGTGATGAAGCCAAAACAGAATCAATATATGCAAGTTTGGATCTAGATTAAAGATTGAAATTGATAAACCTTTTTGAAGAGTTCTGCCTATTTCTCTGTTGCCAAAGCTAAAGAAGGATCGAGAGTTCACGTGAGGTGACGTACAACAGAAAGTTTTGATGAAATTGAAAAATATATGAAGGCACTTCCACAGCTTGGTAATTTTTTCAAGTTGTATGCGACGGCCGATAGCCTAATGATAGGATCGGCCCTTATACAAAATTTAAAGGAAAAAGAAAGAGTAATAACTTGCTTTAGCCGAAAATGTTAGACCCAGGGACGGGTATTCGGCTATGAAGAAATTTTGTTCATATGCGTGTTGCTTATGAACCAAGCTTCGGCACTACTAGTTAAGAGCCGAACGCGTGGTAGTTGTGTGTGAAGCAAATTCGAGAATATTTGTATGCAGAGATAGCCGATGTGAAGCATCGTCTTTAGCTGAAAAAAATGCTATGATGATTTATAGCCAATATTATTTATATTGCCTTTAGCACAAAAAATGTTCATAACCTTGGTGACTCTAGCATTTTTCAAGATAGCAGGTTTATCGGGAGAAGAGAAAGGTGAAGTGTAGTAAATAGGATGCCGAGTGACATGACATGTCAGAGCTAGATCTATTCGGTTAACATGACATCATGCGTTCGGGAAACGTTTCTCTGAAGAGGTGTTGCGATCGGGAAAGTACAAATGGACATTATTCAGAAAAGAAACAAACTTCATGTGTTCATTCGCAGATTTGTCCTAGTACAAACTACCCTTGGAATAATTTGTTCAGAATGGACTGCGGATCAGTGACTTCGGCAATAGCAGCGGCATGATCATCATAGACTTCAATGTCTTCGATTTCATCTGGGTTTCCGCCTGCAAAGCCAACTGGTAAAAAGGAGTAGTCCTCTTTGGTCCAAGAGCTCATTGCCGCTAGCCCGAGGGAGACGCCAAGATGCACACCTTTGATGACGGCCTGATCTATGCGGCCACCCGCAACATCAAGACGCGCCTCAGCTGTGTTCCCGTAGGCATTCACCTTGTTGGCAAATCTGTTCGCTGCTGCTTTCAGATGGTCATTCTCTATAGAAAGAGTTGACAAGAGGGAAAGATGTGTCAGGCAAGAGCAAGTTCAATCAGAAGAAGGGAATCGAGCGAGGGTTTCGTTAACCTGTGATAACGTTGTAGAGTTGCTTTCGCTAGTCTGCCCACTCGGCTTCTTCGATGTCATACTTCTTGGATAAATCTTCTAACTCCTTCTGGACCTTATCCCTCTCCTCGCGGTACTGAAGGACGTCCAAACGGGTATGCTGAAGTGAGTCATCAAATTCAGAATCTGGTGGCCTAGGAGAAGGATTGAGAGAGGCTATTGGAGCTACCGTTTCTGGAAAAGAAACCCGAGCTTGGATAGGGGAAGACCTTGCCCTGGAGAGGAAGTGGACAATGAATCAGGAATAGATAGACAAGAAAAGCTACCGCAAGGGGGCAAGAAATCAATTTACCCATAATGCCGGTGGGTTGGTGTTCGGCTTCCTCCTGCTTCGTCTCCAGTGAGATGCCTGCCGTGGTCACCATTGCCTGCCATTGATGGGAGCACAAGCGAAGGATTTTCTCTCTGGTTTGAGCTGAAAGACCGAGAAGTGGAGAGTTTGCGAGTCAAACTGTTCGATTGGAGTCAAGAGTGACAGCCTGTGTAGGGTCATATTTATAGAACCATGGCTTGCACACTAGAAATCAAGCATCGGAGTAGAGTTTTTCATAGTTTGTGGGCCGTTATTGGGCCAGGCCGGATTTTTGATAACTAAAGGAAGTCGTGACTCCAGAGTCGAGAGGCTGATAGGATTCGACTAAAAGTTGTTCAATTTTGGTTGATTTTTTGGAAACTCTTATTACCGATTGGCGTCGAGGACAGTGATTTTGACCAATGGTTTTCGAATTAAAAAGGATTATATTTTATTCCAAGCAATGAAGTTTTAGTGAAGAGGTCTTCAAGAAAGCCGAAAACGGAAAAATCCCTTAAGGAGTACTATCCTAATATCGTCATGAGTTAGAAACATGAGAGAAGGTTGGAACTTTGGATCTGAAATAACCGATTACAGCAAAGCAAAGATGACTGATGTGATTATCAGCAATAGCCGATGAGATATACATCGCCGCTGGAGTAAAGATAAAGGACAATGTACAGAGCAGGACACACATTGATCTCGAAGGATCAGTCACAGATTGGATCAAGTAGAAGAACTTTCATTTACAAAGGGGGGAACGCAAGATTACAATGAGGACGGTCAGTTCGTCCACCCCATCCTACACCTAATCGAGAGAGTGTGGTCAAAAGAATCGGCCAGATCTGTTCCAGCCTCCTTCATATCATCTACAGAGTGTTCTACCCTATCTTCCAGCTCTCACTCGCAGACATCAAATCTACGGTAATCAGCGCCGGAGTGGATCCGCACGGCATTGAAGGCGAGCACCGCGCCGTACCCCATGCCGGCTCTGGAGATGATGGGGAGGATTCGGTTAACCTCATTTACCCGCTTCAGGGCTGTCGTACCCGTCACGTCGGCCGTGATGGCAAGCTTGGTGACGGCGGCTTCGAGGGCATGGAGTTTAGCTGCCAGAGCTGAAAGGAAGAAGAGTGAGTAAAGGCAGGAAAGGAAAACAAGGAAAGAAATAATGAAAAATATTTACCAGCGGCCCGATTACGAGCGACGTCGCGCTCCCGAGAGATTCAGGTAATCTCCCAATCCTTCCCCTCTAGATCAAATTGAAGGTCTATGACCTTCTGAGTCAAGTCCTCGGGGAGGTCATCACCGATCCTCCTAAACATAAACGACAGTATAAGAATAGCTGCTTCATTTTCGAAACAAGAGAAAGAAGAAGGAAGGAGCAACCTCTTCTTAGAGGTGCTGGAAGCACTGAGCTCGGAGCTATGTCGACTTGCTACGGAGGACATCTTCTAGATTGGATCGGGCAATGATAGGAGAAAAGAAGGGTTTTTTGGTTGAAACAGGGGAGTTTGAGAAAGTAAGCCGAAACAAGGCGAAGGGTGACTTAAAAAGACCCCAAGAAGTGCATCGGGAAATGAATCGGCAGGTGAAGTAATTATGACATGCGAGATTTCTACGAAGGTGGATGCTTCCGGAGGTTCCACGTATGTATACGGGAAAAAGGAATTTTGGAACAAATATTTATCCCAGAATTAGGAGGCATGTGTTAACACCAGATTTTCGCACACACAAGGGAATGACAGATGGGCCAGTGTGCGAGAGATGGTCGTATGATGCATTCGGCAGATGACCAAGATTGGTTAATTCTCGGAGTTTCGGCAAGTGCATGAGCGGTCAGCTATTTTGCAAGGCGGTGATTTTATTCGGGAAGCAAATATGGCAAGTGGAGCCGACTTGCGCGAGAAGACACGTGGCGATGGAGGACGCCAAGAGGAAAATAGGGATAGGACTCGTATTTTCCTAGTTTCCTTGTAGAAGTCGTAGTCGTCTAGGACTCGTGTTTCGCCTAGGGTATAAATATAAACCCTCGGCCATTGTAAAAACTGTTCACAACCATATCAATACAAATCGGCTCCGTGCCACCTTCGAGTCCTTAGTCGTGTCGTCGAGTTCTTCGAGAGGAATCATCGATCTGTCGACCTCCTTAAGTCCCGGCAACCTTGTTATCATGTCTAGTATCATGCGGTGGATTTAGATGTGATGCAAGTAGTCTTGTTTGTTTTCAATGGTCGTGCGGCGGACCCTTGTTAGCGATCAAGAAGTCTTTGCTTATGTTTTGCTTATGGGTAGATACCATGCGGCAGGCGTTTATTCATATGTTTAGCAAAAGCGAGATAGTTATCGGCTCTACTAGATTTGGCAAGATCTAGTAGATTCATCAAGTTATCATGTGTTGCATGTTTTAATTAATTTTGTAACACTCTTTTGCCCAATCTAGATTGATCTTTGTTCGGCCTTGCTTTACAAGTTTACTTGTGTTCCGATAATTGTATGATCATGATGGCCGAATCAATTTCCAATCTAGGTTGTTACATGTTGTGGGTTCCTGCATGTCACTCACGTTTGAGCTTTGATAAACTAGGTATCGTGCGGCAGATGAAGGTTTTAGATTGGTTTGATCATGCTTGTTTGTATGTTCCTTCTTCATGGACCCTAATTCGGCTAGCTTGCCGAACTTGGTTAAGCTTACACGAGTAATGAGTTTTTATAGATCTGTCCAGATATATGCATGCTTTTAGCTTCTTATCATTGGATTGTATCATGCGGTGGATTAATCTGATCGTAGGAAGTGGTGTAGATTTATAGCGAGTATTAGTCTCGCTTTGGGTTTATGCTTGACGGGTTTATGAAGACTAGACGTGCGGCAGACTAGTTGGATTAACCTATGCATGTGTTGTTTGAGTAGATTTACATTTACAATTTACCTATTTATAATTCACTATGTCTTGATGACGTTTCCTTACATGTGCATTCGAGAACCAGCTGTTTATATATGCTTATTTTTAATGTTAGTCGAATGATCTTTAAACCTGTTGACAGACAGCTTCTATAGCTGTGTGCCGTCGTGATTGGCTTTAAAGCCATAAATATGGAACTGTCTGGTCTTATCCGGCATGTTCCAGTTTATTCTCATAGTTTTATCCCTTGTTGGTTTTCAGGTCAAATCGACTGGCACGTCTCCGGATTCCAAACCGTTCGGGCACCCGATTGAAGCCACGCTTTTTCCGGCTTGCTGTGTGTGAGGCGCGGTGTACCACATTTTGCGTCAACAGCATGGTAGGATGACTCGAAATCGGCTACCTCAAAGCTGATGTACTCAGTCCGGTAATTGGTCTGAGTTCCAAAAGTGACGGGTAGTATGATCCTTCCGAGTGGTACGACCGCCTTTCTAGGTACTATGCCGTAGAAAAGAGCGTTTGATGGTGTGAGCTGAGTTGCGAGGTCCAAGTTCATCTTGTGTAAGGTGCTTGCAAAGATGACGTTGAGTCCTGCTCCTCCGTCGATGAGTACTCTTCCCAATGTGAACCCAGCGACCGTAGGATCCAAGACTAGCGGGTAATGCCCTGCATTGGAGACATTGGTCCATTGGTCTGCTCGAGAGAAATTGATTGGATACTCGGACCAATCAAGGTATCTGGGGGTAGCCGGTTCTGTAGACATGATATCCCATAGGGAAAGTTTCTGGAGACATTTGCTGTTGCTGGTGGTTACTCCTCTCCTTGTTCCGCACCCGACGGTACCACTCTTTAGCCCAGCACACGCACGGATCGAGCTCGCCGTTGACCAAGGCGGACACGGCGGTGCGGCCATGCTACGCCGTCCGGCTCCGGTCATCCCGAGCTAAACCAACTCCCGATTCCTACTCCGGCGACCTTCACTACCCTAACCCGAGGCTCAGAAGCCAGGGTTCTCACTCCGAGCATCCGCGACCACGGCCATGCCGACTCCGGCGACCATGGCGAGCGGCGGACGGCGGCGTACCGTCACTACCAAACCCTAATCGGCCAAACCGACTCCCCCTTCTTCTTCCGCAGACCTCACCGACTCTAGAACGGGGGCTAGGGCAACACGAAACCACGGGAAAGAGGCCGGCCATGGTGAACCGAGCTCGGCGGTCATGGCGGCCATGGCGGCGGCTCACCCCGGGGCTTGCCTAGGGTAGCAAGAGGTGCGGGGGCTCACGGTGAAGCTTTGTGGGTGGTTGGGCTTGCGGCGAGGCGGCTGGACGGCGGTGAACGGCGGCGGCGCTTGCTTTTCCTCTCCTTTCCGCCCGAGCGCCGGCGAGAGCGAGAGAGACAGAATGGAGGGAGTGCTGCTTCGCACAGGGGCAAGGGCAAGCTTGTGCATGCCACGCGCGTGCGAGCTGCTGGCTTGGCCGGCCAGCGCGAGCCACGCGGCGGGCGAGCCCTGCGCGCGGTCGGCCACGACCACGGCCGATTCAAACTGAATCGCCGGGTTCAGGCGCTGTTGGCCGACTGACGGCCAGATTTTGGACGCGATTATCTCCTAATCCACTCGATGAAACGCTAAACCACTTGTTCCATTGAGTAGAGCTATGTGCCGACTACAACTTTGGTTACAAGGTCATGCTTTGGTTCAGCCTAGATTGCTCTTGAAAAAGCTCCAAAGATCACTAAGCAAAATTGTTTCGGCAGTTAGGACTTAGAAGAATTTTTCTAAGTCAAATCTCCCCCATTTCTGCCTTGTGGGTCCTAAAACACCTTGTTAAACTCATTTTCATGAGTTGGCCCTTAAACACTTTTTGTTCTACTCTAAATTCTACACACTTTTAGTTAAGGGCCCATTGCTATCGAAAGCTTCTATCAAGGAGGTCTTAGTTAGTCAAACAAAAGGACTCCTAGGGCTCTATTAGGGCAACTAGGGTTAGTGACTTGGTTAGCCATAATGACCAACACAAACCTAGCTTCATTTTGACTCCTCAACAAGGTTCAACTACTTAGGAGACCCTAACACTCCAAACACAAGTCAAACAAGCATCACACCAAGCATAACATTACAAGCCAACACATGAAATGACACTTTACAAAAAGAATGCAACATGAGATGATGATGCTTTATGCTTATGAGATGTCAAGTTATGCATTTAGGGTTGCTTAACACCAGGGGTGTTACAAGGGGAGGCCAGGAGCCCCTATATAATAAACCCACGATCCCCCTGAGGCAACATCATCATCTGGGAGTCTTTGTAGAGGCGTCCCTCGAAGAACAACCTCTCCTCCCTAGAGAATTAGGTTTAGATTTTCAATGTAATAGCTTAGCTCTAGTCGGGAGTTAGGGAGAGCGAAGCTGCGCTCCGGTTCCGGAGGAGTCTTCAGAGTTTTGGTATGTCTTTGTATCTTTTCTTTGTAAGACTTATGCTTTAATATATTCATCTTCTCTATTTACTTTATGCTTTATTATATGATTAGTATAGTTGTTATATCTTGGCATGGGATTTTTGCTCGTATTGAGTGCTCTAGTTATATGCAGTAATTAGAGTAGTAATCGATAGATTAGACATGGTGTTTAGTCTATAGGTTACCTGAGGTTGCGCTCAATCCCATGAAATAGTTGTGGTAGCCCCAGGGGTGACAGCTCTGTTAGGCCTTCGTAGTCCACCACGTTCGGATTGATGTTTCGTAGAGCTTTTGGCAGCCTTCTCCCAACTACCTTTTTCCCAGTGTTCTTCGAGAGTTGGAAAGGACCTGCTGCTCCAAAGTGCCAATGATTATGACTGCTATATCTTTTCATCTTTGTTACCTTAGAACCCAAGTAATAGAGAAGTACATAGGAACCTTGATCTCTCCCGTTGTCCTCCCACTATAGTTTTCTATACATTTATCATGAATTCTCTTTGATGTGTTTTCATTATCATATATATCATATATCAATTACTCCTACTTTAGTCTAATTAGTACTCTGAGTTAGTAGATGCATGATAGTGAGTTATCATATTCTTGACCCTAGCTTCCCTGTGGTAAAATATAAATAACGATCCTGGAATACTCCCTGTAAAATGCTACAATGATGTTATGTGCACTTGCGGAATCTTTCATATTCTATTTGCGTTAACAAAGTCAACACACATCAACACAGCCAAGAGACATGTTGCCCGTTGATCGATCACTCATCACTCAGGAAGGGAACCACAAGGGCACATATCAACCTTGTGTTCTCACATTGAAGAGTGATTGTGTCGAACCACCTTGTGGAAGCTTCTCTTGTCTAGCTGGTTGTTGTTCATGAATAACTTGTCTTATCTTGCTTATCTCACAGTGGGCCAGCTGAGTCTTGTCTTCAACAGATCCAGATGATGGAGACTTTGTCAATTATTTTCTTGATTTGTAGGCTTAGGTATTGTCTCTCCATCTTCTACTTCTTGTGGTGCAGTGGCTTCATCCTTTATGATATCCCCCTCAATTCCTGGTAGTTGGTTCTTCCTTTGGTTGAGTCAACGTCTTCTCTTGGTTTCCTTCGACTGCTCATAAATGGTGTATTTGTTAAAGAAGCAGCGACCTTTTTGATCGAAGATCCAAAAGTGGACGTCTCCAGGTCCAACATTTGTGGTGTTCAAGAACGATCTTCCAAGAATGAGTGATGGATCATATTCTTCTTCTTGGCTGGGGCAGCGTCTAGCGGCTTGTACTGATCAAAGTGATGAGTAGGAGATCAAAGTGTCTTGAAGCTGGATTTCTCCTTCCTACCCTTGATCGTGAAGCACATCTGGACAACAGAATCGTGTCTTCCCCAAGCTGGCTTGTGATGTAGGTGGATGCCCAAATTTCTTCAACAACATGTTCATGAGTTGAAATTGTCGACCTTGTTGTTGTTGAAGTTGTTCCACCTTGTCCCCTAAACTAGCTCTTGTGTTTCAATGATTAGAATTGAGGACAACTTGCACTGCTTGTCTTCATAATGAACCACCAACAGACTTCCTTCGGATGACTCATAGATGTTATAATGTAGTGGCATATCGTCACCCTGATATTTGTTGTTGGTGTCGGTGTTGATGTCTTCGACAATGATGAGCGTAGGCATAGATTGACCCATACGGGGTGAGTTGCATCCTGCTCGTCATCGGTGTCCTAGCTTAAGCCTTCATAGCTTGGCTGCCTTCGACATCACTAGTGACTTGTCTGATGATGAGTTTTGTCTATCCATGGGTTGGATTTTAGATCTTTAAGTTTCACACCATGAACAAGCAAACCTCATCTCCTACAAAATGTTAGTGGACATATACCCGAAGGATTGTACTGAATTTGAAACATGGGTTGTTATTCACAACTTATGTGTTATTCATCCATGCTAATGAAAAGATGATTTTAAGATTACTTTAGCATAGACTAGCATTTTATGTGTTGGCTGCATTTTAACATGGTTCAAGGTAAAAGATAACTTGCAGTAGAAGATAAATTGAAATAAACATTAACACTCACAGTTCTTTCATCCATGATGAATGAGCTGGGTCTTCTTTGTGCAGTTCATCGTATGCCTTGCTTCATCTCTGATGTGAATTCATCTCAGGACTTTCCCATATTGTATTTGAGAGTTTTCTGCAGTGGTTAGTCCAACAAAATATCCAATATCTACACAAGCTAATTTCAGATCAATAATCAAACCAAACTCTGTGTCTAATTTGATTAAGGTAGACTATTTAACCTAAGCACCACGCTTAATTTAAAAAGCCTATAAAAATACCCATATGAAGTACTTTCAAACCGAAAATATACTAGCATAGACATAGGTAGCATGAAAGCATAAAAGGGATTTATTCAAATAAAGATGACAGAGTATGATCACAGTGAGGAATATTTTTTTTCTTTTTTTAATATATATATCGTTTAGATGCAGATGACATGTATGCATATAAGGAACTAAACATGATGTGGATTTGATAAAAGAAAACCTAAACTAAATGGAATGGATACAAGGATGATTCAATGTAAATATGCAGTGGAATGCAAGAAATTAAAAAGATAACTACTCATAAAGTTTAAAGTCCATGAGCAAGACTGTCTCACCTTGATCATACTTACCATGACTCACAACTGGTATTTGTGAGTGGCGCAGCGTAAATATCCGTCACATGGGATGAGAGTTGAATTGTTGTGATGACGACCTTTTCTCGAATCTACACATGGTTAGAATAATAATATATGTATACACAAACCTCTGAGATGGCAGGGTTCCAGGATCAATGATGGATCTTGAATGTTTAGGCACCCCGGGTTCTTCATTCTTGTGGAATCTTTGCCATAAGGTCGAAACGGCATTTGATGTCCTCTCTATTCCACACTCAACAGAACAAGGGGTAATCCTCCTAAAGCTAGTGGTACACTAAATTAGCAGACATCAAGATCATTATCAAAATCTTTACACCAGTTGCTTCCCCGACAACGGCGCCAAAAATGCTTGTTGACGTTTGTTAACGCAAATAGAATATGAAAGATTCCGCAAGCGCACAAAATATCATTGTAGCATTTTACCGGGAGTATTCCAGGATCGTTATTTATATTTTACCACAGGGAAGCTAGGGTCAAGAATCTGATAACTCACTATCATGCATCTACTAACTCAGAGTACTAATTAGACAAAAGCAGGAGTAATTGATAAATGATATGATATTGAATGGAAGCACAATAAAGAGAATTTAATGATAAATGTATAGATAACTATAGTGGGAGGACAACGGGAGAGATCAAGGTTCCTATGCACTTCTCTATTACTTGGGTTCTAAGGTAACAAGGATGAAAAGATATAGCAGTCATATAATAACACTTCGGGACATCAGAACACCAACCACAGAAAGGGATGAGAAGGGGGTTTGGGAAGCTCTGACTATGGTCCTACGAACATCAACCCGAACGTGGTGGAATACGTCGGCCATCAGGGCTGTCACCACCTAGGGCTACCACAACTATCCGTGGGGTTGAGCGCAACCTCAGGTAACCTATAGACTAAACACCAAGTATAATCTATCGATTACTACTCTAATTATGGCCTATAACTAGAGCACTCGATACAAGCAAAGATCCTATGCTAGAACATAACAACTATACTAATCATAATATGAAAGGCATAAAGTAAATAGAGAAGATAAATATATTAAAGCATAAGTCTTACAAAGAGAAGATACAAAGACATACCAAAACTCTAAAGACTCCTCCGGAACCGGAGTGCAGCTCCGCTCTCCCTAACTCCCGACTAGAGCTAAGCTATTACATTGGAAAATCTAAACCTAATTCTCTAGGGAGGAGAGGTTGTCCTTCGAGGGACGCCTCTACAAAGACTCCCAGATAATGATGGTGTATTGCCTCAGGGAGGTCCTGGGTTTATTATATAGGGGCTCCTGGCCTCCCCTCCACCTTGGGTAAGCGATGTGGGACTAAATCCTTCGCCATATGCACATGGGCCTTAATGGGCCAAAACGCATTGGAGAGGTCGGTTGGAGTGCGTCACGCGAAGGAGGGCGAGTTTGGGCCCTACACCAGACCGGTCGGTCCAGGAGGGAGACAGGTCGGTCTGCCTCTATGACAGGTGGGCCCCGCCTTCCGTGGGTCGCTTTCTCTTGTCTTCTGGAATGTTCTAGAATCTTCCAAGTCGTATCCATCGAGGACTCTCGCTCCGGGACTCCAAATATAGCAAATCGTATGTCCGTTTCGATAGTCTCGACGAGGTCTTCGCAATGGTGTGCTTTGTTTCATCACTTGAGATACTTTTATATGGTAAAAACATGGATGTCCTACAAAACAAGTGAGAGCACCAAAACTCGTGGAACTTGTTAGTTTCAAACCCTACAACTATGCTTTGTGATTCATTTAGTGTCATTTCATGCAATAGTTGATGGTTAATTATGAGCATTAGTGAGCATCAACAATCACCTAACTTTTCAACCGTGCTAAGCCTATGCAGAAGCAATCAGAAGCATAAAGCATCGGTTTTGGTCTTACACTACACGGCTCAAGTTTAACTCAATGTGCAATGAGAAACAGTCTTGATACCGTGATGTGTTGACAAGCAATCCCATCTCGATCTTTTCAATTTACTTAAACTTGGTTCAATTTTATGACAGAATATGAACATACCAAGAAAGTGAATGACTCAGAACTAGAGACATAGCAACCTAGCATATATGAAAAGCACAGGTGATTTCAACACATCCTACACATGCTAGTTGCCAATCTCAATGGTGAACAATTTCAAATTTTATGTTCATTAAGCATATTCACCATTCATAAAATAGCTCAGCTCACAACATGTATCAGTGATCAGAAGGAGCATAAGTTACAAGCATCATCATATAGCATTGGAGCATACTAGACAGAGCATAGTTACATTCTAAGGAATATAGTCATGAAGCTCAGAAAGTAAAGATGCATGATGAAATGCAAAGACTAACCTAACAGAATCAAAAACAAAACAAAAGAAAGAGAGTCAGTCTATGATACAATAGACAAAATGTTTCCCCCATCTAAAAGGGGAAACACACACCAAGCTCACCTCTTAACCTATTAAAGGTTGATTGGTCCAAAGGCTTGGTAAAAATATCTGCCAACTGATGATGAGTATCGACATGGCGAAGGTCGATATCACCCTTCTCAAAATGGTCTCGCAGAAAATGAAAGCGCACATCAATGTGTTTGGTCTTAGAATGCAGCACGGGGTTCTTAGCAATGCTAATAGCACACGTGCTGTCACAAAGCAAAGGCACTCGAGAAAAACTCAGACCAAAATCACGCAAAGTGGCCATCATCCAAAGCAACTGGGAAAAGCAGCTAGCCGCAGCAACATACTCAGCCTCTGTGGTAGACTGGGCGACACTAGACTGCTTGCGAGAAGACTAAGATACAAGAGAAGAACCAATAAACTGACAAGTCCCAGAAGTGGACTTGCGATCAAGTCAGCAACCAGCAAAATCGGTATCAGAATAACCGCAAAGGGAGAGGGTGGAGGAAGCAGAATACCAAATCCCAAACTCAGGTGTGAAACAAAGGTACCTCATAATGCGCTTGACCGCCTGACGGTGAGAGGTGCGCGGCGACGCCTGAAAGCGCGCGTAAAGACACACCGCGAACTGAATGTCCGAGCGTGTCGCCGTCAGGTACAGCAGCGACCCGATCATACTCCGGTACTCCTTCTGGTCCACAACTTCTCCATCCTTGTCCGCATCCAGGGCCGTCGTGGTCGACATGGGTGTCAGAAGAGGCTTGGCCTCACCCATATCGAACTTCTTCAATATGTCCTTGGTATACTTGCCCTGGTGCACAAACGTTCCTTCTCGGGATTGCTTAATTTGCAATCCGAGGAAGAATGTCAACTCGCCCATCATGCTCATCTCAAATTCCCTGCTCATAAGATCTGCAAACTTGGCAACCAATGCGTGAGAAGAACCACCGAAAATGATATCATCCACGTAAATCTGGACCAAGAGAGTGTCATTGCCTTGCTTGAGGAGAAAGAGCGTTTTATCCACACATCCCATTTTAAGACCTTTAGCAAGCAAAAAGGTTTTCAACCTATCATACCAGGCTCTAGTGGCTTCTTTCAAACCATATAAAGCTTTGTGAAGTTTAAAAACATGGTTTGGAAACTTGGGATTTTCAAAACCGGGGGGTTGTTTCACATACACCTCTTCTTCTATGTAGCCGTTTAAGAAGGCACTCTTGACATCCATTTGAAAAAGTTTAAACCCTTTGGATGCAGCAAAAGCCAAAAGTATCCTAATTACCTCCAAACGAGCTACAGGAGCAAAAGTCTCCTCATAGTCTATCCCCTCCTTCTGACTATACCCCTGGGCTACAAGTCTGGCCTTGTTTCTCACAATGTGGCCATCCTCTCCTTGTTTGTTTTTAAAAACCCATTTTGTACCAATAGGGTGACACTCAGGAGGAGGTGGAACCAAAACCCAAACCCGATTTCTCTCAAAATTTTCTAACTCCTCATGCATGGCATTAACCCAATCCGGATCAAATAAAGCATGTCCAACATCTCGGGGTTCAAAATCAGCAACAAATGCAGAATGAGCAAAGTGAGAGATTTGTTGTGACCTTGACCGAGTGACACATTCGTTGATGCTGCCGATCATCTGTTGAGGCAGGTGTTGGCGCTGAATATGGCGTGGCGCCTCCTGAGCTGAAGAAACCTCCCCCTCAACAGTAGCTGGTGCCCCCTCAGGTACAAAAGGTACAACCCGAGGTGGCGGATCCCACGGCCCCCAAGTAGTCGACGAAGAGGGGTTGGGTCCGTGAGTCGTCGTAGTAGAAGCCGATCCCAGCGGCACAACAGTGGAGGTGGTGCTAGATCATCCATCCCTTCAGCACCTTCTTCCTCGTCATCAAAAAGAGGTTCTCCAACCTCATGATCACCTGCACGCTCAAATCTAGAAGAAGGACAATGCATGGTCTCGTCGAAGGTGACATCAGATGTCTCCATGACTCGGTTAGTATCAAGGTTAATGAAAGGACCTTGATGTCGCCTAGAGGAGGGGTGAATAAGCCTGTTAAAAAAATCAGCTCAACCAGATGTTAAAACCTCGAGCGGTACTGCTGCTCCTGGCACTGCTGCTCGGAGCCCGGTACTGCTGCTCGGAGCCCAGCACTGCCGCTCGGCGCAAAGAGCACACAAACAGCTATGCCTTTGGTTATAGCTTAAGGCCAACTTGGAGATGTGTTTGGAGATTACTAGCAGCAAGTTCGCTAAGTACCTGCACTCACAAACACTCACAACCAAGTAGATCGAGTGGAACACAAATATTGCAATTCAAAACATAGAAGACAAGACATAAGATTTATCCCGTGGTTCAGCTCGCCACCAAGGCTTGCCTATGTCCACGTGGTTGAGGATGACCACTTAGGTCAAGAGCTTTGCAACTCTTCCTCGGTCTCAAGTCAAGGAACCAAATCCTTGAAGTGAGGGGTAATTCCACTAGCTGCACAAGAGGATTACAAACTGATCCCGCTGCTCACCACAAGCACGGGAGCTCGCCGGGCGACGCCTAGCCGTCTAGGAGGCTTCACCTCCAAGAGTAAAAGATGCACAACGAAGATTGACGAAGCCCGACAAGTGCTCAAGGTTTGGAAGGCTCTAATCTGCTCTCTAGCTCTTAATCACACAGCCCCAACACTTAATCATGCACTAAGCATGTCACTCTCACAAGAGAGGGTTGGGGAGAGCTCTCAAATGGCTTGGGATGTGTTAGAGGTGTTTTGGGCACCAGCAGCAGGTTCTGGAGGCGTGGGGTGGGTATATATACCCCCCACACCCAAAACTAGCGGTTGGAGGTCAGAAACTAGCCGTTACTGGCTGTACAGGCCCGGCACTGCCGCACTTAGCCCGGCACTGCCGGGGAGCGGCACTGCCGCTCGACAGAGCGGCACTGCCGCAGCTCCCTGAGACAGCACAGGCGACCTCACGAAAAACGCCGTAACTTTTTACTCCGAACTCCGATTTCAGTGATCTTGGACTTTCCGGAAAGCTTGTTTCGAGGGCTATCCAACCCTATAGAGAACAAGCCCAAGATCAACAAGTGAAGGTGCAGTGCTAAGTGTTTTCTCTCATGTTAGCACTCGGGTTTGGTTAGTTTGAGCACTTGTCTATGATTCGTATTGCATCCCCCTTGATAGTACAGCATAACTATACTCAAGACAAAGAAAATATAACCATTTTAACCACTTGAGTCTTCAATGTATTCATATGCCATTTCTTCTTCCTATCACTTCAAAAGGGGTTGCAATCATCTTTGTCTCCTTTCTTTGAGCAAGCACACCTTGAGCATGTGACTTGAACCATTTCCACACATATGAGTTCAATCAATGGCTTCAAGTCACTTCAACTAATGATTTGATCCTCAACACAATATGACTCCTCATAGCTTGATTAGTACCTCAACTCAATGCAAGTACTCTCTTCTTCACCTTAGCCATAGTACCTCGGTCTCCTTGACCTTCACCTTCACCTAGTACCTCGAAGCCCTTTCCTTGCTATCTTCACCTCATCAAGCCACACTCAAGTCACATCATATTGAGCAACCATTGAAAACCATTTCTTCAATATTGTGATCCTTGCTTGAACATCTTATAGATATGAATGCTGAGATCAATCAAGCTTTAGTTTGACTCACATAGAGACATATATGGATCATCATTAATATGGTCAAGCCAATTCACGATTCCTTATATCCTCTCCTTTTGGCTTGACACTCAATACTCACTTCAATCTCCATCTTCATACTTCTAGCTTGATCAAAGCAATGCAAAGTGATTTCCCAAATCTTTATTCATACAAGCAAACCAAAGTAGAGAACGACTTATATCCAATATGAGTTGTGTCCTTTGTCATTTCAGCTTTGCTTGCCATTTACTCACTTATGCATTCTTGATTCATTCTTCAACCTTGATCAAAGCTAGTTCACTATCAAACTCTTCTTGCTCATGAAAAGCAACCCATTGTTGAGACCATTCCAAAATCATCAATCCATGTCTCACTTGTCATTTGCCAAATATGTTTGCTTTCTCATGATGCCATGATATCCCACAACATAGAAGCCATATCATCAACTATATTTGCATTGTTGTCTTTTGCTTGAACAAGATTGTTTCCATGATCTTCCAATACAACAATACACAATTTTGGCTTCATTTTAACACTATGTGGAATATCATCAAGTTTGCTTTTCTTGTTGAACCTTTGATACACTTAGCAAACTTGTTAGACCTTTAATTATGTTGTCACTCAATTTACCAAAACCCACTAAGGGCTAGATGCACTTACAATCTCCCCCTTTTTGGTGATTGATGACAGCACAATTAAAGCTTACAAGAGATTGATAATCATGAAGATTTTGAATACTATGATATAGTGAGCTCCCCCTAAATGTGTGCATTGAGAGGAATTTCAAATTTTGGCCTCAGATGCCAAATGCATATATTTAAGAGAAAGTGTGGAAACTCTCCTATATCTTAGCATTCGTGGGGTGCAAGGTGTCAACATGATAACCGTGATGCTCATGACAGTTCATGCACTCAGAGATTGCTGGCCAGCAGAGGGCGGCACTGCCGCACTAGAGAGCGGCACTGCCGCACTTGCCTGACCAACACTAGAGAAACAAGCACTCAAGGCATGAATGTCACACATTAGTATAAAGGTTCCTTATCAAAAGCATCAATTTAAACTATCCTTGCACACATCAAATCTTATATGCCTCTCTTTTACTCCTTTAAGTACACATATCAATCTCTCTTCCTTACACTCACTCTCCCCCAATATTTCTCCCCCTTTGGCATTAATCTCCAAAAAGGATTTCCCCACCAAAAAGGAATAAATGATGGTAGACAAGTGAGGGCAAGAGGTAGGTAAGAGTTTAGCATATATGATTTCTCTTCTATGTTTTTCTACCAAACAAAGTATGCAACACTTTAAGTCAAGATTCTCAAGAGGTTAGCATATTTAGCTCATACCTCACATAGGTGACATAACATGAGACAAACTCACATAATCACCACAAGAGGTATCAACCAAATATCTAACTCATTCTCTAATCGTCACCATAAGAACAAACTCATGGTGTGACTCAAAATATTACATACACATGCACACTCTAGCATGTAGGGGCCTAGATGCACAAAGGTAATACAAATGTTCATAGAGCGATATACCTTTGTTCTAAGCCTCATAATCTCCACCATGATGATGATTTTGAATTTAGTGCTTTGATGGGCCTAGCACTTCATTAAGCAAAAGATCTCATTTGTGCCCATCTCTCCTTTTCATCATCTTCAAGGAGACATTTCAAACTTGTGCTTCATCTTAGTTGAAAGTTCATTGCTAGCTCTTGTTGTCATTTTGAGATACCAATTTGAAGACATATTTCTTGATATACCAAATTGAAAGATTATCCACCAATATCAATTGAAATATGATCTTCATAGTTTGACACCAATGGAAGGAATCTTCACAAGTTGATGCCAATAGGAATGGATGCTCGTATCTCATAATATCACCTAGATGTCTCCTAGGGAATGCTCACAAAGACAAGAGATATCATTAAATTGCACAAGCTATAGTTTTACAACTAGTGACCATTTGAATGTGGAAAGCATGTGGATCACTAATTGCAAAACCTCATAACATAAACTAAATCCCCCTTATTTGATAGTGCATACATATGTATGTGGAAAGCAAAACATATGCACTTTTTGGTCAAATAAGTCTAAATAAGGGAAATTAAGCTATATTATGGGGAGTAGCTACATAAGAGTTAAAATTGCAATCCAAATGAATATGAGAGATAACATTACTATTTTGGATTGATTTGGCTATGTAGCATACCCATGAGAAACTCATTCTCACCAAGAGACTACACAAGTTTACTAGAAGAAAATGTTAGTCCCAAAAGACACAAGACATAGAATGGGCTCCCCCTTAATATGTGCATCAAGTACTCGAATTACTTGTGAAATGCACTTGAATCGGTTTAAGAGTTTAGAGGAGTACATCCTATATCTTGGTCAAGGCATACCAAATTTGCAACAATTAACGTTATGCCAAAGGAAACATACCACCACTAAGGTAGAGAGATTACCACATAAATTTTGATTGACATGACCATCATATAAGTAAGATTTCAATGGTTTGAATGGCCATAGTTCTCTTTTGATGAAATGTGATGAATTAGAGCTTTGGGGATCATCCAAGATCCAAATTAAGTTCCTAGTTCTTTCTTTACCTAAAGCAACTCACATAGAAAGCAAATGGTAAAGTTCATGAAATTTGCAAATTATGAACTAGGAGTTACCACTCTTGTTGACGAGATCCTGGGTGATCAATGGGATGGATCCAAGTGACTTGATGAGCTTTAGATGGAGAGAATTTGACAATGAGAGTCCACCCTTCAATTATTTTCTCCAACTCATTAGAATCATGTTCCACTAAGGATTGGGGCATTTGACACTAAGCCGGGAGAACTTGGTTTATAAAGACCAAGACCTCCTAGAGTAACTGTGAAGTACCCAATGTGAATCCAAAGGAACCATCCATCCTTCCAATGTGTGGGACTGCACAACACGAACTTGAGACAAACCATTTGTCCAACAAGATATAGAGTAAACTCCCCCTTAATTTGTGCATACAAGAGTACATAAAGTACACTCATGCATATCAATGATCCTGGGGTCAAGGGAGAAGTCTACACTATGTTCCAACTCATTTCAAACTCCTTCAAGCTGCTTGCAATCCAACTTTTCAGATTCTGTCTTCCTTGGAGTAAAATTCATATCTCTCAGGCCATTAAGCCAATATGCATGAAATTTGGTACAGAGCTGCATCTATGAGTCCTTTAACTTCTGTAAAAATTTCAACTCATTTGGACTCCATTTAGTCAGTCAAATCAATTTTTCACCAAAATTGCTCAAGTCTGAAACTGCATTGCTGAAACTGACATAATTCAACTGAAACTGATTTTCTTCTAAACCAAACTGCATCCCAACTGTACAACAACAAGTACTAGATATATATAGCATGCTCACAAAGTTTCAGGTCAATTCATCAGTGTTTGAACCTCCAAATCCATGCTTGAAAGCAGCTAACTCAAAATTTTAGATTTCTGGACAGATTTGATAATTTTTATAATTCTTCTCTTGTCCAATAATGAGGTGGTTTTGGCTTAGAACACTCACAAGATATCATTACCATTCAGTCCTCTTGTCAATGATTGAATTCTTGTGAATTCTTCCAATATAGCATATCCAACTCAACCTCAACATCATGCTCTAGGTCGACAAAATGGACGGTTGTCAGCTGCTGTGTGTGGAGGTGTGCAGCAGTGCTGCTCATGGCCCGGCAGTGCTGCCCGTGGCCTGGCAGTGCTGCCCGCTGAGCGGCACTGCTGCTCGCACATCAGCAGTAGGTTGTAGATTATCTTCAACATGAGGAGCCTCCACATCTTGAGAGTGAGTCAACACACTCCGACTTCTACCAACCTCATCTTGCTTTAGGTGAAGAGTAACCTTTAGGCTTGTGATGCATCCAAATGAATAAGCACAACCTCTTCTTATTGATTTCCTATGAATAAGCTCAACACAAGAGGTATTAGTAGCACAAGCACTAGTTTCTCATTTAGTAACCCTTTATGTGTGGAAGGCAAATGAGCTACCAAAATAGAGAAACCTTTTAACATGGATTAAATCTCCCTTAATGCCGCATGCACACTCTTTTGAGTCGAATGGAAATGTGAATGTGCATGGTTGGTCAATTAAGTCCAAAGGGTAGATTTAAGCCATATTATGGTGAGTGGCTAACATAGACGAATCAACCCAAAATTAACTAGAGAGAACACATCACATAGTTTTGGATTGATGGCATTGATATGATAGCACACTCCATTTAAGAAACACATTCTCATTTAGTGAGACTACATAAATCACTTAGAGAAATGGTTAGTCTCACAACTCTAGTCATAGAGTAAATTCCCCTTTTATAAGTGCTCTAAGTATTTGAATTTCTCACATACCACTCTATTCATTTAAGAACATGGCATTTTACTCTATGTCTAGGTCATGGCAACAATAGAATAATCAAATTTAACTTATGCCAAGAAATACTCACAACCATTTGAGCATGTAGATGGCCATAAGATGAGAATGAGAATTTACCAATCTACCATATGACAAGATTTCATTAAGTAGAGAGTTCTTGAGATTTGAGTGATAAGTGCTTCTACTTGAGCTTTCTTGAAATTCTTGGTTTAAGGTCCACAAAGAACACCAAGTCATGTATGTTGCTTGTTGTGAAATTCCAATCATACTTTTCTTCCATGACCAACAACCAATACATATCCTCAAGTGGTTTCTTTCCCTAAGTGACTACACAAGACACAAAGAGATAAGATTTGAAATAAATTGCACTTGAGATTTAGATGTTACCACCGTTCTTGAAACATAATGGATGAGGTGGCTTCTTCATCTTCACTTTGCTTATCATCATGTTGTAGACTTCATCCATTGCTTGGACTTATCTCAGCCACTACTATCTGCATAGGGGTGGCACTGCCGCTCTGAGGCGCGGCACTGCCGCTCTGAGGCATGGTACTACCATATCAGAGATGTCAGCAGAATTTGGTGCAATAGTAGCTTGAGGATCTCCTATCTTTGTACCCAGAACTTCTTGTGGTCTTATATCACCAATGGGCATTTTCTTGATTGTCTCACAAAGTGGTTCCTCATTACCTACAACATGAATAAGATCTTGCTCTACTAGAGAGCCATTAAAAGCATCATATGAAAGATGATTCATTTGAACTCAAAGTACTCTAGCCACTCCTAATAATTCACAAACATACACATATTTGTGAACTACTAGAGACTACACAAGTCAAGTGGCTAGCTAGCAAGGGTTAGGTACTTGTTACCGAGATGAGTATGAAGTTAGAGATATATCCATCAATTCATCCTTGGGTCAATCTTGATAGAATAGTCAATATGAATAAGATTGATAGCTTGAGATGATATTTTCAATAAGACTTGCTCAAGCACCCCAAGGCTTCATATCACCTTCAAGTACCTACAACACTTGTTAAGCACAATTTGGTACCCATACCAAGATGGGTCCATCAAGGTTAGTCACAAGAGACTTAGGCACCCAAATGGCCTTTGTGCTAGTATATGGTGAACCAATCACCTTTCTAGCACAAGTGTCATTTTTGGGCCTCCTAAGAAATTTTGAATCAATTGACAAGTTTGGCTTAAGAGTGTTACCCATGGGACACTCCACACTTAGGTGCCCCTTTCCTCTACAAGTGTAGCATAGGCGTGTCTTGTTATTCTTAGCCTTGTTTTCTTGCAATTTGCTTGCTACCTTGCTACTAAGCCTCTTTCTTGATGATATCAAGCCTTTGTCCTTCATGTAGGGGCATGATGATATTTCATGACCCTTCTCATTGCACTCATAACACTTCCTCTTACTTATTCTCATCTTCTTGTTTGAAAGTGTGGCTTGGTCATCAACCTTGTTGGAACACATCGAGGCATTGTGTCCCATGTTGGAGCACTTGCCATGAGCCATCTTTTTCTTCTCTTGAATGTTGCTCATGACGTTTGCTTCTTTCTTCAAGGAGCAATCCCTTGCATGGTGACCCTCTTTCTTGCACTTGAAGCAAGTGATGGGAGTCTTCTTTGCTTTCTGGGGCTCTTGCTTTGATTTGGAGACCTTCTTCATGAGCTTGACCTGACCAGGGGCATAAGTGGTAGCCTTCCCTTTTCTATGGGGAGCGGCACTACCGCCCTTCATAGCGGCACTGCCGCCCTTGGGTGGCTGTGCTGCTCGGGGCTGTTGTTGTGCCACCATCTGTGCAGGCTGATCTGTACCAACTTTGCCCTTGATCATGGACTGAGCACACTCAAAGCTATTTTCCACCTTCTTGCCAATGTTTTGAGTCTTGCCATCCATGCACTCTTTTGCTATGATCTCATTGAGCCTAGCAATGTCTTTTCTCATAGCCTCCATATTACCAAGGTTAGTGGCATAAATATTCAAATCAAGATTAAAGCTTTTTCCACAACCTTGACTAGTGGAGGGAGTAGAGACATCACTTGCCTTGGAAGGATGTGAGTTGCTCTCCCAAAGAAGGCTGTATTGCTCCTCAAGTTCTTTGTGCTTGCCATTCAAGCTACAATACTTTTCCTTGAGTGTAATATGATCCTTCTTTAGGAGAGCATGGACATCTTGCTCTTTGGCCAAAGCCTTGTGCAAGGTGTCCACCTCACTTCTCTCCAATGCAAGAGCTTCCTTGCTAGCAATGTAAAGATCCTCTTGTTTAATTAGAGTCTTTTCTCTAGATTCTAGCTCAGCTTGTGTTGCCTCTAATTCCTCCATTAGCTTTGAAATAAATAACTTGGTCTTTCTATCCAAATTTTTAGTTATGTTATTTATTTCTTCATCACTAGAATCATCATCACTAGAAGTATCACTAAGATCACTACTAGAGATGTTACTAGGAGGTGGAGAAGGTTTGGCTTTTGATTTTACCTTCTTACCCTTTGCCATAAGACATACATGAGAAGTGGCATGAATAGTTGAGCACATTGGTGAAGTGGATTCATCACTTGGCCTCCACCGATCACAAGCTTCTTCTTCCTTCAAAATGTTAGTCTCACAAGAACTATAGGAAGTAGAAGTACCACATGTATAATCCTTGTTCTCACCAACCATTTCATTACCTTTCACATATGTTGGTAAGGGAGTGGTTGTGGCATGATCAACTATGCCTTTTGAGAGAATCACTTGAGGCTCTTCATTTGTTGGTGAAGTTGAGCACTCCTCAAGTGGTTCCTCCAATGAGAGCAACTTCTCATCACATTTGGACTTGTCATATCTTTCTTTGAGTGTGGTCCAAATGACATGAGAATCCTCAAGAGGTTCACCATCTCCAAATATGATGGCATCAAAAACATCTTCACTCAAAGCACTAAATAAGACATTAGAGGCTTGAGCATTGTGTTGTAAGCATTTCACTTCCTCTTTAGATAGATAGGTCAAATCATCACTAGAAGGTGAAATGCTCACATCAACAATCCGCTCGATATGAGGACCCATGGTCCTAAAAATAGTAAGCACACTAGCGGACCAAGATGCATAATTTGAGCCATCGGAAAGTAAAAGTTCTAGAGATACTTCCTCACTTGTCGACATCGTCTCTCAAGGCGGTTAAGCCCGTAATTGAGAGCCTAGGCTTTGATACCAATTGAAAGGACCTTGATGTCGCCTAGAGGGGGGGGTGAATAGGCCTGTTAAAAAAATCAGCTCAACCAGATGTTAAAACCTCGAGCGGTACCGCTGCTCCCGGCACTGCTGCTCGGAGCCCGGTACTGCTTCTCGGAGCCCGGCACTGCTGCTCGTAGCCCAGCACTGCCGCTCGGCGCAAAGAGCACACAAACAGCTATGCCTTTGGTTATAGCTTAAGGCCAACTTGGAGATGTGTTTGGAGATTACTAGCAGCAAGTTCGCTAAGTACCTGCACTCACAAACACTCACAACCAAGTAGATCGAGTGGAACACAAATATTGCAATTCAAAACATAGAAGACAAGACACAAGATTTATCCCGTGGTTCAGCTCGCCACCAAGGCTTGCCTATGCCCACGTTGTTGAGGATGACCACTTAGGTCAAGAGCTTTGCAACTCTTCCTCGGTCTCAAGTCAAGGAACCAAATCCTTGAAGTGAGGGGTAATTCCACTAGCTCCACAAGAGGATTACAAACTGATCCCGCTGCTCACCACAAGCACGGGAGCTCGCCGGGCGACGCCTAGCCGTCTAGGAGGCTTCACCTCCAAGAGTAAAAGATGCACAACGAAGATTGACGAAGCCCGACAAGTGCTCAAGGTTTGGAAGGCTCTAATCTGCTCTCTAGCTCTTAATCACACAGCCCCAACACTTAATCATGCACTAAGCATGTCACTCTCACAAGAGAGGGTTGGGGAGAGCTCTCAAATGGCTTGGGATGTGTTAGAGGTGTTTTGGGCACCAGCAGCAGGTTCTGGAGGCGTGGGGTGGGTATATATACCCCCCACACCCAAAACTAGCCGTTGGAGGTCAGAAACTAGCCGTTACTGGCTGTACAGGCCCGGCACTACCACACTTAGCCCGGCACTGCCGGGGAGCGGCACTGCCGCTCGACAGAGCGGCACTGCCGCAGCTCCCTGAGACAGCACAGGTGACCTCACGAGAAACACCGTAACTTTTTACTCCAAACTCCGATTTCAGTGATCTTGGACTTTCCGGAAAGCTTGTTTCGAGGGCTATCCAACCCTACAGAGAACAAGCCCAAGATCAACAAGTGAAGGTGCAGTGCTAAGTGTTTTCTCTCATGTTAGCACTCGGGTTTGGTTAGTTTGAGCACTTGAGACTTGTCTATGATTCGTATTGCATCCCCCTTGATAGTACTGCATAACTATACTCAAGACAAAGAAAATATAACCATTTTAACCACTTGAGTCTTCAATGTCTTCATATGCCATTTCTTCTTGCTATCACTTCAAAAGGGGTTGCAATCATCTTTGTCTCCTTTCTTTGAGCAAGCACACCTTGAGCATGTGACTTGAACCATTTCCACACATATGAGTTCAATCAATGGCTTCAAGTCACTTCAACTAATGATTTGATCCTCAACACAATATGACTCCTCATAGCTTGATTAGTACCTCAACTCAATGCAAGTACTCTCTTCTTCACCTTAGCCATAGTACCTCGGTCTCCTTGACCTTCACCTTCGCTTAGTACATCAAAGCCCTTTCCTTGCTATCTTCACCTCATCAAGCCACACTCAAGTCACATCATATTGAGCAACCATTGAAAACCATTTCTTCAATATTGTGATCCTTGCTTGAACATCTTATAGATATGAATGCTGAGATCAATCAAGCTTTAGTTTGACTCACATAGAGACATATATGGATCATCATTAATATGGTCAAGCCAATTCACGATTCCTTATATCCTCTCCTTTTGGCTTGACACTCAATACTGACTTCAATCTCCATCTTCATACTTCTAGCTTGATCAAAGCAATGCAAAGTGATTTCCCAAATCTTTATTCATACAAGCAAACCAAAGTAGAGAACGACTTATATCCAATATGAGTTGTGTCCTTTGTCATTTCAGCTTTGCTTGCCATTTACTCACTTATGCATTCTTGATTCATTCTTCAACCTTGATCAAAGCTAGTTCACTATCAAACTCTTCTTGCTCATGAAAAGCAACCCATTGTTGAGACCATTCCAAAATCATCAATCCATGTCTCACTTGTCATTTGCCAAATATGTTTGCTTTCTCATGATGCCATGATATCCCACAACATAGAAGCCATATCATCAACTATATTTGCATTGTTGTCTTTTGCTTGAACAAGATTGTTTCCATGATCTTCCAATACAACAATACACAATTTTGGCCTTCATTTCAACACTATGTGGAATATCATCAAGTTTGCTTTTCTTGTTGAACCTTTGATACACTTAGCAAACTTGTTAGACCTTTAATTATGTTGTCACTCAATTCACCAAAACCCACTAAGGGCTAGATGCACTTACAGTTAAGTACACGATATACACGAGTATGAGTGCCATAACCCAAAAATACACCGTCAGAAGAGCGAGACTCAAACTTGTCCAAGTTGCCTTTCTTGAGTATAAAATAGTGGCAACCAAAAACTCTAAAATAACTCACTTTGGGTTGTTTTCCAAAACGCAACTCATAAGAAGTCTTTTTCAAGAAAGCTCGGAGGAAAATGCGATTGGAAATATAACATGCAATGTTCATAGCTTCGGCCCAATATCGCCTAGGAGTCCTATGCTCATCGAGCATCGTCCTGGCCATCTCGACAAGGGTTCGATTCTTCCTCTCTACAACGCCATTTTGTGGCGGTGTGTAGGGGGAAGAAAACTGATGCTCTAAACCCAAAGAGTCACAAAACTTCTCAAAGTCCGAGTTCTTGAACTCGGTACCATTATCACTATGGATAGCTCGCATCGAGTTCTTAGGGAACTCATTCTGAAGATGCAAAATCAGATTGCGAGCAAAAGAGAAAGTCTCGGTTTTCTCAGCTAAAGAGAAAACCCACGAATATCTCGAAAAATCGTCAACAACAACAAGTACATACCACTTCCCCCTAACCGAGCTCACCCGAGCAGGGCCAACAAGGTCCATGTGCAAAAGCTCTCCAGGGCGCTTGGTCATAACTTGATTCACAGGATGGTGGGGAGCAGCAACCATTTTCCCATGTCTAAAAGAATGGCAAACAAGATCCTTCTCCATGTGTAACTTGGGCAATCCTCGGATTAGGCCAAGTGAACTAAGTCTTGCAAGCAAGTCGAAGCTCAAATGTCCAAGCCTCCTATGCCACTTCCGAAGATCAGAAGAGGAAGGTCCAGCCACAAGACAACGAGAAATCCCAAAAGACTCCGAGAAATTCGCACAAAAGACTTTTCCAAAAGGCGAAATCAAACACACAAGATTGCCCTAAGGATCCAAAATACGACTGAGATTCCGCTTAAAACGAATCTCATAGTCATCGTCAAAGAGTTGCGAAATAGAAAGAAGGTTAAAATGCAAGTTAGAAACAAGAGCAACATCGCACAACACAAAGTGCTCATTAACTCGCACCGACCCACAAGACAACACCTTACCTTTGCTATTGTCGCCGAAGGTGATAAACTCCTTTCCGGCAATAGGACTAAGACTGGAGAACCACTTGGCGTTTCCGGTCATGTGCCTCGAACAACCAGAATCTACCAACCAAATGTCCACCAATCGTTTTACCTACATCAATAAAAAGACATAGGGTGAGCATACGGTCCAACACTGGGGTCACTACAAGGTTTTGACCCTATTGCATCAAGTTCCCTTGCATCAAACAAGAATCTGATGCAATAGGTGGGTGCTATTGCATCAGTGTTTAGAATCCGATTCAATATGTAGTCGTTATTGCATCAAAAAAGAGTTGGATACGATAGTAATTCATGTGGATGCAATAAGTTTGATCTATTGCATCCTTTAGGAACAGGGATGCAATTGGTAGGAATTATTGCTTCAAACACATTTGGGTGGATTAGTCTTCAATTGTCGATGCATTATGTAAGTGGTATTGCACAGGTTTAGAATGTAGATGCAATTAAGAAGTGCTATTGCATCATTTAGGAACAGGGATCCAATCGGTTTAGTTTACCTCTATACAGTAATTGATCAGTCGGTGAATGCAACCAACAGTTGACTTCATCAAAGGCAACTACATATATAACTAACATTAACTTCATTAGTGGTCCAACACAGAGGTACTTAAGCACTATCACATACTAAGTGGGTCCACAATCAAGCACATAAAGTTACTTGTGGACATCAACAAAATAGCAAAGTACCACTGCTTGTAGCAGTCCACAACCTACCAAAGTACCACTGGTTCTACCAGTCCACAATCTACCACTGGTCATTACTTAATATATACAAATAGCAGCACATGAAGTGCAGGCACACACAGGTTACTAAAGCTTCTTCACTTTCTCCTCTAGAGTCCTAAGCACGCTATTCACCATGTTGGTGAAGAGGACTTCATAGCAGTCATCAAGGTCCTTCAACATCTTGTTGGCCTCTTCAAGGAGAATTTTCTTTCCTTCCTCCTTGGAGTCATCAAAGAACTTCCTCATCACTTGTACAGAACTTTTCTTGGTCCACCCTAGTTCCTCCAGCACTTGATACTTGGCATGAACCAACAGATTGTCCATTTCCTTATTAACTGCATAGACCAGCTTGTTTGTTCGCCGATTCAGCCTTTTGTTCACTTTGTTTTCTACTGTCCCTAACAGGCAATGGGATATGGACGTAGCATTCTCCAGATCATCCCAAAACAGCTTGCTCTTCCTCTTCGCCGACATTGGTGCCTCTACCTTCAATGGGAAAAAGACATAGTACTATTAACAAAGTAAACATAGACCCCAGGCACCTTCAAATAACAAATAAAAGCAAGTAAGACATGTGCAGATAGAGGAGGGATATTTGAAATCATTTGCCTCAGATTTAATTGCCTTGTGAAGAGACCTTGAACTTGGAGCTTAAGGAACACATATCGACATGCCACAGAACCAACATCAACAGAGAAGAACAAACTGAAATCATGACAGGCATGGAACCATGTGAGACATCCAGCCCAGGCATCGGTTTAGGAGAGTGAGAACAGTTGCTTGGGCATGGATGTTTCACATGGTTTGATGATAGCCATGACAAACATAACAACAAGGCAGAATCAACATAGCTCCAGTGCCTCACAAGGTCAAGGTCATCACATAATTCCATTCAGTCATATAACAAGCTATGCAATCATCATAGGCAGGTAACAAAATATGAAGTGGGCCTCAGAAACATACATAGATGTCATTGGTGGCTGCTAAACAGTGGATGATTCCAGCAGATCAGATGAATGACATGAAAAATGCAGCCACCTCTATATAGCATGTTTCATCATAGACAAGAAAGAATTCACCAAACACAGGCCTCAGTATAAGTCAATTATGAAAGTTTATAACAAATTATTACAAATATGAAAGTTTTCACATCATTGCTCAGTGCCATAGGTCTCATAAATGAATGCAATAGTCATCATAGATACTTAATAGTTAACACAACACAAGTATAATAGAAACTTAAACTCTAGAAGAGCCCCTGTTCTGCCACATAGCAGTAGCCCTATTATCCCTTTGTTGTGCCCAAGTCCCATTATCAGTGACATGAACCTCTCATTGTGGCCAACAACATGCAAGAACATTGCTACTTTGTTGAACAGGATAAAGAACATTGCCCATGCATCACAAAGCTGGAAAAAAGGTGCCCTTCTCATCCTAAGCAAGTTAACACAATGCACATCATTTGAGTTGTAAATGTAGCTAAGATTGTGTATCCTTTGTTGGTCCCTCTCTGCCATGGGGCCATACGTAATTGAGGAACCAACACTGCTACTCTTCTCCTAAACCACATGAAGAACCAACAAGGCACTACTACAACCATAGCAGCTGCTGCTCGACGTCTAGATTGGAAGTCCATGTCTAACAATAGCAGCATATGTACATATTAGAAAAGAGATGCAGCACTAGTGCTGTTAACTAATAAGTATCATGGAGTAGAGACAAAGCTAGACGCGGTTCCCACACCAAAAGTTGGTCCTCCTGCACCTAATCTCACAAATGCTTAGTAATCATCGACCTAGGCACTGAGCTCAGTACTAAACACCAATATATGCATCATCATACATAGCAACTTCAGCAGATGAGATAAACCCACATGTATACATAAAGAAGACATAGATCTGAGTGTGAAACAGGTAGATGAAACAACGCGTATGGGAAAGGCAGAGATGACCTTGTTCTTCCCCTTGTTGCTAGGGTTTGGGCTCTTCGTCGTCGGGCTTGGGGGTGGGGTCGACGCCTCCTTTTTGGTCGTCCTCTTCGTCGGGATTGGAGTCGAAGCCTCCCCTTTGGTGCGCTTAACCCGGGGCTTGCTCGCCTCATCGTCGGAGCTGATGTAGATTACATCGGCTGCGGCAAACTGGCCGTGCTCGTTGCGAAACTGGCCCTTCGCGTTCCAGCCGCGACCCTTGCCGCGAGCCATGGCGCCTCCGATTGACTCGCCGCCGTCTCCGATTGACTCCGCCACCGTCGTCTCCGTCGCTCGTGAGGTCAACGGAGGGGAATCAGAAGATAGGAGAAGGGAAGGGAGTGAGTGAGAGGGTCACGGGATGGGGAGGGGCATGGGGTACTTCTCGATTTGGCTTCGTTGCCAAATGGGCCGGCCCATTACCACCCCGAAGTGCAAAGGCGGGCACGCTGCATACAAGGACTGCTTCTTTTGCACCACCTCGCCAATTCTACTCACACAAAACCAGCATAAAGTCTCAGCCATGCGTCTTGCCCCGAACTCCGACTAACACACACCATTGAGAGGGCTTGCTTGGGCTAGGCCTAACTGGGCTCCCGTTTGCGGTTGATCTGTTTCTGATCCTTCATGCGGTCGAGCTTGGTTGGGCCCTTGGCCCTTGCAGGCCTCTCATGGTGTTATTTTTTTTGTAATCTTGTTAAAAATTTGTTTTGTGTAACATTAACTTTTGAAATACCGTTTTACATATTTCAATATTATTACTACCAATCCTACGACCAATATTATATTCCTCTAATATTACTACTACTAATCCTACTAATAATACTATTATTACTACTACTACTAATCCTACTACTACTCCTACTACTACTACTACTAATCCTACTACTACTACTACTACTACTACTACTACTACTACTACTAATATATCCTACTACTACTACTACTACTAATATATCCTACTACTACTACTACTACTACTATTACTACTACTACTACTACTACTACTACTACTACTACTACTACTACTACTACTACTACTACTACTACTAATCCTACTACTACTAATATATCCTACTACTACTACTACTACTAATACTACTACTAGGAAATTTATTAAAAAAACATGACTACTACTACTACTACTAATACTACTATTAGATGTTGTTGCATGTACTAGTATATGTTTTGTTTTATATATTATTAGTTAATCATATTTTGATCAGAGCACATATCATTAGGCCATCACGTAACCCATCATGAGGCCGGCCATCACGTATCAAAAAAAAGGCCGGCCATCACGTAACCAGGCCTTACGCTCCATCGCCGTCACCCACCTTCACGCTCGAGATCGCCCGTTGCCCACGCTCGCCCCTCTCGCCTGCGTTTCTTGCCTGTCTGGCGGCAGCGACGCGCTCGGCGATCTCCCTTGCGATCTCACTGTGCGGTGATGGCCTGAGCCCCTTTCTCATGTTCATGTGCGTCGCCTGTGTGCATCCTCCTCCTCCTCTGGTATTGTAAATTTGCTCATGATGATACTCAATTGTTTGATGCTTAGTGATTGGCCGATTGGGATATTGTTGGGATCGTTCATCGCCGGTGGCGCAGTGAATCCAGACGGACTAGAGCAGACCCTGGTCGTTGGTGAATTGGCACTTGGCAGCATACTGCATACTTGGTCAGGCACTCAGGCAAACGGTAATTGTTTAATGACTAATTGATATTTTGATCATAATTTACAACCAGCCTTTGGAAATAGAGATAGGGCTTGTATGAATTTTTTAAGAAACTCTAGTTTGCGATCTATTTTGCTGTCACCACGTTTGGCAATTTAAAATCAGCCTTAAGAAATTCTTGAAGACGGTTTTTCAAAAGCAATGAAGCACTCTAGTTTTATTTAAGATAACTATAATAGTTATTTTATCATTCTTATAGTTTCTTGAATGTACTGTTATTTTTTATAAACTTCATATATGCTACTGTCAGTTACCTCTTATAAATAATATAATACAGTTCTATTATCCTATTAAGACGACCCTGCATCTCTGTTAGGACAGCATCTATCTTTTCGTCTAGTATAGGACATCAAATCAGAAAAAAAATACTGAAATTCTGGATTTTTTACCTACGTAGGGCATATTGGAAGGATTTTAATTTGCTTTTGATTCAGATTTGAAGCATGTTCTTATTTATCTTTGTGTGTGTTTCTCAGGTACAGTGTTGAAATCAATGTCACACCAAGGTAGAAGTTGGATGCGGCTGGATAGGGCATCTGCAGAGTGGCAACAAGGATTAACAGATTATCTTGATAGCACCTTTGGAGGCAGCTCTAAAGGAGAAACGACACCATGTCCATGTTCATCATGTCATTCCATGTCATTTAGAAAACTGTCGGATGTTCAGAATCATTTGCTTCGGAAAGGTTTTGATGAAAGCTTCATCCGAGAGCAGGAAAGTATATGTGACGGTTCAGCTATTGATGATGTTGATGTTGATGATAGGGCTGGTACCACAGAATTGATACATTCTCTAATCAGGGGTAGCATACATGGAGAAATCGATGAGGAACAGCCAAATGAGATGGCAAAGAAGTTCTTTAAATTGCTAGAAGAGGCCAAGAAGGAGTTGTTTCTAGGCTGCTCGGAAGCTAACCAGGTGTCTTTCATTGTCAAAATGTTTTGGTTGAAGTGCATGTTTGGTTGTAGTAATGCTTGCATGGAGTACATACTTGCACTATTCTTGCTTATACTTCCTAAAGGACACTGCCTCCCAGATAGTATGGAGAAGATAAAAAAGGTTGTTAAAGATCTTGGTCTTAATTATGAAAAGATAGATGCATGCTATAATGATTGTGTGTTATTTAGAGGGGAAGAATATGAGGGCCTGGATAATTGCCCAAAATGTGGTGAGACAAGGTGGAAGCAGTCTAAAGATGCAGTAGAAGCAGATGTTGGAAGTAGTTGTGGGTCAAAAAAGCGTGTTCCACGTAAAATTCTTCGATACTTTCCACTGATTCCACGGCTCCAAAGGATATATATGTCAGAGACTAGAGCATCATATATGCGTTGGCATAAGGAAGAATTGGTTGTTGATGGAAAAATGCGACATCCTGCGGACTCCAAAGCATGGAAACATGTTGATGAAACCTATAAATGGTTTGTAGAGGATCCTCGTAATGTCAGGCTTGGTCTAGCATCTAATGGATTCAATCCGTTTGGTATGTTGAATGTGTCATACAGTTGTTGGCCTGTGATTTTAATTCCTTACAATCTTCCGCCATGGTTGTGTTTGAAACAGTCGTATTGGATGTTGTCAATGATGATACCTGGAGCGAGATCGCCTGGTGTTAGCATTGATGTGTACTTGCAGCCTCTAATTGATGAGCTCAAAGTTCTGTGGGAAAAGGGTGTCAAAGCCTGGGATGCAAAGGAGAGGAAGGGTTTTGATTTGCATGCAATTCTACTATGGACAATCAATGACTTTCCAGCATATGCGATGCTTTCTGGATGGAGTACAAAAGGCAAGTTTGCATGTCCATACTGTCATACGGAAACCGACTACTTATGGTTGAAGCATGGGAAGAAGCACTTCTATATGGGGCATCGTCGATTTTTTCCTATGAACCACAAGTGGTGCAGAAATAAGGTCAGTTTCAACAACAGGACAGAATATGGGGAGGACAGGTATGAGCAATCCTTGTCATTTTAAGTTGCTGTCCAGATTAATAACATTAACTTTGTTCACTTATACTTCCAAAAATTTTGGTATAAAATGTGTGGATGAGTCTCTATGAGTTACGTATGTTGCCATGATATGGTTGGATTGGTCCAAATATAAGTTTTGAACATAGATAATTATTTAAATGATATGTTGGTCCCATCTTGGCAGATCTGGGGACTCAGAGAAGATCAACTTGATAGGTTGGCTTACTGGGAAACATGTGAATACAAAAGTCAAAGATAATTGTCATATCTACCTGCTGTTCAAATTTGAGGTCATTTGGCCCAGTGGTTTGAAAATTACAGTTGTTTGAAGTTACCTCCCAGTTTTTGGCTGCTCTCTGTTTCAGCAGAGTAGTTCCTGTATTACTGCTGTTTCGAAGTCCTTAAGTTCTGAATCATGCTCTCATGTCTGAATACGAAACGTGGAGAATTTTATAACCTTTCCAGAATGTCCTCTTGCAAGTCATTTGGACTTGTCTATCTCCTGATACGAATTATTTTCTGAACAGCAGTTGCATGCACAGACTTATGGAACTTTCTGGAAATCAAGTTGCTTATTGTTTGGCTTTAGTATCCATTGTATTTGTTAAACCCAAAAATGTTGTTTATCAAATGTTGTTTATTTTTCATTCCAACTGTCTGATCAACTATATATATTACTAATGCATGTCAATTTGTCTTTTTCAGGAAGACCAACATTGACGGAGTCCTGGCTAGCTGAAATGAATCAAATATTATGCAACGAGAAAGATGTCATCATGATCAATAGTTTTGTTTATGATTGCCTATTTGTAGCAAAAGTTAGTGGTTTGTAATGCAGTTGAACTTTGCAATTACCTGTTTGGAAATAGGAAGGAATGTGACTTCAATACATTGTACAAACTATTGGATGCTTATTATCCAAGATATTAATATGATTGCCTTTTGTGCCATTGAATTTTGTATTTTAATGATTTCCTATGAAATGAATTTGATGCTATAAGTGGTCGCTATTCAAATCTCATGTCGATGCAATAGTTTCTATTGCATCCATGGTCATGTCAATGCAATAGTTTGTATTGCATCCAAGCTCGCGTCCATGCAATAGTTTGTATTGCATCCAAGCTCATGTTGATGCAAAAGGTTGAATTGCATCGAACACAAATGGTGATGCAATAGAACCTCTTGCATCAATGGAAAAATGTGATGCAATAGATTATATTGCATCGAACCAATTATAGATGCAATATAGTCTATTGCATCGAACAATATCCGATGCAATAGATGTATTGCATCAACATGATTTGGATGCAATAAGTTATTGCATCAGATATTTTCGATGCAATACACAATGGACAGTCGATGCAAACGCTACTTCTCGCATCAACCACAGGTAACCGATGCAAAAGGCTATTGCATCAAGGGCTATTGCATCGGCTGGCATCAAACGACAAATTGATGCGTAACCGAGCTATTGCATCTATTTTGGACCTATAACATCAAATTTGGCCCGATGCAATAGGGTCAAAATCTAGTAGTGGGTGAGTAGAATGGGAAGAATACCAGTGTTGGGCCGGCTGCTCAAAAGAACGGTTAGTAGAAAAACCATTCCTAGCACGCCTACGGGGAAAGCGATCACCACGCACAGGAAAACGTGGTCCGTTAAGGTAAGAGCGTCCATCGCGATACTCAAAACGCGGTGGAGGGTAACGCTCAACAAATCCACCGCCACGGGGTCCATATCCAACAAAACCAGGATCCCGCCGGGCAAAACCTCCCTGAGGCCTAGAACCTTGAGACATTGGCCTTCTAGACCTAGCAGCTCTCCTCTGAACATTCGGCACATATACATCATGGAAAGGATGGTACATGTCCGCATTGTTCATCTCCCTTGCACGGCGCTCCTCTCTCTTGCGCCAAAAGCAAAACTCCCTCAAGTGTCCATCTCTCCCACAGTGCTCACAATGGTACCTCACCGCTCTCATAGGGGGTTGTTGGTACTCACGGTAGTGGGTGTGGATCACTTGGCCCTTTTGTGGCATGAGCTCCTCTTGGATAGGTGGCATGGTGTCTAGCTTATTTTTTAGGTGGTTTGGCTTAGGAGACCACACTTGTTTCTTTGGTGGAGCTCTCGGAGGTTCCTCATACACTCCATCTTTGATGTTAGGCTTGAGAGGCTCTTTGAGAGGGATCTTGGTTAGTTTGGGAGTAGTGGTGGAGTTGGGCTTCTCACTTGGATTAAGACCACTCGACTCTCCAATCTTACCAAAAGAGGAAGCACACTCAACACCCTGAGCAAAGCCAACACCTGGACGTCCAGCAGCACATTTAAACTGGGCTATCATCATCCCAAGTTGCGGCTCACCATAGGATACCCATGACAAAATGGTCCAAAGGTATGTGTTTACTTCCTCGGTTTGCATCTTGTCATGCTTCACATTCGCAATCTCCATCTCCAAGCCCTCACACAAAGCACACCTAGACACACAAGTGCTACCTGAGTTGGCCTTCTTAAGAGACACAATCTTGGCATTCTTCTCCGCCAACTCGGATTGCAAGCCTGCACAAGACTTGCACGCACCTAGCAACACGGGTCTAGCCCGAAGCTCATCCACCTCTCCAACCAAAGCAACATACTTACCTCTCAAGGTGAGAAGGTCAGTCATGTGCTTGGAGCACATCTCACACTCACCCTCCTCAAAAACAACAACGGTGGACTTGGCAAACTCAAGTTCCTTCACCGTATCCTCCCACTTCTGCCTAAACTCCTTCTGCTCTCTAGCAGCACGCCTAAGCAGCTTATCTTGACTAAGAAGGGCGGCAGTAAGCTTGTCGACCTCAGCAGCAAGTTCATCGAGGGTCTGAGATACCTGGGAGGTGTCGTCGTCGTCATCGTCGTTCTGAGGGATCTCCTCCAGCTGACTGTCGACCTCCTTGCCGAGGGCCATGGTGCAAAAGCCCTCGTTGTTGCCGAAGAAGCAGAGGCCGTTCAGCTTGTCCTCGATCTTCTTCATCTTCTCGGACTCGTCGTTGCTTGAGGAAGCGGAGTCGTCATCCGAGTCATCGACGTCGCTGAGCGTGGTGAAGAAAGCACGCTGCTCAGCCTGGGCCTTCTCCATGTACTTCTTCTTGATGTACTCCTTGTTGAAGCCGCCCTTCTGCTTGTGCTTCGCGGGGACATACTTCTCCTTGCGCTTGCCGGAGTCGTACTTGTGCCCATGATCGCCCTTCCCAAAAGCTTGCTTGTTCTTCTTGGGACAGTTGGCGTGTTGTGAAACCGCGGGAACCGGTTGGCAAGCAGAGCCAACTCATCGTCTCCCATGAACTCTAGCTGCTCCTCTGTGACAGAAAGAAGAGAAGAAAGTGCAAAACCTCCAGAGGGGTTAGCAGAAGAGCCAGAAAGCAAAGCCATAGATGGGCCAGAAGGATTCTCATAAGAAGCCCTCGCCATGGCGTCAATCTCACTGGACTTGAGCTTACTAAAGAGTTCATCGCACGTGAGAGTCTCATAGTTAGGTGATTCGATGATCGCCCAAACCTTTGAGTCCCACACCGACCGATCGAGAGTGTGTAAAAGCTTGAGATCTCTCTCATGATCATCGAAAGGCAACAGCTCCTTGTTAGCCCTCATCCTGTTGACAATCACCTAAAAGCGAGCGAATAAACTTTCTATGCTCTCGCCAGGCATGTGTCGAAAGTTCTCATACTCCCGCTTGTGCGACTCGTAGAGACGAGATTTGACTTGAGTGGTTCCCTCAAGAAAGCGCATGAGGGTCGCCCAAATCTCACGAGCCGTGGGGAGATGAGAAACGCGATCAAACTCAGACATGCTCAAACAGGAGAAAAGAGCATTACGGGCTCGGCTATTGGCATCGTGCTCATCGATCTGCAACTGAGTCACACGAGCAGCCAAGACCACGTAATCTTCCTTGTTGCAAATCTCCCAGACAGAAGCACCCATGCTCTGAAGATAGGCCGACATGCGTATCTTCCAATACGCATAGTTCGTCCCATCAAAAAACGGTGGTTTGGCCACGCCGCGATCCATGTCGCCTTCTGTGGATCTGGAACCGGCTAAGGTGGAAGATCCTTAACCTGCTCTGATACCAATTGAAGGACCGAAAGTGCTACCAGAAAGCGACCAGAGGGGGGTGAATGGGAGCTTTAAATTTCTTTTCAGAAACTTATCGCCACTGTACAAAGAATCAACCCCAAGAGCAAAGCTGATAAGCGTGATGTCCACGACCCAAGAGAATGGGTGGATGTTCCCTAGGAACACAGCAGGACACCACAAAAACTTCCCAACCTAAGTTCACGCAAGTCAACAAGGTGACAGGATGGACTTTGGGTAACCTCAACCTCCCCCGAGCAACACGAGGGGGATTCAAGCTATTTTGTAAAGTGGGAAGCCCGATTTCAGTAGAGCACGGAGTCGAGAATACAATGCAAAAAGCGGATCTCAAATCGGAAGTCAGACGAACAAACTGCGGACGAAAACGTGCAGATCAGCACTGACCGGACTCTGGTGAGCGTCCGGTCAGTAGTGATCGGACGCGTCCGGTCGGTTAAAAACCAGTTTGGGAGCTCTCTGTATACGACCGGACTCATAGTGAAATATGCGTCCGGTCACAAGCAGTGCGTCCGGTCAACACAGACAGAAAAGGAACAGTATCCTCTATGCGTCCGGTCACATGCAGGTCGAGCGTCCGGTCAAGTCACAAAGAAAAGGCAGTGAACGTGTTCAACGACCGGACTCATGACCAAGAGTCCGGTCGGCCCGACTTGTGCGTCCGGTCACCCCGACGCAGCTCTGTTCGGCCACCGATTCGACTCGATCTCACCCAAAACGAAACCACTATGGCTCAAACTTGGTGAGAAGAGTCACGAGGAGGATAGTGAGCTACTCCTAGGAGATCATGGCTCGAACCTATCTCCAAATCGATGAATCAAAGGGATTCGGGAAAAGAGAGAAGAAACTCGTTCCGAACCAAAACTTGACTGATCTGTTGCCACAAGTGTTTAGAGAGCAATTCCTTCGGTCAAAAGATCACAAACCCGTTCATGCACAAAGTGATTCAAGCGGAATCGCAAAACTACTCTTGGAGAGAAAGAACGAGGCAAATCTCCATGAGAGCCAAAAATGAATACGCGAAGAACACACAAGCTAGAACGCGATTCGTTCTCGATTTCCAGCCGAAACTCCTCCACACGAGGAGACAACGAGATTACAGTCTCGTTTCATCAAAAAGCAAATACACAAAGGTATGATTCACCGTCTCTGCGGATCTCAGTAGCTACAGCAGGGAATGGGAAGCAGGAAACCCTAGAATGAAAATAGCAATGGCTGAGATACCTAGAGGGAGGGGTGTCTTCTCCTTATATAGCCTAAACAATTATTCCCCTTCTACCCTTACACCTAATGAGTGCGCAGGCTAACCCTAGGGGTATTCCTGACCAACTCGAAGTGTAGTCGATCCGACGACCACGCCCGCACATCTGGTAGCTTCGGCTCGACGTGCGTGACCTCACCTGATGCCGCCACGTGCCGCCACCGCGCCTTCGTCCTTTTCACGGACCTCGCCCCTGGTTTTGAGGCCGAAACCGGGAAACCTGTCTTCACGACCAACCCCCGGTTTTGAGGCCAAAACCGGGAAACGCGACGTCCATCGCCTGAGTTTTGTGGCCCAAACTCAGAAACCTGCCAGCGCACAGGTTTTGAGGCCCAAACCTGGAAACCGTCCTCAGCCCGAGTTTTGTGGCCCAAACTCGGAAACCGGCCGCACCAAGGTTTTGTGGCCCAAACCTAGAAACCGTCCACCTGATGGTTTTTCTGTGGCTCAACCATCAAACTCACGCCGTAGAGGGGATGCACCTCCTGTGCACCCCGTCCACCGACACGTTGAAGGACCGAGAAGCTAACCGAAAGCGACCAGAGGGGGGGTGAATGGGAGCTTCAAAATTTCCTTACGGAAACTAGATGCCACTGTCCCAAAATCGACCCCAAGAGCGAACCCTAGAACTTGCTAATGTCCACGACCCTATATGTAGGGTGGATGCTTCCTAGAAGCACAGCGAGACACTAGACAACTCTAGAAAGCCAACGCAAAAGACGGATATCAATTCCGACAACGAACGAGCGAACCGCGGACGAAACCGTGCGAAATCAGTCGCATCGGACGCTGGCCTGCGTCCGATGCCAGACCACCGGACGCGTCCGATGCAGACTGGGCGGTTCTGGAACCTTACTGTTCCACCATCGGACGCTGTGAACAGTGATCACCCAGCGTCCGATGCAAAGACTCCGGCGCGTCCGATGGACAACGGACGCGTCCGATGCCTAGCGTCCGATGCAAACTAAAACGCTGAAAACGTGACACGCGTCACCGGAGCGTCCGATGCTAGGAACCCTAGCGTCCGATGCTCCCGTGATAGCGTCCGATGCCCCCGAAAACAGCGCTGTTCTTCACGATTCAACCCGATCTCCTTCGAATCAATTGCCCTAGGCCTAGGATTCGATTTGAGGAGTCACAAGGATGTTAGTGAGCTACTCCTAAGAGGTCATGGCTCGAACCTAACTCCAAATCGGTGAATCAAAGAAAATTCGGGGTATGGAGGCAAGAACGCAATCCAAAACGAAAATCGATCGATCTCCTAGACCGTGAGGTTAGAGATTAATTCCTTCGGTGGAAAGGAGAGCCTCACGATCTAGAACAACTTGGTTCAAACGGAATTGCAAAAGATGAACCGAGCAAAGAGATCAAGCGACGGGAAAATCGTGGAGAAAAAGGATTCCGCGAAGAACACAAAGAAAACGCGAATCACAGCCACGAACTCGAATCAAGGACGCAAATCAAGCCATCGATCTGTGCTCCAAAGTGAGGATACGGCCTCACTTCCTCAAATCAACAGTACACAGAGTGGAGTCTCTCTGCGGATCTCAACTAGCTAGAGCAGGGGATGGGAGAGTGGAAACCCTAGGTGCTAGGAAGCAAATGACTGCGCTAACTGAGATTGAGATAGGGAGGAGGGTGTCTCCCCTAGACTACTTATACTAACCTAGCCTAAGTCTATTTCCTACTCTACCCCTCTCTACTCTAATTACAGAGCGGACCAGCCTAACCCTAAGGCTATTCTAGTCCACCCGCTGGTGGTAGGTAGATCCGACGGCCACGCCCGCACGGTCTTCCGCGTCGCCTCCACGCAACCTTCAGATCGCCGCCACGTGCCGCCACCACTCTGCACCCCCGGTTTTGCGGCCCAAACCGGGAAACCAGCCTTTTCCATCAGCCCCCGGTTTTGAGGCCCAAACCGGGAAACCAGCCTCCAGCCCGAGTTTTGTGGCCAAACTCGGAAACCGTCCGCGCCCGAGTTTTGAGGCCCAAACTCGGAAACCGGCCCACGCCCAGGTTTTGAGGCTCAACCTGGAAACCGTCGCGCCCAGGTTTTGTGGCTCAACCTGGAAACCCAGCACCCAGGTTTTGAGGCCCAAACCTGGAAACCGTCCACCGTTGGTTTTTCCCGGGCTCTACCAACAAACCGGCGTCGTAGAGGGGATGCACCGCCTGTGCACCCCTTCCACCGACATGATCGCACTTCTCCGCCTGTCGCTGTCGCAGGCTGCCAGCCACCACAGCTGATCCTCCGGCCTCCAGTCCATCAGTCCAAGTCCACGTCCGCCCTTCACCGTCCGATACATCGGCATGGCACGTCCGCCGCACGGCACGCCCATCCTTCATCGCGCCCGGTCCGTCGGCACGGCACGTCGCAACTTGACCTTCACCCGCCATCGATCACTGTCTCCGTGCTCGACACCTGCACAACACAAGCCAAAGAACATGCGCATCATCTCCATTGACAATCACTCATCACACAGAGACTCGGCATACACCCATGTATCCGCAATCTCCCCCTTGATGAGTGCATTGTCAACTCCACAACAAATCATGAATAAGAAGAAGAAGGTAGGAAGGAGTGGGAAGAGAAAACCCAACCAAATGACCCAGAAGCCTTAACAAAAGCCGAAGAAGGTCAAGTGGATGAAGCAAGAACTTGGTCCCCAAAGACATGGGCAACGGCTTGACGCAACCAAGCAAAGCAAAGCTAGCCCTCAAGAAGAGGTAGAACAGGCTCAACACCGCTAGCAGATACCAATTGAAGATCGGATGACAACAGAGGCAAAATGCTAGTCCCTCAAGATAGAGGCACAGAGGCTCAACACAACTAGCAAGAAAATCACTCCGAACCAATTGAAAATCAACCCAAACCAAATGGGAAATCACACCAGTCGATACCAATTGAAAGCCAAATGAAAAAGCTTATGAAAGCTCATGAGAAGCTAGGAACGTTTGCTAGTCCCTCAAGACAGAGGCAACGGCTCAACACAACTAGCAAACTCCCCCTCGACAAATGCAAGCAATTAGGACAAAAGATTTTCAGGGCATATGATTTGCGTAAATTTCTCCCCCTAGTTGAAAATGCACTTATCAAGGCCAAAAGGTATCGGAGAAGCAACTCTCTTCACATAAACTCCCTCTGAACACAAGATCTCCTTCCACAATGCATATGAAGTCAAAATGCAAGTTAGGAGCTTCAAGTATATAGTCAAAAGAGTGCAAAGATGCTCTAATCAGTATAGCTCCAACATCTCAATTAAGCACTCAAATAGCAAAGGCTCAAACTGATCACTTATACGAAATATGAAGCATATGAGCATGTGAGCAGTTTTAAGCCAAAAGGATAGTCACCATCAAAATAGCACTAGACATGTATAGAAGAAATCCAAACAAGTGCTAAGCATATATACAAGGTGAACTACCCCTAGCAAAGTTCAATCATCATGCATAGGAATGAAGCATATACTTGTGATTTCAAATTCATATCGGAGTTGCAGCGGTAAAAGAATTCACAAGTTCATTTTTAGCATGTGATTGCGAGAGGTTGAAAGCTTGTCATCGCCTAACTTTTCAACCGTGCGAAGCCTATGCCGAAGCAATCAGAAGCTTAAAGCAACGGTTTCGGTCATACACTACATGGCTCAAGTTTAACTCAAAGTGCAATGAGAAACAGTCTCAATACCATGAGGTGTTGACAAGCAATCCCATCTCGATCTTTTCAATTCAACAATACTTGGTTCAGATTTTAAGCAAGTTATGAACAACCAAGCAAGTGAATGACTCAGAACTAGAGACATAGCAACCTAGCATATATGAAAAGCAGGAATGGACTCAACACACCCTACACATGCTAGTTGCATATCTCAATGGTGAACATTTTCAGATTTATATACATTAGGCATAATTCACCATTCCAAAAAATAGCTCGCTCATAACATGTAACAGTGATCAGAAAGAGCATAAGCTACAAGCATCATCATAAGTATCGGAGCAATACTAACAAGAGCATAATTACATTCTAGTGAATATAGACATGAAGCTCAGAATGTAAATGCGTATGCCCGACACAAAACTGAACGAAAGAAGATACCAAAAGAGAGACTCAAGAAACTCAAAAGAAAAGAGCCTCAAAATAAAAGAGTCAGTCTGTACATCTCAAAATGCTTTCCCCATCTAAAAGGGGAAACACACACCAAGCTCACCCCTCAACCTATTAAAGGTTGATTCGTCTAAAGGCTTGGTGAAAATATCAGCTAATTGGTGATGAGTATCGACATGGCGAAGGTCGATATCACCCTTCTCCTGGTGGTCTCGCAAGAAATGAAAGCGCACATCAATGTGTTTGGTTTTCGAGTGAAGCACAGGGTTCTTAGCAACGCTAATGGCACTCGTGCTGTCACAAAGCAAAGGAACTCGAGTAAAGCTCAAACCAAAATCACGCAAAGTGGCCATCATCCAGAGTAACTGGGAACAGCAGCTAGCCGCAGCAACATATTCAGCCTCCGTGGTAGACTGAGCGACACTAGACTGCTTGCGAGAAGACCACGACACAAGAGAAGATCCAATAAACTGGCAAGTCCCTGAAGTGGACTTGCGCTCAATGCGACAACCAGCAAAATCAGCATCAGAAAAGCCACAAAGCGAGAGGGTGGAAGAAGCAGAATACCAAATCCCGAACTCAGGCGTGAAACGAAGGTACCTGAATATGCGCTTCACTGCCTGACGGTGAGAAGTGCGTGGCGAAGCCTGAAAGCGCGCGCACAAGCACACGGCGAACTGAATGTCCGGCCGTGTCGCCGTCAGGTAGAGCAGCGATCCAATCATGCTGCGGTACTCCTTCTGGTCCACTGCTTCTCCATCCGTGTCGGCATCCAGGGCAGTCGTCGTCGACATGGGCGTCGGAAGAGGCTTGGCCTCACCCATGTCAAACCGCTTCAGCAAGTCCCTCGTGTACTTGCCCTGGTGCACAAACGTCCCCTCTCGGGATTGCTTAATTTGCAACCCGAGAAAGAAAGTCAGCTCGCCCATCATGCTCATCTCGAACTCCCTGCTCATAGTATCTGCAAACTTGGCAACCAAAGCGTGAGAAGAACCACCGAAAATGATATCATCCACGTAAATTTGGACCAAGAGAGTATCTTTGCCTTGCTTGAGGAGAAAGAGCGTTTTATCAACACATCCCATTTTAAAACCCTTAGCTAGCAAGAAGGTTTTTAATCTCTCATACCAGGCTCTAGGGGCTTGTTTCAAACCATACAAAGCTTTGTGAAGTTTAAAGACATGGTTTGGAAACTTGGGATTTTCAAAACCGGGGGGTTGCTGGACATAGACCTCCTCCTCAATGTAGCCGTTTAAGAAGGCACTCTTGACATCCATTTGAAAAAGTTTGAAACCCATGGATGCAGCATAAGCCAAGAGTATCCTAATAGCCTCCAAACGAGCTACAGGAGCGAAGGTCTCCTCATAATCTATCCCCTCCTTCTGACTATAACCCTTCGCTACAAGCCGGGCCTTGTTTCTCACAATGTGGCCCTCCTCTCCTTGCTTGTTTTTGAAAACCCATTTTGTCCCAATAGGTTTACAGTCAGGAGGTGGTGGCACTAGAACCCAAACCCGATTTCGCTCAAAGTTCTCTAGCTCCTCATGCATGGCATTGACCCAGTCCGGATCCGTCAATGCGTGTCCAACATCTCGGGGTTCAAAAGACGCAACAAAAGCAGAATGAGCAAAGTGCGAGATGTGCTGTGACCTGGAGCGAGTAACTCGCTCGTCGATGTCGCCGATCATCTGTTCAGGGGGGTGCTGGCGCTGGATATGTCGTGGCGCCTCCCGGGAAGAAGTGACCTCCCCCTCAACAGCAGCTGGTTCCACCCCGGGTACAAAAGGTACCGCGCGAGGTGGGGGATCCCACGGCCCCCAGGAAGAAGAAGTGTCGGGGCCGTGAATCGTCGTCGAGGCCGCCCTTTGCGGCACGGCAGGTGGAGGGGGTGCTGGATTATCTATACCTTCAGCACCCTCTTCCTCGTCATCGAAAAGAGGCTCTCCAACCTCGTGATCACCTGCACGCTCAAAACGAGAAGAAGGAGAAACAAGAGTCTCGTCGAAGGTGACATCTGATGTCTCCATGACTCGGTTAGTGTCAAGGTTAAGTACACGATAAGCTCGAGTGTGAGTGCCATAACCCAAAAACACACCGTCAGAAGAACGAGACTCAAACTTGTCTAGGTTGCCTTTTTTCAATATAAAACAGTGGCAACCAAAGACTCTAAAATAACTCACCTTGGGCTGGCGACCAAAACGCAACTCATAAGAGGTCTTCTTCAAAAACACTCTCAGAAAAATGCGATTCGAAATATAGCATGCAGTGTTCATAGCTTCGGCCCAATAGCGCCTAGGAGTCCTATGCTCATCAAGCATCGTCCTGGCCATCTCAACAAGGGTCCGATTCTTCCTCTCTACAACACCATTTTGGGGTGGTGTATAGGGAGAAGAAAACTGATGCTCCAAACCAAGGCGTTTACAAAACTTCTCAAAATCCGAATTTTTAAACTCGGAACCATTATCACTTCTAATCGCTCGCATCGAGTTCAAAGGGAACTCGTTCTGAAGACGCAAAATCAGATCGCGAGCGAAGGAGAATGTCTCGGACTTCTCAACTAAAAAGAAGACCCACGAATACCTCGAAAAGTCGTCAACAATAACAAGCACATACCACTTCCCACCAACCGAGCTCACCCGAGCCGGACCAACAAGGTCCATATGCAAAAGCTCTCCGGGGTGCGAGGTCATAACCTTGGTCAAAGGATGGTGGGGAGCAGCAACCATCTTTCCATGCCGGCAAGCATGGCAAACTAGATCCTTCTCCAACGAAAGCTTGGGCAATCCTCGGATTAAGCCAAGTGAGCTAAGTCTTGCAAGCAAGTCAAAACTCAGGTGACCGAGCCTCCTATGCCACTTCCAAAGATCAGAAGAAGAAGGACTAGCCAAAAGACAGCGAGAAGATCCAAACGACTTTGAGAAATTCGCGCGAAAGACATTCCCAAAGGGTGAAATCAGACATACAAGATCACCCTGAGGATCTAAGATCCGGCTAAGGTTCGGTTTGAAACGAATCTCATAGCCTTCACGAAAAAGTTGCGAAACAGAAAGCAAGTTGAAATGCAGGTTAGAAACAAGAGCAACCTCGCGCAACACAAAGTGCTCATTAACCCGCACTGCACCAACGGACAATACCTTGCCCTTACCTTTGTCGCCGAAGGTTATGTACTCTTTTCCGGCGACCGGACTATGGCTGGAGAACCATTTGGCATTTCCGGTCATGTGCCTCGAGCAACCGGAATCCACAAGCCAAATGTCCTCCAACCGCTCCTCCTACATCAATAAAAAGACATAGGGTGAACATACGGTCCAACACTGGGGTTAGTAAGATAAGAAGAAAACCAGTGTTGGGCCGGCTGCTCAAAAGAACGGTCAGTGTAAAAACCATCCTGTCTAGGGGGATAGCGATCACCACGCACAGGAAAACGTGGTCCGCTGGGGAAGAAGCGCTCACCGCGAAACTCTACCTGCGGTGGGACAAGGCGCTCAACAAAGCCTCCGCCACGGGGTCCGTTACCTGCAAAAACAGGACCTCGTCGGGCACGCTCTCTACGAGGTCTACGCCTAGGAGCCTGCTGCTCAACTCTAGCGTCTCTCCTCGGAGCTCTCTCCTGCCTAGGCCTCACAAACTGAGGTGCTCTACCTCTAGGCCTAGTCTCCCTCCTAGGGGCTCTCTCCTGCTGCCTAGGCTGGGTATGCTTCCCTCCAGACCTAGCAGCTCTCCCCTGAGGCTTCGGAGCATGTCCACCACGAGCTGGGTGAAACATGTCCGGGTTCTGCATCTCCCTAGCTCGGCGCGCCTCTCTCCTGCGCCTAAAGCAGAACTCACTCAGGTGACCATCCCGCCCACAAAAGTCACACTGAAACCTCACCGCGCGCAAAGGGGGTTGTTGGTTTGCAGGGATGTGGGTATGGTTCACCTTGCCCTTGCCCTTCTGTGGCAACTCCTCTCGGATGGGTGGCATTGTGTCAAGCTTGTTCTTTAGGTGATTGGGCTTGGGTTGCCATTGTGGATTCTTGGGTGGAGCCTTGGGGGGTTCAACTACAACTCCATCCTTGGTGACAGGCTTGGCAGGCTCTTTGGGTGGAAGCTTGGTTAGTTTGGGAGTAGTGGTGGAGTTGGGCTTCTCACAGGGGTTCAGACCACTAGACTCTCCAATCTTACCAAAAGCTGAAAGATCAACACTCTGGCCAAGACCTACACCAGGAGCCCCAGCAGCTCGCTTGAATTGGGAGATCATCATCCCGAGCTGAGGCTCACCACAAGACACCCATGACAAGACGGTCCGAAGGTATGTGTTTTCCTCCTCGGTACGCACCTTGTCATGCCTCACATTGGCCATCTCCTGCTCCAGGCCCTCACACAAAGCACACCTCTTGACACAAGTGCTATCCGAGCCGGCCTTCTCAAAAGACTCAAGCTTGGCATTCTTCTCTGCCAACTCGGATTGCAAGACAGGACAAGTCTTGCACGCACCCAACAGCTGCGGTCTAGCTCGGAGCTCATCCACCTCATCTACCAGCGCAGCATACTTACTCCTCAGAGTGAGAAGATCCGTCATGTGCGCGGCGCAACTCTCGCACTCCAACTCCTCCGACACAACCACGGTGGACCGAGCGAACTCAAGCTCCTTCACCGTGTCCTCCCACTTCTGCCTAAACTCCTTGCGCTCTCTAGCGGCACGCCTAAGCAACTTGTCTTGACTAAGGAGGGCAGCAGTCAACTTCTCAACCTCGGAGGAAAGCTCGTCGTAGGTGAGAGATACCTGGGAGGTGTCGTCGTCGTCGTCGTTCCGAGGGGTACGCTCCGGCTCGCCGTCGACCTCATCTCCGAGCGCCATGGTACACAGGCCTTCGTCGCCGGCGAAGAAGCACAAGCCGTTGAACGTGTCCTCCAGCTTCTTCTTCTCGGACTCGTCATCACTCGATCGAGCGGAGTCGTCATCCGAGCCGTCGACGTCGCTGAGCGTGGCGAAGAACGCTCGCTGCTCAGCCTGCTGCTTCTCCAAGTACTTCTTCTTGATGTACTCTTTGTTGAAGCCGCCCCGCTTCTTGTGCCTTGGGGGAACGTGCTTCTCCTTGTACTTGGAGTCGCGCCTGTGGCCGTGATCGCCCTTCCCAAGATGCTTGTTCTTCTTCTTGGGGCAGTCGGCGATGAAGTGGTCGGGGTCGCCGCACTCGTAGCATCCGGTGCGTCCTCCTCCGCGACGACGGTTCATGCGGTTGTTGTGGAACCGCGAGAACCGGTTGGCAAGCAAAGCCAACTCGTCGTCTCCCAAAGACTCCAGCTGGTCCTCTGTCACAGAAAAGAGAGAAGAAAGCGCAAAGCCAGCTGAGGGGTTAGAGGAAGAGCCGGAAACCAAAGCCATGGACGGGCGAGAAGGATTTTCAAAAGAAGCCCTCGCCATAGCATCAATCTCACTGGACTTGAGCTTACTGAAGAGCTCGTCGCAGGTGAGAGTCTCATAGTTCGGCGATTCGATGATTGCCTGAACCTTGGAGTCCCACATCGAACGGTCAAGAGTGTGCAAAAGCTTCAAAGCACGCTCATGATCGTCAAATGGCAACTGCTCTCTGTTAGCCCTCATCCTGTTGACAATCACCTGAAAGCGAGCGAATAAACTTTCTATGCTCTCGCCAGGTTGATGTCTAAAGTTCTCATACTCTCGCTTGAACGACTCGTAGAGTCGGGTTTTGACTTGAGAGGTGCCCTCATGAAAACGCATGAGAGTGTCCCAGATCTCCCGAGCCGTAGCGAGGTGAGAAACACGATCAAACTCACCCATGCTCAAACAAGAGAAAAGAGCATTACGGGCTCGGCTATTGGCATCGTGCTCATCGACCTGCTGTTGAGTCACACGAGCAGCCAAGACCACGTAATCAGGGGAGTTGCAAATATCCCAGATCGAAACGCCCAAGCTCTGCAAATAGGCCGACATACGTATCTTCCAATACGCATAGTTCGTCCCATCGAAAAACGGCGGTTTGCCCACGCCGCGATCCATGTCGCCTTCGGTGGATCTGGAACCGGCTAAGGTGGAAGATCCTTAACCTGCTCCGATACCAATTGAAGGACCGAGAAGCTAACCGAAAGCGACCAGAGGGGGGGTGAATGGGAGCTTCAAAATTTCCTTACGGAAACTAGATGCCACTGTCCCAAAATCGACCCCAAGAGCGAACCCTAGAACTTGCTAATGTCCACGACCCTATATGTAGGGTGGATGCTTCCTAGAAGCACAGCGAGACACTAGACAACTCTAGAAAGCCAACGCAAAAGACGGATATCAATTCCGACAACGAACGAGCGAACCGCGGACGAAACCGTGCGAAATCAGTCGCATCGGACGCTGGCCTGCGTCCGATGCCAGACCACCGGACGCGTCCGATGCAGACTGGGCGGTTCTGGAACCTTACTGTTCCACCATCGGACGCTGTGAACAGTGATCACCCAGCGTCCGATGCAAAGACTCCGGCGCGTCCGATGGACAACGGACGCGTCCGATGCCTAGCGTCCGATGCAAACTAAAACGCTGAAAACGTGACACGCGTCACCGGAGCGTCCGATGCTAGGAACCCTAGCGTCCGATGCTCCCGTGATAGCGTCCGATGCCCCCGAAAACAGCGCTGTTCTTCACGATTCAACCCGATCTCCTTCGAATCAATTGCCCTAGGCCTAGGATTCGATTTGAGGAGTCACAAGGATGTTAGTGAGCTACTCCTAAGAGGTCATGGCTCGAACCTAACTCCAAATCGGTGAATCAAAGAAAATTCGGGGTATGGAGGCAAGAACGCAATCCAAAACGAAAATCGATCGATCTCCTAGACCGTGAGGTTAGAGATTAATTCCTTCGGTGGAAAGGAGAGCCTCACGATCTAGAACAACTTGGTTCAAACGGAATTGCAAAAGATGAACCGAGCAAAGAGATCAAGCGACGGGAAAATCGTGGAGAAAAAGGATTCCGCGAAGAACACAAAGAAAACGCGAATCACAGCCACGAACTCGAATCAAGGACGCAAATCAAGCCATCGATCTGTGCTCCAAAGTGAGGATACGGCCTCACTGCCTCAAATCAACAGTACACAGAGTGGAGTCTCTCTGCGGATCTCAACTAGCTAGAGCAGGGGATGGGAGAGTGGAAACCCTAGGTGCTAGGAAGCAAATGACTGCGCTAACTGAGATTGAGATAGGGAGGAGGGTGTCTCCCCTAGACTACTTATACTAACCTAGCCTAAGTCTATTTCCTACTCTACCCCTCTCTACTCTAATTACAGAGCGGACCAGCCTAACCCTAAGGCTATTCTAGTCCACCCGCTGGTGGTAGGTAGATCCGACGGCCACGCCCGCACGGTCTTCCGCGTCGCCTCCACGCAACCTTCAGATCGCCGCCACGTGCCGCCACCACTCTGCACCCCCGGTTTTGCGGCCCAAACCGGGAAACCAGCCTTTTCCATCAGCCCCCGGTTTTGAGGCCCAAACCGGGAAACCAGCCTCCAGCCCGAGTTTTGTGGCCAAACTCGGAAACCGTCCGCGCCCGAGTTTTGAGGCCCAAACTCGGAAACCGGCCCACGCCCAGGTTTTGAGGCTCAACCTGGAAACCGTCGCGCCCAGGTTTTGTGGCTCAACCTGGAAACCCAGCACCCAGGTTTTGAGGCCCAAACCTGGAAACCGTCCACCGTTGGTTTTTCCCGGGCTCTACCAACAAACCGGCGTCGTAGAGGGGATGCACCGCCTGTGCACCCCTTCCACCGACATGATCGCACTTCTCCGCCTGTCGCTGTCGCAGGCTGCCAGCCACCACAGCTGATCCTCCGGCCTCCAGTCCATCAGTCCAAGTCCACGTCCGCCCTTCACCGTCCGATACATCGGCATGGCACGTCCGCCGCACGGCACGCCCATCCTTCATCGCGCCCGGTCCGTCGGCACGGCACGTCGCAACTTGACCTTCACCCGCCATCGATCACTGTCTCCGTGCTCGACACCTGCACAACACAAGCCAAAGAACATGCGCATCATCTCCATTGACAATCACTCATCACACAGAGACTCGGCATACACCCATGTATCCGCACACGTGTCCCCAGGTTCTCGACCCGAGCAACACCGTGCCCTGCAAGTCTTCGCTCGTCGTTGTCCCAGGCTGTCATCCACCACAGCTGATCCTCAGGCCACTGGTCCCTCAGTCTAAGCCTCACGTCCGCCCTTCACCGCTCCGAGTCCATCGGCACGGCACGTCTCTACTTGACCTTCACCTTGCCTTTGATCACTGTATCCATGCTCGACACCTGCACAACACAAGCCAAAGAACATGCGCATCAAACCCGTTGACAATCACTCATCACTCAAGATCCGGCATACACCCATGTAACCGCACAATGACTATATCTCTTCTAAAAGGCGGTGGGAGGTCTACCGTCGAAGGGGAGGCTGACATGTGGGACCAGGTGGCCAGTTGACCAAGAATTGGGGTCGGTCGGCCCCACATGTCATCCCCTTAGGGTGGCTGTTGGCGGTCCTTAACTCATAATTTATAACTGCCAAGACTCGCATAAAACCAACATCAAACATAGAATAGGGCTTACAACTAACTATTTCCACAAGTTTTGGTGTTTGGTCAATTGCAGGAGGGCATTCGCGTAAATGGCTACAAACGGGCTCCAACACGTACAACATATGGCATGCAAATGCATTCAATATGAGCCCAAGGGTGAATAGGCCCAATACCAGGCAAATCAGGGCCCTGTCGGAAGGATAAAAAGCCCAAGACCCAAATCAAACCAACTTCAAATACTTTGCAGGACCCATCTAGAGGCCCAAAAGAAGAAACCCACCAAAGATGGGCCACTTTGGGCTCACTGGGGTGCGACCGCACCGTCACTGAGGCGGTTTCCAGACAATTTTGGCAGGGAGCCTCCCACCGCCTTTGCAAAGGCAGTGCATGTGGTTTCCGTCCAGGTGCAGCGCATCTTGAAGGTGGTTTGGACTTTCCAAAGGAGGAGGAGAGGTCCTCCATTCCCCCAAGGCACCTCCACCTATAAAAGAAGGCCTCCACCCTCCTCACAAAGCATCCAAGTGCTCATTGATCATATCTCAAGAGGGATCCATGGAAGAAGGAGTAGTGCCTCATATATCTTAGCTCTAGTAGCTAACTAGAATAGAGAGCGAGTGAGTGCAAGTCAGAGAAGTACCGGAGTTGTCAGCTACCTCCGCGGAAGGAATACCAGGATCGCCGGTATGACTCCGCTTGTACCTCTATGATCTTTTGTACTCCTTGAAGTATAAAGGTTCGTGTTAAACTTTGGTTCTAAGTTCTTATCAAGTTCTAGATTATCGCTTTCGTAGCTAGTTGGACCGATCGTTCACCCTCGGGTGAGTGCTCTAGCGAGAGGGTGCAAGTCCTAGCTACCGCTAGAGTAGTGGCCCTTAGCGTAAACATGGTGTTTAGGCTAAGTGGTTGCAGGTTGGTTGCCTGGGTCTCCATGGTTGAGGAAGTAGGCGACAGGTGGTGACAGCCCTGTCTGTCCTTTCTAATCCACCCATGTTCGGGATTCCAGGTAGAGTTGTATCGACATAGATTGGGAAACCAATCTCCACCATTGACCGAAGCAAGCTACGTTTGGCTGAGCTTGATCACATAAGGACATGTTCCTTAGAAGAACCTTGCTACCCTTGTTACCCTTCTCCTTGTCTTATCTGGGAGGACTAGACCAAGAGACTATAGCACACTGTTCCTTATGGAAAATATGATACCCTGAATACTTCTGAGTGAAGTGCCACAACGATACTTCCGTGTGCTTTGAGACTTTTCTGCTGACGCTAAGAAGTGTCAACAAGCATTTCTGGCGTCGTTGCCGGGGAATGGTTGCCGCCTTTAGTCTCTGAACCTAGTCCATTCGTGTATCTTTGTTTTTACCTTTATTTTCTTTTCTTACCATAACTATGGAGCCACCCACTATCCAAAACTTGTCCGCTCCACAGGCCGAGTTTTGTGAGCCACCACAATCATCGAAGCCAATCACAGCTTCTGGCTATGAACTCTGCCCTGGCTTTATAGCCATGGTTCGTGAACAGCCCTTCTTGGGGTTTGATAGTAAAAACCCCTATCACCACTTACGGGAGTTTGAGCAGCTCTGTGCATGCCTGACAATTGCGGGCATGTCACAAGAAACACTGCGTTGGAAATTGTTTTTGTTCTCTCTTTCTGATAGAGCGAAACAATGGTGCGAACACAAGGTTGATATGTGCCCTTGTGGTTCCCTTCCGGAGTGATGAGTGATCGGTCAACGGGCAACATGTCTCTTGGCTGTGTTGATATGCAGGTGTGGAGCTCGGAGACAGTTGTAACGTCCCGCCTCCACGAGGCCGGGAACACTTACATTTGGCAGCTTTTTCTAGGATATAGACTTTCCTCACAGACCAACACTAGTCTTTTCTGCACACTTTGTCCTCACTCGTGCGCACTCGGGAAGAACTTCCCGGTCGGTCACCCATCCCTAAATTTCTCCAGGCCAAGCACGCTTAACTTTAGAGTTCTTTAGAGATGGGCTTCCGAAAAAGAAGTTGCAACTTGTTGGTATGAGTATCCTATTATTCCTATTAAGCCTTAGGCCGAGATGTTACATCCTCACCCTCTTAAGAGATCGACATCCTCGTCGATCAATCCCAAGCCAGGAACGTCCTCTCTTGGCCACGTCCGTGTGTCCAGTGCCAGCACATGTGCCATGCTGTGTGACCACTCCGGGTCCACACCAGCCATGACCACCATGTCTGAGCAACTGCGACACACGCGCCCGTGAAACCGCGAGAGTTGGCTTTGATACCATTCTGTAACGTCCCGCCTCCACGAGGCCGGGAACACTTACATTTGGCAGCTTTTTCTAGGATATAGACTTTCCTCACAGACCAACACTAGTCTTTTCTGCGCACTTTGTCCTCACTCGTGCGCACCCGGGAAGAACTTCCCGGTCGGTCACCCATACCTAAATTTCTCCAGTCCAAGCACACTTAACTTTAGAGTTCTTTAGAGATGGGCTTCCGAAAAAGAAGTTGCAACATGTTGGTATGAGTATCCTATTATTCCTATTAAGCCTTAGGCCGAGATGTTACAACAGTGGTCGAAGGTGAGGTGAAGGTGAAGTAGAGAAGTGCCGTGCCGACGGACCGGGAGCGGTGAAGGGCGGACGTGAGGCTTGGACTGACGGACCAGGAGACCTGAGGACCAGCTGTGGTAGCTGGCACGTGGCATCGGCAAGCAAGAGCACATGGGGATGTGCGGTGCATCGGCCTAGTCGGAAGGAAGGTGATGGCATCGTGACACTTGGCGGGAGGCCGAGAAGGAAGGCGAATGCACTGTACTCGGCGTGGAGGCTGGACATGCTCCGGCATCGGTGCTGGAACTCGGGGTGTGCGAACCACATCCCGTCTACAGCGCGGGTTCGGTAGTTGAGCCTCAAAAGGCTACCCTCGACGGTTTCCGAGTTTGGGCCTCAAAACTCGGGGTTGCTGGTTTCCGAGTTTGGGCTTCAAAACTTGGCGAGGACGGTTTCCATGTTTGGGCCTCAAAACCTAGGCTCGAGGGTTTCTGAGTTTGGGCCACAAAACTCAGCTGGAGGACAGGTTTCCCGGTTTTAGCCTCAAAACCGGGGGAAGGCCCAGGTTTCCCGGTTTCGGCCTCAAAACCGGGGGGAGGTCCGCAAAAAGGACGATCAACGCGTGGCGGCGTGGAGAGGCTGGCACGGCGGCGAAGCTATCCACGAGGAAGGCGCAGCGGTCGACAGGACGACACGTGGCGGCATCCTGAGGCTTGCGTCGAAACAAAGCTAAGGATGAGGAAGGCGCGTGGCCGTCGGATCAACTACCAGCAGAGTTGGACCGGGATACCCCTAGGGTTGGCCGCTTCACTCTTGTATCTAGGGGTAGAAGGGGATTATTGTTTTAGGCTGTAAATAAGAGAGGCACCCCTCCTCTCTCTCTATCCTTGTAGCATTTGTTTCCTGAGCTCTCTCTCTCTAGCCCTCGCTTAGGTTCTAGTCATACCTCGCTGCCTGTGATCCACAGAGATGAGAATCATACCTCTGTTATTGGATCTTTTGAGGAAACGAGACCGTAATCTCGTTGTCTCATGTGGAGGAGTTTCAGCTAGAATTGAATCGATTCGCGTTTTGTGTTCGTGTTCTTCGTGTTTCGGTATTACATCTCCCAGAGATTTGCCTCGTTCTCCCTCTCCGAGAGATGATTTTCGATTCCACTTGAATCAGTTTATTCTATGTCGTGAACTCCTTCTTTTCACTGAAGGAATTCTTCCCTAACCTCTTAACAACATAGATCGGGCTGATTTCGCGTTTGTTCTTCGTTCTTCCCCTTTTCCGGTGATCCTCGGATTTCTCGTGATTGACTTGGTTTGGTGCGATGGTTTCTTAGGATTAGCACCCCAATACGTAGAGGAACATCTAGGAGGAGTTTGATCAAAGTCCCTTTCGATTTGGTTGAGATCGAGTCGAATTTGGTTTTGAACTCGTGCAGTTTTGTGCTTTCTTGGTGTTGGCGGACAGTCCGCGACCTGACGGTATACAGTCCGCGCATCGGGTCTCGGCCAGGTCAGTTAGGCGCAGCCCCTTGACTATTCACTGTAAAGTGAACGGTGGACAGTCCGCGATACAAACCCACGGACAGTCCGGGACCTATCCAGCAGACTTGCAGAACTGTTTGGTTTCTGCGTTTTGACTGGCGGACAGTCCGGACTCCCAGTGTCGGACAGTCTGCGAATCTGCAGACTGTGCAGTTTTGCTTTAGGGCTTTGGCACTTGGTTTTGGTGTTTCTCCGGGGGTTCCGCTGTACCACTAGGACATCTCCTAGGATATCCACCTATTCGTAGGTCGTGAACTCACCGGTCATTTTGAGTCTTCACTTTGGGTGATTTTCTGGGACAAGGGCCAATTGATTCACGAGTAGAATTTGAGGCTCCCATTCACCCCCCCCCCCCTCTGGTCGCCGATTCGGTCCTTCAATTGGTATCGGAGCCGGTTAAGGATCTTCTCTACCTTAATCGGTTTCGGATCCTAAGGGCGACATGGATCGAGAGAACCGCAAGGCTCCCTATTTCCATGGGTCGAACTATCCCTATTGGAAGATTCGGATGTGTGCTTATCTAAATAGCATCGGATCTTCTGTCTGGGAAATATGCGAGAACACGGAGTACATAGTCCTTGCGGCTCGTGTGGGTCAGATCCAGATTGACCAGCACGAGGCCAACTCCAAGGCTCGAAATGCTCTTTTGGCCAACATCTCCCTTCCTGAGTTCGAGCGTGTCTCTGAGCTTGAGATGGCATGAGAGATCTGGGTGAAGCTTCAGAGCTATCACGGGGACCGCTCAGGTCAAGACCAGACTCTTCGGGACCTACAAGCGAGAGTACGAGAACTTTGTTCAGTTGGAGGGAGAGACGATTAACGCCATGTTCGCTCATTTCCAAACGATTGTGAACAAGATGTGTGCCAATCGGGCTAACCTACCCTATGACGATCATGAGAGGGCTCTCAAGTTGCTATACGCCCTGGATCGGAGGGTATGGGAGGTGAAGGTGTCAACCATCATATAGTCTCCATCCTATGACACCCTCACCGTGGACAAGCTGTTCAACAAGCTCAAGTCCACCGAGATCGATCACTTGACTCAGGCCAAGCTGAAGAACCCATCTTCACATTCCATGGCTTTGGTCTCAGGCAAGGGTGGATTGATTCTCTCTGCTGACGCTTCACCTCCTCTCTTTGCTTTGTCTTCTTTGCTTGCAGTTACAGAGGAGGAGTTGGAGGCGTTGGGTGGTGACGAGCTCGCCCTCATCATCACACGGTTCTCGCGGTTCCAGATCAACCGCCTGGATCGCCGTTGTGGTGGCACACGTGAGGGCTGCTACAGATGCGGAGATCTGGATCACTTCATCGCGAGCTGCCCCAAGCGCGACAAGAGCTTCCCCGGCAAGAACCGCAACTCCAGGCGCAAGGGCAAGCCAGAGAACAAGGCCGAGAAGAAGAAGAAGGGCAGCTATCGCATGGAGGATGTGGAGAAGGCTTTCGATGCCGGTCGGCGTGCCTTCATCGCCTCCATCAGCGACGGCGAAAAGAGCTCCGACGGCAACTCCTGCGACGATGGGTCCGAGGACAAGATGGAAGAATGCTTCAACGGACTCTGCTTCTTCGGTCACTCCTCCAAGGGCTTCTGCACCATGGCCTTGGACGAAGAGGACCAGAAGTGCCAGGCAAAGGACGCCGCCGCCGCCGCCGCCGATGATGACGACAACGCTTCCGAGGTATCAACATCTTCTCTTGTCGATCGTCTTACCGGTGAGCGCGATTCTCTTGTCGACATAAGGCTAAGATGAATGAAGTGCTTGAGGAGCTTGAGAGTGCTAGGACCGAGGTGAAGGTGTCCGAGGAGGAGGAGTGTGAGGAGTCCACGATGCATATGACAAACTTTGCCACCTTTCAAACCAAGTATGCCTCATTGATTGAGGTGTATGATGAGCTGAAGAGTAGGCTAGACTTGGTGGGTGATTGCAAAGAGTGTCCCTCCCTGAAGAAGGAGCTGGAGGAAGTGAAGGCGAGGCCTTCTTTGCTGGGTGCATGCAAGCTTTGTCCTACCTTGCGAACTGAGTTGGCAGGAGTTAATGCCAAGCTTGCTGAAGCCTTAAAGGCCAGCTCAGTTAGCACCTTGTCCGCTCCATGTGAGCGATGCGTGGGGACGGAGCTTGAAATTGCCAACTGTCGGCATGACAGGATGCAAACCGAGGAGGAAAACACATACCTTCGGTCCATCCTGAGTTGGGTGTCATGCAGTGAGCCGCAGTTGGGCATGATGATCGGTCAGTTCAAGAGGGGAATTGATTGCTCGGGAGTAGGCTTTGCTTCAGGTGGGAAGGGCGCTAGTATCTTTGGCAAGATCAGTGAGTTTAGCGGAGTGAACCCGAGTGAGAAGCCATCCGCTATCCCTAAGCTTACCAAGATCATCCCACCTGAGCCTCCCAAGCCTATCACCAAGGATGGCATCATTGATGAACCTCCCAAGGCTCCACCTCGCAAGCAAGTGTGGGTTCCCAAACCTAACCATCTTAGGAATACACTTGACACCCTTCCTGACGTGTCTAGTGATCCCCTTCCGAGAGGCAAGCAGCCGGCTAGAGTGCACAACCCTCGCAACCATAGGAACCAACAACCCAAGAGAGTGGTGAGGTTCGAGTGCGAGTACTGTCACCATGAGGGTCACCTAGCCGAGTTTTTCTTTCGGAGGAAGAGAGATGCTAGGAAGGAGTTGGAGCTGAACAACCAGGCCAGGCACCACCCTCCCCATGGTGTGCAAGGTCGAGGAGTTCAGAGGCAGGGCGCTAGACCTGGAGGTTCACCCCCTCAGGTGGCTAGGCCCCAGGCAGCTAGACCACGGGGTGGTGGTCGTGCCCATCGCGGTTCCGATCATCCTCAATACGATCGTGAGTCGGGTGTAAGAGGCTTTGCTGCACAGTCCCATAGCAGACCACCGTTTCAACTGGGTGGTGATCGCTTTGCTCAAATGGGACATAGTGGTGATTTTGGAGGTTTTCTGTTCCATAGCGGACCACCTTTTCAGTTTGTGAAGGACTGAATTGGCGACCAGAGGGGGGGTGAATGGGAGCCTCAAATTTCTTCTCGAGAAATGATGGCCCTTGTCCCAGAAAATCACCCCAAAAGCGAAGACTCAAACAACCGGTGAGTTCAGTACCTAAGAATAGGTGAATACCCTAGGAGATGTCCTAGAGGTACAGCGGAACTACAGAAGAACCCCCAAAACCAAGCGCCAAAGCAACGGGGCAAAACTGCACAAGCAAGCTCCTAGAACAATCGAACCTCCGATAACGGAACACCCCACTCCTATGGAGAAGAGGAAAGTGTTCGACCAAAACTACTTAGGCCAACTGGTGCCAAAAGCACCTTGGAAAGATCCTTATGAAGTTAGGAAACTAACACAACAGACGGATCTCAAATCGGAGTTCGAACGCAAAAGATACGGACGCTAGAACCAACGAAACTCCGAAAGCAGAACACTTAACTCCTATGGAGAAGAAGTGTGAGACCAAAAATACTTTGACCAATGGTGGAAAAAGTATATTGGAATGATCCTTAACAAGTTATAAAACCAACGCAACAAACGGATCTCAAATCGGAGCTCGTACACAAAAGATACGGACGAAAATAGCAAAACTGTGCAATGGCGGACTGTCCGCTAGTGAACCGCGGACTGTCCGCTATTGAACCCCAGACAGTCCGGGAATGAGTCCCGCACAGTCCGCCGTTCAAAAATGAAAACAGCGATCTCACTGCCCGTGAATAGCCCCGACCCCCGGACAGTCCGGGGATAAGTGCCGGACAGTCCGGGAATGCCCAGAATGCCCAAAAACAGCCCGTAGCAAAACCAAAATCGATTGGATCTTCACCAAATCGAACGGGGCTGCAACCACACTTCTCCCATGTGTTCTTCTACATGTTGGGAAGCTAATCCTAGGATATCATTGCTCCAAACCAACTAATCCATGAGAAATCGGAAGAACACTAGAAAAGGGGGAAGAACGAAGAACGAACGCGATTTCGACCCGATCTATGTGCTCGTGAGGTTAGAGGGGAAATCCTTCGGTGGAAAGAAGGAGCTCACGACATAGAACAATCTGATTCAAATGGAATCGCAAATCGTCGCTCGGAGAGGGAGAGCGAAGCAAATCTCCGAGAAGGGAAAAACCAAAACGTGAAGAACAAAAACGCGAATCAATCCAAATTTCAGCCAACACAAGAGGAGTAAGAAATTGATCCTTGGATTTCTACGGGATGATGGATTGTGTAGCACACAATGTTGGGTTACAAGCCACTCCTCGCAACAACAAAACGCGGATGGCGAAAAGCTCAAGAACAAGAGCCGGTCTCTCCTCCTAACCCTAGCCTCCTCTGAAATGAACAAAATGAGAGTGACACCTCCAAGGATGGCCTGCCCTAACCAGCCCCCTCACATATATATAGGCGCACGTCCGAAGACCAAAACGCCCTCACATGAAACACTGACCCAAATACCCCCTTAGGGGTAAAACCGTCCAACTCAGTCATTTTTCATCCGACGGCCACGCGCCTTCTCATCCTTCGCTTCGCCTCGACGCAAGCTCCAGGATGCCGCCACGTGCCGTCACCGTCGACCACCGCGCCTTCCTCACCGATACCTTCGCCGCAATGCAAGCCTCTCGGTGCCGCCACGCATCGACCGTTTCGCATAGGAACCTCCGCCCGGTTTTGAGGCCCAAACCAGTAAACCCGCCAGCCCAGGTTTTAAGGCCCAAACCTGGAAACCATCAACCCCGAGTTTTGAGGCCCAAACTCGGAAACCGGCCACCCTGAGTTTTGAGGCCCAAACTCGAAAACCGTCGAGGGTAGCTTTTTGAGGCTCAGCTACCGAACCCGCACCGTAGATGGGATGTGGTTCGCACACCCCGACCACCGGCACTGATGCCGATGCATGTCCAGCCTCTACACCGAGCACAACGCCTTCGCCTTCCTTCTTGACTCGGCCGACGGCACTTGCGCCGCACGCAAGCCCGTGTCCAACCTCCCGCCAAGTGCCACGACGCCATCGTCTTCCTCCCGACTTGGCCGATGCATCGCACATCCCCATGTGCTCTTCCTCGCCGATGCCACGTGCCAGCTACCACAGATGGTCCTCCGGCCTCTCAGTCCGTCGGTCCAAGCCTCACGTCCGCCCTTCACCGCTCTGGGTCCATCGGCATGGCACGTCCGCTGCACGGCACGCCCATCCTTCACCGCTCCCGGACCGTCGACACGACACGTCTCTACTTGACCTTCACCTCGCCATCGACCACTGTCTCCGAGCTCAACACCTGCACATCAACACAGCCAAGAGACACATGTTGCACACGCACACCAACCCGGTAAACACACACAACTCAACACCACTGGTTATTCATAAACATTAAGCGCATAGCAAATAATGACTCAACCGGGAAAAAGCCTCAAACCTTCCTCATCAATGTCAATCATTCATCATATATGCTCTCAGTTTGGTGGTGATCGCTATCCACCCATGGGACGAGGACAGTTTGGTGTTGCCTCTACCACTTTTACTGGGCCTATGACACAACACTGGTATACTGCCCCAGTGTTGTGCTATATACTCATTTCCTGCCTTTCTATTGATGCAGGAACTTCGGTTGGAGAACATGTGGCTCATGGATTTCGGATGTTCGCGCCACATGACCAGAAAGAAGGAATGGTTCTCCAGCCTAGACCCCGTGGTGCACAAGGAGTACATCACTTTTGGGGATAACAGTAGAGGTAAGGTTGTTTCTCATGGAGCCATTCGGCTCAATGAGAACTTTGTTCTTAAGGATGTTGCTTTGGTTTCTAACTTGCATTTTAATTTGCTTTCTGTTTTGCAACTCCTTGAGGATGATTTTGAAGTGCGCTTTAAGAAGGGTTTGAGTCGTGTCTTAGACCCTCGGGGAGATCTTGTTTGTTGGATCGTTCCTTTTGGTCGTGTTTTCAGAGCCGACTTTTCTCGCTCTTTCGGCTCTGCTAAATGTTTGATGGCTGGTCCTTCTTCTAATTTGTAGAAGTGGCATAGAAGGCTTGGTCACTTGAACTTTGACTTGCTTGCAAGACTTAGCTCACTTGGCTTAATCCAAGAATTGCCCAAGCTTAAGCTTTAGAAGGACCTTGTTTGCCATCCTTGTCATCATGGGAAGATGGTTGCTGCTTCTCACCCACTTGTTAATCAGGTGATGACCAAGCAACCCAGTGAGCTTTTACACATGGACACTGTTGGTCCAACTCGTTGACGATTTTTTGAGGTATTCTTGGGTGTTCTTCATGGAGGGTAAGGATGAAGCTTTTTCTTTTGCTCGTGATTTGATTTTGAGGTTGAGAACTGAGTTTCCCCCTGATACTATTAGAGCTATCTGTAGCGATAATGGTACTGAGTTTGATAACTCGCAGTTTGCCTCTTTCTGTTCTTCTCATGGAATCGAGGATCAATTTTCTTCTCCTTATGTCCCCCAGCAGAACGGTGTTGTTGAACGCAAGAACCAAACCCTTGTTGAGATGGCCAGGATGATGCTCGATGAGCATAGGACTCCTAGGAGTTTTTGGGCCGAGGCGATCAACACCGCTTGCCATGTTTCAAATCGCATCTTTCTTCGAGCTTTCATGAAGAAGACTTCTTATGAGTTGCGTTTTGGACGGGTACCCAAGGTGTCTCATTTTCGGGTGTTTGGGTGCAAGTGCTTTATCCTGAAGCAAGGCAATTTGGACAAATTTGAATCTCGCTCTACTGATGGCGTGTTTATTGGTTATGCTTCGCATTCGCGTGCTTATCGAGTTCTTAACCTTGAGACTAACCGGATAGTGGAGACCTGCGAGGTCACATTCGACAAGACTATGCCTTGTGTTTCTTCTGCTTTTGATGTTGCAGGAGAACAGGAGTTAGGAGAGACCATCTTTGTGGAGGAGGAGCAGGAGATGCCGATTGGGGTGATCCCGAGCCAACTCCACTGGCTGCCCCTGTCGACCCTGCGACGACTACTTTAGCTCGAGGACCCGATCCCACAACTTCTTCTTCCTGGGGTCCTCTAGAGCCACCTCTCCAGTGAGTACCCGCTGCACCTGAGGGAGCGACAGCATCTGGCGAGGGGGAGGCGACTTCGGCGAGGCAAGCGCCCCGAAGCGTCCAGCAGGTTCATCCCCCGCAGCAGATGATCGGCGGCATCGACCAGCGAGTCACACGGTCGCGAGCGTATGAGATCTCTCACTTTGCTCATTCTGCATTCGTTGCTTCTTTTGAGCCCAAACATGTTGGACACGCTCTTTCTGATCCTAATTGGGTTAATGCCATGCATGAGGAGTTAGAAAATTTTGAGCGAAACCAAGTTTGGACCCTAGTTCCACCTCCACCAGAGTGCCACCCTATAGGTACCAAATGGGTTTTCAAAAACAAACAGAGTGAGGATGGGATGGTAGTAAGGAACAAGGCTAGGATAGTAGCCCAGGGTTTTTGCCAAAAGGAGGGGATCGACTATGAGGAAACATTTGCCCTGTAGCCCGCTTAGAAGCCATTAGGATTCTTCTAGCTTTTGAAGGGTTTTAAGCTTTACCAAATGGATGTCAAGAGTGCTTTCTTAAACAAGTATATAGAGGAAGAAGTGTATGTGAGACAACCCCCTGGTTTCAAAAGTCCCAAGTTTCCAAACCATGTTTTCAAACTTACAAAAGCTTTATATGGTTTGAAACAAGCCCCGAGAGCTTGGTCTGATCATTTGAAAACTTTTCTGCTCTCCAAGGGTTTTAAAATGGTACGGGTAGATAGAACTCTGTTTCTCCTCAAGCAAGGCAATGACACTCTTTTGATTCAGATTTACGTGGATGATATCATCTTTGGTGGCTCTTCTCATGCACTTGTTGCCAAGTTTGCAGATACTATGAGTAGGGAGTTTGAGATGAGTATGATGGGTGAGTTGACCTTCTTCCTCGGGATGCAAATCAAGCAAACCCGAGACGGGACGTTCGTGCATCAAGGCAAGTACACGAAGGACAACCTGAAGAAGTTCGACATGGGCGAGGCCAAGCCTCTTATGACGCCCATGGCGACGACTGCTGCGATGGACGCGGACCAGGATGGAGAGCCAGTTGAGCAGAAGGAGTACATGAGCATGATCGGCTCGCTCCTGTACCTGACGGCGACGAGGCCATACATACAGTTTTCTGTGTGTCTATGCGCTCGCTTTCAGGCATCCCCTCGGACTTCCCACAAGCAAGCGGTCAAGCGCATCATGAGGTACCTCCGATACACTCCTGAGTTCGGACTTTGGTACTCTTCTTCTTCGACTCTTTCGCTTTGTGGTTACTCCGATGTGGATTTTGCCGGCTGTCGGCTTGAGCGCAAGTCTACTTCTGGGACTTGTCAGTTTCTTGGCTCTTCACTGGTTTCGTGGTCTTCTCTCAAACAGTCGAACGTAGCTTAGTCTACTACGGAAGTCGAGTATGTTGCCGCTGCTTCTTGCGCTTCACAGCTTTTATGGATGCTTGCTACATTGCGTGATTATGGTCTAGATTTCAGTCGGGTCCCTTTGCTTTGCGACAACACTTCTGCCATTAGTGTAGTAAAGAACCCCGTTCTTCACTCCAAGACCAAACACATCGATGTTCGCTTTCACTTTCTTCGTGATCACTACAACAAAGATGACATTGACCTTAGGCATGTAGACACCCATAACCTGGTTGCGGATATTTTCACCAAGCCTCTGGATCTTTCAACTTTTGCTAGGTTGAGAGGTGAGCTTGGTGTGTGTTTCCCCTTTTAGATGGGGGAAGCATTTTGTTTAATGTATCATAGACTAACCTTTTTGTTTTGGGTCTTGAGTCTGTTTAGTTTTGTTTTACTCCGATTTTGTTTTCTACATGCATTTCATCATGCATACATCTTGCATTTTTGAGCTTCATGTCTATATTCCTTAGAATAAATTTATGCTCTGATTAGTGTATGCTTCGATGATATATGATGATGCTTGTAGCTTAGGCTCTCTTTGATCACTGATACATGTTGTGAGCTAAGCTATTTTTCAGAATGATGAACATGCTAAATGAACTTAAAACTTGATACATGTTCACCATTAAGATTGGCAACTAGCATGTGTAGAATGTGTTGAGGTTACTTATGCTATACATATATGCTAGGTTGCTATGTCTCTAGTTCCGAGTCTTTCACTTGCTTGGACTGTTCATATTCTGCTTAAAATGAACCAAGTATTAGTGAATTGAAAAGATCGAGATGGGATTGCTTTGTCAGCACATCACGATATCGAGACTGTTTCTCATAGCACTTTGAGTTAAACTTGAGCCGTGTAGTGTAAGACCGAAACCGATGCTTCAAGCTTCTGATTGCATATGCATAGGCTTAGCTCGGTTGAAAAGTTAGGCAATGACAAGCTTTCAACCTCTCGCAATCACATGCTGAAATTGAACTTGTGTGATAACCGCTGCATATTCTCCGATAAAATCTGAAAACACAAGTCTATGTTTCATTCTATAGCATGATGATTGAACTGTGCTAGGGGTAGTTCACCTTGTATACATGTTTAGCATGTGTTTGACTTCCTATCTATACATGTTCAGTGCTATTTTGATGGTGAAACTCCTTTCTGAACGGCTTAAAACTGCTCACTTGGCTTATGCTTTCATACTTCGTATTTGGTGATCAGTTTGAGCCTTTGCTAGCACTTTTGCTTGTTGCTTTGTAGTCGGATCAGCACTCTTTAGAGCATTCTTTTACTCTATCGATTATATACCTGAAGCTGCTAACATGAAATTTTTTTACTCATGTGCATTTGCTTGACTATGATAGGCATGACCTAGCTCTGTTTCGCTTAATTGGGCTCTTTTCCCTTCTCTTTTGATTGCAAATTGCCCCCAAGGGGGAGAATTTTTCTAAGGGGGAGTGTCTTGATGTGGTGACAATTTGCAATTTATGCTTCACTTGATGAGGGGGATGTCGGTGTTTGTTAACCGGCAACTCGTCTTGAGGGATCTCAGACGATTTGTTCGGTGGGGACCGGCGTTCGTAGAACTCGGCGAGGACACAGGGACAGCGATTTATACTAGTTCAGACCGCTAAATAGCGTAATACCTTACGTCCAGTGCGGCGTGTGCCTTGTGTTATGATTAAGATTCAATGAAAGGAGCCTGCGCCTGCTTCCCCTTATATATCCGGGTGAAGCAGTGCGTAGACCGAGTCCTACTCGGTTACAACAGAGGAGTCATATTCTAATTACAAGACTTCCTTTAAGAACTCAACTAAGTTACAGTGAGAGTCCTAATCCAAGTACGCTTCGTATCAAGTCTTCGGATCTCCCGTACCGTCCGGGATTAGTCGGAGTAATCATCTTCTGATGATATCTCTGACATCCCGGTCCGTCAAGCCCCCGAGCTCTTCATCATTTCCTTTGAACATTATCTTCTGGCTTCTCTTTGAGAATCTCCAAGTAATGATTTGAGAAATCTTGAAGTGCTCCGTAGGAAAAGAACTTCCATGGCATGCACTTTTTCCTAAAAAAGTGCACCCATAGGGTGTAGCCCCTGCATTTTTCAACCCGAAGGACATAGTTTTATAACAGTATGCTCCGAAGGGAGTTATAAACGATGTCTTGGGTTGGTCTTCTTCTTTGAGAGCAATCTGATGATATCCGGAATAGCAGTCTAGAAAAGATAATAGAGCGGAGCCTGCGGTGGTGTCAACTATTTGATCTATCCTTGGTAATCCAAAAGGATCCTTTGGACAGTGCTTGTTGAGGTCTGTCTAGTCGACACACATGCGCCACTCGGCAGAGTTCTTCTTCTTGATTAGTACTGGGTTAGCTAACCACTTGGGGTCAAGGATTTCTCTGATGAACCCGGCCGAGAGTAGTTTAGCTATTTCCTTCTTGATTGCCTCTTTCTTCTCTGGTGAGAATCGTCGTAGTCTTTGCTTAATGGGTCTGGAGCCCTCTTTTAGTTCCAATTTGTGCTCAGCCAAGCTCCTAGGAATTCCTGGCATATCAGCCGGTTTCCAAGCAAATATGTCTTTGTTTGCTCTGAGGAACTTGGTGAGCGCGAGTTCCTATTCTTCAGATAGGTGAGTACTGATAACCGCTGTCTTTGAAGGATCACCGATTTCCAAGTCAATGGTTTTTGTAGAAATTTCTGCTGATGGTTGGATAGTACCCGCCTTCTTAGTTGGGATTTCTACATCTCCAGGCTTGGTGTTATGTACCATCTGAGCAAGTTCTTGAACTTCTAGGGTGAGTAGAGCTTTTTCGGCGATTTGGACACCCTCTATGTCGCAGTCGAATGATCGCTTCAAGTCACCCCTGAAGGTTAGGATGCCTTTAGGACCCGACATCTTCAGTAGGAGGTACGAGTAGTGAGGTACTGCCATAAACTTGGCGATAGTTGGTCGCCCAAATATTGCATGTGTTAACACCAGATTTTCGCACACACAAGGGAATGAAAGATGGGCCAGTGTGCGAGAGATGGTCGTATGATGCATTCGGCAGATGACCAAGATTGGTTAATTCTCGGAGTTTCGGCAAGTGCATGAGCGGTCGGCTATTTTGCAAGGCGGTGATTTTATTCGGGGAGCAAATATGGCAAGTGGAGCCGACTTGCGCGAGAAGACACGTGGCGATGGAGGACGCTAAGAGGAAAATAGGGATAGGACTCGTATTTTCCTAGTTTCCTTGTAGAAGTCGTAGTCGTCTAGGACTCGTGTTTCGCTCAGGGTATAAATATAAACCCTCGGCCATTGTAAAAACTGTTCACAACCATATCAATACAAATCGGCTTCGTGCCACCTTCGAGTCCTTAGTCGTGTTGTCGAGTTCTTCGAGAGGAATCATCGATCTGTCGACCTCCGTAAGTCCCGACAACCTTGTTATCATGTCTAGTATCATGCGGTGGATTTAGGTGTGATGCAAGTAGTCTTTGCTTATGTTTTGCTTATGGGTAGATACCATGCGGCAGACGTTTATTCATATGTTTAGCAAAAGCGAGATAGTTATTGGCTCTACTAGATTTGGCAAGATCTAGTAGATTCATCAAGTTATCATGTGTTGCATGTTTTAATTAATTTTGTAACACTCTTTTGCCCAATCTAGATTGATCTTTGTTCAGCCTTGCTTTACAAGTTTACTTGTGTCCCGATAATTGTATGATCATGATGGCCGAATCAATTTCCAATCTAGGTTGTTACATGTTGTGGGTTCATGCATGTCAGTCACGTTTGAGCTTTGATAAAATTAGGTATCGTGCGGCAGATGCAGGTTTTAGATTGGTTTGATCATGCTTGTTTGTATGTTCCTTCTTCATGGACCCCAATTCGGCTAGCTTGCCGAACTTGGTTAAGCTTACACGAGTAATGAGTTTTTATAGATCTGTCCAGATATATGCATGCTTTTAGCTTCTTATCATTAGATTGTATCATGCGGTGGATTAATCTGATCATAAGAAGTGGTGTAGATTTATAGCGAGTATTAGTCTCGCTTTGGGTTTATGCTTGACGGGTTTATGAAGACTAGACGTGCGGCAGACTAGTTGGATTAACCTATGCGTGTGCTGTTTGAGTAGATTTACATTTACAATTTACCTATTTATAATTCACTATGTCTTGATGACGTTTCCTTACATGTGCATTCGGCAACCAACTGTTTATATATGCTTATTTTTAATGTTAGCCGAATGATCTTTAAACCTGTTGACAGACAGCTTCTATAGCTGTGTGCCATCGTGATTGGCTTTAAAGCCGTAAATATGGAACTATCTGGTCTTATCTGGCATGTTCCAGTTTATTCTCATAGTTTTATCCCTTGTTGGTTTTCAGGTCAAACTGACTGGCACGTCTCCAGATTCCAAACCGTTCGGGCACCCGATTGAAGCCACGCTTTTTCTGTCTTGCTGTGTGTGAGGCACGGTGTACCACATTTTGCATCAACACACTTTTTGGCACGCCCAGTGGTACACTCTATTTCAAGATGCCTGAGATCAACGACACTCAAATTCTTGAAGTGACCATGGATGAGTTGCCACCAGACTCGAAGCTTTTCGTACAACAAGCTTGTGATGAGTTTCAACGCAAGTGCTTGATGTCCTTCTCAAAGAACAAGAGCAACAAGGTTTTCCAGAAGCAACCACTCCCAAGAGGTCTTTTCCCTCATGAATCTGATAATACTGTTGAGGAAGATGTTCAGAAGATGACTGAACTGGTGTATAAGGCGATGTCGCAGGCCATGACCAATCATCAATCAACTTTCTTGAATACCTTTCGTGCCATCATGGTTGGTATCTTCAGCATGACAGTTGATAAACGTTTTGAGGAAGCCGCTGGTCCGATGCAGGGACCACTATTATTCCCTGTGCCTCAACCCCAGAGGAGAATTGCTGAAAACGGTGGAGCTGGTACAAGCACATGAGGGATTGTCCCTCATGAGATACAACAACCTCCCACAACTTATGGCCAGCTCGTGCTTGGCACAACAGGAAATGTCCCGCAATCTGCTTTCAGAGTGTCTCCCGCAACAAACAGGATACAAAAGAACATGTTTGGAGATGGATATCAAGAGTTCATTGATTATAACGCGATTAATGCTTTTCCAAATCCGGGCTATAAAAGTTCAGCAGGAGCACATCTTGGAGGTCAAGCACAAGCGGCCCCGGATTCGAGTGTTGACCTCATCATGCATAGGATGGCCAACATGATGCAGAATCAATTCGGCCTAAAGCCAAAGAATCAGTCTTACGCTTACTCTCCTTACCCAGAGTGGTACAACCGAGTAGCGCTTCCTCCGAGGGTGAAGCCTCCTACTGATTTTACCAAGTTTTCAGGTCAAGATGACACCAGTACTATAGAACACATCAGGCGTTACTTGATGCAACTTGGAGAGGCATCTGCAGATGAAGCCTAGAGGATTCGGTACTTCCCGTTGTCACTAACAGGACCAGCCTTCTCATGGTTCACCTCTCTGCCAGCAAACTCTATTAATACATGGGCAGAGCTGGAACAGAAGTTCCACGCGTATTTCTTTACGGGCACCAATGAGAATAAGTTGGTCGATCTCATGAGTCTGAAGATGAAACCTAACGAGACGCCGCAAGAATATTTGCGTAGATTCAGGGAAACTAAAAACCTCTACTATTCCCTGAATCTACCAGATGATCAATTGTCAGGGATAGCTATAGCTGGCATGTTGCCGAATATCAAGGAGAAGTTGTTCGGCATGGAGTTCGATGATCTCGGGCAGTTATCACAACGGTTGGCTATGATGAGTAGTCAAGCTCAGGGTTTTAGGTGGAATAATCAATTTCAGAAAGGTGATGTGGCTGCCGAGATGTATCAGGCTTTCCTAGAGGAAGCAGTAGAATACGATGATGAAGATGAGGTAGCTGTAGCCGAGTTGGTCTGGGTGAAAGAGCCAACTCAAGTCAATCAACGATGGTTGAGGCAGCAAAAAGGTAGTTACGACTTTGATGTTTCCAAATCAGATAAGCTATTTGAATACTTGTTGAAGGAAGGACGCATCAAATTACTGGAAGGTCATCCCATGCTACACCCTGAGGGGGTTAAAGACAAGAAGTATTGTGGTTTCCATAATACAAGATCTCACTCTATAAATGATTGCCGAGTGTTCAGAGTGCGGATCCAGAAAGCTATCCAGGAAGGACATTTGAGGTTCGATGGAAAGATGAAGGTTGATGGTAACCCTTTTGGACAGAATACCGTATCCTTCTCTGTTAATATGGTTAATGCAGCTGACCCCAGGGGCAAAAGCAAGATGAAGGTGTTGACCTCTGATAGAGCAAGAGAAGCTGGTACCGTTGACCCCGATTGGCAAATCACAAACGGAGAATTTCGGCAACGAGTCCGTTTCCAGAATAGCCGAACTGAAAGGGGTGAAACCTCCAGGCCCAGGATTACGACGCGTATTTTATTGAACAAATAGCGTCGGGAGCAGGAACGGTACCAGAAGCAAAGGTTCTATGAGGAACAAAAGTTCATAAGAAAGCAACAGAAGTATGAAGAAGAGATATACCGAGAGGAACGAGAATATATGAGAGATCAAGAGCAGTCTCATTGGGAGTGCTCATTCTTCAAGTATTGTTGGAATGGAGGCTTGAAGCTGCCTGCCAAGAACAATTGCCCTGAATGCAGTGATCAATATTCTGAATACAGGCAGTCTCGAGTCCGTCATTCGGTCCATGAAAGACTTGGGGTTTGAATCCCTGAAGACGATCGGCGCTTAAAAATAAATGATTCCGAGAATCGGCAAGGAAGAAAGTTTGCCGATCGAAGTTGGGCTCGCACTGGAGAAGAAGAATACCGCGAATATGTTTGGCAGAAAGGACAGTGGTGTCCACCAGGATTGAGGAGAAGCCAGAAAAGAAGAGTGTAGCGCCTTAGGAACAGGGAATTGGCACAAGCAGGCGTCAGAACAAAGCAGATTTGGCGTCCTAAAGAAAAGCCTGATGAAGTTGATCATTTGGTTGATGTGTGCATGGCATTCTTTCTCCCATCGGAATTCATAGCTCTGGAAGATCAAGATGTCCAAGAAGAAGCGTATTCAGATTTTGACGAAGATGAATTCCAAGATCTGTTAGCTCAACTTGTTTTGGCTCAACGGGCAGTCTTTGATAAACCCGCTAGGCATCGACACTTGAAGCCACTGTATATGAGGGGGTATGTTAATGGCAAGCCACTAACCAAGATGTTTATTGATGGAGCAGCTGCCATAAATATCATGCCATATACTACCTTCAGGAAACTTGGGATGGGGAGTGAAGAATTATTGAAGACTGACATGGTGTTGAGAGACTTTGATGGTAATTCTTCTGATACTCGAGGAGCAGTTCATGTTGAGTTAACGATCGGGTCAAAAACTTTGATTACTACCTTCTTCATTATTGATGGCAAGGGGGCATACAGTTTGCTCTTAGGAAGGGATTGGATACATGCAAATTATTGTGTTCCGTCAACTATGCATCAATTCCTCATCCAGTGGATTGGAGATGACATCGAAATCGTCCATGCTGATGATTCGGTGAGTGTTGCTAATACAGAGCCCATTTATTGGGAATATGATGGTGTTGAGTGCTTTTCTGGAAGAGTTTGGGAAGTAGGTCCTGTGAATGTTTTTGACAAGGACCAACAGCCGATTCAAACGATCGGCTCTCAGAGCAATTTTTGAAGAGATAATCCGATTGATGGTAATGGAGAAAAGTTGGGACCAAGTTTCATGTCGGCTGGTAAGGAATAAAGTATTGGTGATGAAGCCGAAACAGAATCAATATATGCAAGTTTGGATCCAGATTAAAGATTGAAATTGATAAACCTTTTTGAAGAGTTCTGCCTATTTCTTCGTTGCCAAAGCTAAAGAAGGATCGAGAGTTCACGTGAGGTGACGTACAACAGAAAGTTTTGATGAAATTGAAAAATATATGAAGGCACTTCCACAGCTTGGTAATTTTTTCAAGTTGTACGCGACGCCCGATAGCCTAATGATAGGATCGGCCCTTATACAAAATTTAAAGGAAAAAGAAAGAGTAATAACTTGCTTTAGCCGAAAATGTTAGACCCAGGGACAGGTATTCGGCTATGAAGAAATTTTGTTCATATGCGTGTTGCTTATGAACCAAGCTTCGGCACTACCTGTTAAGAGCCGAACGCGTGGTAGTTGTGTGTGAAGCAGATTCGAGAATATTTGTATGCAGAGATAGCCGATGTGAAGCATCGTCTTTAGCTGAAAAAAACGCTTTGATGATTTATAGCCAATATTATTTATATTGCCTTTAGCACAAAAAATGTTCATAACCTTGGTGACTCTAGCATTTTTCAAGATAGCAGGTTTATCGGGAGAAGAGAAAGGTGAAGTGCAGTAAATAGGATGCCGAGTGACATGACATGTCAGAGCTAGATCTATTCGGTTAACATGACATCATGCGTTCGGGAAACGTTTCTCTGAAGAGGTGTTGCGATCGGGAAAGTACAAATGGACATTATTCAGAAAAGAAACAAACTTCATGTGTTCATTCACAGATTTGTCCTAGTACAAACTACCCTTGGAATAATTTGTTCAGAATGGACTGCGGATCAATGACTTCGGCAATAGCAGCGGCATGATCATCATAGACTTCAATGTCTTCGATTTCATCTGGGTTTCCGCCTGCAAAGCCAACTGGTAAAAAGGAGTAGTCCTCTTTGGTCCAAGAGCTCATTGCCGCTAGCCCGAGGGAGACGCCAAGATGCACACCTTTGATGACGGCCTGATCTATGCGGCCACCCGCAACATCAAGACGCGCCTCAGCTGTGTTCCCGTAGGCATTCACCTTGTCGGCAACTCTGTTCGCTGCTGCTTTCAGATGGTCATTCTCTACAGAAAGAGCTGACAAGAGGGAAAGATGTGTCAGGCAAGAGCAAGTTCAATCAGAAGAAGGGAATCGAGCGAGGGTTTCGTTAACCTGTGATAACGTTGTAGAGTTGCTGTCGCTGGTCTGCCCACTCAGCTTCTTTGATGCCATACTTCTTGGATAAATCTTCTAACTCCTTCTGGACCTTATCCCTCTCCTCGTGGTACTGAAGGACGTCCAAACAGGTATGCTGAAGTGAGTCATCAAATTCAGAATCTGGTGGCCTAGGAGAAGGATTGAGAGAGGCTATTGGAGCTACCGTTTCTGGAAAAGAAACCCGAGCTTGGATAGGGGAAGACCTCGCCCTGGAGAGGAAGTGGACAATGAATCAGGAATAGATAGACAAGAAAAGCTACCGCAAGGGGGCAAGAAATCAATTTACCCATAATGCCGGTGGGTTGGTGTTTGGCTTCCTCCTGCTTCGTCTCCAGTGAGATGCCTGCCGTGGTCACAATTGCCTGCCATTGATGGGAGCACAAGCGAAGGATTTTCTCTCTGGTTTGAGCTGAAAGACCGAGAAGTGGAGAGTTTGCGAGTCAAACTGTTCGATTGGAGTCAAGAGTGACAACCTGTGTAGGGTCATATTTATAGAACCATGGCTTGCACACTAGAAATCAAGCATCGGAGTAGAGTTTTTCACAGTTTGTGGGCCGTTATTGGGCCAGGCCGGATTTTTGATAACTAAAGGAAGTCGTGACTCCAGAGTCGAGAGGCTGATAGGATTCGACTAAAAGTTGTTCAATTTCGGTTGATTGTTTAGAAACTCTTATTACCGATTGGCGTCGAGGACAGTGAGTTTGACCAATGGTTTTCGAATTAAAAAGGATTATATTTTATTCCAAGCAATGAAGTTTTAGTGAAGAGGTCTTCAAGAAAGCCGAAAACGGAAAAATCCCTTAAGGAGTACTATCCTAATATCGTCATGAGTTAGAAACATGAGAGAAGGTTGGAACTTTGGATCTGAAATAACCGATTACAGCAAAGCAAAGATGACTGATGTGATTATCAGCAATAGCCAATGAGATATACATCGCCGCTGGAGTAAAGATAAAGGACAATGTACAGAGCAGGACACACATTGATCTCGAAGGATCAGTCACAGATGGGATCAAGCAGAAGAACTTTCATTTACAAAGGGGGGAACGCAAGATTACAATGAGGACGGTCAGTTCGTCCACCCCATCCTACACCTAATCGGGAGAGTGTGGTCAAAAGAATCGGCCAGATCTGTTCCAGCCTCCTTCATATCATCTACAGAGTGTTCTACCCTATCTTCCAGCTCTCACTCGCAGACATCAAATCTACGGTAATCAGCGCCGGAGTGGATCCGCACGGCATTGAAGGCGAGCACCGCGCCGTACCCCATGCCGGCTCTGGAGATGATGGGGAGGATTCGGTTAACCTCATTTACCCGCTTCAGGGCTGTCGTACCCGTCACGTCGGCCGTGATGGCAAGCTTGGTGACGGCGGCTTCGAGGGCATGGAGTTTAGCTGCCAGAGCTGAAAGGAAGAAGAGTGAGTAAAGGTAGGAAAGAAATAATGAAAAATATTTACCAGCGGCCTGATTACGAGCGACGTCGCACTCCCGAGAGATTCAGGTAATCTCCCGATCCTTCCCCTCTAGATCAAATTGAAGGTCTATGACCTTCTGAGTCAAGTCCTCGGGGAGGTCATCACCGATCCTCCTAAACATAAACGACAATATAAGAATAGCTGCTTCATTTTCGAAACAAGAGAAAGAAGAAGGAAGGAGCAACCTCTTCTTAGAGGTGCTGGAAGCACTGAGCTCGGAGCTATGTCGACTTGCTACGGAGGACATCTTCTAGATTGGATCGGGCGATGATAGGAGAAAAGAAGGGTTTTTTGGTTGAAACAGGGGAGTTTGAGAAAGTAAGCCGAAACAAGGCGAAGGGTGACTTAAAAAGACCCCAAGAAGTGCATCGGGAAATGAATCGGCAGGTGAAGTAATTATGACATGCGAGATTTCTACAAAGGTGGATGCTTCCGGAGGTTCCACGTATGTATACGGGAAAAAGGAATTTTGGAACAAATATTTATCCCAAAATTAGGAGGCATGTGTTAACACCAGATTTTCGCACACACAAGGGAATGACAGATGGGCCAGTGTGCGAGAGATGGTCGTATGATGCATTCAGCAGATGACCAAGATTGGTTAATTCTCGGAGTTTCGGCAAGTGCATGAGCGGTCGGCTATTTTGCAAGGCGGTGATTTTATTCGGGAAGCAAATATGGCAAGTGGAGCCGACTTGCGCGAGAAGACACGTGGCGATGGAGGACGCCAAGAGGAAAATAGGGATAGGACTTGTATTTTCCTAGTTTCCTTGTTGAAGTCGTAGTCGTCTAGGACTCGTGTTTCGCCCAGGGTATAAATATAAACCCTCGGCCATTGTAAAAACTGTTCACAACTGTATCAATAAAAATCGGCTCCGTGCCACCTTCGAGTCCTTAGTCGTGTCGTCGAGTTCTTCGAGAGGAATCATCGCTCTGTCGACCTCCTTAAGTCCCGGCAACCTTGTTATCATCTCTAGTATCATGCGGTGGATTTAGATGTGATGCAAGTAGTCTTGTTTGTTTTCAATGGTCGTGCGGCGGACCCTTGTTAGCGATCAAGAAGTCTTTGCTTATGTTTTTCTTATGGGTAGATACCGTGCGTCAGGCGTTTATTCATATGTTTAGCAAAAGCGAGATAGTTATCGGCTCTACTAGATTTGGCAAGATCTAGTAGATTCATCAAGTTATCATGTGTTGCATGTTTTAATTAATTTTGTAACACTCTTTTGCCCAATCTAGATTGATCTTTGTTCGGCCTTGCTTTACAAGTTTACTTGTGTTCCGATAATTGTATGATCATGATGGCCGAATCAATTTCCAATCTAGGTTGTTACATGTTGTGGGTTCATGCATGTCACTCACGTTTGAGCTTTGATAAAACTAGGTATCGTGCGGCAGATGCAGGTTTTAGATTGGTTTGATCATGCTTGTTTGTATGTTCCTTCTTCATGGACCCTAATTCGGCTAGCTTGCCGAACTTGGTTAATTTTACACGAGTAATGAGTTTTTATAGATCTGTCCAGATATATGCATGCTTTTAGCTTCTTATCATTAGATTGTATCATGTGGTGGATTAATCTGATCGTAGGAAGTGGTGTAGATTTATAGCGAGTATTAGTCTCGCTTTGGGTTTATGCTTGACGGGTTTATGAAGACTAGACGTGCGGCAGACTAGTTGGATTAACCTATGCATGTGTTGTTTGAGTAGATTTACATTTACAATTTACCTATTTATAATTCACTATGTCTTGATGACGTTTCCTTACATGTGCATTCGGCAACCAGCTGTTTATATATGCTTATTTTTAATGTTAGCCGAATGATCTTTAAACCTGTTGACAGACAGCTTCTATAGCTGTGTGCCATCGTGATTGGCTTTAAAGCCGTAAATATGGAACTGTCTGGTCTTATCCGGCATGTTCCAGTTTATTCTCATAGTTTTATCCCTTGTTGGTTTTCAGGTCAAACCGACTGGCACGTCTCCAGATTCCAAACCGTTCGGGCACCCGATTGAAGCCACGCTTTTTCCGGCTTGCTGTGTGTGAGGCGCGGTGTACCACATTTTGCGTCAACAGCATGGTAGGATGACTCGAAATCGGCTACCTCAAAGCTGATGTACTCAGTTCGGTAATTGGTTTGAGTTCCAAAAGTGACGGGTAGTATGATCCTTCCGAGTGGTACGACCGCCTTTCCAGGTACTATGCCATAGAAAAGAGCGTTTGATGGTGTGAGCTGAGTTGCGAGGTCCAAGTTCATCTTGCGTAAGGTGCTTGCAAAGATGACGTTGAGTCCTGCTCTTCCGTCGATGAGTACTCTTTCCAATGTGAACCCGGCGACCGTAGGATCCAAGACTAGCGGGTAATGCCCTGCATTGGAGACATTGGTCCATTGGTCTCCTTGAGAGAAATTGATCGGATACTCGGACCAATCAAGGTATCTGGGGGTAGCCGGTTCTGTAGACATGATCTCCCATAGGGAAAGTTTCTGGAGACGTTTGCTGTCGCTGGTGGTTACTCCTCCAAATATGATATTGATGGTCCCTTTGGGGTGTTGAAAACCGCCGGCGTCCTGCTGAGGGTCTTCAACTACTTTCTTCCCCTTATCTTTCTTGTTTCTATTGAAGTCAGAGTTCAAGCCTCGCTCCTTGAGCTGTCGGCAATGCCTAGCCTGATGTCCTCCTTTCGGATGGAAAGGGCATGGTCCGTCGAGTAAGTCGTCAAAGGTGGATGGCTTGTTTCCCTTCTTCTGAGGTTCCATGGCTGCAACAGTGTTGTCCCCTGTTCTCTTGCGGGTGTTTTGCTGCGGTGCCTAGTTGCCTCTCTGGATGTTACCTCGATCACCTTGCGTGTTCCTTTCGGGGAAGCGTTCCTGTGTGCGTTCTTCTGTCGCCATCATGGAGTTTACTGCCCGATGAAACTCGTCGGCGGTGGTCGGGTCGTGCTTGATGAACTCTTTGTAATTATACCTTTCGTAAATTCCATTGCCAAAGATGTCAATTACTTCTCTGTCTGTTATGTCAGAGACTATGGACTGGATCTCTAAGAAGTGTCTGTAGTATTCTCGCATTGTCTCGTTTTTCTGCTGTTTGCAAGTCCCGAGCTTAGTCCGGGGATCTGATCTCTCGGGGACACCCGCAACGTTCTCTATGAAGATACGATGGAGTTGTTCCCAGGAGTCAATGGACTCGGGCCAAAGCCTGTCGAACCATGCAAGTGGCATTGTTTCTAGAGCCATGGGGAGAAAAAGTGCTTTGACATCGTTGCTTCCCCGTGCTAACTCGACTGCTTGAGCATACAACCTGAGCCACCGTTTAGGTTCTGTCCTACCATCGTACTTTGAGTAGTTCCCGGGCTTGAATTTCCGTGGAAACAGGACTGCTCGAAGCCTTTGAGAGAAGCAAGGGAAGCGATCGACTGCGTTAGATGCTGCAATTGCGACTCCTCGGTATGAAGATTTGGCTCCTCCTTCGGCTTGATCAGGTCCTCGGTTGCCCAGGCGGCTCCATACTGGTGCCCTGCCGAGTCGCTCATGAACAGGTCGCCTCTGGCTTGGATGGGATGACACTTGTTCATCAGCTAAGGACTCAAGGTTTCGGCCCTTGAGTTGTAGCGCGGTAGTGAAGCATAACCAATCGTCGCTCTTCGTAAGGGGTGCGGTTGTCCTTGGCTCCCATCTCTGTGGCCAGAGCGATGATGTTCTGGTAAGGTGTCTGGTAGACCCTGTGGCCAGCAACCCTCATAAATTTAGGCTCAAGGTTGCGGGAGCAATCTTCTCGTTGGCGATTGTGATCATTTTGGGATTGATCCTCCTGGTGACGTTGAGAGTGAGCTTGACGCTCCGCGTCCTGTTCCAGGCGCCTCCGAGTATTATATTGCTCGAGTCGTACATTGTAGCGCTCTATGGCTTCCTTTAGATGATTTGCTCGCCTTCTGCGAGCGTCTTTTGCTTGATTCTTCCTTATTCTCTCTGCCTTTAAGGACTCGGTTTCGTCGGGTCCTTCTGGGTTGTTGCCGAATATCATGCTCAAGGTTTCATCATCGCGAAGGACATCTGGAGGGGTTGGAGGTCGTAGAGATGATTGATGTCCTGCCATGAATACTTCATGAGTGAAGCCTTGGTTTGTTGATCCCGGTGTAGTCGACTCTAAAGTAGAGGCACTGGAGTTTAGCTCTGTTGAGGTCTCGAGTTCCTCAAAGGGGAGCTGATGTCCGTGTTGGTATGGAAGTTGTTGGTCGATTGTGCCAACCAGCCTAGCCGGAGCTGGCTGTATTGGCCAATGGACAATGTTACCCTCCTTGGTAGAGCTGAAAACGAGTCCCTGCTGGGCTCCGGTCAAAGGAATTTGTTGAAACTCTTTGAATTTTGCGTCAATCAGGTCTTGGAAGTTTTCAGCCGAGTTCCACAGTCCAAAGGTGGTGCCATGTCTGGTGTTCGAGTCCTTTTCCTTTGCAGGGTCTGAGTAGGAGTCCGATGCTTTCAGTTGGTCCTCAGAATCTTGCGGATCTTGGATTGCTAGATTTGCAAGGTTCCGGGTGAGATCTTCCATCTTTGGCGTGGCTTGTGCTTCTGATTCCGTAGGGAGTTGTCGATGTAGCTTCCCTTGATCGTCCGCAATGCAAGTCCATGAGTGACGGACCAGGATGTCAGAGATATCATCAGAAGATGATCCCTCCGACTAATCCCGGACGGCATGAGAGATCCGAAGACTTGATACGAAGCGTACTTGGATTAGGACTCTCACTGTAACTTAGTCGAGTTCTTAAAGGAAGTCTTGTAATTAGAATAGGACTCCTCTGTTGTAACCGACTAGGACTCGGTCTGTGCAATGCTTCACCCGGATATATAAAGGGAAGCAGGCGCGGGCTTAGAACAGGAAAACATTGAATCATAATCATACACAAGGCACACGCCACACTGGACGTAAGGTATTACGCTATTCAGCGGCCTGAACCAGTATAAATCGCTGTCCCTGTGTACTCGCCGAGTCCTACGAACGCCGATCCCCACCAAACAAATCGTCTGAGATTACTCAAGACGAGTTGCCAGTTAACAAACAACGACAGCTGGCGCGCCAGGTAGGGGCTTTCGGCGATTCGACGACCAAGAGCCCGGCGAACCACGACAATATGTTCTCGGCGGGATCGATTTTCGTTTTTGGCTCATGGACTTGCATCGCGGATAATCAAGGAAAGCTGCATCGACAACTTCACACTAATCCGGAAGTGCAAGATACGCCAAAGATGGATGACCTCACTCAGAACCTAGCAAACCTCGCAGTCCAAGATCCATGAGATTCCGAGAACCAACCTAAAGCACCCGACTCCTATTCGAACTCAAATTTTGAGAACAAAAAGGACTTGGAGATCAGTCATGGCATCATCTTTGGGCTACGGAATTCAGCTCGAGATCTTCAAGACCAAACTGACTCAAGATTCAAAGAGTATCAAGAGATACCTTTGACAGGAGCTCAGCAAGGACTCGTTTTCAGTTCCACCAAGGAGGGTAACATCGTCCATTGGCCAATACAGCCAGCTCTGGCCAGGCTGATTGGCACAATCGATCAGCAACTTCCATACCAGTACGGACATCAGTTCCCCTTTGAGGAACACGACACCTCAACAGAACTAATCTTTGGCACCTCTACTTTGGAATCGGTTACGCCAGGATCATCAAACCAGGGCTACACTCGTGAAGTCTTCATGGCGGGGCACCAGTCGTCTCTACGACCTCCACCCCCCCAAATGTCTTCCAGGATGATGAAACTCTGAGTATGATATCTGACAATGATCCCGAAGGACCCGCAGAAACCGAGTCATTAAAAGCTGAGAGAATTAGAAGGAATCAAGCAAAAGAAGCTCGCAGAAGGCGCGCAAATCACGGCAAGGAGGCGGTCATCCGCTACAATGCACGACTCGAAGAATATAACACTCGGAGACGTCTAGAAGAGGACGCGGAAAATCATGCTCGCGCCCAACGTGATCAGGAGCATCAATCACAAAACGATCACAATCGCCGACGAGCCGATTGCTCCCGCAACCTCGAGCGCGAGTTTATGAGAGTCGCTAGTCACAAGGTTTTCCAGACACCCTACCAGAACATTATGGACCTAGCTACAGAGATGGGAGCCAAGGACAATCGCACCCCTGAAGAAGAGCGACGATTAGTCATGCTTCAGACTACTGCGCTACAACTTCGGGGAAGGAACCTTGAGTCTCTGGCTGATGAGCAAGCCTCCTCTCACCCTAGCCAGAGGCGGCCTGTTCAAGAGCGACTCGGACGTATCCCAACAAGGAGTCATCTGGGCCACCGAGTACCCGACCAAGCCAAGGGAGGAGCTGAATCTTCATACAGAGGAGTTACAGTCGCTGCATCCGACGCAATCGATCGCTTCCCCTGCTTCTCCCAAAGGCTACGAGCAGTCTCATTCCCACCAAAATTCAAACCCGGAAACTATTCAAAGTATGACGGGAAGACAGAACCTAAACGATGGCTCAGGCTGTACGCTCAAGCAGTTGAGCTGGCCGGTGGAAGCAACGACGTCAAGGCACTCTATCTCCCAATGGCTTTAGAAACAATGCCGCTTGCTTGGTTTGACAGGCTTAAACCCGAGTCCATCGCCTCCTAGGAGCAACTCCATCGTATCTTCATCGAAAACTTTGCGGGTGTCCCAGAGAGATCAGACCCCCGGACTAAGCTCAGAACCTGCAAGCAACAGAAAAACGAATCAATGCGGGAATACTATAGGTGTTTCTCAGAGATCCGCTCCACAGTATCCGACATCACAGACAGAGAAGTAATTGACCTCTTTGGCAACGGCATCTGCGAAAGGTACAATTACAAAGATTTCATCAAGCAGGACCCGACCACTGCTGACGAGTTCCATCGGGCCGTAAACTCCATGATGGCGACAGAAGAACGTACACAGGAGCATTTCCCCGATAGAAACACGCAGGGTGAACGAGGGAACAACCAGAGAGGCAACCAGGCACCACAGCAAAACACCCGGAAAAGGGCAGGAGACAATACTGTTGCTGCCATGGAGTCTCAGAAGAAGGGAAACAAGCCATTCACCTTTGATGACTTACTCAACGGTCCGTGCCCTTTTCATCCGAAAGCCGGACATCAGGCAAGGCACTATCGACAACTCAAGGAGCGAGGCTTGAACTCCGACTTCAACAAAAACAAGAAGGACAAAGGCAAGAAGACAGCTGCGGACCCTCCGCAAGACACCGGTGGTTTCCAACACCCCAAAGGGACTATCAATGTCATTTTTGGGGGAGTAACTACTAGTGACAGCAAGAGGCTTCAAAAACTTTCGCTACGAGAGATCATGTCTACAGAACCATCAACTCCGAGATACCTTGACTGGTCTGAGCACCCGATCAGCTTCTCCCGAGCGGACCAATGGACCAGCGTCTCCAATGCAGGGCACTACCCGCTAGTCCTAGATCCCACGGTCGCCAGGTTTACCTTGAGCAGGGTACTCATCGACGGAGGAGCAGGACTTAACGTCATCTTTGCAAGCACCCTACGCAAGATGAATCTGGATCTCGCAACACAGCTCACACCATCAAGTGCCCCCTTCTACGGCATAGTACCTGGAAAGGCGGCTATACCACTCGAAAGAATCATATTACCCGTAATTTTTGGAACTCAGATCAATTACCAGACTGAGTACATCAGTTTCGAGGTAGCCGACTTCGAGTCATCATACCATGCCATATTTGGGCGACCAGCTATCGCCAAGTTCATGGCAGTACCTCACTACCCGTACCTTCTCCTGAAGATGCCAGGTCCTAAAGGAATCCTAACTTTCAGAGGTGACTTGAAGCGATCATTTGATTATGACACAGAGGCTGTCCAAATCGCTGAAAAAGCTCAACTCACCCGGGAGTTACAAGAACTCGCTCAGATGGTGCATAATACCAAGCCCGGAGATTCAGAAATCCCAACCAAGAAGGCGGGTACTATCCAACCATCAACAACAGTCTTTACAAAAAGCATCGACCTAGAAACCGGTGATCCCTCCAAGACGGCAGTCATTAGCGGTCATCTATCTAAAGAATAGGAATTCGCGCTCACCAAGTTTCTTTGGGCAAACAAAGATATATTTGCTTGGAAACTGGCTGATATGCCGGGAGTCCCAAGGAACTTGGCTTAGCACAAACTGGAACTAAAAGAAGGGTCCAGACCTATCAAGCAAAGGCTATGACGATTTTCCCCAGAGAAAAAAGAGGCAATCAAGAAGGAAATAGCCAAACTACTCGCTGCTGGATTCATCAGAGAAATCCTCCACCCCGAGTGGTTAGCTAACCCAGTGCTAGTGAAGAAGAAGAACTCTGCCGAGTGGCGCATGTGTGTCGACTACACAGACCTCAACAAACACTATCCAAAAGATCCTTTTGGATTACCAAGGATAGATCAAATAGTTGACGCTACCGCCGGCTCCGCTCTATTATCCTTTTTGGATTGCTACTCCGGGTACCATCAGATTGCACTCAAGGAAGAAGACCAACCCAAGACATCGTTTATAACTCCTTTTGGTGCCTACTGTTATAAAACCATGTCTTTTGGGTTAAAGAATGCAGGAGCCACTTATCAACGAGCCATCCAAGATTGTTTGGGTGACCAGATTGGCCGCAATGTAGAAGCTTATGTCGATGATGTGGTCATAAAGAGAAAGGATCCGACTACTCTGATATCAGACCTGGAGGAAACTTTCAACCAACTACGCACATACCAATGGAGACTCAATCCCACAAAATGCATCTTCGGAGTACCTTCGGGCCAATTACTCGGATTCCTTGTTAGTCATCGGGGCATCGAGGCTAGCCAAAAACAAATTACATCTATCATCAACATGAAACCACCTACCTCAGTCAGGGATGTTCAGAAGCTCACCGGGTGCATGGCTGCAATAAATCGATTTATCTCACGGCTAGGAGAGAAGGGATTACCTTTCTTCAAATTACTCAAGGCCGGTGATAAATTTCAGTGGACGGAAGAAGCAGACAGGGATTTTGAACAACTCAAAGGCTACCTTACCAATTCACCAATACTGACGCCACCCGAGCCCAGGGAACCGATGATGTTGTATATTGCAGCTACCACACACGTTGTGAGTACAGCAATCGTGGTGGAGCATAAAGACGACAAGCACATCTACAGCACCCAACGACCAGTTTACTATATCAGCGAGGTACTCTCCGACTCGAAGGTCAGGTACCCGCAAGTACAAAAACTTCTCTATGCATTACTCATATCCTCAAGAAAGTTACGGCACTACTTCGAAGCTCATGAGATCACGGTAGTCACGGATTTTCCTTTAGGAGAAATCCTTCACAATCGTGATGCCACTGGCAGAATTTCTAAATGGGCAGTTGAATTAGGAGCACTCAACATCAAATTCACTCCTAGGAAAGCTATTAAGTCACAGGCTCTAGCTGACTTCGTCGCCGAGTGGACAGAAATACAGCAGATCCAAGACAACGCTATCCCTGATCATTGGAATATGTACTTTGACGGGTCCCTAAAACTCGGAGGAGCAGGAGCCGGTGTTCTTCTTGTATCACCCGCTGGCGAACAGCTCAAATACGTTCTGCAAATATTGTGGCCGGCTACCAACAATGAGGCAGAATATGAAGCATTACTTCATGGACTCAAACTAGCAGTCACTCTGGGCATTAAGCGACTACTAGTCTATGGCGATTCTTCCGTGGTCATCCACCAAGTCAATAAAGATTGGGACTGCACCAAGGAAACAATGAATGCCTATTGTGCTGAAGTCCGCAAGATGGAAAAACACTTTTCAGGACTCGAGCTCATTCATATTACTCGGGACCTCAACGTGGCAGCAGATATACTAGCAAAATTGGGCTCCGACAGGGCACAAGTTCCCAGTGGTACCTTCGTGCATGAGTTACCCAAACCTTCAATACAAGAGAAGGAAGAGATTGAACCAGCACCCTCCACCCAAATCTTATGCCTAGCACCCGACTGGACGCAGGTGTTCATTGACTATTTCAAAGAACATAAACTACCAAGTGAAAAACTGCCGCAGAGCAAGTCACCAGACGTAGCAAAAACTATGTCTTAGTCGGGGACAGGCTGTATCGACGTGGAGCTTCATCAGGAGTCCTCCTCAAGTGCATTTCACCAGAAGAAGGCCAGGAAATCCTAAATGAAGTCCACTCTGGGTGATGTGGTAATCACGCAGCTTCAAGGACACTAGTCGGAAAAATCTTCAGGTCAGGATACTACTGGCCCTCAGCCCTAAAGGACGCAGAAGACTTAGTCCGCCGCTGTCAATCATGCCAGTTCTTTGCCAAGCAGCAGCATGTACCTGCACATGAATTGATCTGTATCCCTCCGCCATGGTCCTTCTCATGCTGGGGACTCGATATGGTGGGTCCCCTCAAGCGTGCCCCAGGCGGATTCGAATACATCTACGTCGCAATCGACAAGTTCACAAAGTGGATCGAGTACATGCCCTTGGTCAAGTTCAATGCATCTAAGTCAGTACAATTCATGCAGAGCATCTTTCACCGCTTTGGGATGCCGCACAGAATCATCACTGACCTCGGGTCCCCTTTCACGGCTACTGAATTCAAGTCATGGGCCAGCAAATGCGGAATCAAGATAGACTATGCATCCGTAGCTCATCCACAGTCCAACGGCCAAGTTGAACGAGCAAACGCCCTGATTCTCGCAGGATTGAAACCAAGACTTTTTGATCTCCTAAAAGATCATGACGGAAAGTGGGTCAAAGAATTGCCTAAGGTAGTCTAGGGGCTACGGACACAACGAAGTCAGGCAACAGGCCAAACTCCTTTCTTCCTGGTATATGGCACTGAAGCAATCCTTCCGGCTGATTTAATCTGGAACGCCCCACGAACAGAGCAGTATAACGAAGGCGAAGCTGATGACACCAGACGGCTAGAAGTCGACAGCCTCGAAGAAGCCCGATTAACCGCACTCTTTCAGTCAGCAAGGTACCTTCAAGGGAGGAGGCGCTACTACGACAAGAACGTCCATCACCGCACTTTTCAAGTAGGCGACCTGGTCCTGAAGAAAATTCAGAATACTACAGGGCGCCACAAGCTTATGAGTCCATGGGAAGGACCTTACATTGTATCCAAAGTAACAAGACCCGGGTCATTTGAGCTAGTCACTGAAGATGGATCTCCACTGCCAAATTCATGGAATATTGAGCACTTGAAGAAATTCCATACTTAAGGACTACGCTACAATCCTGACTCAGGGCATTTGTATTTATTAGTCGGATATTAATAAAGTTTGGAGTTCATCAGAAACAAGAACTTTACAAATTATCCAGGCTTTTTCTACATCTCATCACGACTAATCAGTCACATAAAAATCACTGCAATAGCAGGGTTTACCACCGACTAATATTTAATATTACTCGGACGGATTGGTTCAGCGGTAACCATATTTGAGTTACGAGCTTCGAGCTCAATACAACTCATAAGGTAGTACGGCTTAACACTCGGCTATCAGCCTATAGGGAATATGGTATCTGCCGTAGTAGATACTAGTTTCTATAAGGCATAACAAGGTGAAATAGTACCCACCCTGTTACATATTTACCGGACAGAGGTCCATCTACCTTCGCACCCAAGCTGCGATCATCAAGAGGATATGATCCACCCAGAAGGAACCACGGTTACGGTCCTTCAAGAGGTGCCTGATTAGGATTATCCCTTGAACAAGGGTACTAAGAGTAGTACTCGGGCAAGACTACATTCTCTATACGATCACTAGAGAAACAAAGTCGTACGACCCACTATAAAAGTGCTAGAGAGCACTCGGATAGACTCGTCTAATCAGACGCCTGGTCATACATCCACATAAAGTAAAGTCAACCTATTGCCGATGAAATTTCTCACAATAAGGAGTTGATCATATATGAAACCCATGAGATTCAAAAGTAACCAATATTTTTGATATTTCATAATAATCGTTTGCAAGGGATACAAACCGTGCTGACTAAGGAGACTAAATTACTCTACAAGATCTAAAATCTGCGAGTACTCCTCCACCATGGTCTTCACCTCCTCTTGTGTCGCTGCAAGGTCCTCGTCGCCTTTGCCTTCAGGGAGGGTCATCAGAGCAGACAGGTCGAAAGACGGCAGATGCAACCGCAGCGTCGCCATCAGACCTTGCACCACAGAAATCGACATATCTTTGATATATTGAGCCAGCCGCCCAGGCGCAGCCTTGGCTCGCTCAATCAAAGTCTCCTCAATTCCTTCTGGCGCCGGAATCATGTTCAGGATGGGCTCGACAGTATGCTCCAAGGCCTTCAGAGAAGTTTGCGCAGACTGAAGGGCCTCCCGCGACTCCTTCGTAGACTTCAGAGCCTGCAGAAGGTCCTGGTCAGCACCCTCACGCATCAATTTGGCTTCCTGAAGAGTACTTTGCGCATTAGCAAATACCTCCTCAAGCTCCGCCTGGCTTTCGGTTGAATGCGCTCTGCCACCCAGAAGCTAGCTTATTCGCATCTGCATAAATATCAGTCGGTTATCACATAATCAGATTGACACTATGGAATCGACTGACATGGAAAACTACAAAGTTTACCCTCAAGCTGCTTTTTGGAAGCTTTCTTCAGCTCCTTCATCTTCTGCTCCATAGAGGCGGCCTTAGCTATCAGCCCGACCTCACGGTCGTTTGCAGCATCGCGCTCTGCGACTACCTCCTTGAGGTTGCCTTGGAGTTCATTGATCCGGTTATGCAGAAGCTGGGTGGCTACCTTTTGACTGATTTGGTCCTGGGCAATGTAGTCCCGGAGCTTCTGGTTCTCCTAGGACATCTCCTGACGAATCCAGGTGACCTGATCCCTAAACTTGAAGTCAAAGGCCTACACAAAAGCAATATTGTGAGTACTCGGATGCAATTATAGTACAACAAGAAGAAATTGAGAATCTAACCTCAACAAATTGGTGAAGAGCTTCAGCAGGAGCCCTCACTTGATCACTCAGCTCCTTCAACCGGGTAAGGTCCTGATTGTACCCGGATACATCGAGAGTCACCCCCTGGCGCGAGGACTCGGGCGCATCTAAGGACCCTCCCTGTTGACGAGCTGAAGCTTCTGTGCCAATGTCCGCAGGACCATGTCCAGTGTTGGTTCATCCGGCTGTCGCGTACGAAAAAACCAGTCATTGAACACTCGGTCAAACTCCAGCTGAGCAGGAGAACGAAAGATGGAGTACGGCCAACCAACCTGAGGCAACGGGAGAACATCCGCATCAGGAGCCGCATCGGCCTAAGACTTGGACGGAGAAGAGCCAGGCGGCGGATCTACCTAGCTAAATGTTGGTGGCACGCCGGAAGCATCCTTGTCCAGCGACACCGACTCCTCTACCACCTGGGAATCAGGAGCAGCAGTCGAGGCTGTCGCATCCGGTTTTGTTTTCCTACAAACAAGACGACTACACATGTCAGTATCAGAAATTTGTGAACACTCTACGAAAGCTGAATACCTACTTCACGAGCTTCAGTGGCTTCGACAGCTTCAAGAGAGGCTGTTTCAGAAGCGGGTCCGAAGCCGAAGTTTCTTCAGGGACCGTGCTGCTAGAAGTCACTTGAACAGTACCAACATCTAATACAGCGACATATATAAGACAAGAGTTCATCAAAATCCAAAGGAATACAAAGTACTCGGGGTTTCCCTTACCAGGAGCACCCGAATTATAGTGCTTATCAGACAACTCTTGCGATAAAACAATTTTTCGACAAGCACGGCGATTACCGGTGCGAGCCTTCTTAAGGACGGGTCCTCCGGCTTCTGGCTGTGGAGTCGGCGACATCTTCCGGCTACCTCCAGCCTCCGGGTCTATAAGCATGACATCAGAGTCAGTTGAATCTGTGTCAAGCTAGTCAAGATCTTCAGGAGAGCTTGGTTTATTGGGAAGATCCTCACTTCGGATAGGACCCTCCAAAACTATGCCTCCACCTTCTTTAATCGCCGGAGGCAGGGGAGGACAATCATTGTCATCTCTCCCCTGACCCTACAGGAAAAAGAGCATTTAGTCAGGTCAGAAGGATATCTATTCAGAACCTGAATGACATGACAAATTAATTACTCACCTGAGGAGGAGGGTTAATGGTGGAGAATGTCGCCATCACTGGAGCTAAGTGTTCACGGCTCTTAAGCAGCCGGTTCACTCTCCATAGGACTTCGCAGTCTGCCAACTGCTCGACAGCGTGGCGACCCAGGTCATCCTTACCCAGGTACTTGAAGCCAAAATTGGCTCGCTGTTGCAGAGGATGGATGCGCCGCGCAACAAAATCTTGGACGATAGAGTACCCGGTCAGGCCGTCGAGCTTTAATGCCTCTATAGAATCAATAAGAGGTCGGATAGCCTCTAATCTATCAGCAGTGATCTTTTCTTTCCATTCACGATACTTCTGCGGCGGCCATCCATCGTGACGACGAAGAGCTGGTGGTGGGTTACCCATGTAGAACCACCCGATAGCCCAGTCTTTTACAGAATCTGACAACTCGACAGTTATATATTGACTAGCTACTTCTAATCTAACCTGGAGGCTAGCCCCTCCGACTACTTCTACATTAATATCACTGGGTTGACACTTAAACCAGAAGAAGTAGCGGAAAAGGGTAAAATTGGGACAAATTCCCAGGAAAGCCTCACAGAGATGAGTGAAGATTGCAATATGAAGAACTGCATTGGGAGTAATATGGTTCAGAGTCAAACCATAGTAATGCAGGAAGCCACGAAGGAAATCAGAAGCAGGAAGCCCCAATCCCCGCTCCACGAAGGACTTGAACATCACGATCTCCGTAGTGTTGGGGGCAGGAGCGCGGTGATCGGTGGGTACCCTCAATCCATCAAGAGGTTGTGCCCGTAGTAATCCTTGTTGCGCCAGGAACGCCAGTTCCGACAAGATGGTGTCCGGTTTTTTCAGGCAAGGACGTCAGTTGGAGGATTCGGGTGCTTTGGCTTTCCGGTGGTGGTGATCCTAGGCTTCTTCTTGTCTGCAGCAGACTGTCTCTTCGGACCCATGTTGGTGACGAGTGATTTTCTACGCATCAACTGAGGAATTGGCTAAGGGATTTCTAGCTCTGAAGGCAATGGCTTGATGAAAGCGTGAAGAAAACACAAGCCCGGTGGTGGCTTATTATAGATCTGTTTTGGTAACCGTTCATCTTTCTTAAACGGCGTCATGGAACCGTCTAATACCCTAACGGCTGGGAGTACGTGTCAGACGGCGTCAGAAACAGAGAACAGGAATAAAATAAACAGACAAGTTTCCTTCTTTCATAAGATACATTTAGTACTCGGAGAACAAAACAGAGGACTCAAAAATCATTCCAAGTACCCGGATATTCATTATTATTACTCCGAATTACAACAGAGATACATGGCAACATCTTGAGATACAACAATCACCAGCACAAGTACAAATAGGATGTAAAATGCTACTCTAGTGTAATCAAGGTACAGAGCCTTGATGCTTATTGCACCAAGGACAGGGTTCAGTGAGACGCAGTAAAGCAGACACAGAACCTTGGGTAGACACAATCTTTTCAGTGCATCCCAAGGTGGATCTCAGGCGCTACCCCAGTACTCAAGGAACTCCGGGCAAGGCCATCACCCTCGGCACCCTTTTGACAACCTGTGACTCCGAGGTTATCTACGAATGGTAGTCACAAGAGTTCTTCTAGGCGCACCTCTGTATCCCTCTGCTCGCGACCACATGGAAACCACCCTGACGGATGGTCCCTTCACAAGAGTTCTTCTGGGCACCTCATCTAGTTTACAGAAGGAAGACACCCGGGGGCTCGGCCATCTCTGTTATCACTACTATAAACCTCATGGGACTAAGAGAAGTTCTACACTCCTAAAGGATATGAACTCCTTGCTTCCCAGGCAGGGTATTTATAGGCGGATTCTTCTCGGTCTATGGACATGGTTCATCAACAACACTGACCGTTGGAGCAATAATTCAACTAATGTACTGTGGTGCATGTGAAGCTCTGTATTGGTAACAGAGTTGTTTCCCACATGCACTTCAAGACAAAGACGACAAAGTTTGCAGTTGCAGAAAATGACAAACATCATTATTACAGACAGCTGGAACAGTCATCGGTCAATTATTGCTGGCCTCATGGTAATTTTTATTCAGTGGGGGGTGATACAGGATGTTTGTTGAAAACATTACCCACCTGAAGCTGAATATTTATTACTCGGACGATTTAAGCAACGAATTGGTGTCATGTTCCGACTCCTCATTTTCTTAAATAGATTATTTGATCATATAATCCTGAAGATCCCAAGTGTCGACTACTAAAGTACTCGGAACTCAGGCTCGGGGGCTGCAGGGTATAATCTATAAAGAAAATATTTTTTCTTACCCAAGAATTACTCGGAAAAGGCTCAAAAGATCCTCAAAGTTATTATAAATAACAAGAGGCTCAGGGGCTACACCCTATGGGTGCACTTTTCAGGAAAAAGTGCACGCCATGGAAGTTCTTTACCTATGGAGCACTTCAAGATTTCTCAAGATATTACTCGGAGATTCTCAAAGAGAAACCATAAGATAATGATATGAGAAAATGATGAAGAGCTCGGGGGCTTGACGGACCAGGATGTCAGAGATATCATCAGAAGATGATCCCTCCGACTAATCCCAGACGGCATGAGAGATCCGAAGACTTGATACGAAGCGTACTTGGATTAGGACTCTCACTGTAACTTCGTCGAGTTCTTAAAGGAAGTCTTGTAATTAGAATAGGACTCCTCTGTTGTAACCGACTAGGACTCGGTCTGTGCAATGTTTCACCCGGATATATAAAGGGAAGCAGGCGCGGGCTTAGAACAGGAAAACATTGAATCATAATCATACACAAGGCACACGCCACACTGGACGTAAGGTATTACGCTATTCAGCGGCCTGAACTAGTATAAATCGCTGTCCCTGTGTACTCGCCGAGTCCTACGAACGCCGATCCCCACCGAACAAATCGTCTGAGATTACTCAAGACGAGTTGCCGGTTAACAATCACCGACAACGAGCCAAAAATGAAAATCGATCCTGCTGAGAAAATGTTGACGTGGTTCGTCGAGCTCTTGATCGTCGAATCACCGAGAGCCCCTACCTGGCGCGCCAGCTGTCGGTGTTTGTTAACCGACAACTCATCTTGAGGGATCTCAGACGATTTGTTCGGTGGGGACCGGCGTTCGTAGAACTCGGCGAGTACACATGGACAGCGATTTATACTGGTTCAGGCTGCTAAATAGCGTAATACCTTACGTCCAGTGCGGCGTGTGTCTTGTGTTATGATTAAGATTCAATGAAAGGAGCCTGCGCCTGCTTCCCCTTATATATCCGGGTGAAGCATTGCGCAGACCGAGTCCTAGTCGGTTACAACAGAGGAGTCATATTCTAATTACAAGACTTCCTTTAAGAACTCAACTAAGTTACAGTGAGTGTCCTAATCCAAGTACGCTTCGTATCAAGTCTTCGGATCTCCTGTACCGTCCGGGATTAATCGGAGTAATCATCTTTTGATGATATCTTTGACATCCCGGTCCGTCAGGGGAGTTATTTGAGTGAGGGGGAGCTTTTCTGCTTTGCTTTGAGTCGGTGTTCGGTTGGTATCAATCTTTCAGTTGGTTGTGTCGAGCCTCTATGCCTCTGTCTTGAGGGACTAGCTGTTTTCACCATTTTTTGGTGCTTCTTGATTGGTATCTGTAACACCCTAGGTGTTAAGCAACCCTAAATGCATAACTTGACATAGCATGAGCATGGCATCTCATCATTTCATGTGCATTTGTGTGTATGTGTGTTTAAGTCCTTGTTTAGCATCTAGTATAGCTATGTTTTGCTTTCTGTTTCTGACCAAGTGCCTTAAACAAAAGTTGTAGATCTTGAGGAAAGGAACAACTTTGCTTAAAAGCACTTTTTCAGGAAAAGTCCTTTAAATGTTATTTATTGCATTAGAAAAATGGGCTAGGAGTAAAATTCTTTTTCTTTGCAGAATTTGGACTTGAGCCGTAAAGATGAATTGTTCCTTGCAAAATTCTAAGCAACTTTGCTTTTAGGACCTTTTCCTAATTCGGCTTAGTTTGGGAGTTATAGAGCAGAGAAGAAATGAACAAAAACCTCTTTAGTTTAAACCCTAGCGGACCCACCTGTCGGCCTCCTTCTTCTTCCCCGCGCGCGCCGCCCGCCTACGCGACGGCGAAACCGCCCCGCCGCCGCGAGACCGCTTCGCCGGCTGCCAAACTGCCGCTGCTCGCCGCCCGTGGTTTGCGCCGAGTCGACACGTCGCTCTGTCGCCCCGCTGCTTGCTCGCCGCGTGGCCGCCGATGCCTGACGGCCGCCGCGCCGGTCGGAGCCCCTCCCCGACGGGAAGTGGCCAGGTGCAATGCACCCGAGCGCTGCGTCCCTTTTGCCTCCTCTCCGTTTTGCGCTTGCAATCAGGAGCTCACTCACTCACTCACTCTCTCGTCCTCTCCATCCACTCCATCTTCTCCAGTTCATAGCGCCGCCGCCGCCGCCCGCCGAGCTCCGGAGAGTGATTGCTCGCTGCTCACCGCGCCACCGCCCGATTCCTCCCGCCAACATCTCCGCCCCAACCTTCTCTCTCACCAGCACGGGTTGGTTTCCCCTCTTCTCCTCTCTAGCCGGCGGAACGCCGAGTGCCATTCTCAGGTTCTCGCCATGGCCGCCACCATGACCTTCACGTGGTTCGGCCATCTCCGGCCAAATCATCTCCAACTAAGCCTCGTTCTCACCTCTTCTACCTCTGTAGTAGCTTAGGGTTAGATGGAGACTCCTCTCACTCCATGTTTCAACCGGAACCGAGCCGTGCCACGGCCATGTCCGTCGCGGACCACCGTCGTGCGTGGCGCCGGGCAATGCCGAGGTCGGCAAGGCTCGATAGTTGCCCTGGTAGGTAGCTTAGGGTTTGCTTGAGCTAATGCTCATGTCACCGAGCCTCGGGATAGCCAGGCAAGGCCTCGACGTCGAGTTGCCACGCTGCCGCTCCGCCATTGTCGGCGTCGAGCTTGCTCCGGTGAACCCTTGGCCGAGAAACCTAGCCGATCGTGTTCGCCTTGCGAAGGTGAGTCTAGCCGTGTAGTTGGTTACGCCTGAAACCTCACCGCCGGCGAGCTAATGCCGGTCAGCGCTGGCGGGTGCACAGTGCCGGGTCCGGTTGACCACCGACGTGTTGGCCACCTGACCAGTGGACCCCACTAGCAGTGAGTGAAGAGAGAAAGGGGGAAGTCTGGGTGCAATAGAGCTTGGGAAGTCCGGGTGTGTTTAGCAGTTTTGGTTATGTCTCTTGGGGTTTTAACCCGGGTGTCCCTAGCGTTTTAGGTCGGTTTTCCCTTTTAAATCAGTTTTTGCAGAATTAGTTTAAAGACTTCAAAATTCATTAAAGGCTCATTTTAAGTCCAAATGCTGTGAAACAAATTTTGGTATGTCAAGAATGAATAGAGCTACCTGTGAAAAATGTTAAATGCATTTTTGGTGATACTTTTATATGCAGTTTAAATTAATTTAGGAATTTGCTGTTAACTTAGAAAATGCATAACTAATTCTGTATAGCTCAGAAAAATATGGTTCCAATTTTGTTAGGTTTGTGTGATAAGTAGTTTCTGGGAAAAATATAATATAGAGATGTCCTGTGAAATGGATTGGCAGTAGCTATTAAAATGGCTAAATGATTTTTTCTTGTATAATTTGTAGTAATTAAAATACGAGGAATATAAACCTGATAATCTGTGTAGACTGCTCTTGTGCTAAGAAGTTCACAAGAAAAATATGAAACCTGTTGTTTGACACTTTCTGTTGGGAGGTGTAGTTCAAAGCACCTTTTCATCATGTTATTTGTCTTTTTCACAGAGGACAATGTTTAAATCCAAATGGCTTGAGAATTTGACACCTTAAGTAATTTTTGTAGATTTTTCTGAAACTGTTTAGGGTAGGTTGTTGTTATAAGCATGATTAAATAGGATTATTAAAGCAAGGGAATAGATGAAAATAAATAAATAAGTGGGTAATGCTGTGGTAATTATGTATCTTGACTGGTTGATTAAGAAGGTTAAATGGTTGTTGATGTTAAAGTCTTTAAAATCATTAGATAATGTTGACTACCTTGTTGAAGAGAATGCAGTAGACGACATGTGCTTATCTCCTGATTGTTGTTAACCTTGTTGCATCCCATACGCATTCTATGTGCATTCATCCTATTCATACATATTATCCATCATACAGGATCGGCAGAAGTGACCCGGAACCCACCGCAGCAGGAAGAACCGAATCAGGAGGAGATTCTGCCCGAGGAGACCGAAGGCACCGACGCCGAAGAACTGCCCGAGTGCCGCGACCACCGTCCGTCTGATTTCTAGAAAGGCAAGCCCCGGAGCATTTTAACTCCTATGGTTTGCAAATGATTTACAAATTAACCTAATAATAACTGTTGCATTAGGTTATAGGAATTGATTGCTACCGTTGATGCATTATTACTATACCTTGTCCACCCGTAATTATTATCTTGATACCCCTATTAGGTCTAGGCTCGATTTATATGCTTAGCCCTGCTTAGACCGATAAAAGTCAGGTGATTTCCTGTCCGCCGCACATAGGTGGATACTGATCATGATTAGCCTAGTGCTATCATTGAGATAACCAGGTGATAATTAAGCTGAGACCGGGCGGGATGTAGGAGCAGCAGGACATGGGTTCTGTGTGCTAGTAGTCTCCCATCTGTGTCGCATAGGACCCATTCGGGATATGTCCCTTCAGTCAAATTGAACGCGTCGATCACTTAACGAAGCAGGTGTGGGTACCTCCCGTGAAGCCGAGTAAGGTTATTCGAGCTAGTGATGGAGATGTTGACGCCTAACACCCAGGGCCTCAGCTGTACCATGGACAACTATTCTGAACAACCTGGCATAGTCCGAGGGCAGGCAGGGCCTGATCGACCTGGCATGACCGTGGGCAGCTATAGCTTGAGCGACCTGGCACTGAGATAACCCTCGGTGTAGAAGGGCCCATGGCCGTCCCGCGCGTTGTGTTCTCGAATCTCCTGAGTGGCAGCTTACGACTGCCATGGCCGGATGTGTCAGACGAGTGTGAGACATTTTATCCCCAGCTGGGTAGGAATCGATTATAATCGCCATCGCTCCTGGACAGTGAGCAGTTGACTGTAGATCATTACCCGTAGAACTTATGGAACTAAATATGGTTATGATATGGAATCTGAAAGGCTATTGATGAAATAGTCACTCTTCTTGAATAATTAGTCAAGTGCTTGTTATAGCTCAGGTGCAAACCTAGTAAGGTAGAATTAATTATTAAAAGTGACTGCCGAAACCCTGAGTTAAGTTTTACTTAAAAAGAGCTTTCATGCAAAAGGGTATTGTTAACACCGGATTTTCGCACACACGAGGGTATGACAGGTGGGTCCAGCCAGCAGAGAAAAAAGGATTCGACAAGCATTTGGACGGCTACTTAATCCTCAAAACCGTCGGTGAATACCTGTGCGGTCGGCTATTTCGTGAAGCGGTGGTCCCATTTGGGAGGTGGAGGTTGCAAGTAAAGCCGGCTTGCACGAGAAGACACATGACGATGGAAGACGCCGAAAAGATTAGGAATATGATTTATATCTTTCCTTGTTCTTTAAGTCGTAATCGTCTAGGATTCGTGTTTCATCCAGGGTATAAATATAAGCCCTCGACCATTGTAAAACTGTTCACAACCATATCAATACAACCGGCCCCGTGCCATCTTCGAGTCCCTAAGTCGTGTCGTCGAGTCCTTCGAGAGGAACCATCGATCCGTCAACCTCCGTAAGTACCGGCAACCTTGTTATCATGTCTAGTATCATGCGGTGGATTTAGATATGATGCAAGCAGTCTTGTATGTTAAGCTTAATATTGTGCGGCGGATTTAAGCTTATGACGGGAAGTTTTTGCTTATGCCTTGTATCGTGCGGCGGATTAAGTCATGAGTAAAAATAGTTATCGGCTCTGTTAGATTTGGCAGATCTAATAGATTCATTAAGTTATCATGTGTTATATGTTTTATTTATTTAATTCCTATAACACTCTTTGCCCAATCTAGATTGATCTTTGTTCGGCCTTGCTGCATGAGTTTATTTGTGCTTCGTTATTCATAAGATCATGATGGCCGAATTAACTTTAAATCTAGATTGTTACATGTTGTGGGTTCATGCATGTCGACCATGTTTAGGCTTTGATAGAACTGGGTATGATACAGAACCTCCTGGATTATTAGGGCCCACGTGTACCTATCCTTGTCCTACAGACCTCGGACAGCCATACACTGTGCCCAATAGCCCAAAAGACCCACCACGTGTCATCGGGTAACCCGACTCAACCACGTTTCCTTACACTCCCAGGATCATTGCAAGAGTCATTGCAGTATTACAACGTTTCACAAATAATATACATCAGAGTTAAAAGTGCGGAAGTAATACACCATAAGTTTTACAAACCAGTGTTCAATTTGCGTCGTTATTACAAACCATAGTTTCAAACTTTACCCTAGGTAGTGGAGGTAGCATTAATAAAACTGTATATCACACAAACAACCCCGCCTAAGGGTTGCATTACTCCTCCCCAGACACGTCCTCCTCAATGACGGTCACGCAACAAGCCTCAAAACAAGGCTGCTCGTGAACGTCACCTGCAACAGTGGATTAACAAACCCTGAGTACAAAGGTACTCAACAAGACTGACCCGACAAGAGAAGAGAAGAAACAGGTATGCTGGTTTGGGTAGGCTCAACAGAATTTTTCATTTGCATAAAAGCTTACTACAGTAGTTCTAGATCCAAATTTTACTTAATCATTTAAGTATTTGGTAAAAACTGAAAGTGAACATTAGTGAAAGATCATCATCATTCTTCCTTAAACCAATTCCATTTTCATTCTACAGTGCAGGTCAAAAGATTGAGTCTCCTTAACCGAGGAGCACGACGATTCGAACCGATTCAACCAGATCTGGGAGTTTTCCACGATCATACGATATATGTAGACCCGTAATCACACATATACCAACCCCAACCTCAGATCCTCCAAACAAGACCGGGTCCGCGCCACCCGAGAGTACTTGTACACCTCCAATCCGGGACTTTAACCCACGAGGGTAGCTAGTACTCCCGCCATCTCTCCACTCCCAGTGCGCGATTAGCCGTTCTCATTTAAGAACCACCAAGGTAGGGTTTACCGTAGCATATGATCGGTACTTCACAGTTTCTCAATCTAGCAGGCCAACAACGGTTAACCCTAATCCGACACATCCGGGTCACCCTACACCAACCCAAGGTTCGATGCATGTGCTCGTCTGGTCTTAACCATCATTCTTTTTCATTATCATTCCAAAACGATAAGTATCGAAAACATTTTTCAAAAGCTTCATAAAGCAGGGCTAAGCATTTCTATCATTTGCATAAAGCAGGTATCAAGGAATGATATATCGATAACAAGGTTGATCATGCATCAACAGGTTTAAAGCATTTATTTGATAAACATCTAATGCATCAGGTTATCGAAAGTAAGTGTGATTGTAAATCCAAGGAAATGGTTAAATGAACCGGGGCTTGCCTTTGCTGACCGGAAGAGTCTGGAACTCCTGATAATCCGGATCAACTGGACACTCCGAAGCTTCCGGACCAACCTCGCGCGGACACTCGATCACTTCGGAAGGTACACGATAACAGAGTGCATGCTTAATGGAATGCTCATGACATGATCATGGTAAAGAGGGAAATTTATTAGGTTATAAGCACTTGACTTGCAACAACTTGCCTCCACGGTAAAGTTGCAAACCAACAAAACCAATTGTAAAACTATACATGGTTTACATGAATGACACTTGCCTGCCTCAAGCAGCAGATCAAGATAATTCACTTATCTTAACCTTCGAATCTATCAAAAAGAAACTTAGATTTTATGTTTCACAACATTGTTTATGTATAAAGAAAGCAATTTAATTAGCCGGAAATTAAGTTGTGAAGCAAACTATGCTCAAATTAGTTCAAACTTGGTACATAGATTGGTTATGATCCAAATAGTGCATAAAATAAATTTTAGCATTTTTGGAGTTAAACTTGATTTTATAAAAATCATTGAATCCTTATTCAAGAATTAAGAGGCATAGTTTTTACTGCAAAACAAAATACAGAAACATGCACATATTATATTTTTCATAAAAACTACACATTTCATAGAACATGCACAAAAATTTTCATAATTTTTGGCTCAACAGATTAATTCATACAAAAATAACAAAATCAGCATTAGCATGCACATAACAGGAAAAAGATTAAAACGTTTAAAAAAAACAAATACCCCAATGGGCCGAAACTGGCCCACTCGGCCTATCCCGCGCGCAAGGCGGCCCAACTCGGGCTGGCCCGCGCCTGCACGGCCGATCTTGCAGAAAAGCCCTTCGGCTTTAGCAAAACTACAACCAAGCCCTTGACACTATTGGGCACTATTCCTCTGAGTCTAGGACTTTGCACTTAGGCCCTCGGATTTAGTCGAATTCTCGTCGACACGTCCCCGACGCCAAGGCTGCCGGCGGCGAGCTTCGGCTCGCTCACGCCGGAGCAACGTGACCTTTTCCGGCCAAACCAACTAGCTCAACGCCTTCCCCTTCACCTCACGGCCTCGCTGAACCCTCAAACTCCCTCCCTCGACCTCTCTCTCTACCCCGACGACGACACAGGCGGACGCGGGCGGCACTGCGGCGGCGACAAGCCGACCAACTGAGAGCTCTACTGAGGCTATGGACGGACGTGCGCATCAGACACCAGGGGCTCACCACGACTCTAGCGGACTAGGTTCCGAAGATGACGCGCGGTTACGAACGGTGATGACGACGACGGCGGCGGATCTCAGCGGTGCGGCTCGACGGCGACGACCTGTTCCGGCTGAGATAGAGGGAGATAAGGTCAACGACTGGGGTAAAGCATCAGGAACAGATAAGAGAAGAGAGAACGAGGCTCAGGGGAGGATGATAGGGCTCCGAGCTTGCTGACCACGGTGGCGGCGTCGATGGTGGTGTTCGGGACCCGAGATGAAGAAGACGACCACGCCGGGCGGCTGCTGCGGGGCGAGCGAGGCTACGACCTAGCTCTACGGCTCCGCAACGATGAGGCGAACACGGTGACGCGGTTGAACGGGAACGGACGAACAAGCGCTCACGTGGCCGGCGTAGCTGAGCAGAGGGACGGCGGCGGGGCGACGAGCGAGCAGAGGAGAAAGACGGAGCGTGACGCGACTGCAGGGCGAGAACGCTGAAGAGGAGGACGGCGACGTGAAGAACTTGTGCGCGAAGCTAGCAAGCAGCTCGCTGGCGCGACGATGCGCCCCAGCGCGAGCGCGGCCCAGGCGGAGCAGCTCGCCGGCGAGCTTCCAGGCGATTCCCCTGCCGGCACTGTCCTTGCTCTCTCCCCCCTTTCTGAAATTTTGAAAATACTTCTAAAAATTTGAACTATACTTCAAGTTTTGCCAAAATATGAAATGTAGAGTTTGAAAAGTTGTACAACTTGCTTTAACAACCTATGGCTGATTTCAACCAGAAATAGGCCAATTTGATCAAACCAGTTCAAATTGACTTCAAATTAGAAATTTGAAAGGGGACAGAACTAGGGTTTTGTAGTAGAAGCAAAATTACTTTGATTTTGCAAATGACACTTGGAAAATGGTCAATGTATGAAATTCCTTTTGAAATTCTCCACCACTTTGATGTAAACCTCAAACTCAGATTTCAAATAGTTTTTTGAAATGCAGTTTAGAATCAAAAAGGGACCATTTCAGGGTTTGAATAGATTCAAATTACTTAGAATTTTGTACAGAAACTTTGAAAACTTTGAATACCAAGTTGTACCTCTTCTCAAGATCTACCAAAAAGCTTTTAGGGTCAGTCCCTAAATATGCACAGATTTTTGTTAACTAGAAAGGGTTAATTAACTTATATAGAAATTTAATTGATTTTCCATTTTTAAGCTAGATAACTTTTAGCTCCTTTGAGAGTTGAACTTGGATTCATGCTTTACATGACTCTAGTCAATTGGGGATGAACACAAGTTACTTCATAATGACATTCCAAATTAGGTTTTGAGCTACCTCACAAGCAATAACAAAAGCTCACACATTAGGAGTAAACTTATTTTAGTGAATGCATCTCAGTGAGCTAGCATATGATGCTATGGAATGGAATGCTTATGATAGCACGACAATATTTTATTCATGTAAACACCTGAGGTGTTACAGGGTACCGTGCGGCAGGTGCAGGTTTTAGATTAGTTTAATCATGCTTTGCTTGTATGTTCCTTCTTCGTGGACCCCAGTTCGGCTAGTTTGCCGATTCTGGTTGAGCTTACATGAGTAATGAGTTTTTATAGATCTATTCAGATATATGTATGCTTTTAGCTTCTTATAATTAGATCGTATCATGCGGTGGATTAATCTAATTATAAGAAGTGGTGTGGAATTATAGCAAGTGGTATCATGCGGTGGATTAGCTTTGCTTGAGTTTATACTTGACGGGTTCATGAAGGCTAAACATGCTGCAGATTAGTTGGATAGCCTATGCATTATTATGGATGGATTTATATTATAAATTACCCCCTTTATCCTTTTGTTATTTATGTGTTCGGTATTCAAACATGTTTATGAGCTCCATCTTTATACTTGCCAAATGACATTATAAACTGTTTCGACAAACAACTTTTATAGCTGTGTGTCGTCATGATTGGCTTTCAAAGCCGTACATATGGAACTCTCTGGTCTCACCCAACATGTTCCAAGGTATTCTCATATTTTTATCCCTTGTTGGTTTTCAGGTCAAACCGACTGGCACGCTTCCGGATTCAGAATAATCTGGGCACCCGATTGAAGCCAGCCTCATTCGGCTTGCTGTGTGCTGGCGCAGGGCGTCACGTTTTGCATCAACACCACTTTTGGCACGCCCGGTGGGACCACTTCGTTTCAAGATGCCTGAGATCAGTGAAGATCAAGTCTTTGATGTGACCATGGACGAATTGACACCAGAATCAAAGGATTGGGTGCAACGGGCTTGTGACGAATTCCAGCGCAAATGCTTGGGACTTTCTCCAAGAATAAAAGCGGCAAGGTCTATCAGAAGCAGACGTTCCGAAGGTTGTTCCTCATCACCAACCTGAGCTGCCCGACGGAGTGAAGAAGTAGCTCTCCAGAAGATGACTGAAATAATGCACAAGGTTGTATCAGGAGCCGTGACTATCATCAGTCGGCTTTCTTAAACACTTTGTGCTATTATGGTCAATACTTTCGGTCCAAACGCAGATAAGTACTTTGAAGAAGCTGCTGGTCCGATGCAAGGACCATTGTTGTTTCAAATACCTCAACGTCGGAGGGTTGCCGAGAACAGTGGAGCTGGCCCAAGCACGGGTGGGTGGTTTCTCAGGAGACGCAACAACCTCCCCAGACCTATGGTCAGCTCACGTTCGGCACAACAGGGAATGTCCCCCAATCTGCTTCTAGAGTGTCTCCTGTGGTGAACAGGATACAGAGAGATATGTTTGGAGATGGATATCGGGAGTTTATGGACTATAACTCGATTAATGCTCTTCTGAATCTGGGCTACAGGAGTTCAGCAGGACTACATACTGGGGGGGCAGCAAGCACAAACAGCTCTGATTCAAGTGTTGACCTCATCATGCACAAGATGGCTGATATGATGCAGAATCAGTTCGGCCTAAAGCCAAAGAATCAGACATATGCTTACAAGTCCCCCTACCAGAATGGTACAATCGGGTGGCACTCCTCCAAGAGTAAAACCTCCTACTGATTTCACCAAGTTTTCGGGTCAGGATGATACCACACTATAGAGGACATCAGCCGATACTTGATGCAACTTGGGGAAGCATCTATAGATGAAGCTTGGAGGATTCGGTATTTCCCGCTGTCGTTGACAGGACCAGCTTCTCCTGGTTTGCTTCTCTGCCGGCGAATTCTATCAATACATGGGCAGAGTTAGAGAGAAGTTCCAGTCATACTTCTTTACGGGAACCAGTGAAAAGAAGTTGGTCGATCTTATGAGCTTGAGAGATGAGACCCGGCGAAACGCCGCAAGAGTTCTGCGTCGATTCAGGGAAAACCAAAAATCTCTGCTATTCCTTGAGTTTACCGGATGACCAATTGCCGGGAATAGCCATAGCTGGCATGTTGCCGAGTATCAAAGAAAAAACTATTCGGCATGGAGTTTGATGACCTCGGGCAGTTATCCCAAAGGCTGGCGACGATGAGCAATCAAGCTCAGGGATTCAGAAGGAATAATCAATTCCAGAAGGGTGATGTAGCTGCCGAAATGTATCAGGCTTTCCTGGAGGAAGCAGATGAATATATGATGATGAAGATGAAGTAGCTGCAGCCGAGATAATTGGTCTAAAGAGCCAACTCAAGTCAACCAGCGGTGGCTGAGGGCAGCAAAAAGGTACTTATGACTTTGATGTTTCCAAGTCAGATAAATTATTTGAGTACTTGCTGAAGGAAGGACGCATCAAGTTGATGGAAGATCATCCTATGCTGCTTCCTGAGGGCGTCAAAGACAAGAAGTATTGTGGTTTCCACAATACTAAATCTCACTCCATAAATGATTGCCGAGTGTTTAGAATACGGATTCAGAAAGCCATCCAAGACGGACACCTGAGGTTTGATGGAGAAGGATGAAAGTGGATGGTAGTCCTTTTGGACAGAATGTCGTGTCCTCTGTCAGTATGATCAATGCAGCCGATTTTGGGGGTAAGAATAAAATGAAAGTTTTAACTTTTGATAGAGCAAAGGAAGCTGGTGTTGGTGACCCTGATCGGCAGATTACAAATAAAGAGCTTCAGCAAAGGGTTCGGTTCCAAAATAGCCGAACTAAAACACGAGAGACTTCCAGACCCAGGGTCACAACGCGTATTTTATTGAACAAATGGCATCGCGAACAGGAACGATGTCAAAAGCAAAGGTTTTATGAAGGACAGAGGTTCCTAGAATAGCAGAGAAGGTACGAAGGGGAAATGTACCGAGAAGAACGAGAAGATACGAGGGAACAAGGACAATCTCATTGGGAATGCTCGTTCTTTCAGTATTGTTGGAACGAAGGCTTGAAGCTGCCTGTTTAAAAACAACTGCCCTGAGTGCAGTAATCAGTACTCCAAGTATAGGCAGTCTCAAGTCAACCGCCGTTCTGTCCATGAAAGGCTTGGGGCACGAATCCCTGAGGACGATCGGCGCGTAAAAATAAATAGTTCCAGAGATCGGCAGGAAAGAGGATTTGCCGATCGAGATTGGGCTCACACTGAAGAAGAAGAGTACCGTAAGTATGTCTGACAGAAGGGACAATGGTGCCGCCAGGTTTAAGGAAAAGAGAAAAGCCAAAAAGGAGAGGTGCAGCGCTTAAGAAACAAGGAGTTAGCACAAGCGGGCACCAGGACGAAGCAAGTTTGGCGTCCTAAGAAAAAGCCGAATGAAGGTAATCGTTCGGCTGATACATGCATGGCATTCTTTCTCCCATCAGAGTTTGTAGCCCCTGAGAATCAAGATGTCCAAGATGAAGTATATTCAGATTTCGATGAAAGTGAATTTCAAGACTGTTGGCTCATCTCGTCTTGGCTCAAAGGGCAGTATTTGATAAACCAGTCAGGCACCGACACTTGAAGCCATTATACATGAGAGGGTATGTCAATGGCAAGCCATTAACCAAGATGTTCATCGATGGAGGAGCTGCCATAAATATCTTGCCGTATACCACTTTCAGAAAACTTGGCATGACAAGTGAAGATCTATTGAAGACCGACATGGTATTGAGGGACTTTGCCGGCAATTCTTCTGATACTCGAGGTGCAGTCCATGTCGAGTGAACAATTGGGACTAAAACTTTAATCACCACCTTCTTTGTCATTGATGGCAAGGGGGCATACAGTTTGTTATTGGGAAGAGATTGGATACATGCAAATTGTTGTGTGCCATCGACTATGAACCAGTTCCTCGTCCAGTGGATTGGGGATGACATCGAAATCGTCCATGCTGATGATTCGGTGAGTATTGCTAATACAGAGCCTATCTACTGGGAATATGAAGGTGTTGAGTGTTTCTCCAGAAGAGCTTGGGAGGCAGGTCCTGTAAACGTTTTGACGAGGACCAATAGCCGATTCAGACAATCGGCTCTCAGAGTAATTTGAATCCGATTGGTGGTGGTGGAGAAGAATTGAGCCGAAGTTTCATATCGGCTGACAAGGAATAAAGTGTTGATGATGAAGCCGAAATAGGATCAATATGTGCATGTCTGGGTCTCGAATGTGTTTAAAGTTGTTGGATGTTTGAAGGATTCTGTTTACTTCTCCATTGCCAGAAAAGGATCAGAAGAGATTTATACAAGGTGGCGTACAACGGAAGCTTTTAGTGAAATTGAAGATTTATGAAAGGCACTTCTACAACTTCGTGATCATTTTGAGTTGTATGTGACGGCCGATAGCCTCATAGTAAGATCGGCCCTTATTTTTTGAAGTTTAAAAGAAAAGATGAGTAGCAATTTGCCTAGCCGAAAATGTTAAACCCCAGGAAAGGGAATTCGGCTGTGACAAATTTTGATTTGTGTGTACTTCTGTCAGTTGAAGCTTCGGCACTATTTGTTAAAAGCCGAACGCATGGAATTATGTAAGTCAAGAGATGTTTTATACAGCCGATGTAAGAGCACCGCTTTAGCAGAAAATGTTTTGCATGTGTTAAGTTATAGCCGATATTTTATTTATATCGCCTTCAGTACCGATATTCATGACCTTGGTGACCGTAGCGTTTTCAAGTTAGCAGGTTTATCGAGAAAAGAAAAAGGTGGAGTGCAGTAAGTGCAATGCCGAATGACATGACATGTTGAGAATGGGATTTAGTCGGCTAAGATGACGTCATACATTCGGCAAGCGTTCTTCTGAAGAAATGTTGCGAACGAGGAAAGTCATTGAAGAATCAAAAATAAACATTACTCAGAGAAGAGCAAGTTCATCTGCTGCAAACTTCATTTATAGATCTGTCCTAGTACAAACTACTCTCGGAATAAGTTCATCAGATGGATTGCGGATCAACAATCTCAGCAATAGCAGCGGCAAGGTTATCATAAATCTCAGGGTCTTCAAATTCATCTGGGTCGCCAGCAAAACCAACTGGAGGAAGGGTAGTAGTCTTCTTTGGTCCAAGAACTCATTGCCGCTAGCCCAAAAGAGACCCGGCGTGCACACCTTGGATGACGGCCTGATCAATACGGCCATCCAAAGCGTCAAGGCGGGCTTCGGCTGAATCTCCGCGAGCATTCACCTTGAGGGCGATTCTGTTTGCTGCTGCCTTCAGACGGTCATTCTCTGCAGAAAGGGCTAGCAAGAGGAAAGGATATATCAGACATGGCAAGCTCAACCAAGAAGAGGAGAGAACCCAATTTATGCTAACCTGTGATGATGCTGCAGAACTGTTTCCGTTGAGCTGCCCATTCAGCTTCCTTGATACTATGCTTCTGGGATGCGGCTTCCAGTTCTTTCTGAACCTGATCCCTTTCCTCGCAATACCCAAGAGCATCCAAGCGGATCTGCTAGAATAAGTCATCGAATTCAGAATCTGGTAGCTTAGGAAGGAGATTAAAAGGAACTTTTGGATTTACCGTTCTGGAGGGTCCTGAGCTTGCTTGGGGAAAGACCCCGTTCTGAAAAGGGAAGATGGATGAGTAAATCAAAGATGAACGGGCAAGAAAGGGGGGAAGAAATCAGTTTTTACCCACAACACCGGTGAATTGGTGCTTGGCTTCCTCCTGCTTCGTCTCCGGTGAGTTGTCTACTGTGGTGGTTGCTTCCTGCCATTAATATAAAAAAGGGGGCAAAAAGTTTTTCTCCGATATAGGCTAAGAACTGAGAACTGGGAAGTCTATGAGTCAGACTATTTGCTGAAGATGGGGGTGGTAGCCTGTATAGAGTCATATTTATAGAACTATGGCTTGCACACTGGAAAATCAAACATCGATTAGGGTTTTCACAGTTATGGGCCGTTATTGGGTCAGGCCAGGTCTTTTAACGACTGAAGAGAATCATGACTCCAAAGTCAGGAAGCCGATAGGATTCAGCTAAAAGCTGTTCAGGTTTGAATGATCGTTTGAGAGTTCGTATTACCGATTAACACTAGGAGCAGAGGCGGAAAGGATCTTTGAGAAATGTTATCCTGGTGTTGTCACGGGTTGGGAAATTGGAGGAAAATTGAATCTTAGAATCTAAAATAACTGATTATGGCAATCGTCTGTGGGGCAGAGGGGCAGAGATTTCTAATGCAGTTACCAGCGGTGGCCGATATGCATTTCCATTAAAGCAAAAGGAGAAACAGAGATCAGTGACCAATATGCGGAAAAAAACAGGGCACACATTGATCTCGAAGGATCAATCACAGATTGATTACGAAGGACGAACAGGGAAACTTTTATTTACAAAAGAAGGAGCAAGATTACAGTGGGTTAGTTCGTCCACTCCATCCTACGCCTAATCGGGAGAAAGTGATCGAAGGTATCAGCCAGATCTGATCCGGCTACCTTCATGTCTTTGCGGAGTGTTCTACTCTATCCTCTAGATCTTGTTCACAGACATCAAATCTCTGATAATCTGCACCAGAGTGAATCTTCACGGCGGAGAAGGGCGAGTGTCGCGTCGTACCCCATGTCGGCTCTGGAGATGATGGGGAGGACGCGATTGACTTTGTTTACCCGCTTCAAAGGTGTTGTGCACATTACATCGGTCGTGACAGCAAGCTTAGTGACGGCAGTTTCGAGAATGTGGAGTTTAGCCTCCAGGGCTGAAAAAAGGAAGAAGTCGGTAAAAGCGGAGGCAAGGCAAGATAAAGAACAAAATGATGGAGGATGCCTACCGGCGGCCTTTTTCGAGCGACTTCATGCTCTTGGTAGATTCGGGTAAAAATTTCCTGATCCTTCCTTTCTAGGTCCAAGCTGAAGATCTATAATTTTCTGGGTCAAATCCTCGGTGGAAACATCACTAGTCCTCCTAAACAAGAGTAACGAAATGAGGCCGATACTTCATTTTGGAGACGAGGGAAAGAAGGAGAGGTAACCTTCTCTTGGAGGTACTGGAAGCACCGAGCTCGAGACTATGGCGGCTCGCCTGAGAAGACATCTTCTAGCTGATGGGAGTAGCAAGAGAGAAGAGGGTTTTCTGGTTTGCGAACAAAGCAGAGAGAGTTCGAGAAGCACAGGCCGAAATAAAGTGGAAAGAAGACTTTAAAGAACCCCAGGGATGCATCGGGAATGATCGACAAGTGCGGTAATCATGATGTGTGAAGGTGGATGCTTCCAGAGGTTCCACGTCGGTGCGAAACAAAAAGAGGAATTTGGAATAAACATTTATCCCGAAACTAGGGGGCATGTGTTAACACCGGATTTTTGCACACACGAGGGTATGACAGGTGGGTCCAGCCAGCAGAGAAGAAAGGATTCGGCAAGCATTTGGACGGCTGCTAATCCTCAAAACCGCCGGTGAATACCTGTGCGGTCAGCTATTTCATGAAGCGGTGGTCCCATTTGGGAGGTGGATGTTGCAAGTAAAGCCGACTTGCACGAGAAGACACATGACGATGGAAGACGCTGAAAAGATTAGGAATATGATTTATATCTTTCCTTGTTTTTTAAGTCGTAATCGTCTAGGATTTGTGTTTCGTCCAGGGTATAAATATAAGCCCTCGACCATTGTAAAACTGTTCACAACCATATCAATACAACCGGCCCCGTGCCATCTTCGAGTCCCCTAAGTCGTGTCGTCGAGTCCTTCGAGAGGAACCATCGATCCGTCGACCTCCGTAAGTACCGGCAACCTTGTTATCATGTCTAGTATCATGCGGTGGATTTAGATATGATGCAAGCAGTCTCGTATGTTAAGCTTAGTATCGTGCGGCGGATTTAAGCTTATGACGAGAAGTTTTTGCTTATGCCTTGTATCGTGCGGCGGATTAAGTCATGAGTAAAATAGTTATCGGCTCTGTTAGATTTGGCAGATCTAATAGATTCATTAAGTTATTATGTGTTAATGTTTTATTTATTTAATTCCTATAACACTCTTTGCCCAATCTAGATTGATCTTTGTTCGGCCTTGCTGCATGAGTTTATTGTGCTTCGTTAATCATAAGATCATGATGACCGAATTAACTTTCAATCCAGATTGTTACATGTTCATGCATGTCGATCATTCGACCATGTTTAGGCTTTGATAGAACTGGGTACCGTGCGGCAGGTGCAGGTTTTAGATTAGTTTAATCATGCTTTGCTTGTATGTTCCTTCTTCGTGGACCCCAGTTCGGCTAGTTTGCCGATTCTGGTTGAGCTTACATGAGTAATGAGTTTTTATAGATCTGTTCAGATATATGTATGCTTTTAGCTTCTTATAATTAGATCGTATCATGCGGTGGATTAATCTAATTATAAGGAGTGGTGTGGACTTATAGCAAGTGGTATCATGCGGTGGATTAGCTTTGCTTGAGTTTATACTTGACGGGCTCATGAAGGCTAAATGTGTGGCAGATTAGTTAGATTAGCCTATGCATATGTTATTTGGATGGATTTATATTTACAAATTACCCCTTTATCCTTTTGTTATTTATGTGTTCGGTATTCAACATGTTTATGAGCTCCATCTTTATACTTGCCGAATGACATTATAAACCTGTTTCGACAAACAGCTTTTATAGCTGTGTGCCATCATGATTGGCTTTCAAAGCCATACATATGGAACTGTCTGGTCTCACCCAGCATGTTCCAAGGTATTCTCATATTTTTATCCCTTGTTGGTTTTTCAGGTCAAACCGACTGGCACGCTTCCGGATTCAGAATACTCCGGGCACCCGATTGAAGCCAGCCTCGTTCGGCTTGCTGTGTGCCTGGCGCAGGGCGTCACGTTTTGCGTCAACAGGTATGTATAGCCAACCCCACATATAGCCTACATGATCCTTGGTGTCTCATTATTTCTGGTTTATGACGGGTAAGTCTAGCTGAGTACCTTCTCGTACTCAGGGTTTTATTCCCTTGTTGTTGCAGATGGCCAGTGCTTCTATGGCTACTGTGAGAACTGTCTGTACCCGGTTGCGAGAGATGACTAGACCAGGGGCATGGTCACTACTTATCGTATCTGATGCTTTTGTGGACCTGATCAGACTGATGGCACCGTATTGAGAACAATCCAAACTTATGTTTAAAACTATGTTGCTTCCGCTACTGTTCAAACTATGGTTTGTAATATTAATTCGTACTCCAATATATTTGAACTATGTGCAACTGTGATGTAACTTGTGGGCATGTTCGCTGAACCATTACGATTTGGCTGAATGTTGAAATGATTTGAAATCCTTCGAGATTTCCGGACTACCGGGTTTGTACAAGCTTAAGTACTTGATGATCTTTGCGATAAGCGGAGGTTTCGGTGCTTAATCTGGTGCCAATTGGTCGGTTCTGTTACAGTATCGAGCTTACTGCTAGTTGTGTTGAGCCTCTGTGCTTCTATCTTGAGGGACTAGCAGTAGTTGCCTGTTATGCAGTCTTCATTTGGTATCGAGCTTTCAGCTAGTGGTGTTGAGCCCTTTCTGCCTCTTCTTGAGGACTAGCTTGATCTTGACTTGGTTGCGTCGAGCCGTTGCCCATGTCTTTGGGAACCAAGTTTTTTTGGCTCTGTTGTGATCGAGATTTGCTCCTTGATGAGTTGTTGCTCGATCTTTTTCTTGGTTGTGTCAAACTGTTGCCCATGTCTTTGGGGACCAAGCGCTACTTATCTCGATTTGTTCTGTTCGTCTTTTCTCTTGGCTTTTGAACATCTCGAGTAAGATTTCTCCTTCTATCTATCTCTGCTTTCTTTTTCTTTTTGATTATGGTTACTATGAGTTGACGATGCACTCATCAAGGGGGAGATTGCGAATATAAGGTTGATATGTGCCCTTGTGGTTCCCTCCTGAGTGATGAGTGATCGGTCAACAGGCAACATGTCTCTTGGATGTGATGATGTGCACGTGTGGAGCTCGGAGACAGTGGTCGAAGGCGAGGTGAAGGTCAAGTAGAGACGTGCCGTGCCGACGGACCGGGAGCGGTGAAGGGCGGATGTGAGGCTTGGACTGACGGACCAGGAGACCTGAGGACCAGCTATGGTAGCTGGCACGTGGCATCGGTAAGCAAGAGCACATGGGGATGTGCGGTGCATCGGCCGAGTCAGGAGGAAGGTGATGGCGTCGTGACACTTGGCGGGAGGCCGAGAAGGAAGGCGAATGCACTGTGCCCAGCGTGGAGGCTCGACATGCTCCGGCATCGGTGCTGGAACTCGGGGTGTGCGAACCACATCCCGTCTATGGCGCGAGTTCGGTAGTGAGCCTCAAAAAGCTACCCTCGATGGTTTCCGAGTTTGGGCCTCAAAACTCGGTGAGGACGGTTTCCAGGTTTGGGCCTCAAAACCTGGGCTCGAGGGTTTCTGAGTTTGGGCCACAAAACTCAGCCGGAGGACAGGTTTCCGGGTTTTAGCCTCATAACCGGGGGATGGCCCAGGTTTCCTGGTTTTGGCCTCAAAACCGGGGGGAGGTCCGAAAAAAGGATGGTCGACACGTGGCGATGTGGAGAGGCTGGCGCGGCGGCGAAGCTATCCACGAGGAAGCGCGGCGGTCGACAGGATGGCACGTGGCGGCATCCTGAGGCTTGCGTCGAGGCGAAGCTAAGGATGAGGAAGGCGCGTGGCCGTCGGATCAACAGCTGAGTTGGACCGGGATACCCCTAGGGTTGGCCGCTTCGCTCTTGTATCTAGGGGTAGAAGGGGATTATTGTTTTAGCTATAAATAAGAGAGGCACCCCTCCTCTCTCTTTATCCTTGCAGCATTTGTTTCCTGAGCTCTCTCTATCTAGCCTCTCTTAGGCTAATCATACCTTGCTGCTGTGAGGTACCTCTAATCGATATCGCTTGCTGTGTTTTGATCACAGAGAACAGTCATACTCTTGTTTTGTCTTTTGACCGTCTCTTCTTTCTTTCCTTGTGGAGGATTTCTTTTTGATCGTTTGCTTTGTGTTCTTTACTTCGTCTGTTTTATTCGATCGCCGCTGTGTTCGGTTCTTCGCGTCGTATTACTCTCCTGGAGATTTGCCTCGTTCTCCCTCTCCGAGAGATGATTTTCGATTCCACTTGAATCAGTTTATTCTATGTCATGAACTCCTTCTTTTCACCGAAGGAATTCTTCCCTAACCTCTTAACGACATAGATCGGGCTGATTTCGCGTTTGTTCCTCGTTCATCCCCTTTCTAGTGATCCTCGGATTTCTCGTGCTTGACTTGGTTTGGTGCGACGGTTTTCTTAGGATTAGCACCCCAATACGTAGAAGAACATCTGGGAGTTTTTGATCGAAGTCCCTTTCGATTTGGTTGAGATCGAGTCGAATTTGATTTTGAACACGTGCAGTTTTGTGCTTTCTGGTGTTGGCGGACAGTCCCGCGACCTGACGGCGGACAGTCCGCGCATCGGGTCTCGGCAGGTCAGTCAGGCGCAGCCCCCTGACTGTTCACTGTAAAGTGAACAACGGACAGTCCGCGGTACAAACCTGCGGACAGTCCGGGACCTGTCCAGCAGACTTGCAGAACTGTTTGGTTTCTGCGTTTTGACTGGCGGACAGTCCGGACTCCTAGTGTCGGACAGTCCGGCGTTCACCGGATAGTCCGGGACCCTAACCTCGGACAGGCCGCGAATCTGCAGACTGTGCAGTTTTGCTTGGGGCTTTGGCACTTGGTTTTGGTGTTTCTCTGGGGGTTCCACTGTACCAGTAGGACATCTCCTAGGATATCCACCTATTCGTAGGTCGTGAACTCCCCGGTCATTTCGAGTCTTCGCTTTGGGTGATTTTCTGGACAAGGGCCAATTGATTCACGAGTTGAATTTGAGGCTCCCATTCCCCCCTCTGGTCGCCGATTTGGTCCTTCAAAAGGTACAACCGTACCATAGGAAAAGTAACGAAGATTGGATAGAATTGTGAAACAGCTTCTGTCTCGCATTCTTTCCTATATCTCATATCGTAAACCTACGACAAAAGACACTCAACTTCCAACAAAAAGAGAAGGAGTCGTTAGGCGCAGCCTGGGAGAGATTTACAATTCTTTCAAAATCAGGCCCAGACTTGTCTCTACCCGACCACGTGTTGTTGCAACATTTCTGGTCAGGGCTAAACAAGGAGCTACCCTACAACTGGACTTTTCCGCTAGAGGATCATTGATGTGCAAAACCCCAGAGGAAGGAGAAGCTTTGCTAGACCTTATTCTACAGAATACTCAACCTCCTGATCCCCACCGAGTGGAAGACGAACCCTAGCATGAGGAGGTCTCTTCGTTTAAAACCGAACCTGAGATTCAAACTCAGAGATCCTCATCTCTAACGGCATCCTCAAGGGAAGTTTTCTTCCTTTTATATTTTCCGTTCTTTGAGGAAGATTATCCTGACAACTCCGTAGGTACCTCAAAGCATTCATGCAAGAAGAAGCCTCCAGTTCTTGCCACTCCTCTTGAACCTCCCGAAGAAATCCTTCGTATAGAGGAGTTGCCATCCATTATAAGTAGCGACTGGGTGGAACAAGCGGAACTCTCTTCCGAAGAAATTTGGATCAGTCCCTCTTGTTCATTCATCCACGCTAAAATTGGTAGAGACTGGATAGAAGTGCTTTACAATCCTATTGTTAGGGTGAACATCATGTCCACATCTTTTGAGAACACGTTCGTTCACGAGCCTTTCACCCCAACAAACAAGCACATGAGGCTAGATTCAATGTCAAGCGTGAATAGTCTTGGCATCCTTCACAACTTACAACCTAAGTATGACAATTTCAAGTTGATGCTAGACTTTCATATCTTTGACATTCAAGACTTTGATGTCTTGATCGGGCTTCCCCTACAAAACATTTGGATGAATCTTCACAAACTAGGGAATTTGCTATCAAGATAGGGAGAGAAAACTTTTCCATACCATTCGTTCAAGCCAAAAATCTTGTGGCTGAACCCCTCTCCCTTACAAATGAGCCTAAAACGGTTATATCGGTGCAACCTCTTGAAACCCCTGGGTCGTCCTTGGAAGAAGATACTAAACATTTCATCCAAGTAGAGGACGATTTAGGAGAAACTCCTAATCTTCCTAAAGAGGAAACACCAACATGTTTCTTTGAATTTGAGGGGAACCTTTCGTGTGATGCTAACTTTGGGAATACTTTTGAGCTTCCCAATTAACATTTCCATGGCCTCCAAAGCATGCCTTGGCCACGGTGCCGTGTCCTCCTACAACGCCAAGTCCTGCTCATTTAAGAATCTCTCGCTTGATCTGCAACCCTAAACTCATTTGCAAAATCTTCAAACCCCTTTGCTCTTCATTCTAGAATCTTTAAAGGCTGGTTGTAGATAGGTTGTTTTTCATAAATCTTGCAAAATTCGGGTACTTTGTTATGAGTTTTGCAGATCAGGTTGGTGTTGGATGGGAAACCACTTCATCAACATAAGAAAAGATTTTCCAAAAGTTTCCCAGGTCAACTTATGACCATAATCAAAGCACTGTCGAGAGGTACCCCCGATTATAAAAAAAATACATAAAAATATAAATAAAAAACACAACAAAGCACCATCTTCTTTTTCAATAAAAGCAAGAACATGTTATCTCGTTTGTATGCACCTTCGGGTATTCCTGTTCGCTAACCTTACAGGTTAAGATCAAGAAAATCGGGGGAAGATACAATGACAAGGAGCATAAGAGCTACACTGCCAGTGACAGAACACGGAGTCCCTCAACATGCCACACTTGACATTTATAAAAAAGTCAAGTGTGGGGGAGGGTGTTGAGAAGCTCAGGTTCCATCCATCCAAAAAGGGAAAAGCTCGATCTTGCTAAAAGGAAATGGTGGAAAGAAGAGAAGGAGCTGGGTGGCACCACATGGCCTTCACAAACACCCATGTACCTTCCCAAAAAAAAAGAGAGAGAAAGAAAAAAAGATTTAATAAAGAGAAACAAAGAAGAGAGAGAAAAGATGAAAAAATGATATATATATATATAAAGAAGAGAGAGAAAAAGAGAAGAGAGTGGAAGAGAAAGGAGAAGCAATGTGGTTCCAATTCTTCATCACAAACATTCACCTGACTCCACCCCATGCATGCAAGTTTTGGTACACCTATCATCTCATAAAGTCTTGCATCGCCGCATTCCACTCCTATAAGCAGGACAAGTGCTCCTCTTCTAAAGGTCTTTGCTAGCACCATCAAGGCCCACGGTTCATACACACCATCCACGTGTGTGACTTAGCCTTGCTGATGGCCTGAGTCAGAACTTCAAGCCACCGCTGTGGCAACTTCAAGAACTCAAAGCTCAAAGCTACAGATGTCGCCAATGAACACACTCAGGTATACAAAGGTAATAAATGTTCGCCAACCCTTTACTCAAGTTTGTCTTCATATTCTGTTCAATTTCATTCTTCCCCTATTTATGTCGTATGCTCTGGTTTGGGTGTATTCGATCGGTATACCCATAGGTCTTTTGAATTAAGCATGGTGCTTAGGTTAAAATGACCTTCTTTAATGAAAATTTAAACATGGTGTTTAATTTTGATCAATAAACTTTGAGCTACCTTCATAAGCAATAGAAGCAATTTTTTAATGGAGACAAAACCAAGGCTAGATTTGTGTTGCATGATTTACCTTAAGCCTTGTTTGAGTTGTTTTCCAAAGATAAGAAGTTTGGTGAATAGAAAAAAATCCTTTTGAAACCAATTAAACTCTCTCTCTTTAAAAAAATAATGGCAACCTTTTTGATCCATGTTTCTTGAGCTTTATGTTTTCAGCTTTCTTTAAGCATGGATATATCTTTCTCGATGTTGCCATAAAAAAAGAGATAATAACAAAAATAAATTGAGGCTCCGAGTGTTCCACCTGGTAGAGCCCTTGTTGTAATAATGACAACCTTTGTTGATCCATGTTTCTTGAACTTTATGTTTTCAATTTTTCTTAAGCATGGATATATTCTTTCTCAATGTGGCCATAATAAAAAAATTAATAAATAATAATAAAATAAATTTAGGCTCCCCAGTGTTCCAGCTGGTAGAGCCCTTGTTGTATTTCTCTTCTTTATTTCTTTGTCAAAAATAAAGAGGTACAAGAACAAATTGCGGACACATGGGTGTATGCCAGATCATGAGTGATGAGTGATTGTCAACTGGTTGATGCGCATGTTCTTTGACTTGTGTTGTGCAGGTGTCGAGCACGGATACAGTGATCGAAGGCAAGGTGAAGGTCAAGTAGACGTGTCGTGCCAATGACCGGAGCGGTGAAGGGGGACGTGAGGCTTGGACTGAGGGACTGTGGCCTGAGGAATTAGCTGTGGTGGCTGACAGCTTGGGACACGACGAGCTTAGACATGCGGGGCACAGGTTGCTCGAGTCGAGGACCTGGGGGACAGTGTCTGTGACGGGGTGCAGAGGTGGTGCATCCGCTCTCGGCTCCGGTTTGGTGGTTGAGCCACAGAAAACCACGGTGGATGGTTTCCAGGTTTGGGCCACAAAACCTGGGTCTATGGGTTTTGCCGAGTTTGGGGCACACTCGAGCTGAGACGGTTTCCAGGTTGTAACACCTCTGGTGTTTAGCATGTAATTAACTTGACATATCATCATTATCATCATTAAGCATCTTGATCATGATTTCATGTGTATGCATTTTGCTAAGTGTATCATTTTATGTGAATTACCTCTATTGCAAAAACCCTAATTAGCCCACTTCTCTCTACTAGGGCAAAATGGTAATTTCATCTCTGTGATAGCTTTGTGTAATTCTTGTTCCTTTGGTGTCTTGAAGTGTTGTTGTGTTGGCCAAAGTTCAAAAATCAGAATTTGATTTCAAAACTCTTTGCAAAACCCTGATTTCCAAATCCTGGATTTTATCCCTCTTTTGTAATTAAAAATTATTCAAAATTTGGGTTGGTCCAAAAAGCAAAGTTGTAGATCTGTCAAAGAGAAACAACTTTGGTATTTACAAATTTTCAAGTTGCAGTACAAAGTTTTGAGTTATTTCAAATTCATTCAAACTCCAGTTTTTGTCCCCTTTTCAGTTTTCAAAATAAGTTCAAAAACTAATGAGTTTCAGGAAAAGTGTATAATAGCAAAGTTGTAGGTTTTGGCAAAAAAACAACTGTTTTACAGATTTTCAAGTTTCAGTTTGAAATCCAGAGTAATTTTGATTTGAATCAAGTTTGAAAAAGTGTCCCCTTTTCTGTTTTCAAATATGTTCAAAAACTATTTGGAATTTGAAAATGTTCATATTGACAAAGTTGTAGATCTCATTTTCTGAGCAACTTTGGTGTTTTTGTTTTTTGTCGCACAGTTCAAATTTTGGAAGTAATTTGCAAATTTCAGAAACTAGCCAAAGTCAAACCCTACACCCTACCCTGTTCATCTTCCTCGTCGTAGGGGGGGGCCGGCCATGGCCGCCTCGCCGGCGCCGCTCGCATGCCCCGACCTGGCCGCCTGCCGGCCGCGTGATCATTTCGCGCTCGCGCGTCGAGCGCTGACCTCTCGCCGTCCCCCACTGCCCCCAGTCACGCCGCCGCGTGGACAACGCCGCGAGCTCACGCCCAGCCCCCCCCCGGCGCACCACCCCCCCCCCCGACTGCACGCCGTCCTCTCTGCCAGCTCGCAATCGATTGCGCGTGCCTCGGCCGAACTCGTCACACCCTCCGAGCTCTCTACCGGCCGCTAGCCGCGGCTATATAAGTCCCGCCGGAGCCCGACTTCCTCACCCACCTCCGCCACCGTGCCACCCACTCCAGAGCTCCCGCCGCTCAACCAACTAGCTCAACAGCTCCGCCTTGAGCCGTGCAGCTTCCCACTCCTCAATTTGGTCTCTACCGTCCCTGGTTCCCGGCGTAACTCGCCGTTGTCATCTCCGGCGAGAATCCCGTCGAGGTCGGGATCGTGAAATACTCCCTCTCCGGCCTTGATCATCCTCCACTGACCCCCGCATCACCTTCCTTACTCCTTGCGCCTCTGACTGACCCTTGCGGTCACTTGTGTCGCGCAGGATCATCGGACCGATCGATCGCCGCTGAGCTTTCCGCCGGCCACCGTCGACCACTTCCCTCCGTTCATCCCCTTCCCTCGCCGAGCCGCTTAATCGACTCACGGTGAGCTCCTGATGCCTCCCTGCCCTCGGTTTCGCCGCGGAGAGCCCTCAGTGGCCGGCGCAGCAGCGCGCCGCCGTCGGCCGGCCGCCGGTGAGCGAGGGAGAAGAACAGTGCCTTTTTCTATTTCTTCATACATGTGAATAGTGTTCAGATTTCATCTTTTTGTGTGATTTTCTGTGTTGATCCATAAATTCTGAAATTTTTGTGGTAGACTCTTTATGCTCTGAAGTATTTTATAAAAATATGAAACTTGAGTTTTGTGCAAAAATTTGAAAATGAAAAATCTCCCTTTTAATTAATAAATGATGGTTTTGGATTTTTAGAAAATGATTTATAACTCCAAAATTTTGAGATCACTTTTTGTGAGCTAGTTATGCATGACAAGTCTCTGGTGAAATTTTGAAGTCATTTGGAGCAAGTTGATTTTTGAGCTTTATTTTAATTAAGGAATAGTGCCTTTTGTTAATTAAATGTCTAGATTTAATTGAGCACCTTAATGACCTCCAAAAATTATGAAATTTGTTTTGCCATATACTTGTACCCTAATGAACTTGTGTGATTAATTTGGTAATTTTTGGAGCACCTTCATAAAATGACCTTTTTAAATAATTAAGAAAAATAGAAAAGGTGATTAGGGTTAGCGTTGAATGCCCTGTGATGTGACTTTTGGGATTGCTTGATGTTCATAGACCCCTACCCTTTGGTCTATGATGTTTGTGATGCTATGTTTGGTTGATGCTTAGGATAGTTATGATAAGTCTAGTTTAATCAATTTGCTTAAGGAAGAAATGGTCCTTTTATGCTCAACCTAGATTTCGATTATGCCTTGCCTAAGAGTAATCTTGAATCTGTGGTATTGTCTTGCACCTTAAGTCCATATCATCATTCTCATGAGCATTCATCATTGCATCCGTATAGTTGACGAAGAAGACCCTGAAGTCGAGGTAGCCACCGAAGGATCTGTCCCCGAGGCAACCCCGAGCTCCGACACTTATACCTACCCCGAGTCTACTCTTTTTGCCATCCAAGGCAAGCCCCGGTGCATTTAACCCTACCTTGCTTTTATAAATGTTTCTTAAATGTTTTGAGTTAAATTATTGCATTAGGTTGATAGGAGTTGAGTGAAATCCTATCTGATGCATTATCTACCTTGACCAATGATACACCCGATACCTGCTTTTCAAAAACTATTTGAAAAATGCTTAGCAATGCTATATGATAGATTTGCAATAAAAATGCCAATTTCAAAAGTGTGATCACTTTAAGAATATTTATGGGAATTTCTGGTTTACTCCCACTATTGGCTAAGTATCTGATCCGTACCTAGTCAATGGGAAGGAGAGGTTGTCCTTGCGTACGGTGCCGTCATGTTGTAGTCCGGGACTCAACAGTTGACACCGACCGGGACAGGGTTGAAAAACTGACAGGACCTGTACTCTTGGGTTAGAGTCCCGAGGTGCTTGTCGCTGGCTGGAAAATTTAAGGGACCACCTGTATGGGGCCTGCTGACTAAGACTTGCAACTATTCACATACTACGGAAAGCTTCGGCTCCGAGGAATCCTTTATTGGACCGACAACCGCGCACTGGGTGGAGAGATGGCGGAAGTAGCATGTACCCACGTGGGTTAAAGTCCCGGATTGGAGTGGTGTACTGTACTTCCGGGTGGCGTAGGACCGGGCCCATCTTGGAGGAATCGTGGTAGACGAGTTGGCATATGCAAGCTTGGGTGCTACATATGCAGTGTGGATAGGGACCCTCAGCTGAGTATTTTATCCGGATTAACGCTGCTCCTCGGTTATGGAGACTTAGTCACTGACTGTCAACAGGGAGTGGTTCTCAACTAGTCTGTTTTTGGAAGTAAAATGAATCAAGGATTATGATGGAACAAGAATACCTGAGTCTTTTCAAAATAAGGAACAGGTTTACAAATGCTTTTCTGCAAAATACTTGAACTTGCTTAAAGCCTTACCTTGACTACCCTAAGCCTCTCATACCTGAGTCTTCTCCCTTTTTCTTTAGTCGGGTAAGTCTTGTTGAGTACCTTTGTACTCAGGGTTCTATTACCCATGTTGCAGGTATGGCAGATTCCTCAGTATGCCTTGGACCCTGCTGTGTGACTGTTGTTCAGGAAGAGGCCGATGAGGCCGATGAGTGATTATTCACCCTCGGGCTGGGTGAAGTATCTTTATCTTTAGTTGTTGTCATGCTACTCTGCCAACTCTATCTATTTGAACTATGGTCTGTAATAACTTCACTTTAATGTTATGTTGAACCCTGGTTTGTAAAACTATTGTTATCTAAGTCTTCCGCTATTTACTCCGATGTTATTTGTCAAAATGTTCAAGAGATTGTAACTGAATTGTGAGATGATCCTGCGGACATCGGGCACTGATGTAGCCCAGTGGCGGAACCGGTCTTAATCTCTTGGCTGTACGGATCGACTGTCAGTGGTTGACAGTGATCAGTGGGCCATGGGATTAGGGCCGTTACGTCACAGAGTGGTATCGGAGCATCTCACTACGACGTTGCAATCTTTTTGCGAAAACTTCAAAAGGTTTTTAAGTCCAAAACTAAACTTGACTATTTTGAGTCCAAATTGCTTCTCTCATCTCATCTTGTCTTTGGCAACTAGTAGCAAGACAACTTGTATAAGCCCTATGTACCTTACCTTAGTAGTTGCATTTGCCTTGTTCCGTAGGAACGAATCATGCATCATGCCATATCACTTAAGATAATAACTTCCTCTCTAAGTCTGTTGGGTTAGTATGCCTTTACCTTTTTCTTGCTAGCCTTATGCTCTCTTCTATCTATCTGATCCAGACATGGCCCGTATCAAGTTCACTGCTCGCAAGTCGACTGGACCCATGGTGTGCCACGTCACCAGCTGGCACCACGAGCAGGGGAAGAGACTGGAGAATCCTCCAACGGACGTCGTTTTCCCCGCCGCACCCGCAAGCAGCTGAAGGAGGAAATCAAGAATCTGAAGGCTGAGATGGAGAACATGGAGCATGACTTCTATCTTTCCCCCGCCTGGAGTTTTATGAGGCACGAGCTTCCTGGAGCAGGCCAATCGGAACACGGTTCGCGCTATCGAGCAGCGCAATGATGCTTGGACCCGCGAGGACGTCACCAGAGCCCAGCTCCATGGACTGCAGCAGTACACTGCCCAGATTGAGCAGTACAATGATATGCTTCATGAGGAGGTACATCAACTGTACAACCAACTTCACCCCGTGGTTCCACCTGTTGCTGAGGATCCAGAAGATGGAGTCGTGGAGGAACCTGAAGTAGAACATGAGCCATACCAGAATGAAGAAGTGGAACCTGCAGAAGATGTCCATGCCGAGGACGAGGATGAGGAGGAAGAGCCCGAACTCATCATCGAAGATGAAGATGACGATGAAGAGATGATCATCATCGATGACGACTAGATTCCTTGTGTCTGTACCATCTGCTCACCTAAAGCCTTAGTCTAGGTTTGGGGCGTTAGTTGGTCTTCTTCTGTCTAGTCGAGTCTGTATCTTGTCTTGTACCTTCCTTTGTCAGTCAGTGGTTATCTATCGAACCTCTGTATCAGTTATCTACCCTTGCATCAATGAATCTTATCAGTCAGTTTCGTTCAAAGCAATCTTTGGATGCTAAGTTCCCAAATTCTTAACAGATGCCTGTGAACACCCGCACTGGAGCCGGAAGTTCCGGAGGTGCCAACCTTCCAAACCCTCCACCAGTTCCTGCTACCCTGGCAGATGCCATTGCAGCCTTGGCCGCCGCTGCCAACCTGATGGCTCAGAACCAAGGACAGCAGAATGTTGGTCACCGTGGTCGTCACAACCAAGAGACCACCTATGTGGACTTCACTGAAACCCGTCCACCGTTTTCACCAGAGCCGATGAACCCCTCGAAGCTGATGATTGGCTCCGCACCATGGAGCAGAAGTTTGGTCTCATCCGATGCACTGAAATCCAGAAGCCCCGTTTGCTTCTCAGCAGCTCCGTGCCCAGCAAGTGCTTGGTATGCCAACCTCTTGGCTGCCCAGCCTGAAGGTCATGAGTTGACCTGGGAAGAGTTCCGCACCGCTTTCCGTGCACACCACATCCCATCAGGTCTGATGAAGATGAAGCTTGATCAGTTCCTGGCCCTGCAACAGAAAGATTCCACCGTTTGCAGTACGTGGGACAGTTCAACCACCTGAGCCAGTATGCCTCCGACTATGTCAACACAGAGGAAAGAAGAGAGATTGTTTTCCTCAGGGGTCTGCACCCTAAGATTCGCAGAGGTCTATCCAACAACCTCAACGGATCTTATCATGATGTCGTTGACCGTGCTGTCGCTTTCGAGGAAAGTAACCGCCAGTATCAGGAGGAGAAGAAGAAGAAGAAGGCTGGGTCTAGCAGCTTCTCCAGCAACCATAAGCGCCCAAGAATCATCTATCACCCCAGCCACCACCAAAAACCGTGCCCCATACCCCCATCAGCAAGTGGTCGTTCGTACCGCGGCCACCACCCATAATGCCAACCAGCAAAGTGCCACTCAGCCGAACGCCCCAGGTGTTCGTGTCACCACCCCTCAAACAGCTTACAACCATCCATGCTACAACTGTGGCCAAGTTGGTCACTGGTCTCGCGAGTGCCCAAAACCAAGAAGAATGCCCAGCATGCACAGAAAGGCCCTGGAGGATCACAGCAGCAGCACCGTGCACCGCAGCAGCACGTCCAGAAGGGCAAGTTTGTCAAGAAGCACGGGCAAGTCTACTTCACCACCGTCAGTAACATCCCAGAAGGAGAGCCCGTCATGCTCGGTAGGTTCCCTGTTGCCAATCATCCTGCAGTCGTCTTGTTCGATTCTGGTGCATCGCATTCCTTCATCAGTCGCACTTTTGTCATCAAGCATGAGTTACCCATGGGGAGTTAAAAGAAAGTTTTTGCATACTTTCGCCTGGAGGGCGGATAAATACTAAGGAAGTGGTCCGCAGTATACCAGTAATGTTGGGGGAACATGTCTTTCCTACCACCATGATAGTACTGCGCAATCAAGAGATAGATGTCATCTTAGGCATGAATTGGATGTGTCAGTATAAAGCCATGATAGACATCTTGAATAGAGTTGTGAGAGTGGATATTCCTAACAGCACCTCCAAACTCCTTCTCCAACTTCCTATGCCTCAAAAACCAGCAACCACCCAGTTGAATACCGCCTGTGTTCCGGAAGTCAGGGATATTCCCGTGGTCTGTGAGTTCCCTGATGTCTTCCCCCAGAAGATCTACCGGTCTGCCTCCCGACCGTGATGTTGAGTTTGCCATAGAGCTAAAGCCCGGGACTGCTCCTATATCCCGTAGAGCTTATCGAATGCCTCCCAGAGAGTTGGCAGAGCTGAAGATCCATTGCAAGAGCTATTGGATAAGGGTCTCATTCGCCCAAGTTCATCTCCTTGGGGCTGTCCTGCTATCTTTGTGAAGAAGAAGGACAAAAGTCTTCGTCTGTGCGTTGACTATCGCCCGCTCAACGAGGTCACCATCAAAAATAAATATCCTTGCCTCGCATTGACCTTCTTTTTGACCAGTTATCTGGAGCCAGAGTGTTCTCCAAAATTGATCTCAGATCTGGCTATCACCAAATAAAATCCGTCCAGAAGACATTCCTAAAACAGCTTTCACCACCAGATACGGCCTATATGAGTACTTGGTCATGTCTTTTGGCTTGACCAATGCCCCCGCTCATTTCATGTATCTCATGAACTCTGTGTTCATGCCAGAGCTCGATAAATTTGTAGTCGTGTTCATTGACGACATCCTTGTCTATTCAAGAACTCCTGAAGATCACGCCAAGCATCTTCGAATCGTTCTCTCTCGTCTCAGAGATCACCAGCTGTATGCCAAGTTCAGTAAATGTGAATTCTGGCTAGATCGAATTCAATTCCTTGGTCATGTCCTGTCCGCTGAAGGTGTGTCAGTTGACCCTGAAAAAGTGGCAGATATCTTGGATTGGAAGCCACCTACCACTGTCCGCGAAGTTCGCAGCTTCATGGGAATGGCTGGATACTATCGTCGTTTCATCCCAGATTTCTCCAGAGTCGCCAAGCCTATCACAGAGTTGTTGAAGAATTCCGTGGATTTCGTTTGGTCACCAGCCTGTGAGCAAGCCTTTCAAGCCTTGAAGAAACTGCTAACTACATCACCAGTCCTAGCTCAACCAGATATCGAGAAACCCTTCGATGTATACTGTGATGCATCTGGTACTGGTTTGGGCTGTGTTTTGATGCAAGAAGGACGAGTAATCGCTTATGCCTCACGACAGCTTAAGCGACATGAGGAAAACTACCCAACCCATGATCTTGAGCTAGCAGCAGTCGTGCATGCCTTGAAGATTTGGCGTCACTATCTGTTGGGCAGCACCTGCATATGTATACGGATCACAAGAGCCTAAAGTATATCTTCACTCAAGAAGAATTGAATATGAGGCAGAGAAGATGGCTTGAGTTGATTAAAGATTATGATCTCGAAGTACATTACCATCCTGGTAAGGCAAATGTAGTTGCCGATGCCCTCAGTCGCAAGTCATACTGCAACTGTCTGACGACGAAGCCCTATGATCTTTCCTTGTGCCATGAACTTGAAAGGATGGGTATCGAAATGATCCCGCAAGGAAGCTGAACAATGTCAGCATAGAAACATCCATCAAGGATCAAGTCATTGCTGCTCAAAGGATAACCCTGGAATCAAGCACATCATCGAAAAGGTCCAGACCGGAAAGGCTGATTGTTTCAGGATCGATGATGTAGGAGTTGTTTGGTTCAAGAACCGTCTAGTAGTTCCCAAGGTGCCTGAATTGAGACAGTTAATCCTTGATGAAGCACACTTGACCAGATTCTCTATTCACCCCGGCAGTAACAAGATGTACCAAGACTTAAAGCAGAGATTCTGGTGGACTAAAATGAAGATTGAGATTGCCCGGTATGTCGCTCAGTGTGATACCTGCCAAAGAGTCAAGGCAGTACACATGAAGCCTGGAGGAGAATTGCAACCTTTGTCAGTACCCGCTTGGAAATGGGACGACATTAGTATGGATTTTGTCAATGGACTACCCAAGACCCAGAAAGGTTTTGATTCCATTTGGGTAATCGTGGACCGACTCACCAAACAAGCTCACTTTCTGCCAGTGAAGACCAGTTACACCGTCCCCACGTATGCCACTTTGTACAAGAACCACATAGTGAAACTTCATGGCATACCCAAGACCATTGTCTCTGACCGTGGTACCCAGTTTGTCGCTAAGTTTTGGAAAGCGTTCCATACCTCGCTTGGAACCAAGCTCTTACATAGCACAGCTTATCATCCTCAAACTGATGGACAAACGGAGCGAGTCAACCAAGTGCTGGAGGACATGTTGAGAGCCTGTGTTCTTACCTTCGCAGATACTTGGGATGACTGTTTGCCTTTGGCAGAGTTCTCTTATAATAACAGTTACCAAGAGAGCATCAAAATGGCACCCTTTGAAGCACTGTACGGTCGTCGTTGTCGTACACCTCTCAGTTGGTCTGAGCCCGGAGAAAGAGAATTCTTTGGAGTTGACCTGGTCAAGGATATGGAAGAGAAAGTCAAGCAGATACAAGAGAATATGAAGATTGCCCAATCTCGACAGAAGAGTTACGCTGACAAGAGACGTCGACCTCTGAAGTTTCAAGTTGGAGATTATGTATATCTCAAGGTCTCACCAACCAAAGGAGTCACTCGTTTTGGAGTCAAAGGAAAGTTAGCACCCCGCTACATTGGTCCGTTTGAGATTTTGGATGTTGTGGCAAGGTAGCTTACAAGCTGAAGTTGCCCGATCATCTCTCGCTGTCCACAATGTTTTCATGTCTCCCAACTCAAGAAGTGTCTCCGAGTACCAGAACATGTCGTGGAAGTTGAAGGTGTCGAGCTAGAGCCTGATCTGTCCTACTCAGAATATCCAGTTCGCGTGTTGGACCACAAGGATCGTGTTACTCGAAGAACTACCACGAGATGGTACAAAATCCAGTGGAACCAGCACTCTGAAGAAGAAGCCACCTGGGAATCCGAAGACTTCTTAGCAAAGAACTACCCCGACTTTCTCGAATCTCCTGTCTATGTAAAGTTTTGCCTTTATCCCTTCTTTGTCCTTTCGTAAGACGTGGAATCTCGGGGCGAGATTTCTTTTAGGGGGAAGGCTGTAACACCTCTGGTGTTTAGCATGTAATTAACTTGACATATCATCATTATCATCTTTAAGCATCTTGATCATGATTTCATGTGTATGCATTTTGCTAAGTGTATCATTTTATGTGAAGTACCTCTATTGCAAAAACCCTAATTAGCCCACTTCTCTCTATAAGGGCAAAATGGTAATTTCATCTCTGTGACTAGTTTTGTGTAATTCTTGTTCCTTGGTGTCTTGAAGTTTTGTTGTGTTGGCCAAAGTTCAAAAATCAGAATTTGATTTCAAATCCCTTTGCAAAACCCTGATTTCCAAATCCTGGATTTTATCCCTCTTTTTGTAATTCAAAAATTATTCAAAATTTGAGGTTGGTCCAAAAGCAAAGTTGTAGATCTGTCAAAGAGAAACAACTTTGGTATTTACAAATTTTCAAGTTGCAGTACAAAGTTTTGAGTTATTTCAAATTCATTCAAACCCCAACTTTTGTTCCCTTTTCAGTTTTCAAAATTAATTTAAAAACTATGAGTTTCAGGAAGGTGTATAATAGCAAAGTTGTAGGTTTTGGCAAATGAACAACTTTCATATTTGCAGATTTTCAAGTTTCAGTTTAAAATCCAAAGTAATTTTGAATTGATCAAGTTCAAAAGTGTCCCCTTTTCTGTTTTCAAATTTGTTCAAAAACTATTTGAATTTGAAAATGTTCATATTGACAAAGTTGTAGATCTCTTTTTTCTGAACAACTTTGATGTTTTGAGTTTTTGTCGCACAGTTCAATTTTTGGGAGAATTTGCAAAATTCAGAAACCAGCCAAAAGTCAAACCCTACCCCTACACTGTTCTTCTCCTCCACCGCGAGCTAGGGGGGACCCGGCCATGGCCAGCCCCCGGCGCTGCGCGTGCCGCGTGCCTGGCTGCTCCCCACGCGCCACCAACCTGCCGCCGCTGTCTCCTTGTTCCCTCCGCGCCCGCACGCGAGCGCTGACCCTCGCTCCCGTCCCCTACAGTCCTCTGCGCGTCGCCGCCGCGTTTCCATCGCCGGCGAGCTTGCGCCCGAGCCCCGCTGCACCCGCCAGCTTATCCGCCAGAGCGCAATCGAGTGCGCACGCCCCCGCAAACCTTACCCGCGCACCCCGAGGCTCTCCGGCCTCTGGCCGCGGCTATAAGAAGCCGCCGGAGCCCCGAGCTCCCTCACTCACCTCCGCCGCCGTCGCCAGCTCACTCCAGAGCCTCCCGTGCTCAACCACCTAGCTCAGCAGCTCCGCCTGATCTGGTGAAGCTTCCCCACCCTCCAATTTCACCTCTATCGTCCCCGTTTGCCCGGCGTAGCTCGTCGTTGTCGTCTCCGGCGAGAACCCGTCGAACTCGGGTTCGTGGAATTTCGCCGTCTCCGGCCTTGATCATCTCCCTCCGACCTCGCATCGCTTTCCCTGTCCCTGTGCGACTCTAACCCGGCCATAGCGGCTCCGTTTGTGCACAGGGTCGCCAGGACGCCTGTCGCCGCCGCGAGCTTCCCGCCGGTCACCGTCGACCACCTCCACCGTCCATCCCCGTCCCTCACCGAGCTCCCAATCGACTCCGGTGAGCTCCCTATGCTCCCTAGGTTTTGGTTTCGCCCCAGACCCTCTGGTTTGGCCGGCGTGCCGAGCGCCGCCCCCTATGGTCGCCGGCGACGAGCTCCCGCCGCCATGCCCGTTTTTCTTTTATTTTCAAGATATGAATAGTGTTCAGATTTTCATCTTTTGTGTGATTTTCTGTGTTGATCCAAAATTCTGAAATTTTGTGGTAGACTCTTTATGCTCTGTAGTATTTTATAAAAATATGAAACTTGAGTTTTGTGCAAAAATTTGAAAATGTAAAATTCCCTTTTAATTGAAAATGAAGGCTTTGGTATTTTTGGAGAGTGATCTATAGCTCCAAAAACCTTGAGATAAAATTTGCAAGCTAGTTATGTCATGATGAGTCTCTGGTAAAATTTTGAAGTCATTTGGAGCAAGTTGATTTTTGAGCATTTATTTTAATTCCTAATAGTGCCTTTTGTTAATTAATGCCTAGATTTAATTGAGCACCTTAATGACCTCCAAAAATTATGAAATTTTTTGCCATCTATCTACACCATAATGAACTTATGTGATTAATTTGGTAATTTTTGGAGCAACTTCATAAAATGACCTTTTAATAATTAAGAAAAATAGAAAAGATGGTTAGGGTTGGTATAATGTTCAATGATGTGATCTTTGGATTGATTGATGTTCATAGACCCCTACCCTTTGGTCTATGATGTTTGTGATGCTATGTTTAGATGATGCTTAGGATAAATACATAAGGTCTAGTTTAATCAATATTGCTTAAGGAAGAAATGGTTACCTTTTATGCTCAACCTAGATTTCGATTATGTCTTGCCTAAGAGTAATCTAGAATCAGTGGAATTGTCTTGCACCTTAAGTCCATATCATCATTCTCATGAGCATTCATCATTGCATCCGTATAGTTGACGAAGAAGGTACCAGAGTCGAGGCCGCTGTTGACGAACCACTCCCGAGGCGACCCCGAGCTCCGACACCTATACCTACCCCGAGTCTGCTCTCTTTGCCATCCAAGGCAAGCCCCGGTGCATTTAACCCTTTCCTTGAATTTATAAATGTTTCCTTAAATGTCTTTGAGTTAAATTATTGCATTAGGTTGATAGGAGTTGAGTGAAATCCTATTTGATGCATTATCCACCTTGACCAATGATACACCCGATACCTGCTTTCAAAAACTATTTACAAAATGCTTAGCAATGCTATATGATAGATTTGCAATAAAAATGCCAATATCAAAAGTGTGATCACTTTAAGAATATTTATGGGAATTTCTGGTTTACTCCCACTATTGGCTAAGTATCTGATCCGTACTTAGTCAATGGGAAGGAGAGGTTGTCCGCGTACGGTGCCGTCATGTTGTAGTCCGGGACTCAACAGTTGACACCGACCGGGACAGGGTTGAAAAACTGACAGGACCTGTACTCTTGGGTTAGAGTCCCGAGGTGCTTGTCGCTGGCTGGAAAATTTAGGGACCACCTGTATGGGGGCCTGCTGACTAAGACTTGCAACTATTCACATACTACGGAAAGCTTCGGCTCCGAGGAATCCTTTATTGGACCGACAACCGCGCACTGGGAGTGGAGAGATGGCGGAAGTAGCATGTACCCACGTGGGTTAAAGTCCCGGATTGGAGTGGTGTACTGTACTTCCGGGTGGCGTAGGACCGGGCCCAATCTTGGAGGAATCGTGGAAGACGAGTTGGCATATGCAAGCTTGGGTGCTACATATGCAGTGTGGATAGGGACCCTCAGCTGAGTATAATTTATCCGGATTAACGCTGCTCCTCGGTTATGGAGACTTAGTCACTGACTGTCAACAGGGAGTGGTTCTCAACTAGGTCTGTTTTGGAAAGTAAAATGAATCAAGGATTATGATGGAACAAGGAATATCTGAGTCTTTCAAAATAAGGAACAAGGTTTGCAAAATGCTTTTCTGCAAAATACTTGAACTTGCTTAAAGCCTTACCTTGACTACCCTAAGCCTCTCATACCTGAGTCTTCTCCCTTTTTTTCTTAGTCGGGTAAGTCTTGTTGAGTACCTTTGTACTCAGGGTTCTATTACCCATGTTGCAGGTATGGCAGATTCCTCAGTATGCCTTGGACCCTGCTGTGTGACTGTTGTTCAGGAAGAGGCCGATGAGGCCGATGAGTGATTATTCGCCCTCGGGCTGGGTGAAGTATCTTTATCTTTAGTTGTTGTCATATGCTACTCTGCCAACTCTATCTATTTGAACTATGGTCTGTAATAACTTCACTTTAATTTATGTTGAACCCTGGTTTGTAAAACTATTGTTATCTAAGTCTTCCGCTATTTACTCCGATGTTATTTGTCAAAATGTTCAAGAGATTGTAACTGAATTGTGAGATGATCCTGCGGACATCGGGCACTGATGTAGCCCAGTGGCGGAAACCGGTCTTAATCTCTTGGCTGTACGGATCGACTGTCAGTGATTGATAGTGATCAGTGGGCCATGGGATTAGGGCCGTTACGTCACAAGCATCACTCTGTCATTCTGCATCAATACACATCCTAACCCTTGCTTGGAGCATCACAATATACCACAAAGTTTTGATGATATCGGGTAAGGCAAGGATCGGAGTGGTAGTGAGTCGCTTCTTGAGTTCTTGAAAACTTTTCTCTCGTGCCTCATTCCCACAAAAGGAGCATTCTTATGTAGCAACTCTGTCATTGGCTTAGCAATCTTGGAGAAGTTCTCGATGAATCGTCGATAATATCTAGCTAATCCAGAAAACTCCTAATATCAGTGACATTCTGTGGTCGCTTCCATTCTGTAACTGCTTCAATCTTGGATGGGTCAACAACAGCAACACCATCTGCGGTTAACACATGTCCGAGGAAGGCAACTTTCTCAAGCCAGAACTCACACTTCTCAAACTTGGCATACAACTGATTCTGCCTTAGCTTCTCTAGCACAACTCTCAGGTGTCTCTCATGCTCTTCAGCTGTTTCTGAGTAGATCAAGATGTCGTCAATGAAAACCACAACAAACTTGTCTAGTTCTTCCATGAAGACCTTATTCATCATGTTCATGAAGTAAGCAGGCGCATTGGTCCCCGAAAGAAACAACATGAACTCATATTGGCCATATCTAGTGACAAAAGCTGTCTTTGCAATATCTTCAGGCCTAATCTTCATCTGATGGTAGCCAGATCTTAGGTCAATCTTGGAGAAGTACTTTGCATTTTGCAACTGGTCAAGCAAGTCATCAATCTGAGGCAATGGGTATTTGTTCTTGATGTTGACAGAATTCAAGTTGCGATAATCAACACACATCCGCATTGAACCATCCTTCTTCTTCACAAACAGTACAGAAGATCCCCAGGGTGAGGCACTTGGCCTAATGAAACCCCTATCCATCAGCTCCTGCAACTGCTTCTTGAGCTCTGCTAGTTCATCAACTGCCATTCTGTATGGACGCTTGGCTATTGGTCCTGTTCTAGGGACTAAGTCAATCACAAACTCAATGTCCCGATCAGGTGGCATTCCTGGCAACTCTTCTGGAAAAACATCTGGATACTCACAGACAACTGACACATCTGACAAAGTTTTCTCTTTCAACGCATGAAGTTCAACTTTCTCTGCAACATTAGGACGATGTGTAGCATCAATCTGCACACGAAAACCTCCAGGGTGCTCTAAGCTCACAGATCGAAGGAAACAAGATATCAAACCTTTGTGCTTTGTCAACCAATCCATACCAAGAATCACATCAATGTCATCATTTGACCTTAGGACTATCAGATCTGCTAGAAACATGTATCCTGATATCTTCAGTCTCACAGATTCGCATACCAAGGTGCAACTGACATCTCCAAGGGGTGAGCTAGTGATCATGGATCTGCTTTGACTCTCGGTAGGAAGAGACTGTTGCTGCACAAACTTCGATGAGACATAGGAATAGGTGGCTCCGGAGTCAAACAAGACTATGGCAGGGGCTCCTTCTACTTCCAGTTTTCCAAGCACAACTTCTGGGGGCTTCCATTGCATTCTTGGTTGTGACATGATTAAGTCTTCCATGATCTCGGGATGAGATGGCAAGCATGTTTCGAGTCGGTGGTGCTCGACTCTCAAGTAGTCCAAGCTGCGCAAACTGCTGATGCTGAGGACAAACTTGGGCTTTATGACCGATCCGGTGATATGTGTGGCAAACCACAAGCACATTCTTCTTCTTCTTCTTCTTCTTGCTCTTACTCTTAATGCACTTAGCAGGTCTCTCAACACTTGGCTCAGGTACAGGCTCAACGGGGTATTGAGGAGTGATCCCCTGTGGTGGATAGTATAGCTGTCCCTGGGCTTGTTGTGTGGGGGTCCAGGTAGCTTCCTATCACCAACTCTAAGCTTTGAGAGCTCGCATTCTCAAGGTTCGGTTGTGGCATCTTTCTTCTCAAAGCGTAGTGCTTCCTTTTCAAGTGCCACTTGCTTCAAGTCTATCTCCACAAGTGCAGCCTTGTTGATCAGGTCCTTCAGAGTTGGAAAATCATGAGCGACGAGAAGGCTACGTATGGCTCGGGGTAGACCCTTCATGTAGTAGTACTTCCTTTGCTTCTCAGTTTCTGTGAACTCGGGCGCATATCTCATCAACTGTATGAACTTGGTGGTGTACTCTCGAACTGTCATGTTTCCCATTTGCAAATTCCTGAATTCTTCTGCCTTTGTTTCCACTGTTCCTTTCATGAGCTCATACTCGCAGAAAGCTTGTGCAAACTCTGTCCAACCAATGTTGGCGGGGTCCAGGTGGATAGCACAAAAGCAGTCCCACCATGAGTTAGCAATGCCTCTGAGCTGAAATGTAGCAATGTTTAGTCCTTCCTTATCAATGCATTTCACCAATTCAAGCCTTCTTTTGATTCCACGTATCCAGTCATCTGCTTCACTTGGGTTGTCAGCATGGTCAAAGGTAGGAGGTTCTAGCTTGAAGAACTCCTTGACCTTCTTGTTGAAGGGCTCACGAGATGGCTCAGGTGCTACAGCATTGGCAATCTTCTATAGGATACGAGTCTGCTGAGCTAAAGCTGCTGTCAAGTTGGGAGCTTCTGTGATCTCAGGTTCAGAACTCTGGTCGGGCTCTGGGTGTCCAAGGTTCTCTCTGGGATCAAGGTCCATCGGACTCTGCAAGCTGAGATTACTGATTGGTCGTCTAGCTTGTTTAGCTCGAGCCTTCTTCTCTGTCAACCTTGATATCCTTCTTAGGACTGGCATCTGGTCATCAAGAAGGGCAAGGTGGGCTTGGGTTAGGGTTACTAGAGCTGAGGTCACACAAAAGCACACAGAAAACTGTTCTATGAAACCTACACTCAAGCATAAGAAACATAGGAACAAACAAGAGCCAAACACTCAAGCAACATTACAACTCCTATTATCACACAACTAGCTAGTCGAAGGGTATGATAGGAGGTCTACTAAACGTCAACTTTTTCATCGGGGTAGTCAGATAGATAAGATAGCACTGAAATCCAAGGATAAGATGGGGAGACAAGTGTTTTTGCCGAAAGTTTTGAAATAGATGGACTTGTTGGCTACTAGACTAACGTCCAGTTCTAGGTTTGCGACCTACTGTCAAGTATGGCTTTGATACCAACTGAAGCGAACCGGGATTTCCAAACCAGAAATTCCGACACTCTTGCCCCTCTGCGATAGTCCCAGGATAACTCGGCTATCACGGGCATCCATTTCCAGCTGATTACAAGTCATACAACACATCAGATTACAAAAACTAAGCCTAATACAAGGATCTAATTACATAATCTAAGCTGGAGTCAAACAAAACACCGAGGCTCTACTCGTCGCGACGAAGCTTGGCGATTCTTCCAATCCACAGGCATCCTTGAGAGTAGACCGCAAACCAACTACTAATCTCAACAACACTGCAAGTCAAGAAATCTGCACACTGCCAGATGTGTGCAGACCATGGTCAGCACCAATGAGCTTTAGTGGAAAAATAGAAAATAAAAGGGATCTGGCGATCCAATATTTTGGCTGTGGGTTGCATCCTAGCGCATGCAGAATAGCAATAAATATAGTAATAATAATATATCTTCAAAAAACCAAACCACATCTCATTCTCACATCTCAGCGACAAATATCACCGTATGTCCACACATCTCAACACTCATCATCCCTCACAACACCCTCAGTCTCTCAGTCTAGGTGACGAGGCGGCCTCCGCACGCCCCTCGTCTCAACGGCCTCAAGCCGGACCTATCTTCGGGGGAGAGAAGAAGCACAAGAGAAGACTAGTAGGATGAAACAGTCCACAGGAATGATCATGACCGAGATCGCGGCTATACGTATAGTTTTAACTCTGCAGAGTGTGTACACCCGTACCCAACAGGATCACCATCATCGACCGTGGCAGCGGTCTAGGCAAACACCGCTCAAGAACTAGCACATTCCTCACCAGACTGCCCCCAAGTGGAGTAGCATACGACATGACGCATACACTTGGGTCGTGATTAGGGTAGCCGGAACAACCCATCGGCATCCTTCTCACTCTGCTACCAGGGCCAATCCCCGTGCACCTTTCTCCCGCAGAACTGGCTTAGTCGGCACTAACCCAACAGAACGAGCCCCACCTCATACAGGGCCTGTGGCGTGCACGTTTAACATAGTCCCATGTTCCAGGCATCAGCCCACGACGGTTCCTAAGTGGCCAGAGCAAGCACCTTCCACCAATCACATGGCCTACCTCGCATGGGTAGCCATCCACACCACATCTGCCTCATTATATCCATCGTAACATCACATACCATATCCGGGGGCACTCCTGCACCCTGTGCACCCCTCCACAATAAATCCTCTCACTTCGGCCGATATCTCCAAGGAAAAGGGTCAAGACAAGAAATATCTCCAGAGCTCCTCAACACCACCACCCACACGGGATTCAACGCTCCTGTCGTGCCGGCCTACCATCTATTTCACGGGAAAGCCCCACGGCCAACCCCGATCCACCAACCAACCATCATGTCACATAACAAGGCATATATGTAATAATGATGGAAGTAAATGCAAGCAAGTAAGTAGGCAAATATATAAGTGCGAGCGCGAAGCTGGGTAGTCAGGGTGAAGAGGTTTCAAGCAAGGCAATCAAGGCACAGGCAATAACATGCATCACATATACTAGCAAATGAGTAAAAGTAAAGCGCTAGCATTTCCACTTTGCAATGTCTAATAGGATTCTCTAGAGTAAGGTGCTGCCATGACACCTGCGGTGTCGAGGAAGTAGTGGTACGCGTCTTTGGGAGTCGGGGTCGTCCACCATCGGGTTCCATCGCCTCCGGGAGCGCTGCCGAATCCATCCGATCTCGAATCGTCGCTACGCAAAGAAAATACCAAGAGCGACCACAAATAAGAAGCAAATAAACTGCGACAAAAACTAAATAAAAAGACACAAAAACTGTACTAGGAGGTAGATTAGGATTTTAGAAAAATTATGAAATTGGTTTCATAATTTTTGGAGCTAGGATGAATTTGGTGAAATTTTGAAGGTGGATAGAATTTCTGAAAATGGATAAAAGAAAAGGGAGGGACCGGATGGGCCAGCTCTTGCTCTGGTGGCCCCCACTGCTGTGGAGGAAGGGGCTCCAGCGCAGGCCGAAAGCCGAGTTGGGCCTTAGAGCTTCGTTGGGCCGGCTTGCCCTAGCTGCTGGGCTTCCTGCCCCAATAGCAGGATGACAGGGGGAAAGGCAGGGCGCCCGCCGAGTGCTCGACGAAAAGCCGGAATGGCTGAACGTCGGGCTACTGCTGTGGCAAGTGCGAGCTCGCATGTTCCTGCAGCGTGGTGAACCCGCGCTCGGATAGCAGAGGAAAAGAGGTGGCTCATGCTGGTGTAGGTGGGGGGGGGGGGGTCGCTCGCGGTGCGCGCATCCGTGACTTGCCGAAGGTGTGCGTGTGCAGGGAAGGAGGGGGGCAACGTTCTGCGTGCATGTTTTGGTGCCTGTGCGGGGTTCCTGGTCGTGGGGACCGTGGGGTGAGGTTGGTGTCGTTCCCGTTTGCGGACGTGACGCCGTCGTGAGCGTGGACGTGGTGACGATGAGGGCATTCCCGGCTCGGAGTTGAGGACGGCTGCGGGAGGTTCTCGCCTCGCAGCGTCATGGGCCAGCTCAGGTCAGGTGAAACACAACAACGAGGAAGGGAAAAGGGGCATCTTGGACAGGGAAGGTCTCACCGGCGGTGGCTAGACGGCGGGCCAGCAGCAGCGTCGTGGTGGTCGAGGCGGCGGCGGCGTCGCAGATATGTTCGTGCTTGGCGTAGACACATTGACGGAGGTGCCTCCCAGCGCAGCGCTAGCGTGACGTCGAGCGTGGTGCGGAGAGCAGGCAGGCTTGAACGCCGTGTCGCTCGTTCCGTCGCGACGCCAGGCTCCGTCCTCGTGTGGCAGTGTCCGGTGTTGGCTGAAGTGGAGCGAACGGCGGCACGAAGGCCGGTCACACAGGAGGACCAAGGGGTGGGAAGTTGGAGACTGGGGTCTGAGGAGCTCACCAGGGGCTAGTCGGCGTGATGCGAACCCGCTAGGGTTTTTGCCCGATCTTTCGATGAGAAACGGGGATAACTCGATTGGTGGATGGAGATGACGTTCACGGCCCGACTACAGCCCTCAAGACCGCGCCTTAGCAACCGATACACCACCACGTCCAATAGCCGTCACGATCTTGTGGAGCGCGACAACCAGCCCCTAGGGCTCCCGTCCTGCAAGCAATCGAAGAACTAGCAAGAACGAGGAAACAAGCACTGAATTTGCAAGATGAAATTGAAGGTTTCAAACTGAATCTTAATCTACAATGGGGTTCCGAAGACAAGGAGACGGGCGGCTGATCCTGCACGCGCGCCTACAAGCAAGTAGCTAAGGCTAAACTTGATCTAAACAAAACCCAACCCGACCATGGCGGCTATAGAGGGATATAAGTAGATGGATTGACGACCAAAGAGTGTTGGGGTCGTCCTCCAACCCTAGGACGCGTCCCTAATGGACCCAACTTGATACATGGGCCATAAGCCCAAAATGAGGTGACGCAGCACCCTGGACAGCAAGACCTGTCGACGGTAATTGGATCATTGCCGCTGCTACCGAACAGATATTGACGTGAGACTTGATTCATATGAAAGTAAACTTGATAAGCTTTCCAACAAGTCCTGAAGCGCCTGAATCCGAATCCGTATGCAACCGTGGTGGCGGTCACAAGTTGGTGCTTTGCTGCAGTCCGAATCCAGCTAGCGCGAGTCCTTCTCCCTTTCGGTCTTCTCCTTGGTTCCTAATCAAAACAAGAGTGCACGCGTTTCCATTGTCTAAACAAGATGGACAAGAGCTTATCATGGAACTCACTTGATGATTAAGTTGACGAGCACGAGCACGAGTAAGAGGACCAGCTATAGGTTGTGTCGGAGAGGATGTATCGCTGGTGTTGATGTCCTCATCATTCTCCCTTTCTTGCATTTGAGTCGTCCTCGACTCAAGCTCATCTTCCTCACCCAAATAAGGCTTCAAATCTGCAATGTTAAATGTGGGACTAACCCCAAAATCTGCAGGAAGATCAAGCTTATATGCATTCTCGTTAATTCGTTGCAGCACTTTAAAAGGACCATCAGCTCTAGGCATCAATTTGGATTTTCTCAGTTCTGGAAATCTATCTTTTCGCAAATGCAACCAGACCAAATCCCCAGGTTCCAGAATCAATTGCTTTCTACCTTTATCTCCAGCACATTTGTACTTAGCATTCATGCGCTCTATGTTTTCTTTAGTGGCTTCATGCAATTTTAACATCAATTCAGCACGTTGCTTAGCATCAAAATTCATTTTTTCAGAACTTGGCAAAGGCATTAAATCAATAGGAGCACGTGGCAAGAAGCCATAGACAATCTCGAAAGGACACATTTTTGTAGTAGAATGCAATGAACGATTATAAGCGAACTCAATATGAGGCAAACATTCTTCCCACATCTTAATATTCTTCTTTAAAACAGCCCTTAACATAGTGGATAAAGTTCTATTTACTACTTCAGTTTGACCATCAGTTTGGGGATGACAAGTGGTGGAAAATAAAAGCTTAGTCCCCAATTTAAACCACAAAGTCTTCCAAAAATGACTAAGAAATTTAGCATCACGATCAGAAACAATTGTGTTGGGCACACCATGTAAGCGAACAATTTCTCGAAAGAACAAATCAGCAATATTTGTAGCATCATCAGTTTTATGACATGGTATGAAATGTGCCATCTTAGAAAATCTATCAACAACCACAAACACACTATCACGTCCCCTCCTAGTCCTTGGTAATCCCAACACAAAATCCATAGATATATCCTCCCAAGGAGCATTAGGAACAGGAAGAGGTAGATACAAACCGTGGGGATTTAACCGTGACTTTGCCTTTTGACATGTTGTGCAACGAGCAACAAACCTCTCCACATCTCTCTTCATCCTTGGCCAAAAGAAATGACCAGCAAGTATGTCCTCGGTCTTCTTTGCTCCAAAATGTCCCATCAAGCCACCTCCATGTGCTTCCTGCAACAACAACAAACGAACAGAGCTAGCTGGAATGCATAGCTTGTTAGCTCTAAACACAAACCCATCACTAACGATGAATTTGTTCCATCCTTTTCCATCTTTACAATGCAGCAACACGTCTCTAAAATCAGCATCGTGAACATATTGGTCCTTAATTGTTTCTAACCCAAAGATCTTATAATCAAGTTGATTCAGCAAAGTATATCTCCGTGACAAAGCATCAGCAATAATATTCTCCTTCCCTTTCTTGTGTTTAATAATATAAGGAAAAGATTCAATAAATTCAACCCATTTTGCATGCCTACGATTCAGTTTTCCTTGACTACGAATATGTTTTAAAGATTCATGATCAGAATGGATAACAAACTCTTTGGGCCACAAATAATGCTGCCATGTCTCTAATGTTCGAACAAGAGCATAGAGTTCTTTATCATAAGTAGAATAATTGAGAACAGGCCCACTCAATTTCTCACTAAAATATGCAATAGGTTTTCCCTCTTGTAACAAAACACCTCCCAGACCAATTCCACTAGCATCACATTCAAGCTCAAAAGTCTTATTAAAATCAGGAAGTTGTAGGAGAGGCGCATGAGTTAACTTATCTTTCAACATGTCGAATGAATTCTCTTGTGTTTTGCCCCACTCAAAGGCACCCCCTTTTTGGTAAGCTCATTCAATGGTGCAGCAATGGTGCTGAAATCCTTCACAAACGGCGATAGAATCCAGCAAGTCCTAGGAAACTCCGCACCTGGGTGATAGTCTTTGGGACAGGCCATCCCTGTATAGCTTCCACCTTGGCTTGATCAACCTCAACTCCCTGTGGAGTTACAACAACATAACCAAGAAAACACACTCGATCGGTGCAAAAGGTGCACTTCTCAAGGTTACCAAATAAACGTGCCTCGCGTAGTGCATTAAAAACAGCACGTAAATGATCAAGATGTTCATCCAATGATTTGCTGTAAATTAATATATCATCAAAATATACGACAACAAATTTCCCAATGAAAGCACGCAAAACCTCGTTCATTAATCTCATGAAAGTACTAGGTGCATTAGTTAACCCAAAAGGCATGACTAACCACTCATATAAACCGAACTTAGTTTTGAAAGCAGTTTTCCATTCATCTCCCAATTTCATACGAATCTGGTGGTACCCACTACGTAAATCAACTTTTGAAAACACAACAGCACCACTCAGTTCATCTAGCATATCATCTAATCGTGGAATAGGGTGTCGATATCGAATGGTGATATTATTAATAGCTCTACAATCAACACACATACGCCATGTTCCATCTTTCTTAGGCACTAAAATTACTGGAACAGCACAAGGGCTAAGGGATTCTCGCACATAACCTTTGTCCAGTAGTTCTTGCACTTGTCGCTGAATTTCCTTTGTTTATTCTTCCGGTTTTGTCCTGTATGGCGCACGGTTTGGCAAAGACGCACCAGGAATAAGATCAATTTGTGCTCAATCCCGCGTAATGGTGGCAACCCCGCTGGTACCGCACTTGGAAACACATCGGAATACTCCTGCAAAACGTTAGCAACAGCAGTGGGGCAAAGAACATTGCATATCCTCAATTGAAATCAAAGCATCCTTGCATATCAAAGCATAAGCAACAGAAGTGGATGCATTGAACTCATTAATATCTGATTTTGGTAGCTATCATACAACGTCCTTTCAGTTTTATCTCATCTTTGTTACCATTACAGATTTATCATTTTTACTGCTGCTCTCGCTCTTTGCTTTAGTAGCCCTTGCAACATCAGTTTCATAATAGTTTCAGGGGACATAGGATGCAGCACAATTTTTCGATCATGGTATAGAAAAGAATACTGATTTGATCTACCATGATGCATAAATCTTTCACAATTGCCAAGGTCTACCAGCAAATTTTAACCAGCAGAATGCAAGCTTGCATAGGCACAACATCACATTCAACAATATCTTTGTAGGATCCGATGGAAAAATTGATTTCTCACAGTCTAGTTACCTTTGCCTTACCACTGTTGTTCAGCCATTGGATGTAGTAGGGATGCGGGGTGTGGTTTTGGTGTTGAGGGCAAGTTTCTGCACCATATCGCTGCTTGCCAAGTTGTTGCAGCTACCTCCATCAATGATCATGCGGCAAGAACGCTCTTTGATGACACACTTTGTTTGGAATAAAATATGTCGCGATTTTGCTCCGCCTTCTCCATTTGTGCACTAAGCACTCGCTGCCGATCAAGCTTTCGTAGTGGTCCGCTTCACCTGCATTAATATGTTCTTCTATTTGTCTCTTCATTACCTGCATGGTCAGACGCAAGCAGTGCAAGCGTGTCTTCATCAAAATCACTAGCAGATGAGCACTCACCATCATCTTGACAATCATAACTCCGCTTGTTTGACAGTCACGCATCATGTGTCCATATCCCTTGCACCGGTGACATTGTATGTTGCTTGTTCTGCCCGTCGATGCCACGGATGAATACTCGCAGCAGGCTTTTGCAATCGTCTTTGCAACTGAATTTGTGGGAGCAGCTCGAGACTTGTCACTAGATGATGGAGTAGACATACGTGTAGAGGGAGTTGTAGTCAGGCGTTGCTGCCATGAATTAGCCTTCCCTGCAGAAATATTAGTCCTTGCGCTAGCACGTCGTCCCTGCACTTCCCTTTCAGCTTTACAAGCAAGATGAAACAAACGGGTTACACTATTGTATTCTTTGTAAGCGAGGATGTCCTGAATTTCCCGATTTAACCCACCCAAAAATCTAGCCATAGCCGTTCCTCATCCTCCTCCTCAGGTTACAACGCACATACCCGTTTGTAATTCCTGATAATATTCTTCTACACTTTAGCACCTTGTCTCATTGCTGCAACTTATTTATCATATCACGGGCATAGTAAGATGGAACAAATCTAGCTCTCATGGCTCGTTTCAGCGCATCCCAAGTTCTAGGTAAGTTATTAGGATTTTTCTTTCCATATTCTATCCACCAAACAGAAGCAAAATCTGTAAACTCACTAGTAGCAGCCCTAACACGTGTAGTCTCAGGAAATTCATGACATGCAAACTTTTGATCAACAGCAATCTCCCAAGTAATGTAGGCATCACGGTCATATTTACCATCAAAAGGAGGTCTTAAATTTAATCTTACTGAAGCATCATCATTATTGTGTACCTCGCGTCGGCGGTTGCCACCCATACCTCTACGGTTGTGACGTAGGCGTCGTCGATCACGAGCGTCTGGATCATCATGCTCAGTATCAGCAGTGTAGTCATCTTCATGACTACCGTGCTCCCGATCTCCCTCCTTTCTTCTTTATGCTTCTCTTTATCTTCGGCGTGGAAGTCATCAATCGCCTTAGAAGAGCAGCAAGGCTTTTATCCACACTAGCAACGGATTCCTCCAAACTTGTAAGCTTGTTGTTTGTGGCCATCTGCGTACCTCCACTTCCCCAGCTTTTCATTTGTCACCTGCAAGTCAGTATCAAGTCCCTCTGTGTGCAGCTTCACCTTCCTTTCAAAATGCTGTATGATGCCCTTAGTGCGAGGTGTATGTAGTGTTTCGTTATCATCATCTCCCCCTGTCATGGTTCAAAAACAAGACAACAGAAAGGCAAGTGAAGAAATAAAAGCCCTACAACTACTAGGATGTAGCTACAGCAAGTCTCTCACACTCAACTTGTTACACAAGTTCTTACCAATTCTTACCTTGCTTGACAGGAGGGGTCGTCTACCAACAAGTCTTCAGCAATGGATGAAGTGTATCGGTGTTGCGGCACAAGACCTGTCAAGCTGTAGAGTATGTGGAGCTATAGGTGGGCTGAAACAAGGAACGAACTAGCACCACGTTAGTTATAAAGGCGAGCTGAATAAACGTTCGACGACGGTACTGTGCTGGTCCTAGGCTAGACCGTGCTAGAGACGCGAGCCTGGACACAAAGGAAAACCACAGCACACCCCTGAAAACAAGGTGGAACAAACCTAAAATCAATATGAAAAACAGCCCCTTTTCTTTTGAATCTTTTCTCTTTCTTTTTTTTTTTTCTTTTTTTTCTTTTTTTTTGGGCAACCTCAAAAACTGATTATATGAACAAAAGAATACAAAGGAGCAATTCGGTACACACACTTTTTCCGAAAGTACAGGGGTATTCCGGTAAGAAGTATGGAGTTCAAGTATCTCTCTCTCTCTCTCTCTAGAGTAAGGCCGAACAAGTATGGAGTTATCTTTCTTTTGGATCACAGAAGGACTCACGTAGATGGAGTTCAGGATATATTAACAAGCGGACTCCAAGTTCTACTCGGTTTCCACTCAGAACCAACCACAAACGGATTCCACCTATTGCCGAGTTCTACTCGGTTTCCTTTTTTTTTTATCACGTTGGTGGAACTCAGATTGGAACTCAACTCGATCCGGACCAAGACCACAGTTCAATTCGGACTTCACCACAGATTCGACAGAGAGAAGATATGGTAATACTCGGCTGTGTATAGATGGTGACAAGAACTCGAAACTCTAAAGGACTAGACACTAAGACCAGCAACTCGACACAAACCGAAGTAACGCAAATTCAACAAGCCCTAACTAAACGGTACTAGCCAAGACACAAAGGTTTAATAGGATTATGGAAAAAAAACTAATCTACTATATTTTTTTTGGCTTTTCTGGACTATAGGAAATTAATTAAAAACAGCAATGGATTAGAAGTCTCTCACCGAAGAACCTTGCTCTGATTACCAACTGATGCGAACCCGCTAGGGTTTTTGCCCGATCTTTCGATGAGAAACAGGATAACTCGATTGGTGGATGGAGATGACGTTCACGGCCCGACTACAGCCCTCAAGACCGCGCCTTAGCAACCGATACACCACGTCCAATAGCCGTCACGATCTTGTGGAGCGCGACAACCAGCCCCTAGGGCTCCCGTCCTGCAAGCAATCGAAGAACTAGCAAGAACGGAACAAGCACTGAATTTGCAAGATGAAATTGAAGGTTTCAAACTGAATCTTAATCAACAATGGGGTTCCGAAGACAAGGAGACGGGCGGCTGATCCTGCACGCGCGCCTACAAGCAAGTAGCTAAGGCTAAACTTGATCTAAACAAAACCCAACCCGACCATGGTGGCTATAGAGGGATATAAGTAGATGGATTGACGACCAAAAGAGTGTTGGGGTCGTCCTCCAACCCTAGGACGCGTCCCTAATGGACCCAACTTGATACATGGGCCATAAGCCCAAAATGAGGTGACGCAGCACCCTGGACAGCAAGACCTGTCGACGGTAATTGGATCATTGCCGCTGCTGCCGAACAGATATTGACGTGAGACTTGATTCATATGAAAGTAAACTTGATAAGCTTTCCAACAAGTCCTGAAGCGCCTGAATCCGAATCCGTATGCAACCGTGGTGGCGGTCACAAGTTGGTGCTTTGCTGCAGTCCGAATCCAGCTAGCGCGAGTCCTTCTCCCTTCGGTCTTCTCCTTGGTTCCTAATCAAAACAAGAGTGCACGCTTTCCATTGTCTAAACAAGATGGACAAGAGCTTATCATGGAACTCACTTGATGATTAAGTTGACGAGCACGAGCACGAGTAAGAGGACCAGCTATAGGTTGTGTCGGAGAGGATGTATCGCTGGTGTTGATGTCCTCATCAGGAAGAGACCAAGAAGTGGAGAGATAAAAAGGTCAGAATCAAGAACCTGCAGAAGGGTGACCTCGTCCTCATCCGTAAACAAGACGCCAGCATGGCCGGAAAGTTCCAGCCCAAGTGGACAGGCCCGTTCCTGATCGCAGAATGCAATCGCCCAGGCTCTTCCACCTCTCCGACAACGAAGGTAACATCCTACTGCACGTAAGATGCAATCTCACTTGCACAAACCCTCAAACCAAACTCGAAGGTAATCCCCTCATCCGCGGCTGTGGGGGAAACAGCACGAGCAGTTTGCTTCAACCTTGCCATCTCTTCAACTGCTAACACTACCGAACAACGAACGCCTGTCTCAACCCTCGCAGACAAGCTCAAACAAACCTTCGCTACAAAGCAAATTGCAACAATAGGATGGCTATAGCAGCAAGAGCACAATCAAAACTCCACGCTCACTCTTTCTATTTATAGGCCGGGAGACGAACCCCTCACCCGACGAAGTCGGCACGGCAACCAAAGAACGCGGCACAAAAAACGAAGCAGGCTTCAATAGTATAAAACAACACCACACGGCCCGGCCCAAAGCAGCCGCGGGCGGTCGCTGCCGAGGGTCCCGTTTTTTAAAGGCGCTGCTTGGGCCTAAACACAATTTTTTAGATCCAAGACAACGAGGGGCTACTGTTGGGGAAAGGACCCTCGACAGAAGCGCCGCCCGAACTGGTGCTCAAAATCAGCCCTCGCGTAACGCCTGGCGTGCTTGCGAGGTCTCTCTCCCATTGGAGGCCACTGCCCTGACCCCCGAATGCGGGATCAACCCTCGCTCTCTTGCTGTGTTCCCGTGCAGGTCTGAGGCGATGGTCGCACTACAGGAAACCTTCGCTGACTGTCGACGCCACCTTCGCTTGGAGCGAAGGTCCAGGCAAGCAGCAGCGTGCGTTGCCCCAAAGGCAAGCGAAACCGAAGGTTCGGCGAGCACGGCCGAAAGCTAGAATCTTCGTCCCTCTCCCGGGAGGCAAGTGAAGCCGGAGGTGCGCGGCCCAAGGGTGAGCGCGGCCGAAGGTCAAGACCGCCGCACCTCTCCCCGAAGGTGAACAGGGGCCAGGTGGCGGCGCGCTGGGGTGTGACCGATAGTATTAGGGTTTCCGCTCCAGCTGTGTGTTTACGCTTTTTGCCCTTCCTCCCTGCGCGGAGGCGAGGAATCTTTGCTGTACCCTTTTGTAATTTGGCCCGTGCCCCTTGGCATTCCCTATAAATACCAAGGGATGAACAGTGTAAAGGACGACTTCTTAGAGAATTTGAGCACTTTCTACTTCCGTCTAATCTTTGCTACTGCATCCGACACTTGGCCGCCTTCGCTCCTTCCCCTGCACAAGTGCGGAGGTCGGGCAAGTGTGTTCCAACACACCGGAGTTGAGTTCTTGTGTTGCGTGTGAGTCTTTTGACTGTAGCATTAGCGTCAAGGTGTCGGATAGCTCTTTCATAGCTACTCCTAATCTTGATGTATCTTCGAGTGATGTCCAAGGGACTTCTCATGACAAGGGTGCTTCTCATATTTTTGGAAATCGTGCTCCCAATCCGATATTCCATTGCACCTTTTGCAAGAAAGATGGACACTCATTCGATTTTTGCTTTCGCCGTGTCAAACACAAGCGGTGTATTCAAGCTAAGGCATTTAAGAAGCCACGTAGCCTTTCCCATGGCACGTGTGCTCCTAGTGATGGCACCAAGTTGAACGTTGATGCTTCTTGTTCTAAGTCCCAAGGGACTTCTCACTTGTCGGAGAATGGTGTGTCTTCCGATAGGCCTTTGTACCACTGCTCTTTTTGTGAGAAAGATGGGCATCAAGAAAGCTTTTGCTATCGGCGTACCAAACGCTTGTGCCAAGCTCGCTCTTCTAGGAAGTTGGTGGTACATGGCCCTTCTCATGGCATGAACGCTTGTGTTCCTAGTAAGAAGCTCCTCTTTGTTGATGGTTTTTATGACTCCTTTCTAGTGGGTTAGGTCATGGTCGTGGACATGCTTCTAATGCTCTTGTGTTGGTCCACGTCATGCTTCTCATGATGCAAATTGGTTCTTCTCAAAAATCCTTGGAAGATGTTTGCCTCTTTTCCCGTGGTATGACTCGTTCTTCTCCTCGAGTTGTCCATTTGAGGAATGCTTCAAGAATGTTTCAAAATTGGATTTGAACCAACATTTGCATCATGCTAACCCACATGATAAGTTGAGATTTGTGACCAAGTCTTGGGTTCCCAAGTACATGCTTGCTAACCCTTCGGGATCCAAGACTCGGGTTACTTTGTCCTCTTGTGTGTAGATATGAGGACGCGGGGTGGAGGACATGTGCCTGATGAAGCTTGATCTTTTAGATGTGATCAAGATTTGATGGTTCTCTACACTCTGCTTAGATTTGCCTCCAAAAAGGCTTTTGTAGTTTGGTGAGCTTTCTTTTACACTCATACCTTGTACATTTCTAGTCTATTTCTTGTGGTATGAGATGGTCCTTCATATGCTCACTTGTATAGTTCTTGCATGTACATTTTCTCTTGTATCATGTTTTGTTTTAGTCTAGCATGTGCTATCTTCTGTATCTTATGTCATGCTAGTTTTATGTATAGCTTTTGTGGAGTAGCCATTTTTCATGCTAGTTTGTGATCCTCATGAACATTATGCCATGTTTTACCATATTTCTCCAAGAGCTTGATTTGTAGTGGTATGATGTTCATTAGGTGTCACTTTTCAGGTGCTATTTGTGGTTAGCTACATGTACCTTGTTGATATGTTTAGTTCGAGCACTAGCCTTTCCACACTTTTATCTTGTTACATGTTTCTGGATCTATTGCTACCATTATCTTGCATTGTAGCATGTGTTGAGGTTTAGGCCGTGTTTGGGTTGATCATGTCTCTAGGTTGCATTTTGCTCCATAGTGCTTTATCCTGTTGCTTGGTAGTCATGACTAGATTGAGTTCAGATCTCCTTGCGGTATCATTCTTAGGTAGGCCTCTTAGTCGAGAGTTTACCTTATGCTTTTATGTGACTAACTGTTTTGTGGAGACCTTGAGGTCACACTGGACAAGACAATGCCTTGTTTTTCTTCTGCTTTTGAGTGTGCAGGAGAACAGGAGCCTAGAGAGAGCATTTTGGCTCACAGACCCGATCCCACTTCTTCCATGACTTGGGGTTCCGTTCGAGCAGCTCTCCAGTGAGCACTAGCTGCACCTGAGGGAGTGACAACATCTGGCGAGGGGGAGATGACTTCAGCGAGGCAGGTGCCCCAAAGCTTTCAGCAGATTCACCCCTCTGCAGATGGACAGCGATATTGACCAGCACAAGATGTGGTCCAGGTCTTTCTGTGTCTCATTCCACTCATTCTGCGTTTGTTGCCCCTTTTGAGCCCAGAGATGTTGAACACATACTTTCTGACCTGTTTCAGATGGATGTGGATGATATCACCTTTGGTGGCTCCTCTCATGGTCTTGTTGGCAAGTTTGCAGATTTTATGAGCAGGAAGGTTGAGATGTGGATGATGGGTTCGACATGGGTGAGGCCAAGCCTATTTTGACACCCATAGCAACGATGATTGCGATGGACGAAGACAAGGACGGAGAGCCCGTGGCAGGCATCCCCTCAAGTATCACACAAGCAGGTGGTCAAGCGCATCATGAGGTACCTCCGTCACACTTCTCAGTTCGGATTTTGGTACTCTTCTTCTTTGACCCCTTTGCTTTGTAGCTTTTTCGATGTGGATTTTGCTAGCCATCAGCTTGAGCATTTATTGGCTCTTCTCTTGTGTCTTGGTTCTCCTACAACAAGTCTAGAGTAGCCATTCTTCCACCGAGACCGAGTGTGTTGGTGTTGTGTCTCATTGCTTTTTCATCAAGCCTTTGGATCTCTCAACTTTTTGCTAGGTTGTGAGGTGAGCTTGGTGTGTGTTTCTCCTTTTAGATGGGGAAGCATATTTGCTTGTTGTATCATAGTTTGACTTCTCTGATACCCTTTTGTTTTGGGTCTTCCTTCTTAGGCTAGTTTTTGCTTTGTTTTTGATAGACTAGTTTTTGCATGCATTTCATCATGTATTCTATTGCATTTTAGACCATCATGTTTAGAGCAATGAGAATGGGATTATGCTCTTTTTGGTATGCCCTTTTATTCATGATGATGCTTGTAGCTTAGGCTCTTTTTGATCACTTGATACATGTTATGAGCTAAGCTATTTTTGCAAATGGTGAACTTTATTAATCAACTATGACACCTTTAATTTGTTCACCATTGAGATTGGCAACTAGCATGGGTAGGACGTGTTGAGATCACTTGTGCTATCTTTTGTATGCTAGGTTGCTATGTCTCTTGCACTGAGTCATTCACTTGCTTGGATTGTTCATATTTACCTTGTGCTTAAAATTTGATCCAAGTCTAAGTGAATTGAAAAGATCGAGATGTTATTGCATGTGTCAACACATCATGGTATCGAGACTGTTTCTCATTGCACTTTTGAGTTGAACTTGAGCCATGTAGTGTAAGACCGAAACCGATGCTTTAAGCTTCTGATTGCTTTTCTTGCATAGGCTTAGCCTGGTTGAAAAGTTAGGCAATGACCATGCTTTCAACCTCTCACAATCACATGCTCTAATATGAACTTGTGTTAATATCGCTGCAATCTCTGATAAAATTTGAAAATAACACAAGTTTATGCTTCATTCTATGGCATGATGATTGAACTTTGCTAGGGATAGTTCACTTTTTATACTTGAGTTAGCACTTGTTTGATTTCCTGTCTATGCATGCTAAGTGCTATTTTAGTGGTGGACTCCTTTTCAAATGGCTTAAAACTGCTCATATGCTCAATTGTTCATATTTTGTATTCATTTGATCAGTTTGAGCCTTTGCTAGCATTTGTATTGGTTGCTAAAGTTTCAGGGCAGCACCCTTTTGAGCATCTTTTCATTCTGATTGCTATACACTTGAAGTTGTTGCATTGTGCATATCATGCATTTTTTAGCTTAGTGTACATACCCCCAGCTCTGATACTCTTTGTGATCACTTTCAATGCTTTTCACTTCCCCCATATGCTTTTGGTTGATGACTTGTCGTGTGTTTGTGTCAACCTTGTGGAGAAATGTCAAAACCCTCAGCATGTTCCCTTTTGTCAAGGGGGAGAAGCTATTTGCAAGGGGGAGTTTGTGTGTTGGCACAAAGGGGAGAGTCGTCCATTTTGGGGAGAGCTTTGAGCTAAGGGGAGTTTAGCTCTTTTATGATCTTTCAATTGGTTTTGAGCTTCTTTTGTGTTTCTCTCAGTTGGTATCAAGCCTGCTAGTCGTGTTGAGCCGTTTTGCCTCTGTCTTGAGGGACTAGCAGCTTTTGCTCGGTATTTTCGATTGGTATGGAAACTTTTGAGCTAGTGGTGGTGAGCCTGTTTCTGCCTCTTCTTGAGGCATAGCTCATTTTTGACTTGGTTGCGTCGAGCCGTTGCCCATGTCTTTGGGAACCAAGTCTTTCGCTCTATGTGATCGAGTTTTGCTCTTTGTTGAGTTGTTGCTCCGATCCTTTGCTTGGTTGCGTTGAGTCGTTGCCCAAGTCTTTGGGGACCAAGTTTTCGGTTTTGGTATCTCAAACCATCTCTTGTGTCTAGTTTTTGTCAATTCAATCATCAAGGGGGAGAATTTCGAAACCCAAGTGGATAAGAACCTTCCAAGTGGATAAGAACCTTAGTTTCTTTTGTGATGATTGTTTGACAATTTATTTGAGAATGATTTTTGAGTGCCTTTTGGGATTTCATGAAACTCTTGTTTTCACTTGACTCTTCGGTTGTGTGGAGGCTTTGCCCGCTTTCCCGCGTTTCTTTCGGGACCGAGAGCTTTTATTTGGAGTTTTCATGATCCTTCCTCATCTCAAGTGGCCTTGTGTTTGCTTTTACTTGGCTTTTGGCACTTGAATGAGGCTTGCCTTCAAACCCTTCCTTTGTGGTTTTATTGATAGTCAATGCATTCATTAAGGGGGAGATTGAGAATACATATGATGAATGATTGACATTTGTGAGGAAGGTTTGAGGCTTTTCCCGGTTAAGTCTTATTTCATATGAGCTTAATGTTTATGACTAACCAGTGGTGTTGAGTTGTGGTGTGTTTCATGTGTTGGTGTGCGTGTGCACATGTGTCTCTTGGTTGTGTTGATGTGCAGGTGTGGAGCTCGGAGACAGTGGTCGATGGCGAGGTGAAGGTCAAGTAGAGACGTGCCGTGCCGACGGACTGGGAGCGATGAAGGATGGGCGTGCCGTGCGGCGGACGTGCCATGCCGATGTACCCAGAGAGGTGGTCAAGGGCGGACGTGAGGATTGCGGACCGACGGGACAGGAGGGGGCGGAGAGGACCAAACTGTGGGTAGCTGGCACGTGGCATCGGCGAACAAGAGCACATGGGGATGTGCAATGCATTGGCCAAGTTGGGAGGAAGACGATGGTGTCGTGGCACTTGGCGGGAGGTCGGACACGGGCTTGCGTGCGGCGCAAGTGCTGTCGGCCGAGTCAAGAAGGAAGGCGAAGGCGTTGTGCCCGGCGTGGAGGCTGGACATTCATCGGCATCAGTGCCGGTGGTCGGGGTGTGCGAACCACATTCCGTCTACGGTGCGGGTTCGGTAGTTGAGCCTCAAAAAGCTACCATCAACGATTTTCTGAGTTTGGGCCCTAAAACTCGGGGTGGACGGTTTCCAGGTTTGGGCCTCAAAACCTGGGCTGGCGGGTTACAGGTTTGGGCCTCAAAACCTGGGCTGGCGGGTTTACCGGTTTGGGCCTCAAAACCGGCGGAGGTTCCTATGCGGAACGGTCGACGCGTGGCGACACCGATAGGCTTGCGTTTGCGGCGAAGCTATCATCAGTGAGGAAGGCGCGGTGGTCGACGTGACGACACGTGGCGGCATCAGGTGAGGTCGTGTCGAGGCAAAGCTACCGGATGTGCGGGCGTGGCCGTCAGATGAAAACTGCTAGGGTTGGATAGTTTTACCCCTGAGGGGTATTTGGGTTGAGTACTTCATGTGAGGGCGTTTTGGTCTTCGGACGTGCGCCTAATATATGTGAAGGGGCTGGTTAGGGCAGCTATCCTTGGAGGTGTCACTCTCATTTTGTTCATGTGAGAGGAGGCTAGAGTGAGAGGAGAGAGTTGGCTCTTATTCTTGAGCTTTTTGCCATCCGAGCTTTTGTTTGCGAGGAGTGGCTTGTAACCCAACATCGAGTGCTACAGAATTCATCATCTTGTAGCAATCCAATGATCAATTTCTTACTCCTCTTGGTTATCTCAATTTTGGATCGATTTCACGTTTTGTTCTTCGTGTTTCGTTTTTCCCCTCCCAGAGATTTACCTCGTTCCCCCTCTCCGCGAGACGATTTGTGATTCCATTTGAATCAGATTGTTCTATGTCATCAGCTCCTTGTTTCCACCAAAGGATTTCCCCTCTAACCTCACGCGCACATAGATTGGGTCTAAACCGCGTTCGTTCTTCGTTCTTGCCCCTTTTTCTAGTGTTCTTCTGATTTCTCATGGATTAGTTGGTTTGGAGCGATGATATCCTAGGATTAGCTTCCCAACATGTAGAAGAACACTTGGGTGAAGTTTGATTGATGTCCCATTCGATTTGGTTGAGTTCCAATCGAATTTGTGATACGGGCTGTTTTTGGGCATTCTGGGCATTCTCGGACTGTCCGGCACTCATCCCCGGACTGTCGGGGGGTCGGTGCTGTTCACGAGCAGCGAGGTTGCTGTTTTCATTTTTGAAGGGCGGACTGTCCGGGACTCATTCCCGGACTGTCCGCAGTTCACTGGCAGATAGTTCGCCACTACATAGTTTTGTTGTTTTCGTCCGTATCTTTTGCGTTCGAGCTTCGATTTGAGATCCGTTTGTTGCGTTGGTTTCCTAACTTCATAAGGATCATTCCAAAGTACTTTTGCTACCATTGGTCAAAGTATTTTTGGTCGGACACTTCCTTCTACTCCATAGGAGTTGAGTGTTCCGCTTTCGTAGTTTCGTCGGTTCTAGCGTCCGTATCTTTTGCGTTCGAGCTCCGATTTGAGATTCGTCTGTTGCGTTAGTTTCTTAACTTCATAAGGATATTTCCAAGGTACTTTTCCCACCAGTTGGCCTAAGTATTTTTGGTCGGACACCTTCTTCTTTTCATAGCAGTGGGGTGTTCTATTATCGGAGGTTCGATTGTTCTAGGAGCTTGCTTTTCCTACTTGTGGTGACCCGTGTGTTCTAAGGGAACATCACTCAATCATTTGGGTCGTGGTCATCACGGTTGTTGGCTCTTAGCTTTTGGGGTGATTTTCTGGGACAAGGGCCATCGTTCACGAGTTGAAATTTGAGGCTCCATCACCCCCCCTCCGGTCGCAATTCAGTCCTTCAGGATGGCACAAAGCTCAAGAACAAGAGCCACTCCTCTATCTCTAACCCTAGCCTCTGCTCACACTAGCAAAATGAGAATGGCACTCTCCAAGGATGGTATCCAACACCAACCCTTGATGAGGACATCAACACCAGCGATACATCCTCTCCGACACAACCTATAGCTGGTCCTCTTACTCGTGCTCGTGCTCATCAACTTAATCATCAAGTGAGTTCCATGATAAGCTCTTGTCCATCTTGTTTAGACAATGGAAACGCGTGCACTCTTGTTTTGATTAGGAACGAGGAGAAGACCGAAAGGAGAAGGACTCGCGCTAGCTGGATTCGGACTACAGCAAAGCACCAACTTGTGACCGCCACCACGGTTGCATACGGATTCGGATTCAGGCGCTTCAGGACTTGTTGGAAAGCTTATCAAGTTTACTTTCATATGAATCAAGTCCCACGTCAATATCTGTTCGGCAGCAGCGGCAATGATCCAATTACCGTCGACAGGTCTTGCTGTCCAGGGTGCTGCGTCACCTCATTTTGGGCTTATGGCCCATGTATCAAGTTGGGTCCATTAGGGACGCGTCCTAGGGTTGGAGGACGACCCCAACACTCTTTTGGTCGTCAATCCATCTACTTATATCCCTCTATAGCCGCCATGGTCGGGTTGGGTTTTGTTTAGATCAAGTTTAGCCTTAGCTACTTGCTTGTAGGCGCGCGTGCAGGATCAGCCGCCCGTCTCCTTGTCTTCGGAACCCCATTGTTGATTAAGATTCAGTTTGAAGCCTTCAATCATCTTGCAAATTCAGTGCTTGTTTCCTCGTTCTTGCTAGTTCTTCGATTGCTTGCAGGACGGGAGCCCTAGGGGCTGGTTGTCGCGCTCCACAAGATCGTGACGGCTATTGGACGTGGTGTATCGGTTGCTAAGGCGCGGTCTTGAGGGCTGTAGTCGGGCCGTGAACGTCATCTCCATCCACCAATCGAGTTATCCCCGTTTCTCATCGAAAGATCGGGCAAAAACCCTAACGGGTTCGCATCAGTTGGTAATCAGAGCAAGGTTCTTCGGTGAGAGACTTTTAATCCATTGCTGTTTTTAATTAATTTCCTATAGTCCAGAAAAGCCAAAAAAAATATAGTAGATTAGTTTTTCATAATCCTATTAAACCTTTGTGCCTTGGCTAGTACCGTTTAGTTAGGGCTTGTTGAATTTGCGTTGCTTCGGTTTGTGTCGAGTTGCTGGTCTTAGTGTCTAGTCCTTTAGAGTTTCGAGTTCTTGTCACCATCTTTACACAGCCGAGTATTACCATATCTTCTCTCTGTCGAATCTGTTGTGAAGTCCGAATTGAACTGTGGTCTTGGTCCGGATCGAGTTGAGTTCCAATCTGAGTTCCACCAACGTGATAAAAAAAAGGAAACCGAGTAGAACTCGGCAATAGGTGGAATCCGTTTGTGGTTGGTTCTGAGTGTAAACCGAGTAGAACTTGGAGTCCGCTTGTTAATATATCCTGAACTCCATCTACGTGAGTCCTTCTGTGATCCAAAAGAAAGATAACTCCATACTTTTCTTACCGGAATACTCTGTACTTTCGGGAAAAAGTGTGTGTAGCGAATTGCTCCTTTGTATTCTTTTGTTCATATAATCAGATTTTGAGGTTGCCAAAAAAAAAAGGAAAAAAAAAAAAAAGAGAAAAGATTCAAAAGAAAAGGGGCTGTTTTTCATATTGATTTTAGGTTTGTTCCACCTTGTTTTCAGGGGTGTGCTGTGGTTTTCCTTTGTGTCCAGGCTCGCGTCTCTAGCACGGTCTAGCCTAGGACCAGCATAGTACCGTCGTCGAACGTTTATTCAGCTCGCCTTTATAACTAACGTGGTGCTAGTTCGATCCTTGTTTCAGCCCACCTATAGCTCCACATACTCTACAGCTTGACAGGTCTTGTGCCGCAGCACCGATACACTTCATCCATTGCTGAAGACTTGTTGGTAGACGACCCCTCTTGTCAAGCAAGGTAAGAATTGGTAAGAACTTGTGTAACAAGTTGAGTGTGAGAGACTTGCTGTAGCTACATCCTAGTAGTTGTAGGGCTTTTATTTCTTCACTTGCCTTTCTTGTTGTCTTTGTTTTTGAACCATGACAGGGGGAGATGATGATAACGAAACACTACATACACCTCGCACTAAGGGCATCATACAACATTTTGAAAGGAAAGTGAAGCTGCACACAGAGGGACTTGATAATGACTTGCAGGTGACAAATGAAAAGCTGGGGCAGTTGGAGGCTACGCAGATTGCCACAAACAACAAGCTTACAAGTTTGGAGGAATCCGTTGCTAGTGTGGACAAAAGCCTTGCTGCTCTCCTAAGGCGATTTGATGACTTCCACACCGAAGATAAAGAGAAGCATAAAGAAGAAAAGGAGGGAGATCGAGAGCACGGTAGTCATGAAGATGACTACACTGCTGATACTGAGCATGATGATCAAGACGCTCGCTATCGACGACGCCTACGTCACAACCGTAGAGGTATGGGTGGCAACCGCCGACGCGAGGTACACAATAATGATGATGCTTTCAGTAAGATTAAATTTAAGATACCTCCTTTTGATGGTAAATATGACCCTGATGCCTACATTACTTGGGAGATTGCTGTTGATCAAAAGTTTGCATGTCATGAATTTCCTGAGACTACACGTGTTAGGGCTGCTACTAGTGAGTTTACAGATTTTGCTTCTGTTTGGTGGATAGAATATGGAAAGAAAAATCCTAATAACTTACCTAGAACTTGGGATGCGCTGAAACGAGCCATGAGAGCTAGATTTGTTCCATCTTACTATGCCCGTGATATGATAAATAAGTTGCAACCATTGAGACAAAGGTGCTAAAAGTGTAGAAGAATATTATCAGGAATTACAAACGGGTATGTTGCGTTGTAACCTAGAGGAGGATGAGGAACCGGCTATGGCTAGATTTTTGGGTGGGTTAAATCGGGAAATTCAGGACATCCTCGCTTACAAAGAATACAATAGTGTAACCCGTTTGTTTCATCTTGCTTGTAAAGCTGAAAGGGAAGTGCAGGGACGACGTGCTAGCGCAAGGACTAATATTTCTGCAGGGAAGGCTAATTCATGGCAGCAACGCATGACTACAACTCCATCTACACGTATGTCTACTCCATCATCTAGTGACAAGTCTCGAGCTGCTCCCACAAATTCAGTTGCAAAGACGATGCAAAAGCCTGCTGCGAGTACTTCATCCGTGGCATCGACGGGTAGAACAAGCAACATACAATGTCACCGGTGCAAGGGATATGGACACATGATGCGTGACTGTCCAAACAAGCGAGTTATGATTGTCAAATATGATGGTGAGTGCTCATCTGCTAGTGATTTTGATGAAGACACGCTTGCACTGCTTGCGACTGACCATGCAGAAGTAATGAAGAACAAATAGAAGAACATATTAATGCAGGTGAAGCGGACCACTATGAAAGCTTGATCGTGCAGCGAGTGCTTAGTGCACAAATGGAGAAGGCGGAGCAAAATCAGCGACATATTTTATTCCAAACAAAGTGTGTCATCAAAGAGCGTTCTTGCCGCATGATCATTGATGGAGGTAGCTGCAACAACTTGGCAAGCAGCGATATGGTGCAGAAACTTGCCCTCAACACCAAACCACACCCGCATCCCTACTACATCCAATGGCTGAACAACAGTGGTAAGGCAAAGGTAACTAGACTTGTGAGAATCAATTTTTCCATCGGATCCTACAAAGATATTGTTGAATGTGATGTTGTGCCTATGCAAGCTTGTAACATTCTGCTAGGTAGACCTTGGCAATTTGATAGAGATTCTATGCATCATGGTAGATCAAATCAGTATTCTTTTCTATACCATGATCGAAAAATTGTGCTGCATCCTATGTCCCCTGAAACTATTATGCAAACTGATGTTGCAAGGGCTACTAAAGCAAAGAGCAGAGCGAGAGCAGTAAAAATGATAAATCTGTAATTGGTAACAAAGATGAGATAAAACTGAAAGGACGTTGTATGATAGCTACCAAATCAGATATTAATGAGTTCAATGCATCCACTTCTGTTGCTTATGCTTTGATATGCAAGGATGCTTTGATTTCAATTGAGGATATGCAATGTTCTTTGCCCCCTGCTGTTGCTAACATTGCAGGAGTATTCCGATGTGTTTCAACAAGTAGGGTACCAGCGGGGCTGCCACCATTACGCGGGATTGAGCACCAAATTGATCTTATTCCTGGTGCATCTTTGCCAACCGTGCGCCATACAGGACAAACCCGGAAGAAACAAAGGAAATTCAGCGACAAGTGCAAGAACTACTGGACAAAGGTTATGTGCGAGAATCCCTTAGCCCTTGTGCTGTTCCAGTAATTTTGGTGCCTAAGAAAGATGGAACATGGCGTATGTGTGTTGATTGTAGAGCTATTAATAATATCACCATTCGATATCGACACCCTATTCCACGATTAAATGATATGCTAGATGAACTGAGTGGTGCTGTTGTGTTTTCAAAAGTTGATTTACGTAGTGGGTACCACCAGATTCGTATGAAATTGGGAGATGAATGGAAAACTGCTTTCAAAACTAAGTTCGGTTTATATGAGTGGTTAGTCATGCCTTTTGGGTTAACTAATGCACCTAGTACTTTTATGAGATTAATGAACGAGGTTTTGCGTGCTTTCATTGGGAAATTTATTGTCGTATATTTTGATGATATATTAATTTACAGCAAATCATTGGATGAACATCTTGATCATTTACGTGCTGTTTTTAATGCACTACGCGAGGCACGCTTATTTGGTAACCTTGAGAAGTGCACCTTTTGCACCGATCGAGTGTGTTTTCTTGGTTATGTTGTAACTCCACAGGGAATTGAGGTTGATCAAGCCAAGGTGGAAGCTATACAGGGATGGCCTGTCCCAAAGACTATCACCCAGGTGCGGAGTTTCCTAGGACTTGCTGGATTCTATCGCCGTTTTGTGAAGGATTTCAGCACCATTGCTGCACCATTGAATGAGCTTACCAAAAAGGGGGTGCCTTTTGAGTGGGGCAAAACACAAGAGAATTCATTCGACATGTTGAAAGATAAGTTAACTCATGCGCCTCTCCTACAACTTCCTGATTTTAATAAGACTTTTGAGCTTGAATGTGATGCTAGTGGAATTGGTCTGGGGGTTGTTGTTACAAGAGGGAAAACCTATTGCATATTTTAGTGAGAAATTGAGTGGGCCTATTCTCAATTATTCTACTTATGATAAAGAACTCTATGCTCTTGTTGTTCGAACATTAGAGACATGGCAGCATTATTTGTGGCCCAAAGAGTTTGTTATCCATTTGATCATGAATCTTTAAAACATATTCGTAGTCAAGGAAAACTGAATCGTAGGCATGCAAAATGGGTTGAATTTATTGAATCTTTTCCATTATTAAACACAAGAAAGGAAAGGAAGGAGAATATTATTGCTGATGCTTTGTCACGGAGATATACTTTGCTGAATCAACTTGATTATAAGATCTTTGGGTTAGAAACAATTAAGGACCAATATGTTCACGATGCTGATTTTAGAGACGTGTTGCTGCATTGTAAAGATGGAAAAGGATGGAACAAATTCATCGTTAGTGATGGGTTTGTGTTTAGAGCTAACAAGCTATGCATTCCAGCTAGCTCTGTTCGTTTGTTGTTGTTGCAGGAAGCACATGGAGGTGGCTTGATGGGACATTTTGGAGCAAAGAAGACCGAGGACATACTTGCTGGTCATTTCTTTTGGCCAAGGATGAAGAGAGATGTGGAGAGGTTTGTTGCTCGTTGCACAACATGTCAAAAGGCAAAGTCACGGTTAAATCCCCACGGTTTGTATCTACCTCTTCCTGTTCCTAATGCTCCTTGGGAGGATATATCTATGGATTTTGTGTTGGGATTACCAAGGACTAGGAGGGGACGTGATAGTGTGTTTGTGGTTGTTGATAGATTTTCTAAGATGGCACATTTCATACCATGTCATAAAACTGATGATGCTACAAATATTGCTGATTTGTTCTTTCGAGAAATTGTTCGCCTACATGGTGTGCCCCAACACAATTGTTTCTGATCGTGATGCTAAATTTCTTAGTCATTTTTGGAAGACTTTGTGGTTTAAATTGGGGACTAAGCTTTTATTTTCCACCACTTGTCATCCCCAAACTGATGGTCAAACTGAAGTTGTGAATAGAACTTTATCCACTATGTTAAGGGCTGTTTTAAAAAAGAATATTAAGATGTGGGAAGAATGTTTGCCTCATATTGAGTTCGCTTATAATCGTTCATTGCATTCTACTACAAAAATGTGTCCTTTCGAGATTGTCTATGGCTTCTTGCCACGTGCTCCTATTGATTTAATGCCTTTGCCAAGTTCTGAAAAAATGAATTTTGATGCTAAGCAACGTGCTGAATTGATGTTAAAATTGCATGAAGCCACTAAAGAAAACATAGAGCGCATGAATGCTAAGTACAAATGTGCTGGAGATAAAGGTAGAAAGCAATTGATTCTGGAACCTGGGGATTTGGTTTGGTTGCATTTGCGAAAAGATAGATTTCCAGAACAGAGAAAATCCAAATTGATGCCTAGAGCTGATGGCCCTTTTAAAGTGCTGCAACGGAATTAATGAGAATGCATATAAGCTTGATCTTCCTGCAGATTTTGGGGTTAGTCCCACATTTAACATTGCAGATTTGAAGCCTTATTTGGGTGAGGAAGATGAGCTTGAGTCGAGGACGACTCAAATGCAAGAAAGGGAGGATGATGAGGACATCAACACCAGCGATACATCCTCTCCGACACAACCTATAGTTGGTCCTCTTACTCGTGCTCGTGCTCGTCAAACTTATCATCAAGTGAATTCCTTGATAAGCTCTTGTCCATCTTGTTTAGACAATGGAACCGCGTACACTCTTGTTTTGATTAGGAACCGAGGAGAAGACCGAAAGGGAGAAGGACTCGCGCTAGCTGGATTCGGACTGCAGCAAAGCACCAACTTGTGACCGCCACCACGGTTGCATACGGATTCGGATTCAGGCGCTTCAGGACTGTTGGAAAGCTTATCAAGTTTACTTTCATATGAATCAAGTCCCACGTCAATATCTGTTCGGAAGCAGCGGCAATGATCCAATTACAGTCGACAGGTCTTGCTGTCCAGGGTGCTGCGTCACCTCATTTTGGGCTTATGGCCCATGTATCAAGTTGGGTCCATTAGGGACGCGTCCTAGGGTTGGAGGACGACCCCAACACTCTTTTGGTCGTCAATCCATCTACTTATATCCCTCTATAGCCGCCATGGTCGGGTTGGGTTTTGTTTAGATCAAGTTTAGCCTTAGCTACTTGCTTGTAGGCGCGCGTGCAGGATCAGCCGCCCGTCTCCTTGTCTTCGGAACCCCATTGTTGATTAAGATTCAGTTTGAAGCCTTCAATTTCATCTTGCAAATTCAGTGCTTGTTTCCTCATTCTTGCTAGTTCTTCGATTGCTTGCAGGACGGGAGCCCTAGGGGCTGGTTGTCGCGCTCCACAAGATCGTGACGGCTATTGGACGTGGTGTATCGGTTGCTAAGGCGCGGTCTTGAGGGCTGTAGTCGGGCCGTGAACGTCAACTCCATCCACCAATCGAGTTATCCCCGTTTCTCATCAAAAGATCGGGCAAAAACCCTAACGGGTTCGCATCACCCTTCACATATATATAGGCGCACGTCCAAAAGACACAAACGCCCTAACAAGAAGCACTAACTCCAAATACCCCATAGAGGTAAAAAAACCGTCCAACTCTGGTAGTTCCATCCGACGGCCACGAGCCTTCTCATCCTTTGCTTCGCCTCGACGCAAGCTCCAGGATGCCGCCACGTGCCGTCACGTCGACCACTACGTCTCCTCACCGATAGCTTCGCCGCAACGCAAGCCTCTCGGTGCCGCGCACGCGTCGACCGTTCCGCATAGGAACCTCCACCCAGTTTTGAGGCCCAAGCCGTAAACCCGCTAGCCCAGGTTTTGAGGCTCAAACCTGGAAACTGTTCAGCCTGAGTTTTGAGGGCCAAACTTGGAAACCTGCACACCCTGAGTTTTTAGGCCCAAACTCGGAAACCGTCGATGGTAGTTTTGTGAGGCTCAACTACCGAACCCGCACCGTAGACGGGATGTGGTTCGCACACCCCGACCACCGGCACCAATGCCGATGCATGTCCAGCCTCCATGTCGGGTACAACGCCTTTGCCTTCCTTCTGACTCGGCCGACGGCACTTGCGCCGCACGCAAGCCCGTGTCTGACCTCGCGGAAAGTGCCACAACAACTTCGTCTTCCTCCCGACTTGGTCGATGCATCGCATATCCCCCTTGTCCCCTGCCCGTCGATGCCACGTGCCAGCTACCACAGCTGGTCCTCCAGCCTCCTGGTCCATCGGTCCAAGCCTCACGTCCGCCCTTCACCGCTCCGGTCCATCGGCACGACACGTCCGCCGCACGGCACGACCATCCTTCACCGCTCCCGTCCGTCGGTACGACACATCTCTACTTGACCTCCACCACGCCATCGACCACTGTCTCCGAGCTCCACACCTGCACATCAACACAGCCAGAGACACATGTTGCACACGCACACCAACTCGGTAACACACACGACAACTCTACGCCACCGTTAGTCATAAACATTAAGCTCATAGCGAGATATGGACTCAACCGGAAAAAGCCTCAACCTTCCTCATAAATGTCAATCATTCATCATATGTATTCTTAGTGGGCCTGCGCGGGAAGAAAGAGTGGGAGGGAGGAAGTGGCTGGGCCAACCGGGACAGGAGTGGAGAGGGCCTTTGGGCCGCGGGCTGGGTTGGGGAGGAGGGAAGTGGTTGAGACTGATCCTTGCCTTTTTCTTTTTGTTTTTCTCTTTCTAAATTCTTTTGCAATCTCTTTTGAATTCAAATTTAAATCAGTTTGAAAACAAAACATTTTGCAAAGTTTTGAAAATATTCCCTAAGTTTTGAATAAAATTTTGTGTTTGATTTTGTAAAATTTCATAAATCTTTTATATTTCTTAAATAGAATAAAAGAGATTCGCCCTATTATGGGTTTAACAAAATTCTTTTTCACCCAATAAAAATTATGCAACGGCATGAATGCAATAAATATCTGGTTACAATTTTTCCTTCATCTAGGATTTTGGCCATTTCCTAATTAAATTTATTTAATTAAAATCAGGGTGTTACACATGGGGACTTCTCAACCATGTCACATGGGCACTTCTCAACCATGTGTTATCAAGACGTACGTACTGCACACCCACGACAGCCATTGGAATACGACGCATGCGCAAGCAGATGAAGGCACCAAGCGTGAGCAGGCAAGGAAGACCACCATTCCGAGATCCTTCGACTACTCCCTGCGGGCCATATGGCCCTTCACCCACATATAAAACACACAAAATGCACACAACTGGCCACCTCCTTGGGCTATAAAAGGAGAGGTTCAGCACCTCGTTAGATAGGGGCGAAAGAAAAAAGAGGAACCAAATACATCTCTCACACATGCACTACATTAAACAAGGTCGCACTCAGCGCACTCATAGACATGAGAGTCAGCCTCTCTGTCTCGACCAGTTTGTACTCTCCTACTACATACACGAGCACAAGCAACGCAAACGCCACAAACTAGACGTAGGGCTATTCCTGCCTGAACCAATATAAATCTATGTGTGCATCATCTCCTCCACTTGTGCTAGGACGTGAGAGGTATCTTTCCACCAGAAGATTTTCTTAATTCCTCACGAGCACATAGATTGAGTGGAAATCATTTTCATTCTCCAAACTTTCCCCTTTTCACATGATCTGAAATATCTCAAGATTTGGTTATGTTTGAGCCATGATTTCTTAGGAATAGTTTACCAACATGCTCAAGATTACCTGGTTGAAGTTTGGTTGCAAGCCCTTTTGATTTAGTCAAGATCCGATCGAATTTGGGTTTGCCACAGACTGTTTTTGTGATTTCTGTTCATCCGACAGATCATCCGCCCCGAGCCTGCCACTATAGTCGGCAACAGTGGTCACGGAGTTCAGAGCAGCACTCCTCGGCACTGTTCCCGATCAAGTGACCGACGGACAGTCCGCTAGTGACTAACAGATAGTCTGGGGTCACATTGGACGCGCTACAGTACTACCTCGGACCAGACTGTCTCACTGTTCCTTGAACGACGGATAGTCCAGGACCATGTCTAGGACAATTTGGGTCTGAAATAGATCCATTTCAAAACAGTCTATTTCTAGAGGTTTTGCCTGCAGACAGTCCGGACCTATGCTGATTTGCTGGCTTTGGGTCTTCCACTTTGCGTTTGCTTCCGACGTTTCTCTGATAGTCCCATTGTACCTCTAGAATATCTCCTAAGGTATCTAGCCACCCGTTGGCTCGATGACTAGCCGCGCTCGTGGCTTTTTTTAGGGGTCGATTTTCTGAGGCAATGGCCTCATTATTTTCAAAAGAAATTTTATGGCCCCATTCATCCTCCCCGGTCGCCGTTTCGGGCCCTTCAGAATGTGAAGAAAAAAAATACAAACACAATATTTCAGAAAAATAGCCAATGAGGCTACAAGGTGACTAGGGGCGGAGCTATACGGTAGGTATTGTTGGCACTTCTTAGCGTCGCTACTAAGAATAGAGTTTGAATCTATCCCCGACAACGGCGCTAGAAATGCTTGTTGGCACTTCGTAGTGTCGCCACTAAGAATAGGTGTAGGTCTATCCCCAGCGACGGTGCCAAAAGTGTCTTGTGGGTAAGTTCTTATGTCCATTGGATAATTCCGTAAGCGCACAGAATCTACCGCTGTAGCACTTCACCCGGGAGTATTCCAAGGTATCGTTATTTATTTATCCCAAGGGAAAGCTGCGGGATACATGGGTGTATGCCGAGTCTCTGAGTGATGAGTGATTGTCAACTGGGATGATGCGCATGTTCTTTGGCTTGTGTTGTGTAGGTGTCGAGCACGGATACAGTGATCGAGGGCAAGGTGAAGGTCAAGTAGAGACGTGCCGTGTCGATGGACCGAGAGTGGCGAAGGGCGGACGTGAGGCTTGGACTGAGGGACCGGTGGCCTGAGGATCAGCTATGGTGGCTAACAGCCTGGGACAACGATGAGCGAAGACTTGCGGTCACGGTGTTGCGCGGGTCGAGGACCTGGGGACATGTGTCGGTGGACGGGGTGCACGGGCGGTGCATCCTCTCTACGGCTCGGCTCGGTTGGTGTTTGAGCCACAGAAAACCACAGAGTAGACGGTTTCTAGGTTTGGGCCTCAAAACCTAGGCGCAGATGGTTTCCGAGTTTGGGCCACAAAACTTGGGCTGAGGACGGTTTCCAGGTTTGGGCCTCAAACCTTGGTGCTGCGGGTTTCTGAGTTTGGGCCACAAAACTCAGGCGATGGTCGGCTGGTTTCTCGGTTTGGGCCTCAAACCAGGGGTTGGCTGTGAAGGCAGGTTTCCCGGTTTGGGCCTCAAAACCGGGGGCGACATCCGGGAAAAGGACAAGCAGAGCGGTGGTGGCACGTGGCGGCAATCGGTGAGGTTGCGTCAAGGCAACGCTACCAGTTGAGCGGGCGTGGCCGTCGGATCACCACCTACCACGAGTTGGTCCAGAATAACCCTAGGGTTTAGCTGGTTCGCTCTGTAATTAGATAGGGGTAGAGTGGGAATTAGAATTAGGATAAGTAGAGGGAGTCACCCACCTCCCATCCAATCTCAGTCATTTTGCTCTTTGCCTTCTAGGTTTTCTTGCTCTCCCAATTCCCTGCTGTAGCAACTGAGATACGCAGAGAACCATACCTCTGTGTACTAGAGATTTTGAGGAAGTGAGACCGTAATCTCACTGTTGTAGCGTGTGGTAGCCACACGGTTGCACATCGATGACTTGATTCACGTTTTGTTCGTGTTCTTCGCGTTCTTCGTTTCTCCGCGTTTTTCCCGTCACTCGATCTCCCTCTCTACTCACTGCGTCTTTGCGAAATCCGTTTGAATCAACTTGTTCTTTATAGTGAGGAGATCATTTCCACCGAAGGAATTCATCTATCTCCTCACGAACAAGTAGATCGGGTCGATTTCGTTTTCATGGCGCTTTTTCGTTTATACTCCTTCCCTTATGATTTCCCGGTGATTGAGTTGATTTGAGCGGATGATTTCTTGAGGATAGTCTCCTAACTACGTCGTGATCATCTTCTCCAAGTTTGGGAAAGTGGGATTGAGTCTTGATTTGGATTTGTGAGGATTCGTGTGAGGGGCGACCGAAATCGCCCTCTCTGTTCATCCGCGGACAGTCCGCCACTGCTACCGCGGACAGTCCGCGTGTCGGGGTCGGTCAGACCAGTGGACTGACTCCGCACTGTTGGACAAGTTCTTTTTCAACCGCAGACAGTCCGCCGTTGGAGTTCGCGGACAATCCGGGAACGTCCAGGGGACTTGCAACAACTGTGTTGTTTTGCGTTTTTAGCCGGCGGACAGTCCAGGATCGGCTGGCAGACAGTCCGCAGTAGCCGCGGACAGTCCAGGACCTCAGGGCCGGACAGTCCGGGATTTGGCTGAAGCCTCCGGTTTAGTTCGCTAGCTCTCCCGGCTTCTTCGCTTGGTTTTCGGACATCTCGTTTGGCACTAGAGTTGACCAAGGAACCTCTCTAGGTATCTTTGCTTCTTGATAGCATCGGTATTTGGGGATTTCTCGACGTAGCCGTCTATCTACGTTCGGGACTTGGTTCTTGAGAGTTGAACTTGTGCCAATGCTTTTGGCGTTTGGATTGCTATCGCTTTGTGGTACTCGCTACCTCGCTATGATCCTAGGGATCATCCACCCTCTTCCATGGGTCGTGGGCATCACGGTTTCGATCGAAGTTTTTGGGCGTTGATTTTGGGGCAAAGGCCGAAGTTTGAGAGAAATTTTTGAGCTCCCATTCACCCCCCTCTGGTCGCCTTGCTATTGCATTCTCGGTCCTTCAATTGGTATCGAAGCGGGTTAAGGATCTTCCACCTTAGCCGTTCCAGATCCACCGAAGGCGACATGGATCGCGGCGTGGGCAAACCGCCATTTTTCGATGGGACGAACTATGCGTATTGGAAGATACGCATGTCGGCCTATCTGCAGAGTAGTGGTGCTTCCATTTGGGATATTTGCAACTCTGCTGATTACGTGGTCTTGGCTGCTCGTGTGACTCAGCATCAGATCGATGAGCACGATGCCAATAGCCGAGCTCGTAATGCTCTTTTCTCCTGTTTGAGCATGTCCGAGTTTGATCGCGTTTCTCACCTCGCTACGGCTCGGGAGATTTGGGCTACCCTCATGTGTTTCCATGAGGGAACCACTCAAGTCAAAACCCGTCTCTATGAGTCGTTCAAGCGAGAGTATGAGAACTTTCGACATATGCCTGGCGAGAGCATAGAAAGTTTATTCGCTCGCTTTCAGGTGATTGTCAACAGGATGAGGGCTAACAAGGAGCTGTTGCCTTTCGATGATCATGAGAGAGCTTTGAAGCTTTTGCATACTCTTGATCGGTCGGTGTGGGACTCGAAGGTTCAGGCGATCATCGAATCACCTAACTATGAGACCCTCACATGCGATGAGCCCTTTAGTAAGCTCAAGTCCAGTGAGATTGACGCCATGGCGAGGGCTTCTTATGAAAATCCTTCTGGCCCGTCAATGGCTTTGGTTTTTGGCTCTTCTGCTAACCCCTCTGGAGGCTTTGCACTTAACTCTCTTCTTTCTGTCATAGAGGAGAAGCTGGAGTTCATGGGGGATGTCGAGTTGGCTTTGCTCGCCAACCGGTTCTCGCGGTTTCACAACAACCGCATGAACCGTCGCCGCAGAGGAGGACGCTCGGGATGTTTCGAGTGCGGCGACCCCAACCACTTCATCGCCAATTGCCCGAAGAAGAAAAGCAGACCTTTGGCAAGGCGGATCATGGGCACAAGTACAACTCCAGCAAGCGTAAGGAGAAGTACGTCCCCGTGAAGCACAAGCGAAGGGCGGCTTCAACAAGGAGTACATCAAGACGAAGTACTTGGAGAAGGCCCAGGCTGAGCAGTGTGCGTTCTTCGCCACGCTCAGCGATGTCGACGACTCGGATGACGACTCCGCTTCCTCAAGCGACGACGAGTCCGAGAAGAAGAGAGGATCGAGGACAAGCTGAATGGCCTCTACTTCTTCTTCGCCGCCGACGACGACTTCTGCACCATGGCCCTCGGCAAGGGGTCGACGGCGAGCTGGAGGACACCCCTCGGAACGACGACGACGATGACGACACCTCCCAGGTATCTCAGACCCCCGACGAGCTTTCTGCTGAGGTCGAGAAACTTACTGCCGCGCTCCTTCCGCGCTCCTAGTCAGATAAGTTGCTTAGGCGTGCTGCTAGAGAGCGCAAGGAGTTTAGGCAGAAGTGGGAGGATACGGTGAAGGAACTTGAGTTTGCCAAGTCCACCGTAGTCGTGTCTGAGGAGGTTGAGTGCGAGATGTGCACCACACACATGACTGATCTTCTCACTTTGAGAAGCAAGTATGCTGTGTTGGTAGGAGAAGTGGATGAGCTGAAGGCTAGATCCTCGGTGTTGGGTGCGTGCAAGTCCTGTGCGGGCTTGCAATCCGAGTTGGCAGAGAAGAATTCCAAGATTGTGTCTGTTGAGAAGGCCAGCTCGGATAGCACGTGTGTGACTAGGTGCGTTCTTTGTGAAGGTTTGGAGATGGAGATCGCTAATGTGAAGCATGACAAGATGCAAACCGAGGAGGAAAACACATACCTTCGGACCATCTTGTCATGGGTGTCGAGTGGTGAGCCGCAGCTTAGGATGATGATCTCCCAGTTCAAGCATGCTGCTGGAGGTCCAGGTGTAGGCTTTGCTCAGGGTGTTGAGTGCGCTTCATCTTTTGGCAAGATTGGAGAGTCGAGTGGTCTAAACCCGAGTGAGAAGCCCAACTCCACCACTACTCCCAAGCTTACTATGATACCACCCAGATAGCCGCTAAAGCCTAACACCATGGATGGTGTGTTTGTGGAACCTCCGAGAGCTCCACCCAAGAACAATCATGGGCTCCAAACCAAACCATCTCAAGAACAAGCTGGACACCATGCCACCCATCCAAGAGGAGCTTATGCCACAGAAGGGCAAAGTGATCCACACCCACTACCGTGAGTACCAACAACCCCCTTTGAGAGCGGTGAGGTACCATTGTGAGCATTATGGGAGAAATGGACACTTGAGTGAGTTTTGCTTTCGGCGCAAGAGAGAGGCGCGTCGTGCAAAGGAGATGAACAACATGGACATGTACCATCCTTTCCATGATGTACATGTGCCGAATGTTCAGAGGTGTGCTGCTAGGCCTAGAGGTCCAAAACCTCATGTTCCTAGGCCTAGCCGCGAAGAGAACGTGCCCGACGGGAGCCTACAGTTGTAGGCTATGGACCCCATGGCGGTGGCTTTGTAGTTGAGCGTTTTCCCCCATCGCGTTTTGAGTATCGCGATGGACGCTCCTCCCTTAGCGGACCACGTTTTCCTCTACGTGGTGATCGCTGTTCTCGTAGGCGTGCTAGGAATGGTTTTTCTGCTAACCGTTCTTTTGAGCAGCCGGCCCAGCACTGGTATAATTCCCATTTTACTCACCCTAGTGTTGGACCGTATGCTCACCCTATGTCTTTTTATTGATGTAGGTAAAACGATTGGAGAACGTTTGGTTGGTGGATTCCGGTTGCTCGAGGCACATGACCGAAAACGCCTAGTGGTTCTCTAGTCTTAGTCCGGCCACCGGAAAGGAGTTTATCACCTTCGGCGACAACAGCAAAAGTAAGGTGTAGTCTCGTGGGTCGGTGCGAGTTAATGAGCACTTTGTGTTGCGCGATGTTTGCTCTTGTTTCTAACTTGCATTTTAACCTTCTTTCTGTTTCGCAACTTTTCGATGATGACTATGCGATTCGTTTTAAACCGAATCTCAGTCGCATTTTGGATCCTCAGGGCAATCTTGTTTGTGTGATTTCGCCCTTTGGAAAGTCTTTCGTGCGGATTTCTCGGAGTCATTTGGAATTTCTCATTGTCTTTTGGCTGGACCTTCCTCCTCTGATCTCTGGAAGTGGCATAGGAGACTCGGTCACCTGAGCTTCGACTTGCTTGCAAGACTTAGTTCACTTGGCCTAATCCGAGGATTGCCCAAGTTGTCCATGGAGAAGGATCTTGTTTGCCATTCTTGTAGACATGGGAAGATGGTCGCCGCTCCCCACCATCCAGTGATTCAGGGCATGACCAAGCACCCTGGAGAGCTTTTGCACATGGACCTTGTTGGTCCGGCTCGGTGAGCTCGGTTGGGGGGAAGTGGTACGTGCTTGTTGTTGTCGACGATTTTTTGAGATATTCGTGGGTCTTCTTTTTAGCTGAGAAGACCGAGACTTTCTCCTTTGCTCGCAATCTGATTTTGCGTCTTCAGAATGGGTTCCCTATGAACTCAATACGAGCAATTCGGAGTGATAATGGTTCCGAATTCAAGAATTTGGATTTTGAGAAGTTTTGTGACTCTTTGGGTTTAGACCATCAGTTTTCTTCTCCCTATACACCGCCTCAAAATGGTGTTGTAGAAAGGAAGAATCGGACCCTTGTAGAGATGGCCAGGACGATGCTCGATGAGCATAGGACTCCTAGGCGATATTGGGCTGAGGCTATGAGCACTGCATGCTACATTTCCAATCGCATTTTTCTCTGAGCTTTCTTGAAAAAGACTTCTTATGAGTTGCGTTTTGGAAAACTGCCCAAGGTGAGTTATTTAGAGTCTTTGGTTGCCACTATTTTATACTCAAGAAAGGCAACCTGGACAAATTTGAGTCTCGTTCTTCCGACGGTGTATTTTTGGGTTATGGCACTCACACTCGCGCATATCGTGTGCTTAACCTTGATACTAACCGAGTCATGGAGACATCAGATGTCACCTTCGATGAGACCATGGTTTGTCCTTCTTCTCGTTTTGAGCGTGCAGGTGATCATGAGGTTGGTGAGCCTCTTTTTGATGACGAGGACGAAGGTGCTGAAGAGATGGATGATCCAGCACCTCCTCCACCTGCTGTGCCGCAAAGAGCGGCTTCTACTATGACTCACAGCCCCGATCCTTCTTCCTCGATGACTTGGGGGCCATGGGATCCGCCACCTCGAGCGGTACCATTTGTACCTGGGGAGGCACCAGCTGCTGTTGAGGGGGAGGCTACTTCAGCTCGGGAGGCGCCATGACACATCCAGCGCCAACACCCGCCTCAACAGATGATCGGCAGCATCGGCGAACGTGTCACTCAGTCAAGGTCACAACAAATCTCTCACTTTGCTCATTCTGCATTTGTTGTTGATTTTGAACCCCGAGATGTTGGACATGCTTTGATGGATCCGGATTGGGTAAATGCCATGCATGAGGAGTTAGAAAACTTTGAGAGAAATCGGGTTTGGGTCCTTGTTCCTCTTCCTCCTGAGTGTCATCCTATTAGGACAAAATGGGTTTTCAAAAACAAACAAGGAGAAGATGGCCATGTTGTGAGAAACAAGGCCAGACTTGTAGCCCAGGGGTACAGTCAGAAGGAGGGGATAGACTATGAGGAGACTTTTGCTCCTGTAGCTCGTTTGGAGGCATTAGGATACTCTTGGCTTTTGCTGCATCCAAAGGTTTAAACTTTTTCAAATGGATGTCAAGAGTGCCTTCTTAAACGGCTACATAGAAGAGGAGTGTATGTGAAACACCCCCCGGTTTCGAAAATCCAAGTTTCCAACCAAGTTTTTTAACTCCACAAAGTCTTGTATGGTTTGAAACAAGCCCTAGAGCCTGGTAATGTGTTGACACTCCTAATGGATGAATCACTAAGAAAGCACTAAAAAGAGTGTACGGGACACTACTAACTCCACTTAACGTCAAGTTGTCATCCCCAACATGAAGCTAGCAATGTAAATATATCAGGGCACTGGATTTAAAGATAGATATTTACCCGCAAGCGCACAGATAACATACCGTTGTAGAAGCATTTCACCCAAGCTAGTCTCAGGTATCGTTATTTTATTTAGCCTAGAGACTAATCAATTCAAGATATGATGGCATTGTAAGGACTTAACAGCATTTAATATGGCACACTTATAATAAGACTGATAACACACTAATTACTTCAAACAGGAATCAGGTTACAGAGTAAATGATATGATAAATAATTGATAAAGGATAACAGAGATCAGATCAATCAAGGATAAACTTAGAACAGTACTACCTAGCAAGTGATGATTAGAACAGGTATTAATAAGAAACATTCCTAAGTTATTCTAATTACAAGTCATAGCATACATTGATTAGTGCAATTATATTTGGCAATCATTGGCTAGGTCACATCATATTTATAATCAAGAGGCAACTCCATAGTAAAAGTGTCAAACAAGTAACCCTTAACCATGAGTTAACTGAGCCATACTGAACACTATATTCGGGAGGTGGAATACAGAGGACTCAACAGGTCTGTCACACCCGCGATCTACCACTCTATCCGGAACATAGGACGCATTCGCAGATAAATAATGTATAGGCACCACGCCTACACAGCATCTATCACCCACCCGTTGTACTTTAAGATGAGCGCTATACGAACATGAGTATAAACATAAAGATGAACTATCTATGCCAAATATATAATCAAAGCAGACTATAAGCATTATAACTAAGAATATAATCATTGATGTCTTAATCATATCAATTGTATTGCTATCTAGAACACAATGATGAACAATAAGGTGAATTAGATCATCGAGAAGAACTAAAGTACGAACTAGAACAAAGATTATGAACTAGACGATGAACATGAACTAGACGATGAAATATGAAGAACAATGATGAACTAGAAGAGCAATTATGAAATAGATCCATAATGTTAATACAAGAGAGAAGATCTTGGGTTTACCGAGCCTTCTCGTGACTAGATCAGGAATCCAAGCGAAGCTTGCCTCCTCTAATCCTATTCTATCTACTAATCTAGGTAGATGAAGTTCTAGGGCTTCCGATTGATCTCCTTCTGAAGCTCTGATTGATGATGTCTAATGATCAAACCCTGATTGATTGCTGAAGAGGGGGGTCAGGGGCTGTTTATATAGCCCTGGGCGATGAACCGTGGCCCTTGGATCAAACCGACTCAAGGTACGGCCGAGATGCATCCTAAAGGTCGGTGGAGATAGATAGCTGAAGAGACAGAGGGCCCAGCGGGCCCAGGGGACGCCGGTCGACCCGTCCCACCAGTCGGCCTCTCGCGGTGGTCGACCTCCTGGTGTCTTCTTGCGTCCTCTGGAGTCTTCTAGAATAATCCTTACGTGGTGGTTGCGTTATCTCCCGTCGGTTTCCTTCTATGGGAAGCTATCGGTGCTGATTTCCTGGTTTAGTTCCTGCAGAATCATAACTCACCAAAACTCGGAATATTGTCAGTTGAAACCCTAAACCTTTGTTGGTGATCAAATTCTTCCCTTTTCATATTTATTTATCCCTTAATTATGATAGATAACCAGTGTCAACAACTCCCCCAAGCTTACCTTTTGCTAGTCCCTTAGCAAATATTTATGATGAATCAGGAACTGCTACTATGCCTTCACACTTTTAAGGGTTCATATGTTCAAACAAAAATCTTCCCTTGGTTCAGAGTTAACTATTCTGACTTTCTCATATTACCTTTAACTATGGAGCTTTTGCCTTCACCTGGGTCCTTAAACGATTGAAAGATAGAACAATCAAGTTAAGCACTGTATCTCTAACTCTTTGATCAACCTTCATTCTGGAGTTTGAATATTTTCAAAATAAAAATCAGAGATTCCTTGTATGACACTCTCAAATCGCTCTTTATATTTTATGATTCCTCACTGATGCAATTTTCTTCCTTCTATGGATATATATATCTGGAGCTTTAAGAAGTAAAAAGCATATCTTACCAAGTCAAAGTTCAAAGTTTAGGAAGAAAGATGTCATACTCATAGATCAAGACTTTAGAACATTTGAAATTTGTCATCTCTTGCTGGCATATTGTAATTAGAGGGACCATGGGCTATCATTCTTTTTCTCATACTTTATCATAACTCTTTTTCTCTTCTCTTTCTTTTTTCTTTGAGGTAGTCGGACACTTGTCCCTTTTTATTTCCTCCTTATCATATTTTTGCATAGCCCATGCCTCTAACACAATACTACTTCGGAAGAGTGAATCTTTTAATAAAACATTCTTGATCTCTAGAGCATGATAAATTTCTCAACCATAACTAAAAACTTAGAACAAAGTAAGTAGCCTTATCTTAAGATCATATTAATGGCTCTGGGTAGGAATTCATGTTATGTCATACAGGATCTCATCATGTATTAATCTTTTAAAGTGTAAATCTCCAGAACTCTAGTATCTCTAGGAATTAGATAAACAGCAGCTCAACCTTTTATATCATATCTCACAATTATCTAGACTTTAGATCAGGTATTTGCCATCCACAGGTTTTAGGTTCAGAGTTTATTCAGAACAACTTTGTCTAAAACTCAAGAAAATTAAATTCGAATAGTAGGTACTTAGAAAAGCAGAGCAATTGTTCATCGTTTTTATCATGAACAAAATTAAGTTTTATCCACCTAGACATTTATTATTATAATATCTTTATTTGGTTTTGTAAAAGTTATTCATCTTTTTAGGGGTTCTATATTTATTGACCTGATCTAACTAAATCGAACTAATAGTATAGATAAAAAACCGTGATACTTATCGTGATAACTGAGGGTGCTCTCCCCCAAGCTGGATCTTGATGTATTCTTTTTCCAGAAGACGAGTAGACTGTTAGTGATTCTTGAGTCCTTCTCTTCTTCTCTTCCTGCTGAATTCAAAGATAGACAACACAACTATGGAACTTGATTAAGCGTTAGTAATAAATATTCCTCCATTTGTCTAGTTGTCTTAAAGCTCTTAAGAGATTGTCTACTCTTAAGATTATTTATATTTCTTTCCACTAAGCAGAGTTTCAGCAGTGTTCCATAGTATCTCTTTTTAGATTTTTTGTTTTATAGATGTGTGCAATACAAAGTAAATATGCAAATGTATAGTTTTATTTTTATGCCTCCACAGAAAGTATACTACTCTCATGGGGCTTAGAGTTTCCATATTTTTTATTTTGTTTTCTAATGCAGATATAATTGCTAAGAAGTAAATATGATACTAATAGTAAAATGATCATGCTTAATTATGCAATGATGAATTTAATGCTAGTGATTATGGATAACTACCGAGTTACCTTCGGCGAGGATTCGACGTTTATAGTCTATCGAACAAGACTCCTTGTATGCTCTTTATTCTTCCTTGGGTGCATCAGCAGATCCTGAGGAGGACCTCGATGATTGCACGTCAGTAGAACTCTCTTTCTTTTCCATACTTGTTTAACTGGTGGTCTTGTCTCCTTTACTTCTTCGTCCTTTGTTTCCTTTAATAGGATATCTTCACTCCTGGTAACTTCTCCTTCATAGTCAGCCCATCCATCCTTGATTTGTCGATTCTTGTTGTTGGGATGTGCGGCGTCTCCTCCTTGAGTGGTTCTTCTTTTCCTGTCCATTAGTGGCATAACTATTGAAATAACAACGTACCTTCTCTCTGAAGAACTGGAAGTGGATCTCTCCAGATCTCATGTAGATGATGGCGCCAGTGGTGTTGAGGAAGGGTCTTCCTAGGATGATGTGAATGTCGTTTTCCTTTCCATGTCTAGTACTAAGAAGTCGGTGGGAACATAGTGGTCTTTAATTTGGATCATCACGTCCTTTACTATTCCCTCCGGAAATCGATAAGTTTGGTCCGCCATCTGTAGCTGCACATATGTTTGATACATAGGTCTATTTTTATATAAGTGCTCATATGTTACCTTAGACATTATATTGACACTTGAGCCGATGTCGCAGAACGTCTTGTGGAATGTACTTCCTTCGATCTTGCAATCGATGGTGGGTACGCCTGGGTCATCTCTCTTGGCGAGGTATGGTGATGCAAGAAGGTGGTCGTGTTCTGTTTGGACAGAGTTGACCATCCATACTGTGTCTTGATGTGGTTGTGTAGCCTTGTTCTTCCTCCTTCTGTTCCTATTCTTCTTCTTTGATGATATGATGTTTGCATCTTCGTAGGGCATCTGAGGGTGGACTTTGGTAGTGAGTGTACGTCTCTTGAAACTGAATCTTTCTTTGTTGCCTGTGATTGTGAAACAGATCTTGGCGCTGTCCGCGTAGATGATGGCTTTCGTTGAGCTTAGGAACGGGCGTCCAAGAATGATGGGTGCTCTTTGTCTCCACCTGTTTCAATGATCATAAAGTCTGCACACACATACGAGCGTCCCACTCGTACACAGATATCTTCTAGAATTCCAATGGGTAGCACAGTGTCTGATCTGCGAGCTGCAAACACATAGTTGTATATAATAGAGGTGCACCATGTATTTGTTCGTATATTACCCTGGCATAATGTTGACGCTTGCTCCAAGGTCACAGACTGCTTCTTCAAAACTGTGAGGTCCAATATGAATTGGAATCACAGGTCTCCTTTCTTTGGGGGCAATGGAGTCATCCATCCATTCTCTTGAAGGTCTAGGTATGAGGTGTCCTGCATCAAAGATGTCTACAAGATTTGCAGTTTCTAGCTCTTTTGGACTTCCTGGAATCTTACCTTTTTCAGCCATAGGGACTGAAGCTGCTAACTGAGATAACTGAGATTCTATCATTTTATTAAAGCCATGTTGATTCTTTATAGCAGAAGTAAAGCTATCCTTCTTATATATTTTCAAGCAGTTTATCATTGGAAGCTATCTTCTTAGACATATTATCAATAATTTTATTTTGATTGGATATCATCTCTCTCAAAGGTGGTTGATTAAAAGTATTACCTTGGTAGTTACCTGAGTAGTTACCTGAGTAATTAGGCCTTGATTGCTGGTTCCATCCTTGAGTTTGTTGAGGACGATAGTTGGTGTTGTTGTTGATGTACTTTGCATCCTCTTGAATCTCAGGGCAGTTGCTCCCTGAATGACCAGTGCCTCCACACTCTTCACATGTCATGCGAGATTCGTAGATTTGCTTGACGTCTTCTCTCTTGGGAGTGTGTTCATCGAACTTCTTCATGAGTAGGTCAAGTTTGGCAGACAACATGTCTACTTCCTTTAGTTGATGTATTCCTCCCCTCTTGCGGCTGAGAGCGTTCCTCGTTCCAACCTTGGTTAGAGGCCATCTTCTCTATGAGTGTAGTGTTGCATTGTTGATTGTGAGTGATAAGAATGATCCTCCAGCAGCGGCATCCACATTCTCACGGGTACTTGAAGTGAGCCCGTGGTAGAAGGTCTGCATGAGTAGCCAATTCTCCATCCCATGGTGAGGGCATTCTGATATGTAGTCTTGAAAGCGTTCCCAGCTTCTGGGATTGATTCTTCATGTTGTTGCTGGAAAGTTGAAATCTTGGCACGGAGGGCATTCGTCTTGCCCACTGGAAAGAACTTTGCTAGGAAGGCAGTTGAACAGATCCCACGAGGTGTTTTATCTTTGTTGGCGTAGAACCATTGTTTTGCTTTTCCAAGAGTGAGAATGGGAACAAGCGAAGTAGAATGGCGTCCCTTTCACTCCTTTGATGGTGAAAGTGCTACAAATCTCCAGAAAGTGTTGGAGATGAGCGCTTGCGTCTTCATGTGCCTTTCCGCAAAACTGATTAGCTTGCACCATGTTGATCAAAGCTGGCTTGAGTTCAAATCCGTTGTCTCCCACATTGACTGTTGGTCCAGTCCTGATGTTCGCAGTGGTTGGTGCAGAGAACTCGCGGAGTGTCTTGTCGGCCATGGTGTCCAACACTGGTGTTAAGCTTCTTCTTATCTGGCTAACTTCTGGTAGTGGTGCTGAGGGTCTCTTAAGTTTGCGTCTAGTTTTCCTTAGTAAAGCTTCGGATCCTCAATGTAGTTTTCGGAAGTTGGAAACCAGTCATACATCACCCTGCATAAGATATAAAAGATAAACAAAGCCAGGGTAAGTCTGTTTGAGTAAAAGTAAATAATCAGTGCATTATCACATGTGTGTAAGTAAAATGATATGTTCTAGCTACCGTTCTAATGCTGCTAATGCAATGTCCTATCAGTGTTCATAAAGATTTTAATGAAAAACTAGGTACCATCCCTAATTGAATTGATGTGTTCCCCGGCAACGGCGCCAGAATGCTTGTTGACACTCCTTAATGGAATGAATCACTAATAAAGAAGAAGCACTAAAGAGTGTACGGGACACTACTAACTCCACTTAACGTCAAGTTGTCATCCCCAACATGAAGCTAGCAATGTAAATATATCAGGGCACTGGATTTAAAGATAGATATTTACCCGCAAGCGCACAGATAAACATACCCGTTGTAGAAGCATTTCACCCAAGCTAGTCTCAGGTATCGTTATTTATATTTAGCCTAGAGACTAATCAATTCAAGATATGATGGCATTGTAAGGACTTAACAGCATTTAATATGGCACACTTATAATAAGACTGATAACACACTAATTACTTCAAACAGGAATCAGGTTACAGAGTAAATGATATGATAAATAATTGATAAAGGATAACAGAGATCAGATCAATCAAGGATAAACTTAGAACAGTACTACCTAGCAAGTGATGATTAGAACAGGATTAATAAGAAACATTCCTAAGTTATTCTAATTACAAGTCATAGCATACATTGATTAGTGCAATTATATTGGCAATCATTGGCTAGGTCACATCATATTTATAATCAAGAGGCAACTCCATAGTAAAAGTGTCAAACAAAGTAACCCTTAAACCATGAGTTAACTGAGCCATACTGAACACTATATTCGGGAGGTGGAATACAGAGGACTCAACAGGTCTGTCACACCCGCGATCTACCACTCTATCCGGAACATAGGACGCATTCGCAGATAAATAATGTATAGGCACCACGCCTACACAGCATCTATCACCCACCCGTTGTACTTTAAGATGAGCGCTATACGAACATGAGTATAAACATAAAGATGAACTATCTATGCCAAATATATAATCAAAGCAGACTATAAGCATTATAACTAAGAATATAATCATTGATGTCTTAATCATATCAATTGTATTGCTATCTAGAACACAATGATGAACAATAAGGTGAATTAGATCATCGAGAAGAACTAAAGTACGAACTAGAAAACAAGATTATGAACTAGACGATGAACATGAACTAGACGATGAACTATGAAGAACAATGATGAACTAGAAGAGCAATTATGAAATAGATCCATAATGTTAATACAAGAGAGAAGATCTTGGGTTTACCGAGCCTTCTCGTGACTAGATCAGGAATCCAAGCGAAGCTTGCCTCCTCTAATCCTATTCTATCTACTAATCTAGGTAGATGAAGTTCTAGGGCTTCCGATTGATCTCCTTCTGAAGCTCTGATTGATGATGTCTAATGATCAAACCCTGATTGATTGCTGAAGAGGGGGTCAAGGGCTGTTTATATAGCCCTGGGCGATGAACCGTGGCCCTTGGATCAAACCGACTCAAGGTACGGCCGAGATGCATCCTAAAGGTCGGTGGAGATAGCTTGCAGAGGACGGAACCCAGCGGGCCCAGGGGGCGACCGGTCGGTCCCACCAGTCGGCCTCTCGCGGTGGTCGACCTCCTGGTGTCTTCTTGCGTCCTCTGGAGTCTTCTAGAATAATCCTTACGGTGGTTGCGTTATCTCCCGTCGGTTTCCTTCTATGGGAAGCTATCGGTGCTGATTTCCTGGTTTAGTCCCTGCAGAATCATAACTCACCAAAACTCATGGAATATTGTCAGTTGAAACCCTAAACCTTTGTTGGTGATCAAATTCTTGCCCTTTTCATATTTATTTATCCTTAATTATGATAGATAACCAGTGTCAACAACTCCCCCAGCTTACCTTGCTAGTCCCTAGCAATATTTATGATGAATCAGGAACTGCTACTATGCTTCACACTTTAGGGTTCATATGTTCAAACAAAATCTTCCTTGGTTCAGAGTTAACTATTCTGACTTTCTCATATTTCTTTAACTATGGAGCTTTTGCCTTCACCTGGGTCCTTAAACGATTGAAAGATAGAACAATCAAGTTAAGCACTGTATCTCTAACTCTTTGATCAACCTTCATTCTGGAGTTTTGAATATATTTTAAAATAAAAATCAGAGATTCCATTGTATGACACTCTCAAATCGCTCTTTTATATTTATGATTCCTCACTGATGCATTTTCTTCCTTCTATGGATATATATATCTGGAGCTTTAAGAAGTAAAAAGCATATCTTACCAAGTCAAAGTTCAAAGTTTAGGAAGAAAGAAGATCATACTCATAGATCAAGACTTGAGAACATTTGAAATTTGTCATCTCTTGCTGGCATATTGTAATTAGAGGGACCATGGGCTATCATTCTTTTCTCATATTTTATCATAAATCTTTTTCTCTGTCTCTTTCCCCCTTTTTTTCTTTTGAGGTAGTCGGACACTTGTCCCTTTTTATTCCCTCTTATCATATTTTTGCATAGCCCATGCCTCTAACACAATACTACTTCGGAAGAGTGAATCTTTAATAAAACATTCTTGATCTCTAGAGCATGATAAATTTCTCAACCATAACTAAAAACTTAGAACAAAGTAAGTAGCCTTATCTTAAGATCATATTAATGGCTCTGGGTAGGAATTCATGTTATGTCATACAGGATCTCATCATGTATTTAATCTTTTTAAAGTGTAAATCTCCAGAACTCTAGTATCTCTAGGAATTAGATAAACAGCAGCTCAAACCTTTTTATATCATATCTCACAATTATCTAGACTTTAGATCAGGTATTTGCCATCCACAGGTTTTAGGTTCAGAGTTTATTCAGAACAACTTTGTCTAAAACTCAAGAAAATTAAATTCGAATAGTAGGTACTTAGAAAAGGCAGAGCAATTGTTCAGTTTTATCATGAACAAAATTAAGTTTTATCCACCTAGACATTTATTATTATTTAATATCTTTATTTGGTTTTGTAAAAGTTATTCATCTTTTAGGGGTTTCTATATTTATTGACCTGATCTAACTAATCGAACTAATAGTAATAGATAAAAAACCGTGATACTTATCGTGATAACTGAGGGTGCTCTCCCCAAGCTGGATCTTGATGTATTCTTTTTCCAGAAGACGAGTAGACGTTAGTGATTTCTTGAGTCCTTCTCTTCTTCTCTTCCTGCTGAATTCAAAGATAGACAACACAACTAAGGAACTTGATTAAGTGTTAGTAATAGTAATAAATATTCTCAATTGTCTAGTTGTCTCAAAACTCTTAAGATTATTATATTCTTTCTTTCCACTAAGCAGAGGTTTCAGCAGTGTTCCATAGTATCTCTTTTAGATTTTTTGTTTTTATAGATGTGTGCAATACAAAAGTAAATATGCAAATGTATAGTTTTTATTTTTATTCCTCCACAGAAAGTATACTACTCTCATGGGGCTTAGAGTTTCCATATTTTTTATTTTTGTTTTCTAATGCAGATATAATTGCTAAGAAGTAAATATGATACTAATAGTAAAATGATCATGCTTAATTATGCAATGATGAATTAATGCTAGTGATTATGGATAACTACCGAGTTACCTTTCGGCGAGGATTCGACGTTTATAGTCTATCGAACAAGACTCCTTGTATGCTTTTATTCTTCCTTGGGTGCATCAGCAGATCCTGAGGAGGACCTCGATGATTGCACGTCAGTAGAACTCTCTTTCTTTTTCCATACTTGTTTAACTGGTGGTCTTGTCTCCTTTACTTCTTCGTCCTTTGTTTCCTTTAATAGGATATCTTCACTCCTGGTAACTTCTCCTTCATAGTCAGCCCATCCATCCTTGATTTGTTGATTCTTGTTGTGTTGGGATGTGCGGCGTCTCCTCCTTGAGTGGTTCTTCTTTTCCTGTCCATTAGTGTCATAACTATTGAATAACAACGTACCTTCTCTCTGAAGAACTGGAAGTGGATCTCTCCAGATCTCATGTAGATGATGGCGCCAGTGGTGTTGAGGAAGGGTCTTCCTAGGATGATGTGAATGTCGTTTCCTTTCCCATGTCTAGTACTAAGAAGTCGGTGGGAACATAGTGGTCTTTAATTTGGATCATCACGTCCTTTACTATTCCCTCCAGAAATCGATAAGTTTGGTCCGCCATCTGTAGCTGCACATATGTTTGATACATAGGTCTATTTTTATATAAGTGCTCATATGTTACCTTAGACATTATATTGACACTTGAGCCGATGTCGCAGAACGTCTTGTGGAATGTACTTCCTTCGATCTTGCAATCGGTGGGGTACGCCTGGGTCATCTCTCTTGGCGAGGTATGGTGATGCAAGAAGGTGGTCGTGTTCTGTTTGGACAGAGTTGACCATCCATACTGTGTCTTGATGTGGTTGTGTAGCCTTGTTCTTCCTCCTTCTGTTCCTATTCTTCTTCTTTGATGATATGATGTTTGCATCTTCGTAGGGCATCTGAGGGTGGACTTTGGTAGTGAGTGTACGTCTCTTGAAACTGAATCTTTCTTTGTTGCATGTGATTGTGAAACAGATCTTGGCGCTGTCCGCGTAGATGATGGCTTCGTTGAGCTTAGGAACGGGCGTCCAAGAATGATGGGTGCTCTTTTGTCTCCACCTATTTCAATGATCATAAAGTCTGCACACACATACGAGCGTCTCACTCGTACACAGATATCTTCTAGAATTCCCAATGGGTAGCACAATGTCTGATCTGCGAGCTGCAAACACATAGTTGTATATAATGAGGTGCACCATGTATTTGTTCGTATATTACCTTGGCATAATGTTGACGCTTGCTCCAAGGTCAGACTGCTTCTTCAAAACTGTGAGGTCCAATATGAATTGGAAACACAGGTCTCCCTTCTTTGGGCAATGGAGTCATCCATCCATTCTCTTGAAGGTCTAGGTATGAGGTGTCCTGCATCAAAGATGTCTACAAGATTTGCAGTTTCTAGCTCTTTTGGACTTCCTGGAATCTTACCTTTTTCAGCCATAGGGACTGAAGCTGCTAACTGAGATAACTGAGATTCTATCATTTTATTAAAGCCATGTTGATTCTTTATAGTACAAGTAAACTATCCTAGTATTAATATTTCAAGCAGTTTATCATTGGAAGCTATCTCCTTAGACATATTATCAATAATTTTATTTTGATTGGATATCATCTCTCTCAAAGGTGGTTGATTAAAGTATTACCTTGGTAGTTACCTGAATAGTTACCTGAGTAATTAGGCCTTGATTGCTGGTTCCATCCTTGAGTTTGTTGAGGACGATAGTTGGTGTTGTTGTTGATGTACTTTGCATCCTCTTGAATCTCAGGGCAGTTGCTCCCTGAATGACCAGTGCCTCCACACTCTTCACATGTCATGCGAAACTCGTAGATTTGCTTGACGTCTTCTCTCTTGGGGAGTAGTATTCATCGAACTTCTTCTTTCATGAGTAGGTCAAGTTGGCAGACAACATGTCTACTTCACTTTAGTTGATGTATTCCTCCCCTCTTGCATGGCTGAGAGCGTTCCTCGTTCCAACCTTGGTTTAGAGGCCATCTTTCTCTATTGAGTGTAGTTGCATTGTTGATTGTGAGTGATAAGAATGATCCTCCGAGCGGCATCCCACATCTCACAAGTACTTGAAGTGAGCCCGTGGTAGAAGGTCTGCATGAGTAGCCAATTCTCCATCCCATGGTGAGGGCATTCTGATATGTAGTCTTGAAAGCGTTCCCAGGCTTCTGGGATTGATTCTTCATGTTGTTGCTGGAAAGTTGAAATCCTTGGCACGGAGGGCATTCGTCTTGCCACTGGAAAGAACTTTGCTAGGAAGGCAGTTGAACAGATCGCCCATGAGGTGTTTTTATTTTGTTGGCGTAGAACCATTGTTTTTCTTTTCCCAAGAGTGAGAATGGGAACAAGCGAAGTAGAATGACATCCCTTTCAACTCCTTTGATGGTGAAAGTGCTACAAATCTCCAGAAGTGTTGGAGATGAGCGCTTGCGGTCTTCATGTGCCTTTCTGCAAAACTGATTAGCTTGTACCATATTGATCAAAGCTGGCTTGAGTTCAAATCCGTTGTCTCCACATTGACTATTGGTCCAGTCCTGATGTTCGCAGTGGTTGGTGCAGAGGACTCGTGGAGTGTCTTGTCGGCCATGGTGTCCAACACTGGTGTTAAGCTTCTTCTTATCTGGCTAACTTCTGGTAGTGGTGCTGAGGGTCTCTTAAGTTTGCGTCTAGTTTTCCTTAGTAAAGCTTCGGGATCCTCAATGTAGTTGTTCGGAAGTTGGAAAACCAGTCATACATCACCTGCATAAGATATAAAATATAAACAAAGCGGGTAAGTCTGTTGAGTAAAAGTAAATAATCAGTGCATTATCACATGTGTGTAAGTAAAATAATATGTTCTAGCTACCGTTCTAATGCTATTAATGCAATGTCCTATCAGTGTTCATAAAGATTTTAATGAAAAACCTAGGTACCATCCTTAATTGAATTGATGTGTTCCTGGCAACAGCGCCAGAAATGCTTGTTGACACTCCTTAATGGAATCACTAAGAAAGCACTAAAGAGTGTACGGGACACTACTAACTCACTTAACGTCAAGTTGTCATCCCAACATGAAGCTAGCAATGTAAATATATCAGGCACTGGATTTAAAGATAGATATTTACCCGCAAGCGCACAGATAAACATACCATTGTAGAACCATTTCACCCAAGCTAGTCTCAGGTATCGTTATTATATTTAGCCTAGAGACTAATCAATTCAAGATATGATGGCATTGTAAGGACTTAACAGCATTTAATATGGCACACTTATAATAAGACTGATAAACACACTAATTACTCCAACAGGAATCAGGTTACAGAGTAAATGATATGATAAATAATTGATAAAGGATAACAGAGATCAGATCAATCAAGGAATAACTTAGAACAGAACTACTAGCCTAGCAGTGATGATTAGAACAGGTATTAATAAGAAACATTCCTAAGTTATTCTAATTACAAGTCATAGCATACATTGATTAGTGCAATTATATTTGGCAATCATTGGCTAGGTCACATCATATTTATAATCAAGAGGCAACTCCATAGTAAAAGTGTCAAACAAAGTAACCCTTAAACCATGAGTTAACTGAGCCATACTGAACACTCTATTCGGGAGGTGAATACAGAGGACTCAACAGGTCTGTCACACCCCGTGATCTACCACTCTATCCGGAACATAGGACGCATTCGTAGATAATATAATGTATAGGCACCACGCCTACACAGCATCTATCACCCACTCGTTGTACTTTAAGATGAGCGCTATACGAACATGAGTATAAACATAAAGATGAACTATCTATGTCAAATATATAATCAAAGAGAACTATAAGCATTATATACTAAGAATAATATAATCATTGATGTCTTAATCATATCAATTGTATTGCTATCTAGAACACAATGATGAACAATAAGGTGAATTAGATCATCGAGAAGAACTAAAGTACGAACTAGAACAAGATTATGAACTAGACGATGAACATGAACTAGACGATGAACTATGAAGAACAATGATGAACTAGAAGAGCAATTATGAAATAGATCCATAATGTTAATACAAGAGAGAAGATCTTGGGTTTACCGAGCCTTCTCGTGACTAGATCAGGAATCCAAGCGAAGCTTGCCTCCACTAATCCTATTCTATCTACTAATCTAGGTAGATGAAGTTACTTGGGCTTCTTGATTGATCTATCTCTTCTGAAGCCTGATTGATGATATCTAATGATCAAACCCTGATTGATTGCTGAAGAGGGGGTCAAGGGCTGTTTATATAGCCCTGGGCGATGAACCGTGGCCCTTGGATCAAACCGACTCAAGGTACGGCCGAGATGCATCCTAAAGGTCGGTGAAGATAGCTTACAGAGGACGGAACCCAGCGGGCCCAGGGGGCGACCGGTCGGTCACCTAGTGGGACCGGTCAGTCTCACTAGTCGGCTCTCTCGCGGTGGTCGACCTCCTGGGTGTCTTCTTGCGTCCTCTGCTGAGTCTTCTAGAATAATCCTTACGTGATGGTTGCGTTATCTCCGTCGGCTTCCTTCTATGGGAAGCTATCGGTGTTGATTTCCTAGTTTAGTCCCTGCAGAATCATAACTCACCAAAACTCATGGAATATTGTCAATTGAAACCCTAAACCTTTGTTGGTGATCAATTCTTCCCCTTTTCATATTTATTTATCCCTTAATTATGATAGATAACCAGTGTCAACACATGCCTAGTGCAATTATCACCAGTAGTGGAGTGCTCATAGGGGCATGGGCAGGTCACCGACCCCCCTATGCACCCTCCAGCACTTGGCCTTCCTCTGCTATAAATACCAGGGCAATGGGAGCTCAACCATCACAACAATTTCCAGCTCAAGCTCCCAAAATTTCCACCCTCTAGTTATCCTCTGAATCTATCAAATAGTGGTGATAGTCTTTCTCAAGTTCATTCTCTAGTTAGTCATTCTAAAACCAAAAACACAAAAAGAGTTTTTCTTTCCCTTCATTTTGCATCATTAAGCTTGTTGCTATCTTGAGTTACTCTCCGCAAGAATGGATTGTGGAGTATAACAACCCACAAGAACGGTTTGTGAAGGCAACACGGCCCCACAAGGACTACTAACACTTGGATGACTAACCGCTAATGCTAATCTTTTGCTGTCCTAGTGTTGTTCTTGTGATCTCCCTGCTGCAGATATGAACCCATTCAAGTCCCTAACGAAGAAGGCAAAGCACGTTTTGAGCGGAAGCTCATCCCGACGCCCTCTTTTCACTGAGGAAGAGCATAGGAGTGAACCAATGGAGAGCTCCTACCATGGTGCCATTACCGCACCCCGACAAGAGTGAGAGATGATGAGAGCGACCTCTCATTTACGCCACAAGAAATACCAGAAGTTTCTCTCACTCCGCGGACGCATGTTCATGCACACCAAGGTGCTGGACCTAGCTCTCCTCGACACGTCAGGTATGACCACCGAACTCAACATTGCATTCTCTTTAACCGGATGGCAAGGCTTTTGGGTAGTTGATGAACTAGGAATAAAAATGATTACTCTTGAATTCCTATGTTCATTGCAAGTAGTTAAGAATGGAGTTTATTTCCGTATGTTCAACCAAGATTTTAACTTAACATGGAGTGAACTCAATATAGCCCTTGGTTTTGATGAAGCATGTTTCCTAGATTTGAACCATGCTACACGTAGATTTAATAAATCTGAATTCTGGGCTTCAATAAACTACTTGCAAGATTATTCCAATCCCATATCTGATGAAATCCATTACCCAACTTTGAGGTTTATCCACCGTTGGATGACCATCACTCTTTTTCCCCGTCTAGACGCACAACACATAAGCACTAAAGAATTAAGATTAATGTTTGCCTTAGTGAAGAAAATCCATGTTTCACATGTAAAGCTCCTAGTTGAGTTTTGGCAAGGAGTGTTTGGTAGAGATGACTCTATTGAGTTCACCTCTCTCATCACTCGCATTGCCGAGTCTTTAAACCTGCTAGATTCTCACCATGTAGAGTAACTGGACACACCAAGGGGTGTGCTCGGGGAAGCATTTTTCGTGCATGCTCATATGCTTAAGAGAGGACCACGAGGTGGTCTCAAAATGGTTTACCGCAGCCATACAACCATGGTCCCGCTACCAAATAGCCGACTTGGGTTGCATACGGTCCGCCAACTAACATTAACTTGGACCGAGGCCAGCACGTCGAAGTTTTGCAGGGACGGATAGGACTCGTACCAGGACACAAGCTCCACAGTTTGAACAAGGCGGCACATCATATGGTGCTAGGGGAGATGTAGAAGAAGGTGATGAGGCCACATCAAGCGCAATGCAGATTTCAAGTTCTGACAGACGGCCAACGACCATCCCGCACTCAAAGTGCGCGATCTCCTTCTCAGGAGATTTCGCAGGATGAGAGACAGCAACTGGATGAATCACATCAGGCGCGATGCGAATTGGAGAGCTCACAAGAACTAATGCAGCATCAAAAGAGAGCTAATGACAGGCGGAAATAGGAGTATTAGACAGCGGCAACTGGAGATGAGGAAGCCAAACAGTGACAACCAGGGCACAAGCTTGGGGACATCATCAACCACAAGCAATTAGCAAAAAACAAGCTTGGGGGAGGTTCCCTCCCACTAAGGTAAGTTTTTATTATGCATTTGCATCTTTGTTTATTTATAAAATGCATGTTTATTTCTTAGTAAATATAAAAACAAAAACAACAATATATATCTCATGTCATACATGTTTCACATCTTGTTTTACTCTTTTGGATATGATGAATAGTGCTTTGTTAATATTCTCTATATATAGTCTATAAACTTAATATTTCTCTAATGATTACTTAGCTCACATGAAACCACCTTGAGCCTAAAACTTTGTGGGTAGCAAAAAACTGTAACTAAGTCTAAGTTGTGAGATAAGATATAGCTAAGATAAGAGTTGCTATAATTATTGTTCCACCTGTTCAATTATCGGAGTTTTATTTTAAAATGGTGAAAAACTTTCTGTTCCTCAATGATGATGAAATTCCTACCACAACCATATATATACCCTTTCATGACATAAGCCTTTCTATTAAAGCAACTTGCTTTGTGTTGAGTCTTGTCAAGTCTTGTTGACCCTTGTTGAGAGACTTATCATGCTCCCAAGATCAAGATCACGTACACTCACATATACACACCGCTTCTACACTGGAAGTGCGCAAAAACATGTCTTTCATGTCCACCAAATAAACACTCCATGTTCTAAAAGAATGATCTCTCTAGTTTAGTCTATTAAAAGAGACAAAGGTTATGCAAAAAGTATGAGAAAAAGAAAAAAAATATTGACACATGAAGGTCCAAAGTATTGAGAAAAGAAAGAAAAAGATGAGCATGTAGAGCTCATGAATAAAAAGAGTTATGATAGCCATGTCTCAAAAGAATAAGTGCTAGAAAGAGATCATATCAACTAAAGGAGTATAATGTGTCACAAATACCTTGTACCACACACATGCACATCTTGATCTAAGAGTATGACACTTCTCTCCTTGGATCCAAGCTTTGACTTGACAACATATGCAAGGTTAGTATGCTACATATTTTAACCCTACCAAGCTCTACATAGACCTTATTAGAAGTAGGATGAAAAAGAAGCAACTTTACATATGTGCCTTGGTGAGGAACCATACACCATATGAGTGACATGAGAGTACCATATGAGGAACATTAAGTTTTCTTTGAAAAATGCAAAACCTCCGATATGCAAACTTGTGTGAAGCAAGAAAAATGGTACTAAAATCAAAAGTTGTTCTATCCCTCAACCACTCAAGAAAAAGGAAAAGGTTATAAGCCCCATAGAGGAATGAGGTAATATGGGTGAGTTTTCTATATTGCTAACTTTTCCATTCAAAAGAGAAGTACTTTGTTGTATACATGATACTCTTGAAACGTGAAACATAGTAGCAACTCTTGATCCATCAAGGCTAAGTTTACTATTTGCTCGGACGAGCAAAGGTTAAGCTTGGGGGATTCTTGTTGACGGTGGAATATTACCAAAATAATACACCCAAAACCCATCAACAAGCTCGGTATTAAGGAAGAATAACATGACATGAACATACTTTTATCAATAACCAGCTCCACTTGTATATGGAAGTGTGTTTATGCAGATAATGAAGAAATGTGGCAAAGTGAGCTGGTGGGCCCTACATATGGGGGTCGCCCGCCCCCTTATGGCCCCACCAGGGCTCCACCAAGTGGCACAACATGTTAAGCTCCCAAGTGAAATAATATACCAAGGAGATCTGGTGGGACCCACATGAGCAGGTCGACCGACCTGCCTATGGGCCCACCAGGGTTCTGCCACGTGTCATGATACATGTCAAGCCTCCCAAAGTGCTTCTCCACCATTGGATCACAATTGTGCTTTCTCTCAACGGTGGAAGATGAAGTCACATGGATCAATGGGCCCACAACGAAGCATCCAAAGTGATCATGACACATTTCAACGTGCTAAACACTAAATGACAAGTGGGGACATCATCCACACATACCAAGGTGGGGCCAACCTGTCATAGGGGGGTCGCCCGACCCCCCCATGGGTTGCCCGACCTAGGGGTGCCCCCCTAGGTGGCTTCTCGTTGAAGCTAAGGTGCCTTCACGGTGAATTAAGCCCAAGTCATGGCAGCCCTTCATGTTGAGGTGGTTACAATCCAACGGAGGAGAGGGCACGTCACGCGGATCAATTACGTGGCGGTGGAGTAGCCCCTACTCCACCTCCACCTATAAATAGAGGCCCTCCCCCTCTCATTTGAGAAACCAAGTCACCAAGAGGCCAAGTGATGTGAAGAATTAGAGTAGACACTATAGTTGTAGTTATTGTGGGAGTTAGAGTTGAGTAGCAAGCTCTGCTTGGGTCTTCCGGAGCTGTCTTCAGAAGAGTCTGGTATAGCTTTTATCTTTATCATTCTATTTTATAAGACTTTACTCATAATACTAGTCTTTTTCTACTTTACTTAGTCATTACTTTGTGCAATTTATACCTGCTATAGTATTGTTGTCGTTTACCTTAGTGTTTAGCCATTATATAGTAGAGTGATTAGCCTGGCAACATGCCTGCAAATTATCATTGCCGGTAACACGGTATTCTAGTTAACCGTAAGTAGCTAGAGTAGGGAGAGATGGTGTAAGCGTGGTGCTTATACAAGATCTTACCCTTGGTTGTCGCCTGTCGCACGGATAGATAGTGGCAGCCAGCAGGTGGTGACAGCCCTAAATCTGGTCTCTGGAGTCCACCATGTGTTTTTAGGCAGGACATAAAGGATAAGGCTGAGCATGACGTTTCGACAGTAAGAGTCTTTGTGCTCCCTGTCCGCTCGTCGCCTAGTTTGCTTGTCGTGAGGCGTCGTTCTACTGTGTTTCGTCTTTGCACTTGAGTTAAGTCATAAAAGTAGAGTTAGCATCATAGGAGTTGTTGACTCTTGCTAACGTCGTCACTAGGAGTAGACTATGGAATCTATCCCTGGCAACGGCGCCAGAAAGGTTTGGTGATACTTCTTAATGTAAGAAGTATAACTAACTATTCGTATGACTATTGGTAGGTTCCGCAAGCGCACAGAATAAGTCTATTGTAGCACTTCACCTGGGAGTAACCGAGTATCGTATTTATTTCCACAGGGAAGCTACTAAGGCAGAACTAACACTAGGACTGTTATGAACAACTAGTGATTCTAGCAAGGTTGATCGAAAAGTATGAATGGGGGTTGATATCTACTACTACTAAAAAGAAAGAAAGACTAACTACTACTAAACTAAATCGGCGGGGTCTAGCCGATGAACAGATTAATGTTTTCCTACACACTTACGATCACAACTAACTTAGCAGTAAAGAGTTTATCTAGTTCTTCGAACCGTACACACCCTCTGGACTATTTACCTCAGACGTGCACGACGAGGTTTATGATTTAAGAACTAACCCAACTACGTGGTGGAATTCAAGGCTCCCAGGGCTGTCACCACCTGTTTGCTACCACAGCTATCCGGGGGCTAGCCACAAACTAAGGTATAACTAGTCTAAGCACCGCGCTTACACTAATATATACTACTCTAATCTTGCGTCCAAAACTAGAGCACTGATTACTCAGCGAAGAACCCAAACTAGATGCAAACTAAATACTAAGTTATCTATGATCGAAAGCATTCAACAAGAACAATAAGTAAAGAACTTAAAGTAAATGCTAAAGTAGAAGAACACTAAGATAAACGAAGAAAGACTTGGAATTATACTAGAGACTTGGAAGATCCTCTATTACAACTCCAGCTCTTCTCTTCTTCACTCTCGCTCTCACTCTAAGTCTCTCAACTAGAGTGTTCCTTCACCAGAGCTTCGCTTACAAGAGAGTGGGACTAATGAGGTGAGGTCTGAGTACAAATGAGCTCGGGGGGTCCTATTTATAGTCTAAGGGACCTAGGGGGGTACTTATGGACCTAGGGTTAGGTCAGGGGGGTGAGTGTGGTGGCGGGCGCCAGCCCTAGGTGGCGGCTGCCACCCCCCTGGCCGTTGGATCCACCGACCTTGCTTCAACGGCATCCAGGAGCTCCAGGGATGCGTTTCCAAGGTCGGTTGCATGTCCAAATAACCGTCACATGGGCAATTGGGTCATGATCCATGTGACATCCCTTCTTGGCCCTTGGATGCAATGACCTAAGTGATCAATGGCTGCAAATGCGTGTGGCATGCCTCCCCTGGATCAGTGACGTGGCAGGGGAGGAGTTTGGGCCTCACTCCCCTGGCGGCCGCCAGTGATGGGTGGCGGGCGCCACCCCACCTTGGCCCAAAGTGAGCCCAGGTGAGTGTGCTCGCCCCCTTGTGGGTCCTCTTGGTCATTTTGCTCAAAACCCTGCAATTTCCTACATTCAAATAAACTCAAGGACAAGTGGAAATCGTTAGTTTATAAAAGGTTTTTGGTTGATTTTAGGCCCTTGTGTTGTGTTATATGACCTTGTTGATGCTAAGAATATGACACTTAGTGAGCGTCAATAAGCTCCCCCAAGCTTACCCCTTGCTTGTCCTCGAGCAAGCATGGACTTGAATAATCTTGGAAACTTTGTGTTTTGTTGTGTATGCCCATATTATTTTCATCACCATGGAATTGGTAGCCTTCCCTGCACTCAAGATTAGAACAAAAGACTAGCAAGAAAGAAGGTTTGTCTTTCCCTTGCCTATTTTGCTAATCAAGATATGTGGAGTTTTTGCAAGTTTTGTTCAAAAGAAAGCATGCTTAGTAACTTCTATGACTCACTCGATCACTCATATTTGTATGTGGAAATGGAAGTATTATCCTCTCACTAAGACTTTTGTGGGGTTTAATGGGTAGGATAAAATGAGCATGCAATGCTAGCATAATTTTGCTAAGTTAGACAAATGGAGCAAAGGAGCAACAAGTCATAGGTTCAGACCAGGAATGTGCAAGTGTGTGGTATTTATTGTGTCTAATATTTTCATGGCACTTCTCCTTTCTATCTCATTTGTGGGATCATGGCTATGAATGAGAGCATTTGCTCTTTTGGATATTCTCTTCTTTCTAGAGCACTTGCTCTTTTGAATATTCTTTTCTTTCTAAAGCACTTGCTCTTTTTTTTGAATGATTATAGCCATGTCCCTGAGATTTTATTATGGAGCATGATATTTGCCATGAAGTATTCCTAACAATGAATGGAAATAAAGGCATGTTGTGTGCGTATTCTCAGTGTAAGAATAGCACTATATAGGTGGGTGCAAGTGAATTCCTTGGTCTAAAAATATGACAAGTTTCTCTACCATGACTATCAACAAAAGTCTAACTAGCTCAACACTAACATGCAGCAAGTGGAAGCTCCTACTCTAAGAGTAAAAATTATTTGGCTTTGGTAGGACTTTATTTGCCACAGAAGTAACTTAGAGCAGTTTTTAAATTTTTCAAAATAACTACTCCACAACTTGACTCGCTCAAGTCAAGTAGAAACTTACTTCCCCTTTACTTAGTCCTAATGCTCATGTCTCAAGTTTTAGTTCTAGCATACGTTCCCCATGATAACTCTAATGCATGGCATATTTTTATTTATTAGAAAGACTTACGATGAGAACGTTTCTTTTATTATTATTATTATAAATTTTTTTAAGCTTGAAATTAAATAAGATAAAACTCAAATTTAAATTACTGAAATAAAAATACAAAAATAAACTGACAGAAATAAAGACGGTAGTGATACTTACCTCATTGACGGGGTCCTCCCCCAAGCTGCTTTTGGCGTGGTTGTTGGGTTACATCCATCCCTGACGACGGTACATGTCGTCCCAGTTCTGCTGGTTCTGCTACAGAAGAGAAGAAATATTACCCAGCTCTCCACCAGTTTTCTGGCGGAATTCGTGGAAATTTTGGTTCAAGTCGTTCAAGTCCTGATGGATTTCGGCAGTATCCATGGTGAGTCCATTCATTTTGTGCTGAAGATATCCCGTATCGCACATCCACTCGTCCTGATGAAAGGACGAATGGCGAGCGGCCTGTGGCGAATTCCCCTATGGAAGAACTCATCACCACGCCAGTGTACCGGTGGATCCTCCCAAGGAGTGGGATGAACTCCCCAACTGGGATGAGTGAAAGGACGCCTCCTGGCCGTATTCCCACCGCGGATGTTGCGGTTGCTGCCATTCGACCTCCTGCTTGGTGTGAGCTAGGAGGTGTCAAATGACCATAGTGTGCTGCTCCTTCATATTGCCCTGCATGAAAAGGGTCAAACTCCTGTGCCGCTGCTGCGGCTCTTGCGGCCTCTTCTGCTGCACGGGTCTACGCTCGCGTCTCCTCCTGGGAACCTGCTTGGTGTTCTCTCGAGCCAACCTACGGTTTTGTTCTGCTTCGGTCTCTAGGCCAAAAGTAACGTGGGTGCATTCACCAACCAAAGTGACATGTTCAGGAAGAGCGATTTTATTCACATAATCTTGGTAGATCATGAATCTCACCGGTCTCCTGGTTCTCATGCAAGAGTGTCCTTGCGAGAAGTGTTCCATGTCAAAAGGTCTCGGTCCATTAGGAATGTAGGAGTATATAGCGGTGTTCAGCAGACCCATGTTAAAAGCTAGTCTAGTTATTCATGATGTCATTTCAATATTTCCAGTGCGTTGATTAAATTTAGACCAGTAGTCCGCCATGGCGTTGGCGGGTGATACTTTTATGTGGTTTACTAGAGCATAAAGCAGCAGCATCTCGAGCTTTTTAATTGGTCTTAAGTCAGGTCTTGGAAAGAGTGTGATACTAATATATTTGTGAAAAACCTGAGCGTGGGTTATGGATATTACTTGTACGGGCAAGCCTGGTCTCTGTTCCCGCAATACTTTTCCAGAATTCATTTCTATTGAATCCGTACAGACAGATTCCAAGCTCACAAGCATGAATCTTTAAAGTTTAGATTCTTGCTGAACTGCCTCCACGTTAAAGAATGTTCTTCATTAAAAAGCCGAAATGTTATGTGATTAGCAGATATTTGCATTGTGGCCAGAAATTCCATTGTGAGGGAAAGGATTCCCTCCTCATTAACCTTCCATGCATCTTCCTGTCCAAGGTTTTGAGAAATATAGAGAAACTCACTGTCCATACCAGTGCGACTTAACAAGTCGTCGTCGATGTAGTGGTGTGAATGAACTCCCTCTCACTGAGGATGTTCTGGGCCTGCCGTTCCCGATCACTCTGCCCAATGATATCATTGACGGAGTTCAGGACGCGGATGGTCGGTCCAGCCTGGTGTGTGGGCGGAGAGTCCTGAACATTTTGTTGGTGGATGGAGTACCCCACTCGGCGCTCTCCTCATCACTCCCAGCAAAGCGAATGTGAGTGTTTGCCCCCGACGAACTTCCCTCACCCTTACTCTTCTTCTTCTTGCCGGTGAAGAAGTTCTTGAGAGGGCCCATGAGTTCCTTGCTAGTGCTCAAGGTAGCTGGTGTTTTTGTGTTTTGAGTGAGGTGTGAGAACTTGCATGGGGTGTGGGGTATTATTTATAGGCTGAGGATGGACGGGGAAGGCTGAGAGCCCCTCCCACCTGGCGGGGCCCAGGAAAAAGTGGCGGGCGCCACCCTCCTTGGCTGAATTTCACTCCACTCACCCCTCCTTTCACCTAGTGCTCTCCTTGTCACTCTCCATCACATGTGCACCAGAATTTTGGGTGGAGATGTGTCCAAAAGGTGGAGTGAAGAGGGGAGACATGGGGAGACATGGGAGTGAGTGATTGCATTGAAATGAGTAAAGCCATGGGTCTCCCTTGTGTTTTCTGGGTCTAGGAGGTAGGTGTAATAGTCTAGAGATTGGCTAGTGCTCCCTAGTGCACCTAGGGTGGCGGGCGCAGCATGGGTGGCGAGCGCCACCCCTATGGCTGCCCTAAGCCCCCTAGGAGCCACCTAATCACTCTAGTAAACATCTATTTTGCAGGAAATTAATTTGCTTAAGTAAAAACGAAAATTTAAATGGGGGATAAAGACTTACCTTAGCCTAACTTACCTTGGTTAGCCGCTTTGGATTCCCGATTAGTGTTGCCTTCACGGTGGTTGTGGTGGAATGTCGGCACCGACGAACTTTGATGACGGGTGTTTTTCGTCGGTCGGTGTGAACTCGAATTTCTCCTCCTTTCCACTGATGTGGAGCTGAATTTCTCCAGCTCCTACATCAATGGTGGCTTTTGCAGTGCTCAGAAATGGCCATCCCAAGATCAATGGCGTCCGATGGTCGGGATTAATATCCAGAACCACGAAATCCACCAGGACAAAGAGATTCCGGATTTTCACTGGAATATTCTCTGCTATTCCCGCGGGATATCAGAGCGATTGATCGGCTAGCTGCAGACACATAGAAGTAGGGGACAAGGTATGATGATTTAATTTATCATATATTACCTTGGGCATCACGCTGACGCTTGCTCCTAGATCACAGAGTGCATGCTCGAAGTGCTGCTCTCCAATTGAACATGCGATCATTGGGTTTCCTGGGTCCTTCTTCTTTTCTGGGAGTTGGTTTAAAATGACCACACTGCAATCTTCGGTCAATTTAACCACATCCCTACTGGAATTGGTTTCTTCTTATTGAGCATGTCTCTCAAATATTTTGCATAAGTTGGAACCTGCATAGCGTCAATAAATGGCACATGTATATATAATTTTTGAATTACCTCGATGAATTTCTTGAATTGGTCGTCTTCCGTCGGATTTTTGTTTCGATCTGGAAAAGGTAATACATGTGTATCATAGAATTCATGAGGAGCAATTCGTACCTTGGATGAAGGTTCAGCTGGGGTCTCCTCTTCTTCGTCTTCTTCAACATTAACAATATTTTTCTTTGCAGCAGCATTACTACTAGGAACTAAATTAGGATGAGGTGGATCACGAGTGGATTTACCACCTCTCGTGGTTACAGCTTTTAATTCCTCATAGCATTTAATTTGAGATTTAATGTTATCTACTGTTTGCTCTAATCTCTTATTAAAATTAATTTGTTCCTTAAATGCTTCAGAAAAATCTTTCATTTACCATAAATTCCTTCTAACATTTTATCATGTTCAATTAATTTATTATTTATGCTATCATTAATTCTACCTTGATTAGAAACTAATTTTCCAATAGGAGAATTAAATTCGGAGGTTTGAGGCATACCTTTATTATTCCATTGTTGGATCATTGGAATTGGAGGTTCTCCGTAGCCACCTTTATTAAGAAGAGATTTTGCATCCTCTTTCTTAATTTCTTTTTGGCCTTCACTTGACGAAGCAGCTCTTTGCTTGGCGTAATACTCTTTTGCAGCACGATCTCTCTTCTCATTTATTCTTTGCTCTAGCAATTTTACCAAAGTTTGCAGGGTAACAGAATCAACTTGCTTAATTTTAGACATACCTCTAGCACGTTTTTCTGTCCATCCTTGATTTGCCACCATTGTCTCGATCAGTTTGGTTGCCTTCTCTACAGTGAGAGAGAGGTATGCACCTCCGGCGGCAGCTTCAATGTGTTGTCGAGATTCTTGCTGGAGTCCATGGTAGAAGCTCTGGATCAAGTACCAGTCTTGCATACCATGGTGGGGACAGTTTTCAACATACTCTTGTAGTCTCTCCCAAGCTTCAGTGATTGTTTCTTCATCTCCCTGTCCAAAGTTGAAAATCTTGCTACGGAAAAGAATAGTCCGACTTATCGGGCAGAACTTGTTGAGGAATTGATCCGCGCATCTCACCCACATCAGCAGGTGGCCAGAGTTGAAGAGGAACCACTCCTTCACTTTTTCCACTAATGAAAATGGAAAAAGACGAAGTCTGGTGGCATCCTGCGAAACTCCCTGCACAAAAATTGTACTACATATCTCCAGAAAATTCCGGAGGTGAGCAATGGCATCCTCGGAAGGTTTGCCATTAAATGCAATAGCTTGAGCCATTCGTATTAAGTGAGGTTTAAGCTCAAAATATACATTACTAGAAGGTAACACTGGAATGTGAGCAAGAGTAGGCATGGAATACTCACAGAGTGTTTTGGTCGACGTCGATGTTGATGACGATGTCGGCGTTGGTGTTGATCGATCGTGGAGCAGCTTGGTTCGTCAGTCACTTTTGACTGGGATTCTTGTCTCGACGAACTCCTCTCACGAAGCTCCAGGTTCTTCCTCGGAGGAGTGAGATTAGCTCTCGCTCTCCTAAGAATGGCCTCAGGATCTTCTTGATAGTCGCTCGGAAGATTGAATCCGGCCATGACTACTTGAACGATCACAAACAACGAACAATATATATACCCGCTAGAACTACGGGGGTTAATTCAATAGAAATCACAAAGAATTAATTCTAGCCAATTGCTTCCCCGGCAACGGCGCCAGAAATGCTTGTTGACTCTTACTAACGTCGTCACTAGGAGTAGAATATGGAATCTATCCCTGGCAACGGCGCCAGAAAGGTTTGCTGATACTTCTTAATGTAAGAAGTATAACTAACTATTCGTATGACTATTGGTAGGTTCCGCAAGCGCACAGAATAAGTCTATTGTAGCACTTCACCCGGGAGTAACCGAGTATCATATTTATTTCCACAGGGAAGCTACTAAGGCAGAACTAACACTAGGACTGCTATGAACAACTAGTGATTCTAGCAAGGGTTGATCGAAAAGTATGAATGGGGGTTGTATCTACTACTACTAAAAAGAGAAGACTAACTAACTACTACTAAACTAAATCGGCGGGGTCTGGCCGATGAACAGATTAATGTTTTCCTACACACTTACGATCACAACTAACTTAGCATAAAGAGTTTATCTAGTTCTTCGACCGTACACACCCTCTGGACTATTTACCTCAGACGTGCACAACGAGGTTTATGATTTAAGAACTAACCCAACTACGTGGTGGAATGAAGGCTCCCAGGGCTGTCACCACCTGTTTGCTACCACAGCTATCCGGGGGGCTAGCCACAAACTAAGGTATAACTAGTCTAAGCACCGCGCTTACACTAATATATACTACTCTAATCTTGCGTCCAAAACTAGAGCACTGATTACTCAGCGAAGAACCCAAACTAGATGCAAACTAAATACTAAGTTATCTACGATTGAAAGCACTCAACAAGAACAATAAGTAAAGAACTTAAAGTAAATGCTGAAAGTAGAAGAACACTACTAAGAAATGAAGAAAGACTTGGAATTATACCAGAGACTTGGAAGATCCTCTATTACAACTCCAGCTCTTCTCTTCTTCACTCTCGCTCTCACTCTAAGTCTCTCAACTAGAGTGTTCCTTCACCAGAGCTTCGCTTACAAGAGAGTGGGACTAATGAGGTGAGGTCTGAGTACAAATGAGCTCGGGGGGTCCTATTTATAGCCTAAGGGACCTAGGGGGTACTTATGGACCTAGGGTTAGGTCAGGGGGGTGAGTGTGGTGGCGCGCCAGCCCTAGGTGGCGGCCGCCACCCCCCTGGCCGTTGGATCCACCGACCTTGCTTCAACGGCATCCAGAAGCTCCAGGGAGGCGGTTCCAAGGTCGGTTGCATGTCCAAATAACCGTCACATGGGCAATTGGGTCATGATCCATGTGACATCCCTTCTTGCCCTTGGATGCAATGACCTAAGTGATCAATGGCTGCAAATGAGTGTGGCATGCCTCCCTTGGATCAGTGACGTGGCAGGGGAGGAGTTTGGGCCTCACTCCCCTGGCGGCCGCCAATGATGGGTGGCGGGCGCCACCCCACCTTGGCCCAAAGTGAGCCCAGGTGAGTGTGCTCGCCTCCTAGTGGGTCCTCTTGGTCATTTTGCTCAAAAACCCTGCAATTTCCTACATTCAAATAAAACTCAAGGACAAGTGGAAATCGTTAGTTTATAAAAGGTTTTTGGTTGATTTTAGGCCCTTGTGTTGTGTTATATGACCTTGTTGATGCTAAGAATATGACACTTAGTGAGCGTCAACAGGAGTCATATACTCTCTCGTTGTCCTTCCACCTAGCTACACTATTAGTTGTCCCTACAGTTATCCTGGTGAACTTGTGTCATTACCTTCCTATCAATTTACCTTACCCCACTACACTAGTTAGTACCAATTGTGGTAATCACGTAGACTCCTCTTATCACATCTTTTCCTAGCCACCGCTTTCCCTTGGGATAAAATAAATAACGATACCTTGGAATACTCCCGGGTGAAGTGGTACAGTGGTAGATTTTTGTGCGCTTGCAGAATTATCCAATAGACATAAGAACTTACCCACAAGACACTTCTGGCGCCGTCGCTGAGGATAGACCTACCCCCTATTCTTAGTGGTGACGCTAAGAAGTGCTAACAAGCATTTCTAGAGCCCTTGCCGGGGATAGATTAAAACTCTATTCTTAGTAGCGACGCTAAGAAATACCAACAGCCGAGAAGGAAGGCGAATGCACTGTGCCCGGCGTGGAGGCTGGACATGCTCCGGCATCGGTGCTGGAACTCGGGGTGTGCGAACCACATCCCGTTTATGGTGCGGGTTTGGTAGTTGAGCCTCTAAAAACTACCCTCGACGGTTTCTGAGTTTGGGCCACAAAACTCGGGGTGGCGGGTTTCCAAGTTTGGGCCTCAAAACTCGGCATGAGCGATGACGGTTTCCAGGTTTGGGCCTCAAAACATGGGCTCGCGGGTTTCTGAGTTTGGGCCACAAAACTCAGCCGGAGGACAGGTTTCCCGGTTTCAGCCTCAAAACTGGGGGGAGGTCCAGGTTTCCCGGTTTCGGCCTCAAAACCGGAGGGGAGGTCCAAAGAGTGTGGAGAGGCTGGCGCGGCGGCGAAGCTATCCACGAGGAAGGCGCGACGGTCGACAGGCGGCACGTGGCGGTATCCTGAGGCTTGCGTCGAGGCGAAGCTAAGGATGAGGAAGGTGTGCGCCCGTCGGATCGTCAATCAGCAGAGTTGGACCGGGATACCCCTAGGGTGTGTCGCTTCACTCTTGTATCTAGGGGTAGAAGGGGACTATTGTTATTAGGCTATAAATAAGAGAGGCGCCCCTCCTCTCTATCTATCCTTGCAGCCAGTTGTTCCTGAGCTTTCTCTCTCTAGCCCCCCTTAGGTTCTAATCATACCTCGCTGCCTGTGATCCGCAGAGACGGCTAATCATACCTTTGTGTATTTGGATTTTGAGGAAACGAGACCGTAATCTCGTTGTCTCCTCATGTGGAGAAGTTTCGGCTAGAATTGAGATCAATCACATTTTGGGTTGTGTTTTCTTCATGTTTTGGTTTCTCTGCCTCTCGGAGATTTGCTTGGTTCTCCCTCTCCAAGGAACGGTTTTCGATTCCACTTGAACACACTTGTGCTAGATCGTGAGGCGCATCTTTTCACCGAAGGAATTCGTCTCAATCCTCACAAGCTAGTAGATCGGGTGATTCTTGTGTTGGATCGGTTTTCTTTCGTTTCCCCCCTAAACTTCTTGGATTAACCGGTTTGGAGTTAGGTTCAAGCCATGATCTCTTAGGAGTAGCTCACTAACATCCTTGTGACCCCTCAAATCGAGTCTTATCCCTAGGGCTTTTGATTCGGAGGAGATCGGGTTGAATCGCCGAAGAACTGAGCTGTTTCCGGGGGCATCGGACGCTGAGCACGAGAGCATCGGACGCTGCTGTTCATAGCATCGGACGCTCCGGTGACACATGTCACTTTTTGTGATTTTGAGTGAGCATCGAACGCTCAGCAGCATCGGATGCCCATTGGCCATCGGACGCTGAGTGGTTACTGTAGCAGCGTCCAATGGTCATGCAGTAAGGTTCCAGAATGGTCCTGTTTGCATCGGACGCGTCCGCCAGGTTGGCATCGGACGCTGCCAGCGTCCGATGCAGTGACAGGTTCACTGTTTCGTCCGCAGTTCGTTCGTCTGACTTCGGATTTGGTTTCCGGCTTTTGCGTTGGACTTCTTGGGTTGTGTAGTATCCTGCTGTGCTTCTAGGAAGCATCCCCCCTACATCTAGGGTCCTGGATACTAGCAAGCCGTGTCTTGCTTCTGGGGTGACTCTCTTGGACAAGGGCCATTCATTTCACGAGGTGAAATTTGTGGCTCCCATTCACCCCCCTCTGGTCACCAATTCGGTCCTTCACTAGAGTTAGATCCGGATTCCTGGCCTTAAGGAACCATTTGTAATCTGTTACGAATTGTAACCCTGCTCCCGATTATATAAGGCGAGCAGGTGAAAGGTCCGAATTGGCTAGAGGGGGGTGAATAGCCTAATTAAAAAATCTACAAAGTCACTTAGGCAAACACTATTAGTATAACAAATGGCAAAGCTTTTTGCGCTAGCCTAATAGTGTGTTGCAAGCCACCTATCCAACAATTCTACACTAATAAAACTATATCACACAAACAATTAGAGCTAGAAACTATACGGAATAAACACTAGCTCTAGCACAACTATGATCAAGAGATCTAAGACAAACAAGTGTGTGCAAAAGATAAACTATGTAAATCAATCACAACTAGCTACACAAGGTCTATGACAAAGGATATACACCAAGTGATAGAGCTCTACAAAAATGAAATAGCTCAAAGTAAATGCACAAAGTAAATGAGCTAGATAGAGGTGGTTTCCACCGAGCCTTTGGGATCGCTATTAACGGTCCTTAAACACCTGTTTTACCATCAACATTCGACCCTAAAGTCCACCAAAAAGGCATAAATGTAGTCAAATAGGTTTTCAAACTAACCAAATTCCACATGTCCATAGAATTTTATTTGAATGCAGGATTTGAACCAAATTTGGACATATGGACCCACCCCAGAGGCCAAGCCCACTCAGCAGGGCCCAATGGGCCTAGGGGGGTGGCGCCCGCCGCCCCTAGGTGGCGCCCGCCGCCCCTAGTTGGCGCCCGCCACCTCTAAGTGGCGCCCGCCCTTGGGTTGGCCCCAGTGCCACTCCCTGCCACGTCACCGATCGTGTGACCTCCCCAAGGCCAAATCTTGGCCCTTGGTCACTAGGTCATGGCATCGGACGACTCAGGGAGGAGTGCGTGATCAAGGCTGAATGTCGGTTGCTAGGACATGCAACCCGACCTCCAAACTGCCTTGGCAACCACCTGGATGCCGTTGAAGCAGAGGCGGTTCATCCAACGGCCAGGGGACTGGCGGGCCGCCAGTAGGGGGTGGCGCCCGCCACCTGACCTAACCCTAGGTCGGTTGGCTGCCCACTATAAGAACCCCCCTCCTCACTCATTTGACTATAAATACCCCCTGGCGACACTACTTCATTTGTACCATCAAGTACCATCACACATTACCATCCCAGAGCAACACACAAGCAAGAGAAGCAGTGAGAGTTAGGTTAGAAGCTCAAGAGCTTAGGCAAGTAGGTAGCTAGTAGAGCAAGGCATCTTCGCCCTCACGGTAGCGCTGCTCAAGGGTTTATCTCAAGAGTAGAGGCGTGCGACTGATTGGTTCTCGAGCTGGGAAGAGTCTTCCTTCATCTCCAGTTCAGGTTTTGCTCTTGTATCTCAAGCACTTTACTAATATTCTAGTTCATCATTTCAAGTATTACTTTATTCTACTTATCAGTATTGAGTGGTATACTTGATTGATTGCTTGAGTGCCTAGCTATCCTACAGATCAATTCACTTAGCCATAGTAGTTAATCTCTAGTGAGCTTAGTGTTTGATCTTTGCCAATAGGCTGCTTATTTAGTTTAGTGTTTATCTTATTAAGTCAAGTGTTTGCTCTGACGTCCGCAAGGGTGTCCTCTATTCAAAGCTAGGGTAGAGATAGTTAGAATATAGTTAAGCGTGGTGCTTGGTTATAGACTTACCTTCAGATATGGCTGGACCCCCGGATAGTTGTGGTAGCAAGCAGGTGGTGACAGCCCTGTGCGCCTTGAATTCCACCACGTAGTTGGTGCAGTTTAACAGTAGGCTCGTTGTGCTAGCGTTCAACCTAAGTAAGTGGTAAGCTAGTACGCCTCGATACTTGACAAGATAAGAATAAAACTATACTCAACTTAGTTGCTCTATTGACTTTTGCCTCCTTGCTTCGTAACTGTCTTGCTTCGTAGTTATCTGCTTGGTATTATCTAGGATTAGTTAACAGTAGTTATTAGTTAGTTAACCCTTAGTTACCCTCTATCTACCTATCCATCCACCTTACCTTAGCCATCCATTTCATCCTTACCTAGCCATCCATATATTCTTTCTAGCCTTTCATCTCCTCTTTTCTCCTTTTCCCTTTTCTTATTCTTCGACTCTCATCCCCTCCTTGACTTGACTCATACACCACCCTAGCCTTCCCTTGGGATCAAATAAATCGACACCTGGTACTCCCAGGCGAAGTGCTACTACGATAGTTCTGTGCGCTTGCAGAATCTCCTCCTGGTAGATTGCATTCTCTCTAGCTAGCTCCTACTAGTGTCGGGATTGACAACACCGCTTGGCATTAGTAGATAGCTGCTTAGCTCCACTCCTTTAGGTATAGTGACTGGTCTTCCTTCAAGCACTTCTGACGTCGTTGCCGGGGATAGACTCCATGTCTAACTCCTAGTAACAACGTTAGCAAGTGCCAACAAGCATTCCTGGGGTCGTTATCGGGATAGTTGCCTAGCACTATCTTTAGTGAAGCTAAGAACTACCAACAATCGCCTAGTAGAGAGCCAATCACCGGTGAAATCCACTCGTGAAGTCATCACCAAGAAGGATGCACAATCACAATGAGCACACGGGACACCAATATTATCTCGAGGTTCACGTGCTTGCCGGCACGCTACTCCCCGTTGTGTCGACCACATTAGGTGACCCGGTGGCTAATCAGCACAAAGCCAAGCTCACAAAGAGCGCCACAAGAATCTACCCTAGTGAGGTGCTCAATGACACGAGCAATCCACTAAGGATGCCTCTTGCCGCTCCGGCGAGTGAGGCTCCAAAACCTCTCACAATCATGAATGGTGGTGGCCAAGAACAATCACCAATCTTGCCAATCAACCACCTCAACTTCTCCAAGTCCGTCTAGGCACCCGCAAATGCCGAGAGTAACAAGCAACTCAAGCCGATGCGAAGAACTAGTGCCACTGGAATGAACTCTTTCAAATCTTAGCACTAATCACTCAATCTCACTTAGTTTGATCAAATCAACACTAGAGATCGGTTGGGAGGCTTGGCTATGCTCACAAGATTGCTTAGGGATCAAAATGTGCAAGAGCAAAACCATGTGAGCTGGCCAAGCCACTTAAATAGGCCACTCAAGTCGGCCTAGCCGTTGGGCTGACAGCACGACCATCGAACGCGCCGGTTTCGGGGCCATCGGACGCTGCCCCAGCGTCTGATGCTACGATGAGCACCACACGTGTCCCCCAGATACAATTCGAGCCGCCCGATCCCAACGGCAAAAAACCATTCATGCCATGATTAATGTGACATCACATGCACCGAGGCCATGCATCTGACGCTCCGATGCCGCTGCTCTTTTCAGCTTTTTTCTGCGCCACAACGGACGCTCCCGCTCTCTTACATCTTACAAATCGCTCAACCCCTGCGTTCGATGACCAATGCAGAGAGAATCTAGAATGCTCCCAAACACATCGGACGCGTCCTATGGTTTGGCATCAGACGCAGGTCAGCGTCCGATGCTCCCTGCAAAGCTCGCTCGCGCGCACATCACCACCATCGGACGCTGCAACAGTTTTCCTCAGCGTCCGTTACCAACGTCTGATGCTCCTTCAGCATCAGTCTATAGCTAGGGTTAGCCATCGGACGCTCTGCCCAGCGTCTGATGCTGTGCCGCCTCCAGCGTCCTATGCTGCGCATCCATCAGCACCTCTTCGCTACCTTCTAACTTCTACCCTTGTTCCCAAGCGCCAACACCAAGTGTTTTCACACCATTGTGCACGTGTGTTAGCATTTTACAAAGCATTTTCCAAGGGTTTTTGTTAGTCACTCACTAGGTCTATAGCATCAATATGTTAGAGAACCTCCTAGTGGCACTTGAACATCGCATAAGCTGTGAATTAACTCCTCTTAATACTACAAGTATGTATCCTAAATGTGATCACACTCGCTAAGTGTCTTTTGATCACTAAAATAAAGAGCCCTATAGGCTATACCTTTGCCTTCGGGCCTCTTTGCTCATCTCTTCCCTTCTTCTCATGTTTCTCCAATGGTAGAGCACTTGATCACTTAGTTTCATGTGGCCGTCACATCCTCCATGGTTGCCACGTTGCTAACTCCACCACTTGGCATGGTCCCAATCCTTTCTCATGAGCTACACACTGCTTAGCAATATGATTAGACCAAATAGGTTTCAATCAATTAACCAAAACCAAACTAGGGCTTTCAGCGGGACCCGCTCTCATCTCACCTCGTCTCATCTGATCTCACCTGAGACCACCTCAGATCATCCGATCTCATAATACAAACCAGCCACCAAAACACAGGACGTAGGGTATTGCGGTGACTTGTCGGCCCGAACCTGTCTAAATCGTTGTGTCTTGTCCCTGTGTTTATACGCTTGAGCAGTCATCTCCACACCTCCTCAAACTAATCTACTACCTTGGGCATACCCCTCGGTAGACTATCGCCGATATTTCATCGACAGTTGGCGCGCAGGTAGGGGGTGTGTGCTACACACCATGATCGGCCAAGCAGTCACCCTCCCCGACCCCTCCATGATCCTCTCCGCTCGACGCCTCCTTCTAGATCAGATTTATGATCTGGACCAGCGATGCCGCCATCCTCACTCCAGAGATCATGGAAACCCCGTAGCTTCTTGCACTGGACGCCTCGCCGTCCACCATCGCGCCAGCGCCATGCGCGCCAAGATTCAGACACTGCGGACCTAGTCGAGGCCATGGACCGGGCCCTTCACTCATCGTCGACCAGGATCATCGCCGCCTTCACTAGTCGCTGTCTTCGCTCGTCTCCGACCCAGCTCGTAGCCACCCTTCGCTCGTTGTGATCATGCTCGTCGCCGGCTTCGCTCGTTGTAGACCGGGCTCGTCGCCGCCTTCCCTCGTCGTCGACCAGGATCCTCGCCGCCTCACTCGTCGCAGTCTTCGCTCGTCGTCGACCAGGGCTCATCGCTGCGCTGCTTGGCTCATCACCATCTTCGCTCATCGCCGCCTTCACTCATCGTCGCCTCGCTCGTCCCGACCAGGCTCCTCGCCGCCTTCGTTGTCGTCTACACTCGTTGCCACTTTCCGCTCGTCACTTCACCTGCCTTGGCTCGTCACTGCCTTCGCTCGTCGTCACACGGCTCATCCCCGCCTTCGCTCATCTCGTCGTTGACCAGGCTCGCGTCCGTCCCGCCTTCGCTCTTCGCCACCTTCGGTCATCATCGACTAGGCTCGTTGCCGCCTTCGCCCGTCGCCGCCTGCTCGTCGTCGACCGGGCTCATCGCCGCCTTCGCCTATCACCGCTGTCGCTCGTCATCGACAGCTCATCACCCACCGCCTTCACTCGTCGCCGCCCTTCGCCCGTCGCCACCTTCTCTTGTCATCGACCGGGCTCCTCGCCGGCCTTCGCTCGTCGCCGACCAGGATCGTCGCCGCCTTTGCCTATCGCCGCTGTCGCTCATGTCGACCAGGCTCGTCACCACCTTCAATTGTCACTACCTTCGCAAGTCATCAACCGACTCATCGTCGCCTTTGCGCGTTCGTCGTCGACCAGCCTCGTTGCCACCCATTCTCTCATCGTCGACCGGGATCATCGTCGCCTTCACTCGTCGCTATCTTCGCCCGTCGCCGACCTGGCTCGTCGCTGCCTTCGCGCTCGTCATCGACCAGGCTCGTCGCCACCTTCGCCTTCACCGCCATCGCTCATCGTAGACCAGGCTCATCGCCACATCGCCCATCGCCGTCGTCGCTCGTCGTCGACCGGGCTCGTCGTCGCCTTCCGTCTACTGCTCCCTCTGCTTATCGTCGCCTTCGTTCGGTCCGCTGTCCTTCGCCAAGTCGCCGACCAGGCTCGTTCCTTTGCTCATCGAGACCTTCACTCATCGCCATCTTCGCCTTCGCCTCGCCTCTTCGCCTTCCGCTCTCCTCCGTCCTCATCGCCGCTCATCGCCTTCGGGTGCACTTTCGCCCTTCGCTCATCCGTCCGACCATGCTCGGGGTTCTTATGCCTTCGCTCATCGCCGACCTCACTTCGCCTTCGCTCGTCGACCAGGCTCAATTCACTTCGCTCATCGCCGTCCAGCTTCGCATCACTTTCATCGCCGACTCGATCTCCCACCAGGCTCAGGGACTTTGCCTTCGCTCGTCGTCGACCACGCTCAGATACTTCGCCCTCGCTCATCGCCGACAAGGCTCGGAGACTTCACCTTTGCTCGTCGCCGACCAGGCTCGTTGCCGCCTTCGCTCGTCGTTGACCGGGCTCATCACTGCCTTCACTCGTCGCCGCCTTCGCTCGTCGTCGCTAGGCTCGTCGTCGCCTTCACTCGTCGTCGACCAGGATCGTCACCGCGCCTTCGCTCGTTGTTGACCAAGATCGTCGTTGCCTTCATTGCCGCCTTCACTCGTCCTTGTCTTCACCCGTCGCCGACTCGGCTCGTCGTCGTCTTCGCCTTCTCGTCGTCGACCAGGATCATCGCTACCTTCGTCGCCGCCTTCATCGCTCTTGGATTGCCGCATGTTTCGGTCTGCCGCGTCCGCTCGTCGTCGACTAGATCGTTGTCGGCCTTCGTCTCTATTGTCACTCGTCGTCGACCAGGATCATCGTCGCCTTCATCACCGCCTTCACTCATCGCCGGCCTTCGTTGCTGTCATCGCTCATCGTCGACCAGGATGGTTGCGCTGCCTTCGTCGTCGCTGCTGCGCGTCGACCAGGCTCGTCGTCGCCTTCACCAGTCGTCGACCAGGCTCGTCGCCGACCCTGCCCGTCGTCCAAGATCGGATCTACATCTGGCTCCCGCTTCGCTCCACGACTCGCTAGTCGCGCTTGTCGATCTCCATGCCCTACGGGCTATGCGGCACGACGTCCACCTTCCAACACCGGGTAATCTGACAACTCTCCGACCAGGTTGAGCTCTTCAGCTCCGCGCAGACGTCGCCGACACCTCTCCAAATGATCGTCGACCACTCCAGATGTTCGCCGACCTCTCCAAGCAGCCTGACTGATGCTGAAGAGGCCTCAGAGCCGGGCTGTTGTCACCTCCATACGCGTGCATGAGTGTCTGCCCTCTGCGCTATGAGGCCAGCAGTCCTCCCTGAGTGACGTCCTGCCCCTCTACGCGTGCATGGCGTTCGCCCATCTGCTCTACGAAGAAAGGCTAATCTCGGGCTGAGACCTCTAAGGCTATAACGCCCAGTGCCTGTATACGACTACCCACGCGCTGACATACGGTCTCCAAACGGTCTCCAGCGGTCTCCATACGCCTAAGTCACGCCTTGATCGAACCTCTCGGAGAGTGCCTGTTGGTATTCTTAACTTCACTAAAGATAGAGCTGGCAACTATCCCCGGTAAGGCCCCAGAAATGCTTGTTTGACACTTGCCATTGCATTTTTTAGTGGAAAATAAATTTATTAAACCCTATAGGGCGAATCGAATTTATTCTATTTAGAAACAATAAAATATTTATGAAAAACTTTATAAATCAAATCCCAAGTTTTTTTTCCAAAACTCTGCAAAACTTATTTGATTTCAAACTGGTTTTGAATTTGAATTTAAAAGGCTTTTGAAAAAGTTTAGAAAATCAAAAGAGAAAAGAAATTGGCAAAGGACCTGTTCTCCTCTTTCCCTTTTCCAGCCCAGACCGCCCACTCCATTTTCGCCGCAGCCCAAACCCCCCTCCCCCTCTCCTTCCCCGCCACGGCCCAGCCGGCCTCCCCTCCCTCCACTTCCCCCCGCGGCCTCGGCCCGCTCTCCCACCGCGCGGCCCAGCTTGCACGCGGCCTGTGCACCGAGCCGCCGCCGCATCCACCCTCCCTCACACACTGGCAGACGGGGCCGCTTGCCAGCCGCGTCCCCAACCTCCATCCCGCCCTAAGCGCGAAGCCACCGGCACACGCTTTCCCCCAGGATCGACCGCAACGAGCGGGATCTAGCCGCCACCTCTCCTCTTTTCCTCGACCTACAAGTAGTCTCTATCCCCTCCGCCTCACGCTCACTTTTCCCCACGGCCTCAGCCCCTTATCCACTACCACAGACCCATCGCCATTGTCGACCGCCAAGCTTGGGCCGAAGCTCCCTGTCCTCCTCAACCGAGACGCCACCGGTTTCGCCTCTCCCTCCGTTGGCATCCCCGAGTCGCACCGCGAACCAGAGAACGCATCCCAGGAGGAAACGGCACCGGGAAGCTACCTCTCTGACCTCACTGACAAAGCAGAACGACTCCGCCGCGGCTCTCCCCTCTCCTCCGGCCTCCATCAGCGTCGAGAACGTCTCCATCAGACTCGCGGTGAGCCTCTCTTTTCGTAGCACCCATATACGCTCCCTCTAATGCACCCTAGGTCACCCCAGAGCGAGCTCCGGTGACCTCGCCCATGGCGCCCCGTGCCTGATCGGGGCGCCGCCGCGCAAAGCGCCACCAACGGCGAGCCAACCCTTCCCTTTTCCCCAGAGTCGTCCGATCTCAGTTCGGCGGCATAGATTAGATTGAGACCGATGATCGGTATACACCGAGCCCACAGGGCCGTGGACTCGGTCCGCCGCCGCCGAGTCAGCAGTCCACCCGCACAGGTGGCAGGCCGAGCCAACCGCACAGCGCCACGTAGAGCCCCGTCAGCGCCGCACCGACCGCTGCGCCACGCATCGAGTATTTTGCTAAAGAGTCCCTGTCTTTTCGTTGATCAACCCGCCGTCCAAATTGCACTATTCATTGAGTCTTGGAAAAATAGCGATCTAGCCCCTGCACTTTTCCGAAATCGAGGCGCGGTCCACCTCGTAGCCGCCCTCTCAGATCTAATCTGAGCCGCTCAACACCAGATCAACGGCCGAGAAAGGCCGATACCCCTTCGCTGATGCGTTTTTGTTAAAGAGACCCTCGCATTCTCCGAAATAAATCCGCACTCCACTGGCACTATACACTGAGTCTTGCGCAAATCGCAAACCGGCCCCTGTTCGTTTACCAAATTGAGGCCCGGTCCCACCGCCCTTTTCTTTTTCTGTTTTATTTATTTAAAATCCTAAAATGAGTTCGAGCTATTTACAGAATTGCCATCCAACTTCAAATGCTCATAACTTTTGCGTTTTAACTCCGATTCGACCCATTCAACTTGCGTTAGTTTCATAATTTCGTTCTCTACACAGTAGATTTATTAGTTTACTATTTTCATACTATTTGTTATACTGTTATTTATTTTATTGTATTGTGCCATGTATGTTGATTGGGCCAGAGAGTGCGGAGTTCGAGGACGCTACAGACCTTTCCTGTGACCCAGTTGATTCGACCCAGCCCGAAGGCAAGTGTCCTTGAACATCTTGCACCTACTTTATTTTACTTTTGGTATTAGAGTAGTTTAGATCTAGTAGATGCATGCAATGTCAAGCTTGAATCCCATATTATGGTTTACTAGATCTTGCTCTATTATCCTTGTCGCCTGTTTGGGATCTTCAGGTAGGTGTCTTGCTTAGCCCTGCAGTCATGTTTGGGATGGGAGTTAAAATGTTTATAAACTTGATTAATGAATATGAAACGAATGTGGACATGGTAATTTTGTAGTAACATGGTTATTAGGTAAATCCGGCAGGATGGACCCGTATTGGTGGTTTTGTGCCGTGGGACTCGGCAGCTGCTTTTGGTTTTTGGTTCGGGGCTCGTGCTAGACATATCCTGCCTGGATCCCTAGGACCCGGTTCTCGGAGCATGTAACCCGGCTTAAACAGCGCAGCCATGAGATCTGGATGGGCTGGACCTGGCTAATTAATTAGTTTCCTCCGAGTTATGCTACACGGGGTTGGTTTAGTGGCTCAAGAAGGGGTCCCTGGGGTCGCTGACTTATGTACGGGGATGAAACCTTAGAGTACGTGTAACACGGCTTGGAGGGGCTTTGTAAAGGCCTTGCAGTGCAACCTGCTATGCACCTCGGCAGTGTTTAGCGTGACGGGATCTGCACGACTCAGGGTAACGATGTGCAACCTCTGCAGAGTGTAAAACTGATATATCAGCCGTGCTCACGGTCACGAGCGGGCTTGGACTTCTTGAGATTAGTTGGTTACTGGTTGGTTTTGGGTTCGGGTCATCCGATGGACTTCAGGTGCGGTTGCCTGATGGACTTCAGGTGTTGGTTGCTCGGTGTGACTCCGAGTGTGGTTTGCTCGGTGCGACTCCGAGTGTTGATACTTTTCTACAGAGTCTGTCTATAACCTAGTAAATAGGTGCATAGGATTAATAGATTAATAGGGTGTGTCGCTTTAGGCGCTTGAGTCAACAAAGTCAGCCTACCTTTGTTATAAGCCTCATAAGCATATATTTCCTACACTTGCGGAGTACATTTCGATGTACTCACCCTTCCTCTTTGTCCCCTTGCTACCCCACCCAGACGCTGGAGACTACGCGTACGAGGAGCAGGAGTATCCAGAAGACGGAGGCTACGACCCTGACGACCTGTACTAGGATGCGCTACCCCCCCCGGTCGACCTTCCTGTGGAGTGGAGTCCAGATCTTCCGCATCTTCATCAGAGTTTATTTTAGAGTCAGTTCATGAGAGTCTGTACTTTTCTTTCAGACCCGAGGGTCATTTTTGTAATAAAGTTCGATATTATTAATAAAGCATTGTTTTGATATTTACTATGATGTGGATATATGTATGAAAATTGATCCTGGCATACATATATTGTGCTCCAATTTTGTTCTTAAAATTGGGGTGTCACAGAGTGGTATCAGAGCCGTGTTGACCGTAGGACGCTACCCTAGTCAGTCGTCGAATTTACAAAACTATTTTTACAAAGTCTGACCCCTTTTTCCCACTTCTGTAGCCTGTCTCTGCTGAAAATTCAAATTTTGTTTAAAAGTAGGTCCTCCACACTCGTAAGAAGCCCTCCATAATTATTTGATCTCGTAGGTCGTTGAATGACATGTACTTGTGCATATGTAATGTTTTGGTTCTTTGTAATGATTGTTGGTGTGTTGCGACCGTCAGGTTGCAGCGACAACATTTGTTTAAAATATTTTACTAATCGAATTAACTAACCAAATCAGGGTTGTTATATATCTACTATCATATCTCACTCTTACTCCTGGAAATGTAACAGATGGTTGACACCAGGAGCAGCGCGGGTAACGCCGGTAACGCTGGCGGAGCGGGGCAGGTGGCAACCAGCCGCCTCATCCCCATCCACCTCCACCTCCGCCTCCATACGACCCGCTCCAGATGGCCCAGGTGCAGAACCAGATGATGCAGAACATGGCCCAGATGATGCAGCACATGCAGCAGATGGCGCAGGCTGCTCAGGGTGCTCAGGGTGCAGGAGCTGCACAGCCACCCCGACCGGATGACACTCTTAGGAGCTTCATGACGACGCGCCCTCCAGTGTTCCACCACGCCATAGAGCCAATGGATGCAGATGATTGGCTCGAGACGATTACAGGCAAGTTGCAGCTTGCCCATGTCGGGGACCTTGATAAGGCCCTCTACGCCGCGCACCAGCTTCAGGGCCCGGCGAAGAACTGGTGGACTGCCTACACCGCAGCTCATGCGGACGCCGACTCGATCACTTGGGAGGAGTTCCGTAGGGCATTCCGCGACCAGTACGTCCCTTTCGGCGAGATCAGGGTGAAGCGCCGGAGTTTCAGGACCTCAGGCAGGGCGCGATGACAGTGCGTGAGTATCTCACGCAGTTCAGCCAGCTGTCCCGTTATGCCCCAGATGACGTGGACACGGACGACAAGAAGCAGGAGTGCTTCAGGCAAGATCTCTGTCATTCTTTAATATTAATAAATTCTTCATACACCCTTGTTCATTCCTTTTGCTACCTGATAAATAATAATTGTTATCTGCTTCAGGCATGGGCTTAACCCAGGACTCCGCTATGCCCTAGCTTCAAATGAGTATTCCTCATTTCAGAAGCTGGTTGACCGTGCCTTCGCGGTGGAGAAGGAACGGAAGGACCTCGATGCAGATCGCAAGAGGAAGATGACGTTCCAGGGACAGTCCTCCGGCAGCTCCGCTCGTCCCCGCTACGCTCCTTGCCTCAGCTTCCAGGCAGATTCCCCAGCAGCAGCAGTACCACCACCCCCGCCCAGTCCCGGCAGCCCGCTCCTCAGTACAGGCACCCCACCCGCCCACAGTACCAGGCTCCACCTCAGCAGCAGCAGCAGCAGCCGCCTCGCCAGGCTCAGGCACCTCGCCAGGGTCTTCCAGCTCCGCAGCAGCCCGTCCAGCACAGGGGGCAGGTCAGATTGGTCCCTGCTACAAGTGCAACCAGATGGGACACTTCGCCAACAAGTGTCCACTGAGGCAGCCGGCTCCACCGCAGTCCGTCCCGCAGGCCAGCCCCAGGGCTACAATCGTGGTCGTGTGAACCACGTTGCAGCAGAGACAGCTCAGACAGCACCAGATGTGGTGTTTGGTACGTTCCTTGTTGATTCACACCCAGTTACAGTCTTATTTGATTCTGGAGCATCTCATTCTTTCATATCAGCATCCTGTGTATCTAGACATAACATACATAGAGTCTTGATGCAAAAGTATGAGGGTGAACTCTCCTGGAGGAGAACTGATATCGCGGCATGTATGCCCAAATGTGAGCTTGCACATAAGGGGGTAGTCTTTCCCTTTTCTCTTATTGTTCTGGATTCCCAAGGCATTGATGTATTGGGAATGGACTGGCTACACAAGTACCAGGGCGTTATTGATTGTGCTCAGAGGATCATCACAGTGAAGCATCCGGATGGCACGGAGATTGTGTATCAGGCACCGACGAAGATGGAAGAAGAAGCCAGAGCATATGAGGCTGTCGTGGTACCTGATATTCGAGTTGTCAAGGAGTTCCCAGATGTCTTCCAGAAGGTGCCAGGTATGCCACCTGATCGTGAGATTGAGTTCTCTATTGATTTAGTTCCTGGCACTGCACCTATATACAGGCGACCATATAGAATGGATGCCGAAAAGCTAGCTGAGCTGAAGACGCAGATCCAAGAGCAGTTAGAGAAAGGGCATATTCGTCCTAGTACATCCCCGTGGGGAGCCCCTGTGATCTTTGTTCCGAAGAAGGATGGAGGCCTGCGGATGTGCGTTGATTACCGCGCATTGAATGAAGCTACCATCAAGAACAAGTACCCGATTCCTCGCATTGATGATCTGTTTGATCAGTTGAAGGGTGCTCATGTGTTCTCGAAGATTGACCTGCAAACAGGTTATAATCAGCTGAAGATTCGTGAAGCTGATATCCCGAAGACGGCATTCGTAACTCGATATGGGCTATATGAGTACACAGTGATGTCCTTCGGCTTGACTAATGCCCCAGCTTTCTTCATGTATCTGATGAACAAGGTCTTCATGGAGTTTTTAGATCTGTTCGTCGTGGTGTTCCTTGATGATATCCTGATATTCTCGAAGAATGAAGAAGAACATGAGAAGCATCTGAGGTTAGTGTTGCAGAAGCTCAGAGAGCATCGGTTGTATGCAAAGCTGAGCAAATGCGAGTTCTGGTTGAAGAAGGTTGCATATTGGGGCATATCATCTCAGAGGTGGTGTATCAGTGGATCCAGGCAAGGTCCAAGATATATTGGACTGGAAGGTACCTGAGAGCGTTACTGAGATTCGGAGTTTCCTCGGTATGGCGGGATACTATCGCAGATTCATTGAGGGATTCTCCAAGATCGTGAAGCCAATGACGAGACTGACTGAGAAGGGTGCCAAGTTTGTATGGTCCCCTGAATGCCAGACTGGTTTCGAGGAGCTGAAAGCGAGATTGACCTCTGCTCCTATTCTTGTCATGCCAGATGTCCAGAAGAACTTCACGTTGTATTGTGATGCTTCGCGTCAGGGTCTGGGATGTGTGCTTATGCAGGAAGGTCGGGTGATTGCTTATGCCTCGAGACAGCTCAGGAAGCATGAGCTGAATTACCCTACACATGATCTAGAGTTGGCAGCTGTTGTTCATGCTCTGAAGATCTGGAGGCACTATCTGATGGGCAAGAAGACAGAGATATACACTGATCATAAGAGCTTGAAGTATATTTTCACCCAGCCAGATCTGAATCTTCGCCAACGGAGATGGCTCGAGTTGATCAAAGACTATGATCTGAGTATCAACTATCATCCAGGCAAGGCGAATGTTGTTGCAGATGCCTTGAGCAGGAAGGTCTACTGTAATGTGCTAGAGATCAAGGAGCAGCAGCCCGAGTTGCATGAAGAGTTTGTGAAGCTCAACTTGGGTATTCTTGGCCACACTGATGCAGTAGCAATGGAGGTTGATTCGACACTTGAGCATGATATCCGGCAGACAGCTCACTGATGAGTATCTTCTGGAGATCAGACAGTCGATCAAGGAGGGCAAGGCCCCGGGTTTCACAGAGGATGATCAGGGTGTCTTATGGTTCAGAGGCAGGATCTGTGTTCCAGATGTGAAGGCTATCAAGGAGTTGATCTTGAGAGAAGCTCATGATTCAGCCTACTCTCTTCACCCAGGCAGTACCAAGATGTACCAGGATCTGAAGCAGTATTACTGGTGGTATGGGATGAAGAGGGAAGTAGCAGAGTATGTGGCTTTGTGTGACACATGTCAGAGGGTTAAGGCCCAACATCAGAGACCTGCTGGTTTGTTACAGCCCCTCTGCAGATTCCCGAGTGGAAATGGGAAGAGATCAGCATGGATTTCATCACTGGTTTGCCCAGGACACAGTCTGGATATGACTCCATCTGGGTCATAGTTGATCGGTTGACCAAGGTGGCTCACTTCATTCCGGTCAAGGAGACATATCAGGCCCGAAGCTGGCAGAGCTGTACATGTCCCGCATTGTATGCTTGCATGGAGTACCTAAGATCATAGTATCTGACAGAGGTACACAGTTCACATCTAGATTCTGGAAGCGGTTGCATGAGTCTATGGACACTCGCCTCAGTTTCAGTTCGGCTTATCATCCTCAGACTGATGGACAGACAGAGAGGGTGAATCAGATTCTGGAGGACATGTTGAGAGCTAGTGCACTCCAGAACAGCCAGAGTTGGGATGTGAGTCTGCCATATGCAGAGTTCTCATATAACATAGCTATCAGGCCAGTCTCAAAATGTCCCCATTTGAGGCACTGTATGGCAGGAAGTGCAGAACTCCTCTATTCTGGAATCAGGTTGGAGAAAGAAAAATCTTTGGCCCTGAGTCTATCGAAGAAGCTGAAGAACAGGTCAGACAGATCAGAAGCAACCTGAAGACAGCTCAGTCTAGACAGAAGAGTTATGCAGATGTCAGACGACGTGAGCTGGAATTTCAGATTGGGGACTATGTCTATCTGAAGGTGTCACCCTTCAGAGGTCTTCGGAGGTTTAATGTCAAAGGGAAGCTATCTCCGAGATTCATTGGCCCTTTCAAGGTGATTGACAAGAAAGGTGCAGTTGCTTATCAGCTGGAGTTGCCTGCACGGCTGGCAGGTATTCATGATGTGTTCCATGTATCCCAGCTGAAGAGATGCCTCCGAGTTCCAGAGGAGCAGTTGCCACTTGAGGAGCTTGATCTCAGGGATGATTTGACTTTCTCTGAGCCGATCAAGATTCTGGACACGATGGAACGAGGTACTCGCAACAAGAGGATTAAAATCTGCAAGGTGCAATGGAAGCATTGCTCCGAAGAAGAAGCCACATGGGAGAAGGAAGATGATCTTCGGGCAGATTTTCCTCACCTCTTCGCCGACTCTTCCTAATCTCGAGGACGAGATTCTTCTAAGGGGGTAGGTTTGTAACACCCTGATTTAATTTTCCCCAATTGTATTAAAAAACTAGAAATTAAATAGGTTGGCTAGTTTATTAGAGGAGGAAAATAAAATTTATTATCATTTTCATGTTGCATTCATGCCATTGCATATTTTATTGAGTGGAAAATAAATTTATTAAACCCGTATAGGGCGAATCGAATTTATTCTATTTAGAAAACAATAAAATATTTATGAAAACTTTATAAAATCAAATCCCAAGTTTTATTTCCAAACTCTGCAAAACTTATTTGATTTCAAACTGGTTTTGAATTTGAATTTAAAAGGCTTTTGAAAAAGTTTGAAAATCAAAAGAGAAAAGAATTGGCAAAGGACCTGTTCTCCTCTTCCCTTTTTCCAGCCCGACCGGCCCACTCCATTTTCGCGCAGCCCAAACCCCCCCCCTCCACTCTCCTTCCCGCCACGGCCCGCCGGCTTCCCCTCCCTCCACTTCCCCGCGGCCTCGGCCCGCTCTCTCACCACGCGCGGCCCAGCTTGCACGCGGCCTGTGCACCGAGCCGCCGCCGCATCACCCTCCCTCACACACTGGCAGACGCGGCCGCTTGCCAGCCGCGTCCCCAACCTCCATCCCGCCCTAAGCGCGAAGCCACCGGCGCACGCTTTCCCGGGATCGACCGCAACGAGCGGGATCTAGCCGCCACCTCTCTCCTCTTTTCCTCGACCTACAAGTAGTCTCTATCCCCTCCGCCTCACGCTCACTTTCCCCACGGCCTCAGCCCCTTATCCACTACCACAGACCCATCGCCATTGCCGACCGCCAAGCTTGGGCCGAAGCTCCCTGTCCTCCTCAACCGAGACGCCACCGGTTTCGCCTCTCCCTCCGTTGGCATCCCCGAGTCGCACCGCGAACCAGAGAACGCATCCCAGGAGAAACGGCACCGGAAGCTACCTCTCTGACTCACTGACAAAGCAGAACGACTCCGCCGCGGCTCTCCCTCTCCGGCCTCCATCAGCGTCGAGAACGTCTCCATCAGACTCGCGGTGAGCCTCTCCTTTCGTAGCACCCATATACGCTCCCTCTAATGCACCCTAGGTCACCCCAGGCGAGCTCCGGTGACCTCGCCCATGGCGCCGCCGTGCCTGATCGGGCGCCGCCGCGCAAGCGCCACCAACGGCGAGCCACCCTTCCCTTTCCCCAGAGCCGTCCGATCTCAGTTCGGCGGCATAGATTAGATTGAACCGACGAATCGGTATATACACCGAGCCCACAGGGCCGTGGACTCGGTCCGCCGCCGCCGAGTCAGCAGGTCCACCGCACAGGTGGCAGGCCGAGCCAACCGCACAGCGCCACGTAGAGCCCCGTCAGCGCCGCACCGACCGCTGCGCCACGCATCGAGTATTTTGCTAAAGAGTCCCTGTCTTTTCGTTGAATCAAACCCGCCGTCCAAATTGCACTATTCATTGAGTCTTGGAAAAATAGCGATCTAGCCCCTGCACTTTTCCGAAATCGAGGCGCGGTCCACCTCTAGCCGCCCTCTCAGATCTAATCTGAGCCGCTCAACACCAGATCAACGGCCGAGAAAGGCCGATACCCCTTCGCTGATGCGTTTTTAAAGATAAAAACCCTCGCATTCTCCGAAATAAAATCCCACTCCACCCCACTGGCACTATACACTGAGTCTTGCGCAAATCGCAAACCGGCCCCTGTTCGTTTACCAAATTGAGGCTCGGTCCCACCGCCCTTTTTTTTCTGTTTTATTTATTTAAAATCCTAAAATGAGTTCGAGCTATTTACAGATTGCCATCCAACTTCAAATGCTCATAACTTTTGCGTTTTAACTCCGATTCGACCCATTCAACTTGCGTTAGTTTCATAATTTCGTTCTCTACGCAGTAGATCTATTAGTTTACTATTTTCATACTATTTGTTATACTGTTATTTATTTTATTGTATTGTGCCATGTATGTTGATTGGGCCAAGAGTGCGGAGTTCGAGGACGCTACACAGACCTTTCCTGTGACCCTGCAGATTCGACCTAGCCCGAAGGCAAGTGTCCTTGAACATCTTGCACCTACTTTATTTTACTTTTGGTATTAGAGTAGTTTAGATCTTAGTAGATGCATGCAATGTCAAGCTTGAATCCTATATTATGGTTTACTAGATCTTGCTCTATTATCCTTGTCGCCTGTTTTGGGATGTTCAGGTAGGTGTCTTGCTTAGCCCTGCAGTCATGTTTGGGATGGGAGTTAAAATGTTTATAAACTCTTAATGAATATGAAACGAATGTGGACATGGTAATTTTGTAGTAACATGGTTATTAGGTAAATCCGGCAGGATGGACCCGTATTGGTGGTTTTGTGCCGTGGGACTCGGCAGCTGCTTTTGGTTTTTGGTTCGGGGCTCGTGCTAGACATATCTGCTGCCTGGATCCCTAGGACCTGGTTCTCGGAGCATGTAACCCCCCGGCTTAACAGCGCAGCCATGAGATCTGGATGGGCTGGACCTGGCTAATTAATTAGTTTCCTCCGAGTTATGCTACACGGGGTTGGTTTAGTGGCTCAAGAGGGGGTCCCTGGGGTCGCTGACTTATGTACGGGGATGAAACCTTAGAGTACGTGTAACACAGGCTTGGAGGGGCTTTGTAAAGGCCTTGCAGTGCAACCTGCTATGCACCTTGGCAGTGTTTAGCGTGACGGGATCTGCACGACTCATGGGTAACGATGTGCAACCTCTGCAGAGTGTAAAACTGATATATCAGTCGTGCTCACGGTCACGAGCGGGCTTGGACTTCTTTGAGATTAGTTGGTTACTGGTTGGTTTTGGGTTCGAGTCATCCGATGGACTTCAGGTGCGGTTGCCCGATGGACTTCAGGTGTTGGTTGCTCGGTGTGACTCCGAGTGTGGTTTGCTCGGTGCGACTCCGAGTGTTGATACTTTTCTACAGAGTCTGTCTATAACCTAGTAAATAGGTGCATAGGATTAATAGATTAATAGGGTGTGTCATTTTAGGCGCTTGAGTCAAACAAAGTCAGCCTACCTTTGTTATAAGCCTCATAAGCATATATTTCCTACACTTGCGGAGTACATTTCGATGTACTCACCCTTCCTCTTTGTCCCCCTGCTACCCCACCCAGACGCTGGGACTACGCGTACGAGGAGCAGGAGTATCCAGAAGACGAAGGCTACGACCCTGACGACCTGTACTAGGATGGCGCTACCCCCGGTCGACCTTCCTGTGGAGTGGAGTCCAGATCTTCCGCATCTTCATCAGAGTTTATTTTAGAGTCAGTTTCATGAGAGTCTGTACTTTTCTTTCAGACCCGAGGGTCTTTTTGTAATAAAGTTCGATATTATTAATAAAGCATTGTTTTGATATTTACTATGATGTGGATATATGTATGAAAATTGATCCTGGCATACATATATTGTGCTCCAATTTTGTTCTTAAAATTGGGGTGTCACAATGATCCACGTGACATCTCTTCTTAGCCCTCCGATGCCACCGACCTAGTGACCAAGGGCTAAGATTTGCCCTGGGGTGGTCACACGGATCAGTGACGTGGCAGGGGAGAGTTTGGGCCTCTCCTTGGTGGCTGGCGCCACCTAGGGTGGTGCGGGCGCCACCCCACTAGGGCCCAAATGGGCCCTGGTGAGTGGGCTCGGCCCCTGGTGGGTCCATTCTCCAAATTTGGTCCAAATCCTGCATTCAAATAAAATCTTTGGACATGTGAAATTTGGTTAGTTTGAACCTATTTGACTACTTTTCATGCCTTTTTGTTGAATTTTTGGGTAAAATGTTGATGGTAAAATAAGTGTTTTTAGGACCATCAACAGTGCCCTGTCTCTGGTACCTCCCTACGCGTGCACGGCGTCTGCCCTCTACGCTACGGATGCCAGCAGCGGCTCCTTGGGGACTCCTATGACTCCTACGTGTACACGGGCTCCACGCTCTATGATACGGATCATGGGATAACTCAAGGCTGAACTGTTCATCGTTTCGGCTCACGACTAAATGGCACACAATAAGATACAAGTCAAGCGCCCCTGCGACCTCCTCCATCTCCGTCTCCAGACGCTCCGTGTCGGCACGACGACTCCAGGCTCGGACTTTGACAAGCTGCAATCATCCTTCGCCACTGATTTTTCTCCATATTTTATTTGTACATCATCATGTACTACTACTACTCTTCATATTTTTTTCAGGGACTTTGCCTTCGCTCATCGCCGTCTAGGCTCGAGGACTTCACCTTCATTCATCGCTGACCAGGCTCAGGGACTTTGCCTTCGTTCATCGCCGACTAGGCTCGGGGACTTCGCCTTCGCTCGTCGCCTCTGCTCGTCTCCACCTTCGCTCGTCGCCGCCTTGGTTCGTAGCCGTCTTCGCTCGCCACCACCTTCATTCGTCGTCGACCAGGCTCGGGGAATTCGCCTTCACTCGTCGCCATCTAGGCTCGGGGACTTCGACTTCGTTCATCGCCGACTAGGCTCGGGGACTTCACCTTCGCTCGTCGCCTCTGCTCGTCTTCGCCTTCGCTCGTCGCCATCCAGGCTCGGGGACTTCACCTTTGTTCGTCGCCGACCAGGCTCGGAGACTTTGCCTTTGCTCGTCGCCTCTGCTCGTCTCCGCCTTCACTCGTCGCCGCCTTGGTTCGTCGCCGTCTTCGCTAGCCGCCACCTTCGTTCATCGCCGACCAGGCTCGGGGAATTCGCCTTTGCTCGTCGTCGTCCAGGCTCAGGGACTTTGCCTTCGTTCATCGCTGACCAGGCTCAGGGACTTCACCTTCGCTCGTTGCCTCTGCTCGTCGTCGACTTCGCTCATCGCCGTCTTCGCAAGTCACCGACCAGGCTCGAGGACTTCGCCTTCGTTCGTCGCCGACCAGGCTCGTTGCCTTCGCTCGTCGTCACCTTCACTTGTCATCGCCTTCCTTCGCCATCGCCATTGCTCGCTGCCTTCACTCATCGTCGACCTGGCTCGGGGACTTCGCTTTTGCTCGTCGCCGACCAGGCTCGGGGACTTCGTCTTCGCTCGTCGCCCTCGCTCGTCGTCGCCTTCACTCATCGCCGGTGTGCATCAAGTCACTCCATGTTGTTCGGATCAGGGTGCTGATTTTGGGTAGCTCATCGGGGCACTTGCTAAATGCTCTACAAGCTCGGCACCACGTGTCTTCAGCACCTACTACCAAGCTCGGGGACTAAGTGATACACTTCACCTTGCGGTGAATGTATTTTCTTTTCTCTGACACTTCAAGGATGCTCCGTCAAGTTGGACTTGCACAAACTTCTACTAGGACCTCACTATTCTTTATAGTCCTGCAAGCTCCAAGTGGATACACTTCACTAGAAGAAAGCTCTTCAAAAAATTTCTTGAGCACCTTATATCCTTCTGGCGAGATTTACTTGCCCGACATCGACTTCGCCTGCTCAGACAAGCTCAAGACGGCGTCGCCAACGGATACGAAGTGCTCAGAGACTAGCTGTGGGGATATTACCTTTGTATACCCCCATGGACCTACATGGGCCCTTCGTCATGGACAACCCGGCTCGAAGGCCTTGCAGCACACGGCCAGCTTGTCGTGCTCGCCAGGGACTCTCACAAAGCCTTGCCCGCCAAGGAAGATCCTAGAGTTAGATCTAGGTTCCTTGCCTTAAGGGACCGCTTGTAATCTGTTGTGAACTGTAACCCTGCTCCCCGGCTATATAAGGCGAGCATGGACCCCCTCTCATCTCACCTCATCTCATCTGATCTCACCCGAGATCACCTCAGATCATCCGATCTCATAATACAAACCCCACCAAACACAGGACGTAGGGTATTACACAGCGACTTATCAGCCCGAACCTGTCTAAATTGTCGTGTCTCGTCCCTGTGTTTACGCTTGAGCAGTCGTCTCCACACCTCATCAAACTAATCTACTACCTTGGGCATACCCCTCGGTAGACTATCGCTGATATTTCATCGACAGGCTCTACTTTGCAAATGTTGCTGTTAGCAAAATATTTTGCCTTGAGAAGCTGGCTGCATAAGCTATCAGGATTGGTGAGGATCCTCCATGCCTGTCTTGCAAGCATGGCCAGATTGAATAAATGTAAATCCATAAAGCCTAATCCACCCTCCTTCTTTGGTAAAGTTAGCTTGTCCCAACTCAGCCAATGGATTTTATTTTCCTTATCATTTTGATTCCACCACCACCTACCAAACATAGAGTTCAGCTCTCACATAAACCTTTTGTTAGATCAAAGCATGACATGGCATAAGTGGGCATAGCTTGAGCAACAACTTTAATCACACTTCCTTTCCTGTCTTGGAGAGCATCTTTTCCTGTCATCCTTGTATCCGAACCCCTTCTCCTTTTTAATGTATTCAAAAGCTTTCTTTCTTGACTTGCCAATTGACACCGTAGGCCCAAGTATCGTTCATTTTTTTTTGCTTCCGACTCAATGTGCAACTCAGCCTTGATCTGATCTCTGTTTGTCTGATTTGTATTGGGGCTGAACAAAATAGAAGACCTATCCCTATTAATCGTCTAACCCGAACCAGCATGAAAGGATAAGGCTGAGGAGGATTCCAGAGACGTTGCCTTATTAAACGGATGGTGGCAGAACAGTAAAACAGCACTACGTGGGGACCATTGGATCGGTAGATTGGACGGCCAAAGATGCAACCAGGTACTGTAGGATTGTGCGGTTTCGGCTTCTAAGATCTCTTATATGATATGCTCGCTATAATAGTAGTATTCATATATAGGACATACTATAGATTACACATCCAACAAATCTATCTATAACTTAACTTTCTAAATTCATGTGGATCCACCACCTTTCTGCATTCTTTAATACACTTCAAGTTTCTTCTGAGATTTATGTACTTAACTTGAAAGGATCAAGATGTATAAGAGAAGATGAATCACTTAGCTATTTCACCCTTGCCCCTAACTATATTTCTAGTTTCTTCGTAGCGAGGGCACTATTTATAAAGCTTTTTTAGAACTAACAGATTGTACTGCTTTTGTACGAGCCCTAGATGTCGAGAAGATTCTTATGCTAGCAGGACATCATGATCCATTTCACTAGAAACCGAGTCAATGGTGTTTTTATCATCGAGAGTGGGTCCCATGGTGCCAGTCTTGACTTGACCAACCTTTCAACACTTCATTCGTGCTCTCAAATTCAAACATGGTCTCTGGGCTCCGTCTTGCCTTCCTTGTTCCAAGTGAAGAGGGCTTCCGCTGTATACTTTGGGGCGAGGAGGAGAACGTCTATATTTCCTAGCCTCTTTGTGACGGGAGGCTTCCTCTTTCTCAAAACAGATCACTTCGACACATTCAAAAACCTTGGTTAGTCAAGTTAGCGAAGAGGGGCCCAAGTGAAAGATGTTGCCTCCAACCAGTAGCAGAGCTAAAAAGATCAAGAAGAGCAGTCGCAAACAAGCTCTACGTGGCATCTCTGTAGTCTTGTAAAATAACTCTATATTTTGATTTTAGCAAAAGGAAAAAATGTTCTCCAATAGTTTGGTAAAAGAACTAATTAAAATTAAAAAGTTATCCTCTAATCGTAAGTTTCTATAGTCAAAAGGGACTTTGTATCCGCTTCTAGGATAATGTTTTTTCTCGAATGATCAGAGTAATTTGAACGCATGAGTAAATTAGAAAAGTAAAGGATTCTAGACGAGAAAGAAAGTGGTAAGGGAACAATCTATTGGGGGGTTCCAAATACTTAAGGTTCTTAATGCAAACTCATTTAGAAAGTTGTAATAAGAGATGTTGGAGAAGAATAAATTTACGGTAGCTATTTCTTCTATTAAATCCTCAAATTATTGGTTTAGCATATGTTAACTATACCAACTTTTGGAGATGGTTTAAATAATGGAAAATTAACTATTTTCTTTATTAAGAACGTCACCTCTCTGATAACTACTCCTATGATTGCCGTTACATTCATTGCCACTGAGAGAGAGAAAATCTTACAAGTTTATCGGTGTCGGTGGTTGTAGACGCACTGCGAAAGACAAAGTTGCCCCTGTTATACTCCTTTCTCTCCCTCTCGACAATTGTGGCCTGCAATCGCTCTTAGTTCCATGTGGGTCCTACTTGTCAACTTTGTCTCCACCTCTAGCATTGGATGAGAGTGTTTTAGTCCAGTCAGAAGACACCGCTACAACCATGGATCAATGCCAAGATGTGGATATGCAGCCGCGGTGGGTCCTTGCTATGCCACTAAGGAGGCGAGAGGCATTGTTTATGTGGAGATTGGTAAGCTTGACCTCAGGTCAGCAATGGTGGCAACGACGGTGCTTCAGGGCGAAGGAGCGGAGGTTGCTGAATGAGGAGTAGCTAAGTGAAGTCGTCGTGTCACTGCAAACTCGTAGAGCCTAATGGGAGTAGCATAGATGGCTGGATGGGGGAGATCGATGATGGCGATGAAGCTCCAACCATGACGAGTGGTGACACAAGCCACAAACAGGGCGATGGAGGAGGCCTCTCTTCGTTTCTCATGAAAATAGGGGCGACCAGGGACACGTTGGCGCCGGGGGGTCACTGCCTTGCCCCAGGCTGTGCTAGCCCCTGCTGAGCTCCATGGACGTCAGACTATGCCTCTCCTGAAGCTACGCACTACCTCGTGCTCCTACTCCCGTGGTGCGGCTGTCGAGGCCACCGAGCTTTTTAGCGTTACGCAACTGCAAGATACCCCATCATAGATGCCTCCAGGTGGGAGAGCCTGTGGCAATGTCTTCTCACGACTATCTCTATGAGATGTGAGGTTGTCCGGCGCCAATCATGGTGCTAGGATGGGAGGACAAAATGAAGGATCAAGATGCCCAAGAGGGGGGGTGAATTGGGCTTTTCTAAAACTTCTTGCAATAATAAAACCTATCAAGCCGCAATTAACCCCCTAGTGCCTAGAACTGTGATTCTCTTTATTCTACCGCACAAAAGACCAAGTCTAAGCCACTCCTACTCTAGCAAAGCAATTTCAATATAGAATGAACAACAAGTAGTAATGCGGAATTGAATTGCTTGAAAGTAAATGCGTAAGTAAATGAGTAGAGATGACTCGACGATCTTTTGCCGATGTATCGAGGTGTCGGCACACCCCCTAGTCCTCGTTGGAGCACCCGCGCAAGGGTATCGCTCTCCCTTGATCCGCGCAAGGATCAAGTGCTCACTACGAGCTGATTCTTCGCCACTCCGGCCCGGTGAATGCTCGCTACCGGTCACAAGCTTGCTTGGGTCATCCACAATGCCACCGGATGCTCTCCAAGCTTCACGATCGCCACCAAGTCGTCTAGGTGATGCCGATCACCAAGAGTAACAAGCTAGAAACTCTCACTTGACCACACAAGGCCAAAGAGATGGATGGATGCACACTTGTACTCAATTCTAATATGAGGTGTCTAATTCTCACAATTAGCAAATCACTCAACCTCACTAGGGCTCTTGCACTCACTCACACTCACAATGTGTTTCTCAGAAGATGGAAGTGGCAAGAACACTCAAATGGATGGAGGGAAGGAAATATATATACTCCCCCAACCGGCCATCCAAAAACAGCACAAGACAGGCATTTGCTGGGGGGCATCGGACGCGCCGATGCCTAGCATCGGACGCTCCGATGACCTCGTCCAACGGTCTACTGTACCTTCTTGTCAGACTGTTTAAAGGGACATCGGACGCTGGGCAGCATCCGTGCCACCACATCGGACGCGTCCGATGTGGATTTGACCTCTTGGATGGCCATCGGACGCTGGCCCTCAGCGTCTGGATGCTGCGTCCGATGCGGCTCCAGTTCACGCCCACGTGAACAGTGCATGGGCGCGTCCGATGTGAACACATCGGCGCGTCCGATGCCACGCACCAGACTAAATCCTAGTCGGGGTGGGCATGGACGCGTCCGATGCTCACTTGGCCAGCGTCCGATGCCCATAAACAAGGGCAAACTCAACTCGGATCGCAACGCGGCCTAAACGACTTTTGATCCTCTCGACTTAAGGCATCTCTCTGAGCTACCTAGGGCTATGAAATAACAAGTGTGCACCACACCTACCTCAATAGACTCATCTAGGTCAAGCTACTGATTCACGCTCCCCTTTATAGTACGGCCAAAGGAAAAAACAAAGACCTAAGACTACCTAAGTGTCCTCCAAACACCATATGACACTTAGCCTAGTCTACACCGTCTTCGTCGTCCGTCCTTTGAAAACGGAACGATATCCATCGCCAGGGGACATGAACTCCATATGCCCGTATCATCGCCATTACCGTGACCTAACTCATCTGTTTCTGCAAAACACACGTAGTCACAGTAATCTTGTGTTTCATCCAGTCACCGAAACCACTAGGGGCCAAGATGCGTTCAATCTCCCCCTTTGGTGATTGATGACAACACGAGATCGAGTATAGAGAGAAGAGGTTTTTAAATCATAACATGTATGAACTTGCGATGAATAGAGAAATTGTTAGAGGCAAGTTCAAACATGTCTGCCATCATCCTGCACTCAACAAGTTAGAGTGAATACCAAGTGCAAGAGTAAAGAGATCGAATACATAATCAAATGAGAATTGAGCACAAGTAATCGAGTAAGGCGAAATGACATGTCATATCATATATCATAGTGAGCACATGCATGTCATAAAGATCCATAGCATAAGTATATCTCATAAACAAGCACAAAAGATGCAATAAGTAAAGAGCGTATGGAACATAAAACACATCATAAGATATCGAAACCCTCTCACATCGCTCCCCCTATCGCTATACTCGGGCCACTCTCCCCTTTGGCATCAAGCGCCAAACTAAGAGTCGGAGGGCGGAGGTGGAGACGAGTTTGGGCGGAAAGACGAGTCAGGAGCAGTCCGAGTACTGAGAGAACTCAAACTGCTTAGGTACTCGTCGGAGTCGGAAGCAAGATGGTGGTGCCGGTAGCCTGCTGACCCTCTGAGCTGAAGAAGCTGCGGTGAAGCGGTTCGGGTCGGCTCTGACGGCTCTGGCTGCTGGACCTGCTCGGTCTGCTCTGCCTGCACTGAAGCTGTCGCAGTCACGGTAACTGTGTCAACCTGAGTATCAGAGTGCGGAAGCTCTGGAATAGCTGACAACTCAGGCTGCAGGACGTGGTCGTCTCGGATTGGACAGGCTCTGTATGCTCTGAAGACGCAACTGAGCTCGGAGGGTGTCTGTGGTGGAGGTCACAGAAGCTGTCGACGTCTGCACTGGATCCGGAAGATCTGGAGTGGGGAACCAGTGAGCTCACTAAAAGTAGCCGACAGGTCCCGTGTCACAGAGGTAGTCGTCGTGTAGAGGGACTCTGGAACCGCTGGTCTCTGGCGTGAAGAAGCGGGGCATCCTGCGGCTGCTGCTGCTGCTGCTGCGATCCCGGACCGTGTCCCAACAGCGGATTCATGTTAATCGGGGAACATGGGCGCGCGAGTGTGTAAGGGACTCAACTGGACGACCCCCCGTAGTGACAGCTACCTTCCCAGAATGTAGGAGATCCAATGGGCATAAGGAAGCTGGCGGGCCTTGATGCCCTCTGCCACAGTGTCCTCCATCTCACAAAGAATGACGTCCCAGACGTCGAACTCCTGCTGCCGGACTAGGTAAGCAAGTAACCACAGCTGCAGACGAGATAGACCCTCGCGGAAACCAACCTGGGAAGCAAGGTCGCCTAAGAACCTCGTTGAGGATCCGAGTCGTAGGGGTGAGATCCCTAGGCGCATGACTCGAACCCTCACCGACGGCCTCAGTAAAGCAGGGGCGGACTAGGTCTGTCGTGGGCTGGGGCACCACCGTGAGGGCGGCGGGGTGGCTCCGTCCGGTCGTAGCACAGGTCGTGGATCCGAGTCTGAGAGTGTGTCAAGCCGAACCAACCACGGATCTCTGACGAGAAGAGTCTGTAGTGCTCCCCCTGAAAAGCGAACTCTATGGTTCTCTCTGTCCGGGTGCACACCACAGTGACACGTAGAACTGGAAGACCCAATCCTCGATGTACGAGCCAGACCGCCTAGAAGGTCTGCTAGACCAGGTAGGTAAGTGAGTATGGGGCGGATCTACTCTCCTGCTGCTGCCACAACTGCCTCTAGGGGACAAACACGCTGAGAGCGAAGACTGATGTCAAGCGCCTTGACGCCTAACTTCGCCGGACCGCGACTACGTAGCTCGTAGTCGCGCTCCAGGCCTTCACCGTGAGATGAATCCCACCGGTGGCTTGAGAGGTTAGAGGGAGAGGAGCAACTTTAGGATAATTGATTCTGCTTAATTTGTTCCCAGTTTGTTACACCGCATATATGGCCATAGGCCCAACCAATCACTCCTATAATTTAGGCATGCAAAAGGAAACTAGAGATCCTAATTTTCTGGAATTAGCACTCACGGTGGGCACCTGCCTTAGCTGCGCGCTCAGCAGCCCTCCTGGCATCACGACGGCGCCTGTAGGTGCGCCCGTACATGACATCTCTCCCCCCCTCGACGACCAGCTCGTCCTCGAGCTGAAACTGGGGGAACTTGGCTTGAAAATCTTCAACATCCTCCCAGGTTGCACCAGCCGTGGACTGCCCTTTCCACCTGATCAGTACTTGACGAACGCCTCTGGCCAGCCGGTACCGAACCGCCTGCTCAGGTTCTGGAGCCACCGCCCCATGATGGATGGCCGGAAGAGGAGGTGGCACCGATGGTGGAGTGCCGATGAACTTCTTGAGGAGGCTGACGTGGAATACATCGTGCAGCTTAGCGCAGGGGGCGGGGGCAGCGCCAGACGGACAGCCACCTGGTTGATGCACTCGGTGACCTGGTAAGGCCCGACGAAGCGCGGCTTGAGCTTGCCTTGGTCGCCCGGGCCAGGGAGGACGCTGCACGCTGACGGAGACGCAGCAGCACCCAATCACCCACGGCATAGGAGACCGGTCGGTGCAGACGGTCGTAGAACTTCTTCTGGACAGCTGAGCCTGTTCCAGGCGGTAGCGGACATCTGCTAGGAGCTCCTCGCGGGCAGCCAACGTCTTGGCCACGGCCTCCACCCGGGTCTCACCGGGTTCATATGAGCGGATGGGGGGGGGTCCCTGCCATAGACCACCTGAAGGGAGTGTCCTTGAGCGACGATTGATATGCCGTGTGTAGACGTACTCTGCCCATGGTAGGCAGCGCAGCCACTGCCGTGGCCGATCCCCCGTGAAGCAGCGGAGGTACATGACGATGACCTTGTTGGCTGCCTCCGTTTGGCCATCAGATTGGGTGGAACGCAGATGTCATGTGAGCTTGGTGCCGGTGAGCCGCATCAGCTCGCGCCAGAATGTCGAAGTGAACACAGGGTCCCTGTCCGACACCAAGGACTGAGGAATCCATGGAGGCGAACAATCTCGCTGTAGAATGCTGGGCCCGGACTCTGCACTGTAGGGGTGAGCCAATGGGATAAAATGAGCATATTTGCTAAACCGGTCGACCACGGTGAGGATCACCGATTTTCGCCCACGCGGGGCAGCGCCTCGACGAAGTCCAGGCCGACGTCGGACCACACGGCCTGGGGAACAGGCAGTGGCAGCAGCAGGCCGGCGGGTGCAGGTGTTCAGACTTGTTGCGCTGGCAGGTTGCGCAGGCGCGAACAAAGGCTTGGACCACACGGCGCATGGCTGGGAAGTAGAAATCTCGGCGGAGTCGATGTAGAGTGCGCTGCACCCCTTCATGGCCGTCCTCGTGCGTAGCAGCCACCACTTCAAGCAGCAGCGGGGGGAGTCCGGCGGAATGTACAGCGGGCGGCGTAGGCCACCATGTCGTCGAGCAGCGACCACGCTGCGCCCCGTGTGCCTGCTGCCAGCTCGTCGCGGAGGGCGACCAGGGCCGGGTCCTGGCGCTGGGCTTGGCGGAGACGGTCGATGAAGTCGAAGCGCGGCGCGGACAGCGCCAAGACCGCGCCCTCCTCGGGGTGTCGCGCCTGGACAGCGCGTCGGCGACGGTGTTCGTGGCGCCCGGCTTGTATTCCACCGAGAAGTCGAAGCCGAGGAGTTGCCCACCCAATGGTGCTGCGGGATCGTCGAGAGGCGCTGGTCGAGGAGGAATTTGAGGCTGTAGTGGTGGTCGGTGCGGACGAGGAACGCGCGTCCCCACAGGTACGGCCTCCAGTGGCGCACGGCGTGCACCAGCCCAATGAGCTCCCGCTCATACGCTGCTAGAACTCGTGACGAGGAGCGACCGGCCTGCTGAAGTAGGCGATCGGATGTTGGTCCTGCAGCAAGACCGCCCCGAAGCCGTGGGTGGACGCGTCGCATTCCACGATGAAGGTTTTGGTGAAGTCGGGCAGCGCCAAAACAGGAGCCGACGTCACAGCAGCCTTGAGCGCCTGGAAGGCTGTTTTGGGCCTCCTCGGACAGGAGAAGCCCTCCTTCTTGAGCAGCGCGGTGAGGGGCGCTGCAATCTTGCCGTAGTCGAGGACGAACTTGCGGTAGTAGCCGGCGAGGCCCAAAAAGCCACGCATCGCGCGTGCCGAGCGAGGTGCCGGCCAGTCGTGAATGGCCTGCACCTTGGCCGGGTCCATGGCCACACCTTGGGCGGAGATGATGTGGCCCAGATATGCCACGGAAGGGGACCCAAAAATGCATTTGGATCGCTTGACGAAGAGGACATGGCGATGAAGTTCGGCGAGGACGGCGCGAATGTGCCGCAAGTGATCTGCCCAAGTCTTACTGTAAATCAGTATATCATCAAAAAAGACAAGGACGAACCGCCTGAGGAAGGGTCGGAGCACTTCATTCATGAGTGCTTGGAACGTTGCCGGGGCGTTGCATAACCCGAACGGCATCACCAGGAACTCATAGAAGCCGTCGTGGTGCGGAACGCCGTCTTGTGCACATCAGCCGGCCGCATCCGGACTTGGTGATAGCCGGAGCGGAGGTCCAGCTTGGTGAAGAACTGCGCACCGTGCAACTCATCAAGTAGTTCGTCGACGACGGGGATGGGGAAGGCGTCCTTGACGGTGAGGGCGTTGAGCGCGCGGTAGTCCACGCAGAAGCGCCACGCCCCGTCCGGCTTCTTGACCAGCAGTACTGGCGATGAGAACGCCGAGTCGCTGCGGCGTACGATGCCCTAGTGCAGCATGGCAGCGCACTGCCGTTCCAGCTCGTCCTTGTGTGCCGCCGGATAGGGTAAGGACCGGACCGCCACCGGTGTAGAGCCGGGCTTGAGGACGATGGCGTGATCACGGGCTCGCTGCGGTGGCAGCCCCGTCGGCTCGGCGAACACCCCCTCGAAGGAGTGCAGCAGCTCCTCCAGCAGGCTGCTCGGTGTGGGTGGTGGCAGCGAGCAGAGGTGGGCGACAGGCTGCAACGTCCGACCAGCAGACCTGGCGTCCTTGATGTATGAAGGAGACGGTGCGGCTGCTGAAGTCCCACACCACGCGGCCCAGGGTGACCATCCACTGGGTCCCCAGGGAGGTCGTATCCTGCAAGAGGCATGACGAAGAGGTCGATGGAGAATGGCTCGCCCTCGATGATGACCGGGGCGCTGCGTATGACGCCCGGACAGGTGACGCGTTCGCCATTGGCCACGTGGCTGAGAGGCGCGGGCGTGGTTGGATCGGCAGGCCCGTACGACGGGCGGGCGTCCTCGGCGATGAAGTTATGTGTGGAGCCGGTATCCAGGAGTGCGACGAGGGTGGTGGTGCCCAGGGACACCGGACCTGCATGGAATCGCAGATCGGCATGCCGGCCACGGCCCGGAGGGAGAAAACAGGGGCGTCCTCCTGCTGTTCGGCCCCTGGTGGATCCTCGTCGGCTGCTGCAATCTCCGACGCCGTTGAGGTAGAAGATGCGGCGACAGACGCGATTGTGGCCGCGGGAGTACGGCTCGTTGCAGTTGAAACAGAGGCCCAAACGACGCCGTTCCGCCTGTTCCGCCGGGGAGAGCCGTTTGAGAGGCGGCCCTTCTTGTGGTGGCTGACCCGCGCCCGCTGGAGGAGCAGGTAGGGCGAGCAGCGGCTGTGCAGGCGCGCGGTGCCAGCGCAGGTCGCGGCGGTAGGAGGCCGCGCGGTGGAGGTCGAGGCGGCGGAGGAGCGGGCCGGTCGGTCTCCATCAGTTCACCTGGCGCGCCAGGCTGATGGCGGCGTGAGGGTGTCCGGGGCGTGGATGCGGACGGCGTGGCTGAGCGGCGGAAGCAGACCGCCGGTGAAGAGCTGGACACGTTGGGCCTCGTCGAGGCGCCCCGCACGTGGAAGGAGGGCCTGGAAACGGCTGGCGTACTCCTCCTGTCCCGGTGCGGCGGCGCTGGGAGAGCTCGAAGAGGGGAGCTGCGCGGAGGGTCGGCCCGAACCGGAGGTTGAGGAGGTCCTTGAAGTGTCCCCACGACGGCGTGCCTTCATCTTCCTGGAGTTGCACGTACCAGAGCTGGGCGACGTCGTCCAGGTGATAGGACGCCGTGCGCACGCGTTCTTCCGGCATGGTGCGCGGTGCTGGCGGAAATATGCCTCACACTTGTTGAGGAAGAGGAGGGGATCGACCGTGCCGTCGAAGCGGGGAAAATCCCACTTCTTGGGTCTGGGAGAGAATTCGGAGAGCGGTGGCCGTCCGTGCCGTGGCCCCCGGCAGCGGCCGAGGACGACGCGGCTTGTCCTTCATGGCGGCCATGTCAGACTTGAGGGTCTTCATCTCTGCGTTCATGGTCTTCAGCATCTCCATGATCTCGGCAGGAAGGCTCCGACATGGTGGTGGCTGGGTGGTGGAGGAGGCAGAGGAAGATGTCGGGGATGGCAGGTTGGATGGGGGTGCTGGAGTTCGGCGGCTGGCGTGGGGGCTGGTGGAGCGGCGGCGGAGGAGGAGAAGAAGATCGACTGGATCGCGATACCAGGTTGTCAAGCGCCTTGACGCCTAACTTCGCCGGACCGCGACTACGTAGCTCGTAGTCGCGCTCCAGGCCTTCACCGTGAGATGAATCCCACCGGTGGCTTGAGAGGTTAGAGGGAGAGGAGCAACTTTAGGATAATTGATTCTGCTTAATTTGTTCCCAGTTTGTTACACCGCATATATGGCCATAGGCCCAACCAATCACTCCTATAATTTAGGCATGCAAAAGGAAACTAGAGATCCTAATTTTCTGGAATTAGCCACTCACGGTGGCACCTGCCTTAGCTGCGCGCTCAGCAGCCCCTGGCATCACGACGGCGCCTGTAGGTGCGCCCGTACATGACACTGATCCCAGCGTTCCTGTAGCCTCGGTAGAAATCCTCCTGAAGCATAGTGAAGAAGTCTGGACCTGCCTGCTCCTGCCTCTCTTTGGGAAACCACTGCTCCACTGGTACTAGTCTGAGTGCCTGAATCTGTGAGCAGGTGGCCGCCCGGAGGTCCAGCCGCGGGATCGGCGGGGGGGGCACGCTTCGATGGAGGCACGTGCTCCCCGCAGAGGGACATCGGGCCAAGGAGGCACCGCTGTCCTGCGACGCGTGGACCGACGCCGAGGAACCTCCTCAGGAACCGCCTCCTCTGCCTCTCCTGGGAGCCTCTGCCTCAGGTGCCTCTGCTGTCTCGGCCTCTGCCTGTCCCTGCCCTGAGCTCTCGGGCTCGACTCCTGGCGAGGTGAACGTCGTCCGACGACCGGCAGCCATAAGCGTGCAGTCGATGAGTGGTGGAAACGCTCAACCTCCTCAATGGCTCTGCGCTGGTTGGGGGACAACTGGTCCTCAATCCTAAGTCCGCCTGTACTGCCTCCCTGCTCTGCTCGCTCGGCTGCAATCGGCCACTCTGTGCCTGAGCTGCCTCTCCTCGGCTCGGGAGCCTTCCTGCGCGTGATCAACTTCGCCTTCCCTGGCTGCTGACGCGGAGGGGGACGAGGAGGGGAGTCCCAGGGCCACCACCAACGTTCTTGCAGCGCGGCAATGGCTGACAAGAACGGGAAGAACCTGTCTCTGAGAGAAGCTCTGGACTGCCACTGAAAGGAACCCTGACAACCCAACACTGACAACTGAACGGCAACTCCCCCTGACACTGAAACCCTGACAAGAAAGCTCCCCCTGACACGGACCCTCTGTCGCTGACACTCACGAGGCTTGGCCTCGATCCTTACCCGCGGGCTTGGCCCGGGTTAGCTGACACTGCCAACTATCAACGACCACGAACTCTGACTCGCTGCGAGAATAGAGAGGATACATAAGCATATATATCTAGAGGTAAGCGAGACCTATGGAAGCAAAGCAATTGGATAAGATTAGAGGGTGGCTTTGCTACCTGACGATCGATGAAACGAACACGAGAGGAATAGATGACGTTCGACAGTGACAGGCCACCACACGAACACCAATAGAGACTGCTAAGGTTTTGGAGACGTACGGATCAAAACGAGAGGAACAGTCATGTAGGCATATCGTCGAGCACCTTATGGGCAAGGTTATGAAAGGAGGGGGTGGGTGCTCACTGCCTGCTAGGTCCGCGAGGAGATCGCCGAGATGGAGGGAGTGCTCGGGACGATGTGAGGACCTCCGGCGGAGTAGGCTCGGTCCCGGCGAGCTCCGGCGAGGACACCGGCGAGGCGATGGAGGGCTCTGGCGAGGCGGCGCAGGGGGTGGACTCTGTGGGACGGCGCGGCTAGGCGGGGCGATGCCGCGGCGGCGAATAGATTGGCTGAGGGCGCAGAGGAGCCGGTGGCCGCGGCGAGGGTCTCGGCGGCCGGCAGGGAGAGCGCGCGAGAGGTGGTTAGGGTTTAGGCGGCGGCTGCAGCGAGAGCTGGATGACAAGGATTGGATGACGTGTGGGTCCCTGAAGTCAATGGAAGACTGACCAGCGCCGCTTAAAGGGGCATCGGACGCGCCGATGATTACGCATCGGACGCTCCGATGCCCTTCCAGAGAGCTCCAGAAACGCTTTTCGCGCATCGGGACGCGTCCTATCCTTGCATCGAACGCTGAGGCAGCGTCCGATGGAGCCTCGGACGCTCGATGAAATGCACATCGGACGCTATCCTGACACTTTCAGCCGGAGCTGTCTACAGTGCAGGGCATCGGACGCTGGGGGAGCGTCCGATGCAGCGTCCGATGCCACTTTTGAGCAGTTTTGAAGATTTCTGTTGCGGCTCACTCTCCAACCAAGTTCCAACTCAAATAAGAGGCAAATAAACACCAGTTGGAACCTAGTATGAGCATCCTCGCATCAAACCCTCAATTTTATAATATTTTGCCATAGGCTATATATCATTTTTTAGAGAAAATAGGCGATAAACTCGAGGAGACAACATGTGGCCACCAAAACTAGGGGTCTCAACCATTAGGAGCCTCAAATGCTCCCCCTAGCGGTGGACGAACACAGCGGTTGCTCAAACATAACCGAAAAGAAACGACAAAGCAACAACCATGCATATGCAATGCAATACGGATTTGAATCTAGGTTGCTTGTCAAGTTTGCTCATGGGTAAGCTTCTTCACACGCTTTTTAGGGCGGTTATCTTAACCACGTCTGACAAGCCTATGTGCATAGCATAAATTAAACATGGCATATTATACAATGCAATGCAAAGACAACCCCCTTTCACCTTTTGACAAAGTTACTTAGATCAAGCACATTAAGCTCACTTCGCAATCTACAAAGAGTGTTTTCATCTAGGGTTTTGTGAAGATATCCGCCAATTGATCTTCGGTTCTAACTCCCTCTAAGGATATATCTTTCTTGGAAACATGGTCTCTAAGAAAGTGATGGCGAATATCTATGTGCTTGTGCGAGAGTGTTGAACCGGGTTGTTAGCAAGCTTAACCGCGCTCTCATTGTCACACAACAAAGGTACCCTTTCTAGAACTACACCATAGTCTAAAAGGGTTTGTTTCATGTAAAGGATTTGTGCACAACAAGCACCCGCGGCTATGTATTCCGCCTCGGCGGTAGACAAGGCCACACTATTTTGCTTCTTTGAACTCCATGAAACTAGTGATCTCCCAAGCAAATGGCACCCTCCGGATGTGCTTTTTCTATCTACTTTGCAACCCGCGTAATCCGAATCGGAATACCCAACGAGTTGGAAGTTAGCTCCTTTGGGATACCAAAGGCCAATGCTTGGGGTGTGCTTTAGGTACCTAAGGATTCTCTTCACCGCTATGAGATGTGATTCCCTAGGATCGGCTTGAAAGCGAGCACACATGCACACACTAAACATGATGTCGGGCCTAGATGCGGTCAAATATAACAAGCTACCAATCATAGAACGGTAGAGAGTTTGATCAACCGGGTTACCTCCCACATCTAGGTCGAGATGTCCATTTGTTGGCATTGGAGTCTTGATAGGCTTGCAATCATCCATGTTGAAGCGCTTGAGGAGGTCTTTTGTATACTTCTCTTGAGATATGAAAGTCCCCTCCTTCAATTGCTTGACTTGGAAGCCTAGGAAGAATGTGAGCTCTCCAATCATGGACATTTCGAACTCCTTCGACATCAAGTCACCAAATTCCTTGCAATAGGCTTCATTTGTTGACCCGAAGATGATATCATCAACGTAGACTTGACAAATGAAGATCTCTCCATCAAGCTTCTTGGTGAATAGTGTGGTGTCGACCATCCCAATGGTGAAGCCCTTCTCAATGAGGAAGTCCGGAGGCGCTCGTACCATGCTCTTGGGGCTTGCTTGAGCCCATATAGCGCCTTGGACAACCTATAAACATGATTAGGATATCTAGGGTCTTCAAACCCGGGAGGTTGATCAACATAGACTAGTTCATTTATGAAGCCATTTAAAAATGCACTTTTCACATCCATTTGATATAATTTAATGTCATGATGTGATGCATATGCAAGGAGGATACGAATGGCTTCGAGTCTTGCAACCGGTGCAAAGGTCTCTCCAAAATCCAAACCTTCAACTTGAGAGAACCCCTTTGCACTAGCCTTGCCTTGTTTCTAACAACCTTGCCTTGATCATCTTGCTTGTTTCTAAACACCCATTTTGTTCCAATGACTCTTGCGCCTTTGGGTCGCTCTTCAAGTGTCCAAACTTGGTTGCGGGTGAAGTTGTTTAATTCTTCATGCATAGCATTCACCCAATCCGGATCACCTAGAGCTTCATCTACAATGGTAGGCTCAACAAGAGACACAAAGGAGTGATGTTCAATAAATAAAGCAAGTTTTTGAGATCGAGTCATTACACCCCTTGTTGGACTCCCTATGATGAGATCTTGAGGATGAGCTTGTAGTAGAGGAGTAGTCCTTTGATCAACCACTTGAGGGGCCGCTTGTGGAGCATCAACATCTTGAGCTTGTACCACCATTTGATCATGGGAGACATGAGTATCTTCAAATGGATCTCTCCCTCTCTTTGTCATCAACATGTGGTACATTGGATGAGGATGGCTTGTCAATGACTTGCACATCATCATCATCATCTTTAGGCTTGATGGCTCCAACCGGCATGTTCTTCATTGCTTCCCTCAATGGTTCATCACCTACATCATCAAGATTTTCATGCTCTCCTTGAGAGCCATTAGATTCATCGAATTCCACATCATATGTTTCTTCTACCATCCCGGTGGCATGGTTGAATACTCGATATGCTTTGGACTTCAATGAGTAACCAACAAGAAAACCAATATCACATCGGCGTTGAAACTTCCCTAGGTGTTGGCGCTTCTTGTAGATGTAGCATTTGCACCCAAACACTCTAAAGGATACATCCGGCTTCTTGTTGTTGAGTAGCTCATAGGGGGTCTTGCCAAGGAGACGATGGGGGAACAACGGTTTGATGCATAGCAAGCGGTGTTGATTGCTTCCGCCCAAAATCTTTCCGGTGTAGTGTACTCATCTAGCATTGTCCTTGCTAGGGTGATTAGAGTCCGTTCTTCCTCTCAACTACCCATTTTGTTGTGGTGTGTAGGTTGCGGAGACTTCATGCTTGATCCCAACTTCATCACAATATTGCTCAATGTGGGTGTTGTCAAACTCTCTTCCATTGTCACTTCTTATCTTTTTGATCTTCAAGTCAAACTCATTTTGGGCTCTCTTGGCAAACTTCTTGAATGAAGGGGTTGCTTCGGATTTGTCATGAAGAAAGAATACCCAAGTGTATCTAGAGTAGTCATCAACAATCACTAGGCAATAGAGATTTCCACCCAAGCTAGCATATGTTGTTGGCCCAAAGATCCATGTGAAGTAGCTCTAACTCTCTTGATGTTGATACAAAGGCTTTGGTTGGATGAGTATTTGCAACTTGCTTGCCGGCTTGACATGCACTACACAATTTGTCCTTCTCAAATTGACATCCTTCAAGCCCTAACCAAATCCTTCTTCAATAGCTTGTTGAGAGTGTTCATTCCAACATGTGCCAATCTTCTATGCCATAGCCAACCAAGTGATTGCTTAGTGAACAAACATGTCTTCAAGTTGGCATCTTCGGAGGTGAAATCCACTAGATAGAGATTGTTGTATCTAAAGCCCTTGAATATCACTTGTGTATCATCTTTCTTGGTCACAACCACTTCCTTGTCGGTGAACAAACATTGAAAGCCAAGATCACATAGTTGCCCAACGGATAGCAAGTTGAAGCTCAATGATGCAACTAGAAGCACATTGGAGATGGTATGATCATTTGATATAGCCACTTTGCCCAATCCCTTGACATTGCCCTTTGAGTTGTCACCAAATGTTATCTTTTCTTGGTCATTGACATTCTCTTCTAGTGAGGTGAACATCCGGGGATCACCGGTCATATGTTGTGTGCAACCACTATCAATCACCCAATGAGATCCACCGGTCTTGTAGTTCACCTACACACACAAGAAATCAAGCTTGAGCTTTTGGGACCCAAACTTGTTGAGGTCCCTTAACCTTCTCTACTAGTGACTTTGCAACCCAAATTTGCTTTGGCCTATTCTTGTTAGGAGGCCCCATGAACATAACTTTCATCTTGCCACTAGAGTCTTGTCTAAGCATGTAGTGAGCATTGAAAGCAAAGGGCCTAGCATGCTTGGGCAAGGGTGTGGGCTTTGGCTCTTCACAATCATGAGCAAAGTGTCCTTCCTTTCCACACTCATAGCATCTTCCAATCTTCTTCTTCTTTGGCTTAGTGATGCTCTTGCGTTGCTTCATCTTCTCTTCAAGAAGCCAATGCCATTTCTATTTGTCTTCATGACGGTGTTCATGAGAAGCTCACTTTGAAGACATTGACCCTTTGTGAATTTCTTCAATCCGGTGGTGAGGTGTTCCTTTTCTCTCTTGAGCTTGTCATTCTCTTGTTGGAGCTCTAATTGAGATGGTGTCATCTTGTAATCTCTCTCCATCTTCAATCTCTTGTTCTCTCTTTTAGCATGTCAAGCTCAAGTGTCATGCTATACTCATCATCTTGGGTCTCAACATGACTTGCTTGCTTTGTGGTTGCAAGCTTCTCTAGATCAACCTTGAGCTTTGCATTCTCATTCTTGATCTTGACATAATCATCATAGTGATCGGCCACAACACACTCTTGCCTTTGCCACTAGCTCTTTGCTCATCATGCTCACTAACCAAGTCCTCACAAGATGTTGCTATGTCACACTTAACAACAAGGTTAGGAGCATCATGTGTCTCATGTGAAAGCATATCATAAGAATGGTGAGAGCATCATAGTCAACTTTCACTTGAGTGTATTGTTCTTTTAGCAAAGCATAACTAGTGGTAAAGTCACTATGCATCTTATCAAGTTTTTCATTTTTAGCTTTGAGCTCCTTGTTAGAGGACTTGAGCTCCTTGATAGTGGATGACATAGTAGCAAGTTCATCTTTTAGTTCATCACTAGCATGAATAGCATGATCACATTTCTCAACAAGAGATTCATTTTATCAACAACAGCTTTCATTTTTAGCTCTAGTCTTTCTTATGATTTTAGAGTAGTCGTTTAGCAATTTGACAAGCTCATCATAAGTAGGTGCCTCAAATTCACCATCACTATCACTATCACTAGAGTCATCATCATTTTGTACCTTCCGGTCACCCTTGCCATAAGGCATAGGTGTGTAGATGATGATGGCGACGGTGGTGGTGGTGGTGTAGAGGAGCCAATGACTAGAGCGGCCACCTTCTCCTTCTCATCATCACTATCTTCATTTGATGAGCCACCGGAGGAGTCAATGTCGGTGAGCCAATCACCAACAATGTAAGCCTTCCACCTTTCTTGTGGTATTGCTTCTTCTTCTTGCCATCCTTCTTGTAGTAGGGCTTTTCATCCTTCTTCTCATCTTCACTTGATGAGTCATACTTCTTGCCCTTGTTCTTGTTCTTGTAGCTCTCTTTTCTTGGGCTTGGTGCATTGATGAGCAAGATGGCCAAGCTCACCGCAATTGTAGCAATCCATTTCGGAGATTGGCCTCCTCTTGCTACTTGTGAAGAACTTCTTCTTTCTTGAGTCAAAGTTGACTCCATTCTTGTGAAGCTTCTTCAACATCTTGGTGGTTCTTCTCACCATGAGAGCAATGTTGGAATCATCTTCTTCATCACTTGAGCTCTCATGATGCACCACAATAGCCTTGGACTTGCCCTTCTTGTCATGGCTAGCTTTGAAGGCCAAGTCCTTCTTCTTGTCGGTGGAGGAGCCACCACTTGGTGTGATGTGCATGTACATCTCATGCGCATTGATCTTTCCCAAGATTTGAGTTGGTGTAGCGGTGGAAAGATCACCTTGATGTAGCACCGTCACAATGTGTCCATACTTCTCAATTGGAAGGACACAAAGAATCTTCCTCACAACATCGGATGGTTGCATTTGTGTGAGGCCAAGTCCATTGAGTTCTCTACAAGAACATTCAAGCGTGAGTACATTTCATTTGCACTTTCATTAGCATGCATATCAATGAATGAAGCTTTTGCATAACTAAATGATATCTCTCCTCACGCTCACTCTTGGTCCCTCATGGAGAGCACAAATGTTATCCCATAGATCATGGGCATTCTTGTGGTTCCGGACGCGGTTAAACACATCCTTGCAAATGCCTCTAAAAAAATGTTTTTGGCTTTTGCATTCCACTTCTCATTTTCTTCCTCATGTGGCGTGAGGCTTGTGCCCTCCTCCTTGGTTTGGGGAACCCGGTTATGGCGGCATCGCGGCATTTCACATCAACCGCTTCTAGGTACGACTCATACATACGGATTTTCCAATATGGAAAGTCGTCTCCCTCAAACATGGGAGGTGGTCCATCACCTCCGGACATCTTAACTCTAGGCGGTTAAGCCTAAATCGAGAGCACGAGGCTCCGATACCAATTGAAAGGATCAAGATGCCCAAGAGGGGGGGTGAATTGGGCTTTTCTAAAACTTCTTGCAAGAATAATAAAACCTATCAAGCCCAATTAACCCCCTAGTGCCTAGAAGTGTGATTCTCTTTATTCTACCGCACAAAAGACCAAGTCTAAGCCACTCCTACTCTAGCAAAGCAATTCAATATAGAATGAACAACAAGTAGTAATGCGGAATTGAATTGCTTGAAAGTAAATGCGTAAGTAAAGAGTAGAGATGACTCGACGATCTTTTTGCCGAGGTATCGAGGTGTCGGCACACCCCCTAGTCCTCGTTGGAGCACCCGCGCAAGGGTATCGCTCCCCCTTGATCCGCGCAAGGATCAAGTGCTCACTACGAGCTGATTCTTCGCCACTCCCCGCCCGGTGAATCGCTCGCTACCGGTCACAAGCTTGCTTGGGTCATCCACAATGCCACCGGATGCTCTCCAAGCTTCACGATCGCCACCAAGCCGTCTAGGTGATGCCGATCACCAAGAGTAACAAGCTAGAACTCTCACTTGACCAACACAAGGCCAAAGAGATGGATGGATGCACACTTGCTACTCAATTCTCACTAGGAGGTGTCTAATTCTCACAATTAGCAAATCACTCAACCTCACTAGGGCTCTTGCACTCACTCACACTCACAATGTGTTTCTCAGCAGATGGAAGTGGCAAGAACACTCAAATGGATGGAGGGAAGGAAATATATATACTCCCCCAACCGGCCATCCAAAAACAGCACAAGACAGACTTCTGCGGGGGCATCGGACGCGCCGATGCCTAGCATCGGACGCTCCGATGACCTCGTCCAACGGTCTACTGTACCTTCTTGTCAGACTGTTTAAAGGACATCGGACGCTGGGCAGCGTCCGATGCCACCACATCGGACGTCCGATGTGGATTTGACCTCTCTGGAACCTCTCTGGATGGCCATCGGACGCTGGCCCTCAGCGTCCGATGCCTGCGTCCGATGCGGCCTCCAGTTCACGCCCACGTGAACAGTGCATGGGCGCGTCCGATGTGAACACATCGGCGCGTCCGATGCCACGCACCAGACTAACCCTAGTCGGGGTGGGCATCGGACGCGTCCGATGCTCACTTGGCCAGCGTCCGATGCCCATAACAAGGTAAACTCAACTCGGATCGCGACGCGGCCTAAACGACTTTTGATCCTCTCGACTTAAGGCATCTCTCTGAGCTACCTAGGGCTATGAAATAACAAGTGTGCACCACACCTACCTCAATAGACTCATCTAGGTCAAGCTACTGATTCACGCTCCCCTTTATAGTACGGCCAAAGGAAAAACAAAGACCTAAGACTACCTAAGTGTCCTCCAACACCATATGACACTTAGCCTAGTCTACACCGTCTTCGTCATCCGTCCTTTGAAAACCGAAACGATATCCATCGCCAGGGGACATGAACTCCATGTGCCCGTATCGTCGCCATTACCGTGACCTAACTCAATCCTTGTTCGTGTAAAACACACGTTAGTCACAGTAATCTTGTGTTTCATCCAATCACCAAACCACTAGGGGCCAAGATGCGTTCAACAGAGCTGACGAGTGGAGTCTACGTGACAGTGATAACACTTGCGTGACTGTTTTTAAAGAGAGAGGGGAGGAGGAAAAGGTAGCTTCGTCTTTTTACACATGCACCTACAATAAAACGTCTATTTTTAGTAAACTTGTAAGGTTTCTCTTTTTCATGGTAATGATTTAAATATATAAGTGGTTATCAAAGAGGTGATATTTTTTAATAATGGAAAATAGCTAAATTTCCCTAAATAATGAGATCCTTAAACATTTTTTGAATCGGCTGCATCTTGTCTCCAACTGTAGAAGTGTACTCCGGCTCCAACTGGTACGTACACACTGCATTTTGACTTGTGACTGTTGTGAGCTTACTCCAATCCAGTCCGGGCAGATATTTGCGCCACCGTAGCTATAAAATCTCTTTTGCCCAAACCCTCCCCCTCTCTCAAAACCCTAGCTTTCCCTCGTCCCTCCTCCCCTGCTTTGCGGCGCGCCACAGCGAACTCGCCGACGCTCTCGAGGATCGATGGATCGGCGCAAGGGCAGCAACCGCGACGCCAACGGCGGCCTGGCGGAGGCCACGGCGTCGCGGCTGAGGTTCGACTCCGACGAGGAGGCGGAAGAGGTGGGGATGGAGGTGGAAGAGAGCCTCCACGCGGAGGGGGAGGGAGAGCAGGCGGCAGCGGAGGTGATTGGAAGCGAAAAGACCAGCGCCGACTACTACTTCGACTCCTACTCTCACTTCGGTACGCGCGGCCCCGCTGTTCGATTTCGCGTTACTTTCCCGCAGATTTGGATGTTCTGTACCGAAAGCTTCGGTCTTTGGTTTGTTTTTGGCTAAAAGGAAGTGAGAGCTTCTTGTATTGTAACTGGGGGAAAGGATTGGCCTTTGCCTGCGCGGATTTGGTGCTTGCGCTGGATAGAACTTTAGCCTGGTTATTGTGCATTAACCATTTATTATAGGAATCATTATTCATTTGCAGTATTTGCTAGAGTGAAGAATTTAGAATTTCGATTGTGCTGATTGCAGCAAAAAGATTTTCTTGAGTGTTAACGGTGTGATTGATCATCAAACAGGTCTTTCATTAGTCTCTGTATGAAGGAACCGAAAGAATGTTGCTTAGTTGGTTCTGTACCGTGTGTGGCTTTTCAGTGCTCCACTAGATGATAAATGTTCGACTGAAGTTATTTCTTGTCTGAAAATTCATCTTTTCTGAAGTTGTGATCATTATCTACTTCTTACAATCTATTTTGTAATTGGGACAATTAATCCTATGATGATATCTTCAGTGGCTCCATATTTTGATGTGGCTATTATTAAACAAATGTGTAGTTAAATGTTTGGTGGTCAGTGTCATGTGGTGGGAAGATAAAGGCACTAAAAATGTATTCTTGCTCTGTTGAGTTGGTGTAAGGGGTGTAATTAATTGCATGGATGTTGTTGTTGAAGTGTTGTGCACTCTTCTGCTGGCACCTTCTTTCGTCTCTGGTGCACTTTAGGCTATTTTAGTGCTGTTTTGAGGAAGAAACATTAGAACTGAATTGCTGCAAATTCTAATTTTGTGAAAACCTTATTCATGCAGCACATGCCCAGATGTCCGGTCTCTTGTGCTGTGTTTTTACATTATAATCATATATGCTATCATTTTAAATTTATCAGCTGTGTTCTGTTTCCATCAAGTAAGTTTAACTATTTACTCAACTACTCACGCTTCTCTGTTTAATGAAGTACAATATTTATTCTGGTTTTGCATTTTCTTTGTTTTGCAGGTATTCATGAAGTAAGTGATTTTGAAAGAAACCACACATGTGGTGGCTTAGTAGCACCACGTTTTCCAAGCAATTGATCTCATAATTGAAATATTTGGAGTAAGGAGATGCCAATTATTTGCATGTACTGACTGCAGGAAATGCTAAAAGATGTTGTTCGGACAAAAACATATCAAAATGTTATCTCCCAGAACAGTTTTCTTATCAAGGACAAAGTAGTCCTTGATGTGGGTGCTGGAACTGGAATTCTTTCACTTTTCTGTGCAAAAGCAGGAGCTAAACATGTCTATGCGGTTAGTTGGCTGACTTTTGTTCATGTTTTCATTTTGCTATTTACATCATACATAAGCTATTTTAGTGGACACATCTTCTTTTCTATATTCAATCTAAACTGTTATGCATTGTCTGAAATGAAAGAGTAGTTATTTAACCTATCTATATATACTTTAGACACATGATAAGCACAAGATTGGATCTAAATTCTGCATTAGCTGGAAATCTTTGTTTCCCGTGAAGATAAAAATCTTTATGTTTTCTCAAAAATTTATGGTGTTGTTGTTCTCTCTCTCAAAAACCATTTTCATATGCGGGATATGTTCATTGTCTACAAATGGAGGGCTTGCACTATCCTGTATTAACAACATGCCGTTTAGGATATGATAAGTTCTATAGTTTAGGTTATATATTTTGTTTTTTATCAGACATTTTTTTCTGTTATCTTGGCATCTTGTGACTGCGTTTTAAACTTCAATCCTTCTCTTTTGCTGCTATTTTGATCTGTTTAGTAGCCACTAACTTTAATCCTTTGCTTTTATTTTCATCTGTTTTTAGCCACTGTTCTTCTGTCATTTTTACATCTTGTGAATATGCTTTTAACTCTAATACTAATATAATGATCTGTTCTTACTTTTACAGATTGAATGTTCCCAGATGGCAGACATGGCAAAGGAAATTGTGAAATCAAATGGATATTCTGATGGTAAATTCCTGTCATCATATTCCTCTCTGTTCTGTTTCTGCATATAATGCTTATTTGGCTATGGTGTATCCTTACAATTATTTTCATCCGTGCAGTCATAACTGTAATAAAAGGGAAAGTGGAAGAAATAGAACTTCCAGTCCGAAAAGTAGATGTCATCATCTCGGAGTGGATGGGTTACTTCCTCCTGTTCGAGAATATGTTGAACACTGTCCTATATGCACGCGATAAATGGCTTGTAAGCAATCCTTTATAAAATTATTAGTAACATGTTCAGATTCTGTTCTTCACAATTGATGGTACATGTTTGATTCATTATATGTTTATATACTGTTTCTAGCACTTATTGATGTTCTTTTACAAAATGCAATTTGATGTCTATGAATATCCTTATCTGTCATTCTGTGCTTTGTGTAAAGTATTTAAATTTTCTGAGGGCAGCTTTGGTTGTGCTACTTTTATGTAGGCTGATGGTGGTGTGGTCCTGCCAGACAAAACTTCTTTGCGTCTTACTGCGATTGAAGATGCAGAATATAAGGAAGACAAAATTGAATGTAAGTTCTCCATGGTTTGTAAAACCTATCCACATGAGTCTTGTTGCCTTTATAGAAAAAAGCTTTGGTTTCAGTAATTTTCATTGGTTATTTATTTAGTAAAATGAAGTTCTATTTGGGTTTTCTGTTGCCCTTTTTGCAGTTTGGAATAATGTATATGGATTTGATATGAGCTGCATAAAGAAACAGGCGATGATGGAGCCACTGGTAGATGCAGTGGATGCAAATCAGATTATCACTAACTGCCAGTTACTGAAGGTATTTTCACCCCTAACCAAGGCATAGCTTCCTTAAATTTTCATTGGACAACATTTGAGCTCAAATCATATGTATTTCAGACAATGGATATCTCCAAAATGACCCCTGGTGACGCGTCCTTTACTGTACCATTCAAGCTGGTTGCAGAGCGGAATGATTACATTCATGCTCTTGTTGCATACTTCGACGTGTCATTTACCAAATGCCATAAGTTGATGGGCTTCTCAACAGGTTTGTTGTTTTCTAGCTTCCACCTGCAATGCGTTGTCATCTAGGAGCAAATTCAATTTGGTTGACATAACTCATTTCAAACTACTACTTGCAGGCCCGAGATCAAAAGCCACTCACTGGAAGCAAACTGTTCTTTACCTTGAGGATGTAATAACTATCTGCCAGGGCGAAACCCTGACGGGTAGCATGACAGTCACACCCAATAAGAACAACCCTCGGGATATCGACATTAAGCTCAAGTACTCCATAGATGGGCATAGGTGTCAGGTATCAAGAACACAGTTCTACAAGATGCGGTGACCTTGGAACAAAGAGATGCCTCAAAGCTCATTAAATTTGTTTAGTTGAGTATCTTGTTTGACAGAAATGATACTAATTTTCATGATCATGTATTTTATGCATCAATTAGTTAGATTCTTTGGAATCTAGCGAAAGTAGGGAGTAGATAAATAAACTGGCCTGCTGATACATGGTTGTTGGTGGTTGTATGCATTTGAAGTCCGTTGCAAATTATTGTTTTACGAATTCCAGCATTAATTTTTGCCTTTTCTTTTTGTGTGTATATGCTCATTATTTTAATTGCTCGGGCAGTCAAAGGGGCTGTTTGCTAGAGATTCTAAGGCAGCTTGTGTGTATATATGCTCATTATTTTAGAGCTTGGTGCATGGCCGACGGGGCTCAGTTCAGTGGGAAGGCCAAGTATACACCAACCATACTTTGGAGTGAGAAGGAGATCCTAACTAAAAAAATAAGGCATCTGATACTATGCTTCAAAGTCCCGTTTGGTCACTTTTAAAAGAAGGATGTGCCGCTATTTTATCATTATCTGGCACTGCTTGACTTGCTTTCACTGCTTTTAGCTTGAACGTGGCACTAAGGGCACTCAAAATGCAGACTCTATCATAGAGTCTAAACCTATTTATTACACTCCTATTTATTGTATTTTGCTGATGTGGCAGTGTAGTTATTGAAGAGAGAAAAAAAAAACAAGACTCCAAGTCTTATTTAGACTCCAAGTCTATGATAGCTTCGAGGTAATAAATGGACTTAGACTCTAAGTAGAGTCTGCATTGTGAGTGCCCTAAAGCCTCCATGTCATCTAAAGAAAATAGTTCAAGACAGTAGAGAACTAAGGGAATGGAATTACCAACTTGAGTTCCGCATTTTGTTTAGTGAATGCGGAGATAAAACCTGCTGCTATTGATGCAATTGGACTGCTCGCTTCGCTCCTTGACACGAAGGCTATAAGAATCAAAGGAATACAGGGCGTAAATTACTTTGGAGTTCAAACCAGGCAAAGTCCTTACTTACTCTGCTCTTAGGCTTGTTTCATTTCCATTACACCAAAGTAAGTAGAATGGAATGTTGTAGATGTACGAAAGACGAGAGAAGAACCGGAGGACAGGAGACACCAACCGAGTTGAAAGAGGACTGAAACATGCCACTGAAAGACTCTACCCCTCGCCCAGTTGGAAGTCATGAGGCTAGCCCCCCTGAATGAAGAAGTAGTGGGGTCCCCTGCCCGCCCACGTATGCGCCTTTATTTAGATTCTAACTAAATATTATACTGAACTTTATCCGGGAATCTTTCTAAAGAATCCATCTGGGCAAGAGATCGTCAGATAAACCAAACTGCCGACCTACTGTCTGTACTGCGTCGGATCAGATAATGGTGAGCCATCATGTAAGTGCAATCAAGCCCTAATTGTGGGTTTTGGTGATAATGACCACACGATTGGAGATCTAATGAGATTTATGAAGATGACAAGCAGGTTAATATTAAGAAAGGATGGTGCATATGTGTTGGTGGACCCCCCATACTATATTTCATCGGATCCGGACTCAAAGTGCTATATCAAGCCTTTTCATTTGAATTTGAGTTATAGGAATGTCGTACTATCAAGGGGGAATGCAAATACATTGCTTTGGCTGAATGACATGTGCTCAAACCAACCCAAGCCATCCTCATTCCTAACCAAAGACAGCTGCAGTGAATTCAGATCTGTTTCTGTTTCACTGGTAGGCGCGGCACTGCCGCCCAGGGCGCGGCAGTGCCGGGCCGCGGCACTGCCGGGCTAAGGCCGGCACTGCCGCGACTTGTTGTAACCGTTGGAATGCAGAGGATATTTACTCCATCTCCCTGCCACCCCAACGGTTACCCACGACCATAACTCTTCTCCTACCTCCATACAAGGCTCTCTCTCCCCCCATTGAAGGCTCTCAAGCTCTCTCTCACACCAAATCTTTGATTCCTATTGATTCCAAGTGAGTTAGAGTCTCAAACCTTCACCAAAGAGAAGCCCTAGCTGAGATCTACTTCCTAGAGCACTTGATTTGAGCCATAGCCGGTTGATTTGATTCTATTACTCTTGGGCTCTTGGAACCCTAGCCGGCTAGGCGTCGCCCTTGAGCTTGCCAACTTGTGTGGCAGCCTTGGGAGGTTTGTAATCAGTTGTGCAGCTAGTTTTATTACCCCTCATCTCAAGGATTTGGTTCCTTGATTTGAGAACGAGGAAGAGTTGCAAAGCTCATGACCTAAGTGGTCAACCTCAACAACGTGGAGGTAGGCAAGCCTTGGTGGCGAGCTGAACCACGGGATAAATCACTTGTCCCTTGTGCTTACTTGCTTTCATATTCCATACTTGTGAGCTTGTGATAGATTCTAGGGTTTGGGCCGATCTACTTCATACTACATGTTTGGCTTGTTAGAGTTGGTTCTGCTGGTTCAGGAAACCTAGTGCTACATTTTCATTCATATAGAATCAGTTTGTTGTGGCTGGATTTCGAATTGCAGTCTCAGGTTCTACCCTGCGCGACAGTACCGGGCTGAGGCCGGCAGTGCCGAGCACAGAGCGGTAGTGCCGGGCTTATCTAATTAAGTTTTGAGCTGTGATTTTTGAACAGGCCTATTCACCCCCCCTCTAGGCCACACAGGTCCTTACAAGTGGTATCAAAGCCTGGTCTCTGTTGACATTCGTTAGTGCAAATAAGAATATGAAAGATTCCGCAAGCGCACAGAATATCATTGTAGCATTTTACCGGGAGTATTCCAGGATCGTTATTTATATTTTACCACTGGGAAGCTAGGGTCAAGAATCTGATAATTCACTATCATGCATCTACTAACTCAGAGTACTAATTAGACTAGAGCAGGAGTGAATGATATATGATATGATAATGAAAGCACAATAAAGAGAATTTAATGATAAATGTATAGATAAATATAGTGGGAGAACAACGTGAGAGATCAAGGTTCCTATGCTCTTCTCTATTACTTGGGTTCTAAGGTAACAAGGATGAAAAGATATAGCAGTCATATAATAACACTTCGGGACATCAGAACACCAACCACAGAAAGGGATGAGAAGGGGGTTTGGGAAGTTCTGACTACGGTCCTACGAACATCAACCCGAACGTGGTGGAATACGTCGGCCATCAGGGCTGTCATCACCTGGGGCTACCACAACTATCCGTGGGGTTGAGCGCAACCTCAGGTAACCTATAGACTAAACACCAAGTCTAATCTATCGATTACTACTCTAATTATGGCCTATAACTAGAGCACTCGATACGAGCGGAGATCCTATGCTAGAACATAACAACTATACTAATCATAATATGAAAGGCATGAAGTAAATAGAGAAGACAAATATATTAAAGCATAAGCCTTACAAAGAAAAGATACAAAGACATACCAAAACTCTGAAGACTCCTCCGGAACCGGAGCGCAGCTCCGCTCTCCCTAACTCCCGACTAGAGCTAAGCTATTACATTGGAAAATCTAAACCTAATTCTCTAGGGAGGAGAGGTTGTCCTTCGAGGGACGCCTCTACAAAGACTCCCAGATGATGATGTCCTGCCTCAGGGGGTCCTGGGTTTATTATATAGGGGCTCCTGGCCTCCCCTCCACTTTGGGCAAGCGATGTGGGACTAAATCCTTCGTCATATGCACTTGGGCCTAAATGGGCCAAAACGTGTTGGAGAGGTCGGTTGGAGTGCGTCACGCGAAGGAGGAGCAGATTGGGCCCAATAGCACCGACCGCCTAGGAGGGAGACCGACCGGTCTGCCTCTATGGCAGGTGGGTCCCACCTTCCGTGGGTCGCCTTCTCTTGTCTTCTGGAATGTTCCGGAATGTTCTAGAATCTTCCAAGTCGTATCCATCGAGGACTCTCGCTCTGGGACTCCAAATATAGCAAATCATATATCCGTTTCGATTGTCTCGACGAGGTCTTCGCAATGGTGTGCTCTGTTTCATCACTTGAGATACTTTTATATGGTAAAAACATAGATGTCCTACAAAACAAGTGAGAGCACCAAAACTCGTGGAACTTGTTAGTTTCAAACCCTACAACTATGCTTTGTGATTCATTTAGTGTCATTTCATGCAATAGTTGATGGTTAATTATGAGCATTAGTGAGCGCCAACAAGTTCCCCCAAGCTTACCCTTTGCTAGTCCCTTAGCAAAGTCAAACTCAACAATGGATCAGGAGTTGCTGCAATATCTGCATTTCTAACAAGTACACATGCATTCAAACAAAAGTTCTCATTTGGATTAGAAAAAGATATCATATTATTCATCACGGGGCTGTACTTTACCTTGAATCTTGAGTAATTAAGAAAGATAGAATGATCAAATCAAGCACTATGTCTCTAGCTCTTTCACTTCACCATTATCCCGGAGTTTTTATGAATTTTCAAAAAGCTTAAGAACATATGTTGTCAAATTAAACAATGGATCTAAAGAGAAAGTCAACCACACCATTGAATCGAGAAGTGCATGTGTATGGATGCTCTTTTGAATATATCACTCTCTTCTGTCTATTAGAGACACATGGCTATCAGGCTAATTCTACTATCGGGCACGTGCCCATTTTTTCTGATATTCATATTTTTTTTCTCTTTTCTTTTCTCTTTTTTTCGAGGTTCCGGACACTTGTCCCTTTTATTTCCTCGGGATCTATCTTTTTGAGGTTTCGGACACTTGTCCCTTTTTATTTCCTCAGTTTTTTTTTTTTTTCTTTCTTTTTTTTCTTTTTTTCAATAGCCACATGCTTCCAACAAACTTTTGAGAGGATAGCAATAGATAATCATGAGCATTTATGCGAAAGATGGATGAAATGTGTAAGTGATCTCAATTCAATAGTATGATAACTTCTCACAGGGTCAACAAAGCTTAATTTAACTCAATGCAATTATTGGTCATATTAATATTGGAAACTCTTCGGAACTCTAGTGTTGTTTAGAACAGAACATAACAATAGCTCAAATCATCACATATCACATCTGTCAATTACCTAAACTCTAGATCAAGCATTTGCTACCCATATATTTAATTTCATTTTAAGGCATCATTAATTTTTAAACTTAAGAGAACTCATGCTTGAAGGCTAGGTACTAGAAAGAAATTACAATAGAGCAACTATTCATCATTTCCATTTTAAGAAATTAGGGAGAGAGTTCTTCAGATTTGACATGCTTTATTTATTTAATCTAACACACACTATAACCTATTACTAAAAAAACACTAAGATAATAGTAAGATATACCTGAATCACGAAGATAACGGGGGTGCTCCTCCCCAAGCCCGATGTTGTTGTAATAGTGTTGAGCCTTCATGTGCTCATATTTTTTTTGTATTTTGAATTTATTTATAGAAAGAAAAACTTAAGAGGATAAAGATACTTGCCTGGATACATGAGGGTGCTTTCCCCCAAGCTGAATGTTGACGTAGTTGTTCGATCTTGCAATGTAGCGGACTGACAGTGAAAATGTTCTTCCTCTATCCGAGCATTGATTGATGTTGATGGTTGTTGAAATAGTGCTCCAACAGTGGATGGAACATCCACTTGCTCGTCAGCTTTTCTTGGTCATTCAATCCTGTGAAACTCAAATAGACAACAAAACTTGCGGAATAGATTAAGCATTAGTGGTTGGCCACTCAAGCCTTAGTTGTCTAGAGTTTCAGTAAGATCTCTTTCTCAATATTTTTTTATTTTATATTTATATGATGCAATGACAGCTTAACAAAATGAATGCATTTTTATTTTTATTTTTATGCCACCATGGTGAATATTTAATCTGGGTTTTTACACATCACAAAATTATTCACATGAGACTTTAGGTTTTATGATGCAGTGCAACAAGTAAATATTTTTATTTTCTTCTTTTTTTATGTAATGCTGATGCAGAGAAGTAAATATGCAAAATGGAAACTAATGCAGAAAAGATAAATATGGATAACTACCGATTTACCTTTCAGTGAGGGTTCAATGTTTTAAGTCCTCTGAACATGACTTCTCACCATGTTCATTCCTGAGGTGCATCATTTGATCCTGATATGTAAACTTTGATAACTACACCTCTTGGTATGGTGTCACCCATGTTCTTCGTTCACCCAGCAATTTGAAGTGAAATATTAATTGTGGAAGCTGACAGCATCTTGCTCAGTGTGCATATTCTTGGAGATCCAGGACCTTCACTCTGTAGAATGTGGGAGTTGACAAACTCCTCCATGTTTTGCTCAAGAGTGTATCCTGCTCATAAAGACAAGGTAGAGATCAAGTGCATGGGCTCTGTTGGTGGAAAAACACCAACAGAACCAAAAGTTTTGTTCATTCTAACCTTAGGCACATTGAACAAGATAAACTTGTTGTTTATGTATTCTATTCAATCTTAACATGAGTGATAGGATCAAAAGATGAGCATAAAAGTAGCGTCATAAAATATTTAATAGATCAGATTGCTTAAACCAAGGAAGGATAATCTATGTATAGTGTGTCGATCTTTTCATGATTGTGATATATCATCTTCCAAAGGTTAGATGCACAACATTTTAGCTCATTTAGATAGTGATATAGTGAGATTCAAGAGAGTAAAGCCATGAATAAAGAGTAAAGAACTGAACATGTTGAGTTGATTAGGTTAGATCAAGTGAGGTGCAACTTAAACATGTTTGGTTCTTTATTTATGCACATACCAGAAACAAGGAGAAGCTTTTAAGTGATGGTCACTTACCTTGAGATGTTACCTTTATCATTGAAGAGTGATGGTGTCGAACCACCTTGTGGAAGCTTCTCTTGTTTAGCTGGTTGTTGTTCATGACTAGCTTGTCTCTCTCTGTCTATCTCACAGTGGGTCAGATGAGTCTTCTTCTCAACAAGTCCAGACGATGGAGACTTTGTCAATTATTTCTTGATTTGTATGCTCGGGTACTATCTCTCCATCTTCTAATTCTTGTGGTGCAGTGGCTTCATCCTTTATGATGTCTTCTCAATTCCTGGTAGTTGGTTCTTCCTTCATCGGTTGAGTCAACGTCTTCTCTTGGTTTTCTTCGGCTGCTCATAAGTGGTGTAGTTGTTAAAGAAGCAGCGACCCTTTTGATCGAAGATCCAAAAGTGGACATCTCAAAGTCCAACATAAAGATGACACATTGGTGGTGTTCAAGAATGATCTTCCAAGAATGAGTGATGGATCATATTCTTCTCCTTCATTGGGATAGCGTCCCGTGGCTTATACTGATCAAAGTGGTGAGTAGGAGGTCAAAGTGTCTTGAAGCTGGATTCTCCTTCTACCCTGATCGTGAAGTAGATCTAGACAACAAAATTGTGTCTCCCTCAAGCTGGCTTGTGAAGTAGGTGGATGCCCGGATTTCTTCAACAACATGTTCATGAGTTGAAATTGTAGACCTTGTTGTTGTTGAAGTCGTACCACCTCGTCCATCAAACTAGCTCTTGTGTTGCAATGATTAGAAGTGAGGAGAACTTCCACTGCTTGTCTTTATAGTGAACACAAAAAAACTTCCTTCGGACGACACATAGATGTTATGATGTAGTGGCATATCATCTCCCTGATATTTGTTGTTGGTGTCGTGTTGATGTCTTCGAAAAATGATGAGTGTAGGCATAGATTGACCCATACGGGTGAGTTGCATCCTACTCGTCATAAGTGTCCTGGCTTAGGCCTTGGGATGGCTCAAAGCTTGGCTGCCTTCGACATCACTTGTGACTTGTCTGATGATGAGTTTTGTCTATCCACGGGTTGGGTTTTGGATCTTTAAGTTCACACCATGAACAAGCAAATCTCATCTCCTACAAAATGTTAGTGGACACATACCCGAAGGATTACACTGAATTTGAAACATGGGTTGTTATCCACAACTTATGTGTTATTCATCCATGCTAATGAAAATGATGATTTTAGGATTACTTTAGCATAGACTAGCATTTTATGTGTTGGCTGCATTTTAACATGGTTCAAGGCAAGATACTTGCAGTAGAAAGATAAATTGAAATAAACATTATACTCACAGTTCTTTCATCCATGATGAATGAGCTGAGTCTTCATTTTGCAGTTCACCGTATGCCTTGCTTCATCTCTGATGTGAATTCATCTCAGGACTTTCCCAAAGTGTATTTAGAGTTCTTTGCAGGGGTTAGTCCAACAAAATATCCAATGTATACACAAGCTAATTTTAGATCAATAATCAAACTAGACTCCATGTTTAATTGGATTAAGGAAGGCATTTTAACCTAAGCACCATGCTTAATTTAAAACCTTTAGAAGTATAGCTAGTACTTCCAAACCAAAACATACTATGGTAAACAAAGGTAGCATGAGAGCATAACAGAGATTTATTCAAAAAGAGATGACAGAGTATGACCACAGTGAGGGATATTTTTCTCTTTTTTTAATATATATATATATTAGATGCAGATGATATGAATGCATGCAAGGGACTAAACATGTTATGCACTTGATATGAGAAAAACATAAACTAAATGAGGTGGATGAATGATTAAAAGTAAACATGCAGTGGTATGCAAGAAATTAAAAAGATAACTACTCATAAAGTTTAAAGTCCATGAGCAAGACTGTCTCACCTTGATCATACTTACCATGACTCACAACGGGGATCTGTGAGTGGCGCAGCATATCCGTCACATGGGATGGGAGTTGAATTCTTGTGACGACGACCTTTCTCCAATCTACACATGGTATATATGTATGTATACACAAACTTGTGAGATGGCAGGGTTCCAGAATTAATTGGATCTTGAATGTTCAGGCACCCTGGGTTCTTCATTCTTGTGGAAGCTTGCCATAAGGTCGAAACGGCGTCTGATGTCCTTTCTATTCCACACTCAACAGAACAGGGGTAATCCTACTAAAGCTAGTGGTACACTAAATTAGCAGACATCAAGATCATTATCAAAATCTTACACCAATTGTTCCCCGCAACGGCGCCAAAAATGCTTGTTGACGTTTGTTAGTGCAAATAGAATATGAAAGATTCCGCAAGCGCACAGAACACCATTGTAGCATTTTACCAGGAGTATTCCAGGATCGTTATTTATATTTTACCACAGGGAAGCTAGGGTCAAGAATCTGATAACTCACTATCATGCATCTACTAACTCAGAGTACTAAATAGACTAAAGCAGTAGTAATTGATATATGATATATATGATAACAAAAGCACATCAAACAGAATTCATGATAAATGTATAGATAACTATAGTGGGAGGACAACGAGAGAGATCAAGGTTCCTATGTTCTTCTCTATTACTTGGGTTCTAAGGTAACAAAGATGAAAAGATATAGCAGTCATAAACATTGGCACTTTGGAGCAACAGTACCTTTCTGTCGGTGTTTCTACCCCAGGGGTATGACACCAACTAGTAATGTGATCGCGTGCTCTCTTCCTGGATGGTGATGCAAGATGACACAAGGATTTATCCTGGTTCGGGCAAAGAAGGCCCTACGTCCAGCGGGGGGAGGATGTTCTTGTATTACTTGCACCTAAGTGCTTGTACAGGGGCAATACAAGCTCAATGAGCGTGGACCGGAGTCCGGACTCGTGTGTGCGTGTGGACTCGTGTCGCGCAAGCCCGTGCGTAACTGGGTGCGTGAAGACCCCTGGTGTCCTCTTTTATAGAGCAAGAGGTGGCCAGGGTATACAGGAATGATACAGGAGTGGGATGTACAATGCCCAATACGACGGAGGGTAGGAATTATTCTTGTCGAAGATACTGGAGCCGACGTGGGGGTTGCTGTTGAAGCGTACTTGAAGCGTGGCCTCCATCCCGGGCGCGGACGTGGAGGCGTGGCGACGTGGAGGTCGTGCTGCGCCCATTTCGGCACGTACAGGACGTGGCAGAGTTCCTCCGGGTCTTGGGGTACCTGTCCTCCAATAGCATGAAAGCGGTCAGGGCTCGAGGGGCGCAGGGCGGCCTCGAGGTGGTGCCTACGGGGGCTCGAGTCCCCGCAGGTATGGGCAAGTCCCGGGAAACCCGATCGCACAGCGGGTAGCCAGGCCTTGAGTCGTGACTTGAGTGTGCAATAGTGCAGGGTATGGCCGAATAGTGCTGTACTGGTGCCTTTTTGCCCATGCTTGCGGTGAAAAAGGAGACTTGACTCGGCTCGGTTCACTGTGGCACACGTTGTGTACCAGAGGATGTGACCGGAGCAGGAGGAGGCATTAATGCGCAGTATGGGGCTGGTACGGTTGTCAGAGCTGAGAAACAGGGAGCTTCCTTCTTGTGGGAGGCTTGAAGGGTAGTGGAGCGCTCGCCCGAGGCCTGACGCGGGGGGCTCAGGTGAGACGGAGAACGAGCACCAGCCCGAGGCCTGGCTCGGAGGGCTCGGGCGAGACGGAGAGCGAGCGTTCGCCGAGGCCTGGCTTGGAGGGCTCGGGCGAGACGAAGAACGAGCGTTCGCTCGAGGCCTGGCTTGGAGGGCTCGGGCGAGACGGAGAACGAACGTTCGCCCGAGGCCTGGTTGGAGGGCTCGGGGCTAGACGGAGAACGAGCGTTCGCCGATGCCTGGCTTAGAGGGCCAGCGCGACCTACTTCCGCTTAATGGGTTTTCGGGCTTCGGCTTGGTGGGCCAGCGTTGTGGGCCTCGAGGGGTTGGTTTTTTTGAGGGTTAGACTAGTTGGTCTCTTATTAATTGTTGCTCTAGGTTTAACTTATTTGTTTGCGTTGATTGGGGGTACCCCTTTGGCGTTCCCCCGAAGTAGCCCCCGAGTCCTTGCTCGAGTGCTGGCACTCGAGCGGGGCTCTCCTACCAGGATCCTGCAGGTTAACATGGTTCTCGAGGGTTTGGTTCTTTGTTCCTGTGACGGAACGACCCTAATCCCATGGCACGTGTCCCTGTCAACCTCTGACAGCCGAACCCATGTTCCATGTGATTAAGACCTGTTCGCCACCGGGCTACATCAGCGCCAATGTCCGCAGGATCATCTCACAATTCGGTTACAGCATTGCATACTTTTACAAATAACATCGGAATAAGAGCGGAAGACTTAAATAACATTAGTTTTACAAAACAGGGTTCCAAATAGAAATTATGGTGCAGTTATTACAAACCAAGTTCTGATAATAGAAATAGACATAGGCAACATAGTGGAGAACAGCAAAGATACTTATAATCACCCAGCCCGAGGGTGTACAACTATTCTTCGGCCTCATCGGCCTCTTCCTGGACGATGGTCACGCAGCAGGGTGCAAGACACATCGGGGACTCTGTCATACCTGCAGCATGGGTAACAAACCCTGAGTACTGGGGTACTCAACAAGACTTACCCGACTAAAGAAAAGGGAGAAGACTCAGGAATGAGAGGCTTAGGGTAGTCAAGGTAAGGCTTAAGCAAGATCAAGTATTTTGCAGAAAAGCATTTTTGTAAACCTTATTTTATTTTGAAAGATTCAGTATTCCTCCATTCTTCATCATTCATGATTCATTTTACATTTCAAAACATTCCTAGTTGAGAACCACTCTCGTTGACAGTCAGTGGACCAAGTCTCCATAACCGAGGAGCAACGTTAATCCGGATAAATAATACTCAGCTGAGGATCCCTATCCACACTGCATATGTAGCACCCAAGCTTGCATATGCCAACTCGTCTACCACGATTCCTCCAAGATTGGGCCCGGTCCTACGCCACCCGGAAGTACAGTACACCACTCCTTTCCAGGTACGACGACCACGTGGGTACATGCTACTTCCGCCATCTCTCCACTCCCAGTGCGCGGTTGTCGGTCCAATAAGGATTTCTCGGAGCCAGAGCTTTCCGAAGTATGTGAATAGTTACAAGTCTTGACCAGCAGGCCCCCATACGGATGGTCCCTAATTTTCCAGCCAGAACTACCTTGGTCATATCTCACCCAAGCGTAATAGTCCTGTCAGTTTTTCAACCATGTCCCGGTCGGTGTCAACTGTTGAGTCCCGGACTACAACATGACGGCACCGTACGCTCGGACAACCTCTCCTCGTTATTGACTAGGTACGGATCAGATACCTAGCCAACAGCCGGGGAGTAAGACCAAAATTCCCATAAAATTCCTTAAGTGATCACACTTTAAAAATTGGCCATTTTATTGCAAAGTAATTCAATAAGCATGCTAAGCATTTCAAATACTTTTGAAAAAGCAGGGTATAGGGGGTATCAGTGGTCAAGGTGGATAGTGCCATCAATTAGGATAGCACACAACTCCTATAAACGATGCCAATAATTAACTCAAAAGCATTTAAGGAATCATTTTATAAATTCAGGAAAGGGTTCATGCACCGGGGCTTGCTTGAAGGAGAAAAGAGGGCAGGGCTCGAGCGGCGGAGCAGTTGTCGGAACTCGGGGTAGCCTCGGGACAGGTTCGTCGGGCTCCCGATCTTGACTCCTTCTTCGGTGACTATACGAATGCAATGATGCATGCACATGAGTATGCTATCATGAACAATGCAAAACAGGGCATACAACATGAACCCTAATCACTTTCTCTATTTTCCTTAATTATTTAAAAAGGTCATTTTATGAAGTTGTTCCAAAAATTACCAAATTAATCACATAAGTTCATTATGGTGTAGATAGATGGCAAAACAAATTTCATAATTTTTGGAGGTCATTAAGGTGCTCAAATAATTCCAGACATTAATTAACAAAAGGCACTATTTAACAATTAAAGATAAATGCTCAAAAATCAACTTGTTCTAAAAGACTTCAAAATTTCACCAGAGACTAAACATGGCATAGGAAGCTCACAAAAATTAGTCTCATGATTTTTGGAGTTATAAAAATTTTCTAAAAATCCAAAACTATCCATTTATTAATTAAAAGAGGGATTTTACATTTTTAAATTCTTGCAGAAAAGTCAAGTTTCTTATTTTTATAAAATACTACACAGTGCATGGAGCATACCATAATTTTATCAGGATTTAAGGAACAACAGATTAATTCACACAAAAAAGAGAAAACAGAACACTATTCACAACTTTCAGAAAAAGAAAAGAGCACTGTGCTCCTTCTATGAAGGGCTCGGGCGAAACGGGCTCGGGCGAGTCGGAAAGTGACTGCTTCGTCGGAGGCCTGGCCCGGAGGCTCGGGCGAAGCGGAGAGCATGCACTCGCACTCGCCGAGGCTTGACTCGGGCGAAGCGGACTCGGGCGAGACGGAAGGCTCGGGCGAGACGGAAAAGCAAGCGTCCGTCCGAGGCCTGACTGGGAGGCTCGGCGAGACGGAGTGGAAGCAGAGACCGGAGGCTTCGGGTGCTTACCACGGGTCGGAGGCAGGGCTCGAGGGTGTGGCTCGGGGACGTGCTCGAGGGTGAGGCTCGAGGCTGAGGCTCGACACGTGCTCGAGGGTGAGGCTCGAGGCTGAGGCTCGACACGTGCTCGAGGGTGAGGCTCGAGGAAGGAGACGACCGCGGCGGCACTCCGGCGAGTCGGCGATCCTGCGCAACACACGAGACCGCAAGGGCCTGGTTAGAGTCGCGCGGAGTCGAGGAAGCTGACACAGGGGTCAGGGGAAGATGATCGTGGCCGGAGAGGGAGTATTTGACGAACCCGAGTTCACACGGGTTTCCGTCGGAGTTTGGGAAGATGAGGTTACGCCGGGCGATTGGAGGCGGGGAGGTGAAATTGAGGGGTGGGAAAGCTTCACGAGCTCAAGGCGGAGCTTTCGGGCTAGGTGGTTGAGGGCTGGGAGCTCTGGTGTGAGGTGGCGACGGCGGCGGAGCTGAGTGGGAGAGCTCGAGCACCGGCGGGGCTTTTATAGAGGCGGATAGCGGCCGGTAGAGACCGTGGTGATGGCTGGATAAGCTCGGCGAGCGCACGCGCACTCGATTGCACTCTGGCGGAGGCGCTGGCGTGCAGCCGGGGCTCGGGCGCAGGCAGCGCCGGCAATGGCCACGCGGCGGCGGCGAGCAGGAGCAGTAGGGGCCGAGAGATGGAGTCAGCGCTCGCGTGCGGGTGCGGAGGGGACCAAGGAGCGGCTGGGGCAGGACAGAGGCACGTGGGGAGCAGCCGTATGCGCTGCAGGCGCAGCGCCGGCGCCATGGCCGGGCCCCCCCCTCCCCCTGGCTCTACGGGAAGAAGAACAGTGTAGGGGCTAGGGTTTGACTTTTGGCCAGTTTTTGTATTTTGCAAATTTCTCCCAAAACTTGAACTGTGCGACAAAACTGAAAATACCAAAGTTGCTCAGAAAAAGAGATCTACAACTTTGTCAAAAAGAATATTTTCAAAATCCAAATAGTTTTTGAATTACATTTGAAAACAGAAAAGGGACACTTTTGGATTTGAATAAATTCAAAATTACTTTTGATTTTACACTGAAAGTTGGAAATCTGTAAATATGAAAGTTGTTCCTTTTATCAAAACCTACAACTTTGCTAATATAACCTTTTTCTGAAACTCAATAGTTTTTAAATAAATTTGAAAACTGAAAAGGGGACAAAAACTGGAATTTGAATGAATTTGGATTTACTTCAAACTTTGTACAGAAACTTGAAAGTTTGTAAATACCAAAGTTGTTCCTCTTGATCAGATCACAACTTTGCTTTTTGAACCAACCTCAAATTTGAATAATTTTTTGAATTACAACAAGAGGGATAAAATCCATGGTTTGGAAATCAGGGTTTTGCAAAGGGATTTGAAATCTGATTTTGGTTTTTGAACTTTGGCCAACACAACAAACTTCAAGACATCCAACTGAACAAGAATTACACAAAGCTAGGCACAGAGGTGAAATTACCATTTTTGCCCTTATAGGAAGATTTGGGCTTTAGGGTTTTTGAAAGAGATTGCTACACAAGTACTAAGCAAACGTAAATGCAAGGCAAGAATGATTAATGACTAATGATGATGACATGTCAAGTTAATTACAGTTAAACACCAGAGGTGTTACAGTCTTCCCCCCTAAAAGAAATCTCGCCCCGAGATTCCACGTCTTAAGAAGGAAAAGGCAAAACCTTACATCTACAGAGATTCGAGAAAGTCGGGATAGTTCTTTGCTAAAAAGTCTTTGGATTCCCAGGTGGCTTCTTCTTCAGAGTGCTGGTTCCACTGGATCTTGTACCATCTTGTGGTGGTTCTTCGGGTAACACGATCCTTGTGATCCAACACGCGAACTGGATACTCAGTGTACGACAGATCTGGTTCTAGCTCAACGCCTTCAACTTCAACCACATGTTCAGGTATCGGAGACACTCTTGAGTTGGGAGACATGAAAACACATTATGAACTGCTGAAAGATGATCGGGCAAACTTAGCTTGTAAGCGACCTTGCCACAACGATCCAGAATCTCAAAGGGACCAATGTAGCGGGGTGCTAACTTTCCTTTGACTCCAAAACGAGTGACTCCTTTGGTGGGTGAGACCTTTAGGTACACATAATCCCCGATCTCGAACTGCAGAGGTCGACGTCTCTTGTCAGCATAACTTTTCTGTCGAGACTGTGCAATCTTCATGTTCTCTTGTATATGCTTGACTTCTCTTCCATATCTTTTACTAGGTCAACTCCAAAGAATTCCCTTTCTCCGGGTTCAGACCAATTGAGAGGTGTACGACAACGGCGGCCGTACAGTGCTTCAAAGGGTGCCATTTTGATGCTCTCTTGGTAACTGTTATTATATGAGAACTCTGCCAAGGGCAAACAGTCATCCCAAGTATCTGCGAAGGTGAGCACACATGCTCTCAACATATCCTCTAACACTTGGTTGACTCGCTCAGTTGTCCATCTGTTGCGGATGATATGCCGTACTATGCAAGAGCTTGGTTCCAAGTGAGGTATGGAACGCTTTCCAAAAACTTGGCGACAAACTGGGTACCACGATCAGAGATAATGCTCTTGGGTATGCCATGGAGTTTCACTATGTGGTTCTTGTACAAAGTGGCATAAGTGGGGACGGTGTAACTGGTCTTTACTGGCAGGAAGTGAGCTTGCTTAGTGAGCGGTCCACTATCACCCAAATGGAATCGAATCCCTTTTGAGTCTTGGGTAATCCATTGATAAAATCCATGCTGACATCCTCCCATTTCCAACCAGGTACTGACAAAGGTTTGCAGCTCTCCTCCGGGCTTCATGTGCACGGCTTTGACTTTCTGGCAGGTATCGCACTGAGCGACATACCGGGCGATCTCAATCTTCATCTTTGTCCACCAGAATTGCTGCTTCAAATCCTGGTACATTTTGTTGCTGCCGGGGTGGATGGAGAATCTAGTCAAGTGTGCTTCATCAAGGATTAACTTTCTTAAGTCAGGCACTTTAGGAACTACTAACCGATTCTTAAACCATACTACTCTCCTGCATCATCGATCCTGAAACAATCAGCCTTTCCGGATTGGACCTTTTCGATGATGTGCTTGATTCCAGGGGTTATCTTTCTGTGCAGCGATGATCTGCTCTCTGATAGGGGTTTCTATTCTGATATTATTCAGAGTTCCTTGTGGAATCATTTCAATATTCAAACTTTTCAAGCTCATAACACAAAGAAGAATCATAGGGTTTCATCATCAGACAGTTGCAATAAGACTTGCGACTGAGTGCATCGGCAACCACATTCGCCTTACCCGGATGGTAATGCACTTCAAGATCATAGTCCTTAATTAACTCAAGCCATCTTCTCTGCCTCATATTCAGTTCCTCTTGAGTGAAAATATACTTCAGGCTTTTGTGATCAGTGTACACATTACAGGTACTGCCCAACAAATAATGACGCCAGATCTTCAAGGCATGCACTACTGCTGCTAACTCGAGATCATGAGTTGGGTAATTCTCTTCATGTCGCTTAAGCTGTCGGGAGGCATATGCGATCACTCGACCTTCTTGCATCAAAACACAGCCCAAGCCAGTACCAGATGCATCACAGTAGACATCAAAGGGCTTCTCGATGTTTGGCTGGGCTAGCACTGGTGATGTAGTTAACAATCTCTTCAGAGTTTGAAAGGCTTGCTCACAGGCTGGTGACCAGACAAACTTCACAGAATTCTTTACTAACTCAGTGATAGGCTTGGCGATTCTTGAGAAATCCGGAATGAATCGACGATAATATCCTGCCATTCCCATAAAGCTGCGGACTTGATGAACAGTGGTAGGTGGCTTCCAATCCAGAATGTCTGCCACTTTACCAGGGTCAACTGACACACCTTCAGCGGATAGGACATGACCAAGAAACTGTATCTGATCTAACCAGAACTCACATTTACTGAACTTGGCATACAGCTGATGTTCTCTGAGACGGGATAGAACGATACGAAGATGCTCGGCGTGATCTTCAGGGGTTTTTGAGTAGACAAGGATGTCGTCAATGAACACGACCACGAATTTATCAAGCTCTGGCATGAACACAGAGTTCATGAGGTACATGAAATGAGCAGGGGCATTGGTCAAACCGAAGGACATGACCAAGTACTCATATAGGCCGTATCTGGTGGTGAAAGCTGTTTTAGGAATATCTTCAGGACGAATCTTTATTTGGTGGTAGCCAGATCTGAGATCGATCTTGGAGAATACTTTGGCTCCAGCTAACTGGTCAAAGAGAAGATCAATACGAGGCAAGGGATATTTATTTTTGATGGTGACCTCATTGAGTGGGCGATAGTCAATGCACATTCTGAGAGTCTTGTCTTTCTTCTTTACAAAGATTGCAGGACAACCCCAAGGAGACGAGCTTGGGCGAATGAAACCCTTGTCCAACAAATCTTGTAATTGGATTTTTAGTTCTGCCAACTCTCTGGGAGGCATTCGATAAGCTCTGCGGGATATAGGAGCAGTCCCGGGCTTTAGCTCTATGGCAAACTCAATGTCTCGGTCAGGAGGCAGACCAGGCAAATCCTCAGGAAAAACATCAGGGAATTCACAAACCACGGGGATGTCCCGGGTTTCCAGAACATAGGCGGTATTTATTTGAGTGGCTGCTGGTTTTTGAGGCATTGGAAGTTGGAGAAGGAGTTTGGCGGTACTGTTAGGAATATCCACTCTCACAACTCTATTCAGGATGTCGATCATGGCTTTATACTGACACATCCAATTCATGCCTAGGATGACATCTATCTCCTGATCATGAAGCACTATCATGGTGGTGGGAAATACATGTTCCCCCAACATTACTGGTATACTGCGAACCACTTCCTTAGTACTTATACGCCCTCCAGGCGAAAATATGCAGAAACTTTCTTTTAAATCCTCAATTGTTATTTCATGCTTGATGACAAAAGTACGACTGATGAAGGAATGCGATGCACCAGAATCAAACAACACAACTGCAGGGTGATTGGCAACAAGAAACCTACCGATCATGACGGGCTCCCCTTCTGGTATATCGCTGACAGCGGTGTAGTAGACTTGTCCGTGCTTCTTGACAACCTTGCCCTTCTGAGCATGCTGCTGCGGTGCACGGTGGTGCTGCTGCTGAGATCCTCCAGGATTCTTCTGAGCATTCTGGGCATACCTCTTGGGCTTTGGGCACTCACGAGACCAGTGACCAAGCTGGCCACAGTTGTAGCAGGGATGGTTGTAGGCTGTTTGTGGAGTGGTGATACAAACACCTGGGGCGTTCGGCTGTGTGGCACTCTGCTGGTTGGCATTATGGGTGGTGGCCGCGGTACGACGACCACTTGCTGGTTGGGGTAAGGTAGACGATTGTGGTGGTGGCTGGGGTGATAGATGATTCTCTGGCGTTTGTGACCGCCAGCGAAGCTGCTTGACCCTGCTTTCTTCTTCTTCTTCTCTTCCTGGTACTGGCGATTGCTTTCTTCAAAAGCAACAGCCCGGTCAACAACATCGTGATAAGACCCAGTCAGGTTATTGGACAAGCTCCTGCGGATCTTTGGGTGCAGTCCTCTGAGGAAACAATCCCTCTTCTTCTCATCTGTGTTGACATACTCTGAGGCATACTGGCTGAGATGATTGAATTGACCCACATACTGCATGACTGTGGAGTCTTTCTGTTGGAGAGCCAGGAACTGATCAAGCTTCATTTTCATTAATCCGGAAGGGATGTGATGAGCACGGAAGGCAGTGCGGAACTCTTCCCAGGTCAACCGATGACCTTCTGGCTGGGCAGCTAACAGGTTGGCGTACCAAGCACTTGCCGGACCACGAAGCTGCTGTGAAGCGAAACGAGGCTTCTGGATTTCAGTGCAGTTGATAAGACCAAACTTCTGCTCCATGGTGCGGAGCCAATCATCAGCTTCGAGGGGTTCATCGGCCTTGGTGAAGACCGGTGGACGAGTTTCGGTGAATTCCACATAGGTGGTCTCTTGGTTGATGTTGTGGCGACCACGGTGAAAGTTCTGCTGTCCTTGGTTTTGAGCCATTAGGTTGGCAGCGGCGGCCAAGGCTGCAATGGCATCTGCTAGGGTAGCTGGGACAGGTGGAGGGTTTGGGATGTTGGTATCATCAGAACCTCCAGCTCCAGTGCGAGTGTTCACAGGCATCTGTTAAGCAACTTGGAACTTAGCATTCATAGATAGGGTTCTGAAAACAACAGACTGATAGCTTTTTCTGATACAAAAGACTGATGACTTGATAAGGTGACTACCAGATGATACAGACCGATGAAGGGAAAAGATGCGAAAAGAAAGATACATGCCAGACTTGGCAACAGACAGACTAACGCCCCCAAACCTAGGCTAAGGTTTTAGGTAAGCAGATGGTACAGACACTACGAGTCTAGTCGTCGTCGATGATGATCATGTCTTCGTCGTCGTCTTCTTCGAGGATGAGCTCAGGCTCCTCCTCCTCCTCCTCGTCTTCAGCGTAGGCATCTTCGACAGGTTCAACTTCTTCGTTCTCGCCTGGCCCTTGTTCCACTTCTGGTTCCTCCACAACTCCGTCCTCAGGGTCTTCCATAACCGGGGGTACCAAGGGGTGGAGTTGATCATACAGCTGATGCACTTCCTCATGAAGCATATCATTGAACTGTTCAATCTGAGTTGTGTACTGCTGCAGTCCGTGGAGCTGGGCTCTGGTAACGTCCTCGCGGGTCCAAGCATCATTGCGCTGCTCGATAGCGTGAACCATATTCCGATTGGCCTGCTCCAAGGAAGCTCGTGCCTCATAAAACTCCAGGCGTGAGTGGTAGAAGTCATGCTCCAAGTTCTTCAGCTCAGCCTTCAGATCCTTGATCTCCTCCTTCAGGTTCTTACGGGTGCGGCGGGGAAAGCGATGACCGTTGGAAGATTCTCCAGTCTCCTCCCCAGCGCGTGGTGCCAGCTGGTGGCGTGGCATACCATGCGGTCCAGTCGACTTGCGGGCAGTCAGCTTGATACGGGCCATGTCTGGATAAGAGAAGATGGATGAGAAAGGCTAGCAAGAACAGGTAAAGGCATACTACCCCAACGAACTTAGAGAGGAAGTTAACTTAAGTGATTATGACATGATGCATGAATCGTTCCTACGGAACAAAGCAATGCAATAAATAAATAAAGTACATAGGGCTTAAAACATGTTGTTCCACTAGCTAGTGTTGCCATATGAGAGACAAGATGAGAGAAGCAATTTGGACTCAAAATAGTCAAGTTTAGTTTATTTGGACTCAAAAGGTCTTTTGAAGTTTTCGCAAAAAAAAAAACGAACACTGCAACGTTAAAGTGAGATGCTCCGATACCACTCTGTGACGGAACGACCCTAATCCCATGGCCCACGTGTCCCTGTCAACCTCTGACAGCCGAACCCATGTTCCATGTGATTAAGACCTGTTCGCCACCGGGCTACATCAGCGCCCAATGTCCGCAGGATCATCTCACAATTCGGTTACAGCATTGCATACTTTTACAAATAACATCGGAATACAGAGCGGAAGACTTAAATAACATTAGTTTTACAAAACAGGGTTCCAAATAGAAATTATGGTGCAGTTATTACAAACCAAGTTCTGATAATAGAAATAGACATAGGCAACGTAGTGGAGAACAGCAAAGATACTTATAATCACCCAGCCCGAGGGTGTACAACTATTCTTCGGCCTCATCGGCCTCTTCCTGGACGATGGTCACGCAGCAGGGTGCAAGACACATCGGGGACTCTGTCATACCTGCAGCATGGGTAACAAACCCTGAGTACTGGGGTACTCAACAAGACTTACCCGACTAAAGAAAAAGGGAGAAGACTCAGGAATGAGAGGCTTGGGGTAGTCAAGGTAAGGCTTAAGCAAGATCAAGTATTTTGCAGAAAAGCATTTTTGTAAACCTTATTTTATTTTGAAAGATTCAGTATTCCTCCATTCTTCATCATTCATGATTCATTTTACATTTCAAAACATTCCTAGTTGAGAACCACTCTCCGTTGACAGTCAGTGGACCAAGTCTCCATAACCGAGGAGCAACGTTAATCCGGATAAATAATACTCAGCTGAGGATCCCTATCCACACTGCATATGTAGCACCCAAGCTTACATATGCCAACTCGTCTACCACGATTCCTCCAAGATTGGGCCCGGTCCTACGCCACCCGGAAGTACAGTACACCACTCCTTTCCAGGTACGACGACCACGTGGGTACATGCTACTTCCGCCATCTCTCCACTCCCAGTGCGCGGTTGTCGGTCCAATAAAGGATTTCTCGGAGCCAGAGCTTTCTGAAGTATGTGAATAGTTACAAGTCTTGACCAGCAGGCCCCCATACGGATGGTCCCTAATTTTCCAGCCAGAACTATACCTTGGTCATATCTCACCCAAGCGTAATAGTCCTGTCAGTTTTTCAACCATGTCTCGGTCGGTGTCAACTGTTGAGTCCCGGACTACAACATGACGGCACCGTACGCTCGGACAACCTCTCCTCGTTATTGACTAGGTACGGATCAGATACCTAGCCAACAGCCGGGGAGTAAGACCAAATTCCCATAAACATTCCTTAAGTGATCACACTTTTAAAATTGGCATTTTATTGCAAAGTCTAATTCAATAAGCATTGCTAAGCATTTTTCAAATACTTTTGAAAAGCAGGTATCGGGTGTATCAGTGGTCAAGGTGGATAGTGCATCAATTAGGATAGCACACAACTCCTATAAACCTAATGCAATAATTTAACTCAAAAGCATTTAAGGAAATCATTTTATAAATTCAAGGAAAGGGTTAAATGCACCGGGGCTTGCCTTGAAGAGCAAAGAGGGCAGGCTCGAAGGCGGCGGAGCAGTTGTCGGAACTCGGGGTAGCCTCGGAGACAGGTTCGTCGGCGGCTGCCTCGATCTTGACTCCTTCTTCGGTGACTATACGAATGCAATGATGCATGCACATGAGTATGCTATCATGAACAATGCAAAACAGGGCATACAACATGAACCCTAATCACTTTCTCTATTTTCCTTAATTATTTAAAAAGGTCATTTTATGAAGTTGTTCCAAAAATTACCAAATTAATCACATAAGTTCATTATGGTGTAGATAGATGGAAAAACAAATTTCATAATTTTTGGAGGTCATTAAGGTGCTCAAATAATTCCAGGCATTAATTAACAAAAGGCACTATTTAACAATTAAAGATAAATGCTCAAAAATCAACTTGTTCTAAAAGACTTCAAAATTTCACCAGAGACTAAACATGGCATAGGAAGCTCACAAAAATTAGTCTCATGATTTTTGGAGTTATAAATAATTTTCTAAAAATCCAAAACTATCCATTTATTAATTAAAAGAGGGATTTTACATTTTTAAATTCTTGCAGAAAAGTCAAGTTTCTTATTTTTATAAAATACTACACAGTGCATGGAGCATACCATAATTTTATCAGGATTTAAGGAACAACAGATTAATTCACATAAAAAAGAGAAAACAGAACACTATTCATAACTTTCAGAAAAAGAAAAGAGCACTGTGCTCCTTCTATGAAGGGCTCGGGCGAAACGGGCTCGGGCGAGTCGGAAAGTGACTGCTTCGTCCGAGGCCTGGCCTGGAGGCTCGGGCGAAGCGGAGAGCATGCACTCGCCGAGGCTTGACTCGGGCGAAGCGGACTCGGGCGAGACGGAAGGCTCGGGCGAGACGGAAGGCTCGGGCGAGACGGAAAAGCAAGCGTCCGTCCGAGGCCTGACTGGGAGGCTCGGGCGAGACGGAGTGGAAGCAGAGACCGGAGGCTTCGGGTGCTTACCACGGGTCGGAGGCAGGGCTCGAGGGTGTGGCTCGGGGACGTGCTCGAGGGTGAGGCTCGAGGCTGAGGCTCGACACGTGCTCGAGGGTGAGGCTCGAGGCTGAGGCTCGACACGTGCTCGAGGGTGAGGCTCGAGGAAGGAGACGACCGCGGCGGCACTCCGGCGAGTCGGCGATCCTGCGCAACACACGAGACCGCAAGGGCCTGGTTAGAGTCGCGCGGAGTCGAGGAAGCTGACACAGGGGTCAGGGGAAGATGATCGTGGCCGGAGAGGGAGTATTTGACGAACCCGAGTTCACCGGGTTTCCGTCGGAGTTTGGGAAGATGAGGTTACGCCGGGCGATTGGAGGCGGGGGAGGTGAAATTGAGGGGTGGGAAAGCTTCACGAGCTCAAAGCGGAGCTTTCGGGCTAGGTGGTTGAGGGCTGGGAGCTCTGGTGTGAGGTGGCGACGGCGGCGGAGCTGAGTGGGAGAGCTCGAGCACCGGCGGGGCTTTTATAGAGGCGGATAGCGGCCGGTAGAGACCGTGGTGATGGCTGGATAAGCTCGGCGAGCGCACGCGCACTCGATTGCACTCTGGCGGAGGCGCTGGCGTGCAGCCGGGGCTCGGGCGCAGGCAGCGCCGGCAATGGCCACGCGGCGGCGGCGAGCAGGAGCAGTAGGGGCCGAGAGATGGAGTCAGCGCTCGCGTGCGGGTGCGGAGGGGACCAAGGAGCGGCTGGGGCAGGACAGAGGCGCGTGGGGAGCAGCCGTATGCGCTGCAGGCGCAGCGCCGGCGCCATGGCCGGGCCCCCCCCTCCCCCTGGCTCTACGGGGAAGAAGAACAGTGTAGGGGCTAGGGTTTGACTTTTGGCCAGTTTTTGTATTTTGCAAATTTCTCCCAAAATTTGAACTGTGCGACAAAAACTCAAAATACCAAAGTTGCTCAGAAAAAAGAGATCTACAACTTTGTCAAAAAGAGTATTTTCAAAATCCAAATAGTTTTTGAATTAAATACGAAATCAGAAAAGAGGACACTTTTAGGATTTGAATAAATTCAAAATTACTTTTGATTTTACACTGAAAGTTGGAAATCTGTAAATATGAAAGTTGTTCCTTTTATCAAAACCTACAACTTTGCTAATATAACCTTTTTCTGAAACTCAATAGTTTTTAAATAAATTTTGAAAACTGAAAAGGGGACAAAAACTGGAATTTGAATGAATTTGGATTTACTTCAAACTTTGTACAGAAACATGAAAGTTTGTAAATACCAAAGTTGTTCCTCTTGATCAGATTCACAACTTTGCTTTTTGAACCAACCTCAAATTTTGAATAATTTTTGAATTACAACAAGAGGGATAAAATCCATGGTTTGGAAATCAGGGTTTTGCAAAGGGATTTGAAATCTGATTTTGGTTTTTGAACTTTGGCCAACACAACAAAACTTCAAGACATCCAACTGAACAAGAATTACACAAAGCTAGGCACAGAGGTGAAATTACCATTTTTGCCCTTATAGGAAGATTTGGGCTTTTAGGGTTTTTGAAAAGAGATTGCTACACAAGTACTAAGCAAACGTAAATGCAAGGCAAGAATGATTAATGACTAATGATGATGACATGTCAAGTTAATTACAGTTAAACACCAGAGGTGTTACAATTCCGTGGGTGTCATGTGAGCGACACCCGTGGGTGTAGCCCCCGAGGCCACGGGGGAGTGGTTAGAACTCCCTCGTGGGGTTTTTCGTGAGTGTGAGCGTTAGTTACGTTTTTTAGGTTCGGGAGTGTCGAGCCCCCGAGTTTTTCGACCTTCTTTCATTGAGGGGTGCCAGGCTGAACCGACCGGCCGGCTCTTCGAGCTGTCCGGCACGCCGGTTGCCCTGGCTTGTCATCTCGCGAGTCCTTTCGATCGGATGCGAGGGGGGATGCCTCGTACTACCACGAGCGGGCGAGTATCGAGGTTCCCGGTGAGCTGGTAACGGGGGAATCCAAGTGAGACCTCGTGCCCCGTTCGATAGGGTCGACTGAAGCCCGGAGGCGATCTCATAAAGCATGGGCGCTCGGTCTGCAGGAATGTCGGGTCCATTCGATAGGACCTGGTGGCTCGATGCCTCCCTTCGAGGGGATCTCACTGCATGTCGTGCGCCCTGCCTTGGAGACACGTGAGGGTCCTCGAGGGCTTGGCCCTCGAGCGATGCTGCGAGTGGCGCCGCTTGGTGTCCCTGACTCGGGTGCTCGAAGCCGGCTGTCGAACCCTCTTCGAGGGCCAGCCTTCGCTGCCTCGAGACTTGGAAGGGCCGGGGCCCGTTTTTACCTTCCTGAAGAAGCCTCCGTCGTTTGGAATCCTTCTGCCCGTTGGGCGCGCCTTTTTAGGCGGAAACCGTCAGGGAGTGGAGATCGTGGCGCCAGGGCGACAGACGTGAAGTTGGAGCGGCGGCCACGGTGGGCCCCGGTAGTGGAGCGAACGGGGAGTTGCCGTGTGTACCTGTCAACCGGCCTGAGACGTGGTTAGGTGGACGCATTAAATGTGTGCGGTTACCTTTTTTCCGTCGTGGGAGGCCCCGCCCATCGGGGTTTTCTTTTATAAATATCGAGTGAGGCATGGTGGATTCTTTACTTTGCCTTTGCCTTCATAGCCGCCGCAGCTCCCTCACGCTTTCTTGTCGAGGCCTGGTTCGGAGGGCTCGGGCGAGACGGAGAACGAGCTTTCGCCCGAGGCCTGGCTTGGAGGGCTCAAGCGAGACGGAGAACGAGCGTTCGCCCGAGGCCTGGCTTGGAGGGCTCGGGCGAGACGGAGAACGAGCGTTCGCCCGAGGCCTGGCTTGGAGGGCTCGGGCGAGACGGAGAACGATGCGTTCGCCTGAGGCCTGGCTTGGAGGGCTCGGGCGAGATGGAGAACGATGCGTTCGCCCGAGGCCTGGCTTGAAGGGCTCGGGCGAGACAGAGAACGAGCGTTCGCCCGAGGCCTGGCTTGGAGGGCTCGGGCGAGACGAAGAACGATGCGTTCGCCCGAGGCCTGGCTTGGAGGGCTCGGGCGAGACGGAGAACGATGCGTTCGCCCTAGGCCTGGCTTGGATGGCTCGGGCGAAACGGAGAACGATGCGTTCGCCCGTGGCCTGGCTTGGAGGGCTCGGGCGAAACGGAGAACGATGAGCTGTTAACGGGTAATTCCAAGTGCGTGCCCGTGCCCCGTTTGATAGGGGTCGGCTAGGGGCCCGGAGGCGCACACATGGAGCCAGAGGACAGTCACCAGGGCCCAGAACCGTTTGATTGGTTCTGAGGGCTCGTTGCCTCCCTTCGTTGGGATCCCGTTTTGAGACCGTCCTGCTAGCCTTGGATACGACTCTGGATGCCCTGAGCGGTCGTGCTCAGGCTCGGCTCGGGCTATGCGATAGGTGCATCCGTGGCCATTCCTGACTCTGTTATCCCGGGGCGGCTGTCGAACCCTCAGAGGGGTCGGCCTTCGAACCCCTGGAACGTAACGGGCTCGGTGCCCTGGGTTCCTTCGCTGGGAAGGAGCCAGAGGTAGGACACCTCTTCTGTCAGACCGGCAGGCGTGCCTTTTTAGGTGGCTTTCTGGGGTCGTGGGCGGCGCCCGCCGCGGACGTGTGCAAGGGCCCACGACCAGACATTTAATGGTTGCGTGCGCACTCGTATCGAGGGGATTCTCGCAATCATGAGATCTCCTAGCGTGCAACGCATTAAATGCGGGTGAATAGTGACCGACCGGGATCTGGCCGTTGGTTTTCACCCTATAAATACGCCCCTTGGGGATTTTGGAGCGGTTCCTTTCCTCATTCGCTCATATCCCTTACTCTTTCGTCTTCCTCCTCCGTCCAGCCACACAAAAGCAGAGGTGGGGAGGGAGAGACCGGGCCAGCGGCGGAGTAGAGGGTTGAGAGGCAAAGAAGAAAGAGAGAGAGAGAGAGAGAGAGAGAGAGAGAGAGAGAGAGATAGAGAGCGACCTTTCCTCTTTGCCTCATCTGTGCCTCCGCCTTCTGTCGTTCGGGATGGCCGATGCCGCTGAGCCGTGGGGCGCTTCTCCCGCCACCCCGGAGAAGCTGGCGGAGCTGGTGCAGAGAGGACTTCTTCGGGGCCTTTCCGGCTCCGATAGGCCAGAGTGAATCGCCCCCGGTCCGGAGGAGGAGGAGCCGAGGCCCCCGAACGGCTACGTGGTCAGCTTCATCGCTTTCTATGAGCGTGGGTTCGGGGTACCGGCAAGCCGGTTCCTCCGGGCGCTTCTTTTATACTACGGGCTCGAGCTGCATCACCTTGCCCCCAACTCTATTTCACAGGCGGCCATCTTCGCGACCGTCTGTGAAGGCTTCTGAAGGACCGAAAAAGCTATCGCAAGGCGACCAGAGGGGGGGGTGAATGGGAGCCTAAAAATTTCCTCTCGGAAACTACAGCCTCTGTCCCAACAAAATCAACCCCGAGAGCAAAGCCGACACGAGTGATGTCCACGACCCAAGAGTATGGGTGGATGTTCCCTAGGAACACAGCGGGACACCACAAAAGCTCCTTCTTCCAAATCCATGCAAGTCAACTAGTGACAGGATGGAGTTTGGGTAACCTCACAAAGCGGGAAGCCCGGTTTCTGTAGAGCACAGAGTCGGGAATCCAACGCAAAAAGCGGATCTCAAATCGGAGCTCGAACGCAAAAGATACGGACGAAAACGTGCGCCGTCTGCACTGACCGGACTCACTGGAGCGTCCGGTCAACATCGATCGGACGCGTCCGGTCAACGGAAACAAAGCGTTCGATTCGCCCGAGGCCGAGCCGATTCGCCCGAGGCCGAGGCTGACGAAGAGGCCTTCGGGAAATGTCCGATTCGCCCGAGGCCGAGGCTGACGAAGAGGCCTTCGGGAAACGTCCGATTCGCCCGAGGCCGAGGACTCGGATTCGTCCGAGGCTCGAGGGCTCAGCCGAGGCTCGAGGAAAGTCCTCGGGAAAGCCTCGAGCGTTGGTGGCCTCGGCTCGATTCGCCCGAGGGTCGAGGGAAGGCCTCGGGGCGCTCGTGAGGGTTGCTGCGCGAGACTGGCTCGACCGGACCCTGGGTGCGTCTGGTCAGTCAACACCGGACGCGTCCGGTCGCCAAAAACCCGATTTGGGAGCTCTCTGTTCACGACCAGACTCACGGGAACAAGCGTCCGGTCGTTACAACTGAGCGTCCGGTCAAGCACCGAGGGGGCAATGAACAGTGCCTTCAGTGCGTCCGGTCGCACCCTCAGTCCAGCGTCCGGTCGTGTAACAGAATCAACACGTGACAAGATCAACGACCGGACTCTTGAACTGTGTGACCGGTCATCACGATCCGAGTGTCCGGTCAAGGGAAAAATCTGCGCGCAGCAAACCTTCAACCACTGATTCGACTCGAACTCACCCAAAACGAATCCTCTAGGGATCAAACTTGGTGAGTGGAGTCACAAGGATGTTAGTGAGCTACTCCTAAGAGATCATGGCTCAAACCTAACTCCAAATCGGTGAATCGGAGAAAATCGGGGGAAGGGAGAAAACTTTACCCCAAAACTAAATCCGCCCGATCTGTGAGTTCGTGAGGTATTAGAGAAATTCCTTCGGTAGAAAGAAGACACTCACGAAGCTACACAAGATGGTTCAAACGGATTTGCGAATCTTCCCTCGAAACAAGAATTCTCGTGAAGAACAAAAGAAGGGAAAACGTGCAAACACGAAGAACAAAATCGCAAGACAAATCAAAGCACGAATTTGATCCTTGGACTTAGAGGAATGGATGATTCATTAAGCACTTGGTGTATGGGCTACAAGCCACTCCAGCAGATCAAAGCTTGGATGGCGAAAAGCTCAAGAACAAGAGCCATCTCTCCTAACCCTAGCCTACTCTCACAGGAACAAAATGAGAGAGACACCACCACTGGTCTGCCAAGGATACGGCTGCCCTAGCAGCCCGCCTCATATATATAGGCGCACGTCCAATGACACAAACGCCCTTACATTAAGCACTCGACCAAATACCCCCCCAGGGGTACAACCGTCCAAACCGGTCAATCTTCATCCGACGGCCACGCCCGCACATCCGGTAGCTTCGCCTCGACGCGACCTCCCTGATGCCGCCACGTGCCGCCACCGTCGACCGCCGCGCCTTCTCACCGATAGCTTCGCCGCAACGCAAGCCTCTCGGTGCCGCCACGCGTCGACCGTCCTTCTTGACTTGGCCGACGGCACTTGCGCCGCACGCAAGCCCATGTCCGACCTCCCGCCAAGCGACCCGACTCCAGCGCCTTCCTCCCGACTCGGCCGATGCACCGCACATCCCCATGTGCTCTTGCTCGCCGATGCCACGTGCCAGCTACCACAGCTGGTCCTCTGGCCCTCTGGTCTCTCAGTCCAAGCCTCCCGTCCGCCTTTCACCGCTCGGTTCATCGGCATGGCACGTCCGCCGCACGGCACGCCCATCCTTCACCGCACCCGGTCCGTCAGCACGGCACGACTCAACTTGACCTTCACCTCGCCATAGACCACTGTCTCCGAGCTCCACACCTGCACATCAACACAGCCAAGAGACACATGTCGCACACACACACCAACCCAGAAACACCACACAACTCACGCCACCGGTTAGTCATAAGCATTAAGCGCATAGCAAATAATGACTCAACCGGGTAAGAGCCTCAAACCTTCCTCAACACAGTCAATCATTCATCATATGTATTCTCAATCTCCCCCTTGATGAATGCATTGACTGACAATAAAATCAAAAAGGAAGGGTTTGAAGGCCAGTCTCACTCAAGTGCCCAAAAGCCAGGTAAAAGCAAACACAAGGCCACTTGAGAGAGGGAGGATCATGAATACTCCAAATAAAAGCTCTTGGTCCCAAAAGAAATGGGAAAAGCGGGCAAAGCCTCCACATAACCGAAGAGTCAAGAGAAGGCAAGAGTTTCATGAATCCCAAAAGGCACTCAAAAACCAATCTCAAAAATTGTCAAACAATCATCACAAAAAGAAACCAAGGTACTTATCCACTTGGATTCACTTGGGTTACTCCCCCTTACTTGGGTTTCTAAATTTCCCCCCTTACTTGGGTTTCTAAATTTCTCCCCCTTGATGATTGAATTGACAAAAACTAAGCACAAGAGATGGTTTGAGATACCAACACCGAAAGCTTGGTCCCCAAAGACATGGGCAACGGCTCGACGCAACCAAGCGAAGGATCGGAGCAACAACTCAACAAAGAGCAAAAGACTTGGTTCCCAAAGACATGGACAACGGCTCGACGCAACCAAGTCAAAGATGAGCTAGTCCTCAAGAAGAGGCAGAAAAGGGCTCAACACCGCTAGCTCAAGGCTCCAAACCAATCAAAAATACCAAGCAAAAACTGCTAGTCCCTCAAGAGAGAGGCAAAACGGCTCAACACGACTAGCACGCTCGATACCAATGCCTTACGGCCAAACATGCTCCGCACCAATGGAAAACCAATCGAAGCGTACCAAGGAAGGAACACAAGGAAGGTTCAATTCCAATTGAAAAAGCCCAAAGAAAAGGCTCAAGTCGAAATGGAGCACAAACACTCGGAGCATGCGGAGAAGCAGCAAGACAAAAGCGACTCCCCTTGAAGGCAAGCCTATATACAAAAGCTAGGCAATACAGCTCAAGACATCAATTGCATTCCATACCGGAAGATGGATACCAATTGGAACATATAAAAGAGCTATACCGAGTGAAGATACCAATTGAAGAAGAAACCAAAAGAGCTAAAACTCCCCCTCGCTCAAAGCTCTCCCCAAAATGCATGACTCTCCCCTTTGTGCCAACACTCAAGCTCCCCCTTGAAAACAGCTTCTCCCCCTTGACAAAAGGGAACATGCTGAGGGGTTTTGACATTTTCCACAAAATTGACACAAACACAAGACAAGTCATCCAAAAGCATATGGGGGCAGTGATACCAACTGAAGGTAACCATAAAGAATATCGGAGCTGGGGGTATGCACACTAAGCTAAAATGCATGAAATGTACAATGCAACAGCTTCAAGTGTATAGCAATCAGAATAAAAAGATGCTCAATGGGGTGCTGCCCTGAAAGTGTAGCAAACAATACAAATACTAGCTAAGGCTCAAACTGATCAAATGAATACGAAATATAAACAATTAAGCATATGAGCAGTTTTAAGCCATTCGAAAAGGTGTTCACCACGAAAATAGCACTTAGCATGGATAGACAGGAAATCAACCAAGTGCTAACTCAGGTATAAAAGGTGAACTACCCCTAGCAAAGTTCAATCATCATGCAATAGAATGAAGCATAGACTTGTGTTAATATTTTTTTAAAAAAATTTATTGGAGTTTGCAACGGTATTAACACAAGTTCATATTACAGCATGTGATTGCGAGAGGTTGAAAGCATGGTCATTGCCTAACTTTTCAACCGGGCTAAGCCTATGCAAGAAAAGCAATCAGAAGCTTAAAGCACCGGTTTCGGTCTTACACTACACGGCTCAAGTTTAACTCAAATGTGCAATGAGAAACAGTCTCGATACCGTGATGTGCTGACACATGCAATCCCATCTCGATCTTTTCATTTCACTAATACTTGGATCAAAATTTTAAGCACAATGTACATATGAACAATCCAAGCAAGTGAATGACTCAGTGCAAGAGACATAGCAACCTAGCATACAAAAGATAGCATAAGTGATCTCAACACATCCTACCCATGCTAGTTGCCAATCTCAATGGTGAACAAATTAAAGGTTTCATAGTTGATTAGTCAAGTTCACCATTTGCAAAAATAGCTTAGCTCATAGCATGTATCAAGTGATCAAAAAGAGCCTAAGCTACAAGCATCATCATGAATAAACAGGGCATACCAAAAAGAGCATAGTCTTATTTTCATTACTATATACATGAAGCTCTAAAATGCAAGATGTACATGATGAAATGCATACAAAAGCTAGTCTATCAAAGACAAAGCAAAAACTAGCCTAAAAGGAACACCCAAAACAAAAAGGTATCGGAGATGACCAACTATGATACAATAAGCAAAATGCTTCCCCAACTAAAAGGGAAACACACATCCAGCTCACAAGCGAAGAGCCAGGAAATGCTCAAGCGACAGGCAGCAAAATCCACATCGGAAAGACCACACAGCAGAAAAGGGGTCGAAGAAGGAGTGTACCAAAAACCGAACTCAGAAGTGTGTCGGAGGTACCTCATGAAGCACATGACCGCCTGCTGGTGTGATGCCCGAGGGGACGCCTGATGCTGCTGAACTCCGGGGCGCCTGCCTCGCCGAAGTCGCCTCCCCTTCGCCTGATGCTGTCGCTCGCCCAGGTGCTGCTGGTGCTCACTGGAGAACTGCTCGAACGGAACCCCAAGTCGTGGAAGAAGTGGGATCGGGTCCGTGAGCCGAAATGCTCTCTCCAGGCTCCTGTTCTCCTGCACACTCAAAAGCAGAAGAAAACACAAGGCATTGTCTCGTCCAGTGTGACCTCAAGGTCTCCACGAAAACGGTTAGTCACATAAAAGCATAAGGTAAGCTCTCAACACAAAGAGGTCTACCCATGAATGATACCGCAAGGAGATATGAATCCAAACTAGACAAGACTACCATGCAACAGGATAAAGCACTATGGAGCAAAATGCATCCTAAGGACATGATCAACTCAAACGCAGCCTAAATCTCAACACATGCTACAATGCAAGATAATGATAGCAATAGATCCAAAAGCATGTAACATGATAAAATTGAGGAAAGACTAGTGCTCAAACTAATCATATCAACAGGGTACATGTAGCTAACCAAAACTAGCACCTGAAAAGTGACACCTAATGAACATCACACCTCTACAAGTAAAGCTCATGGAGAGGTATGGTAAAACATGGCATAATGTTCATAAGGATCACAGACTAGCATGAAAAGAGGATAATCCACAAAAGCTATACACAAAGCTAGCATGACATGATATACAAGATAGCACATGCTAGACTAAAGCAAAACATGATACAAAAGAAAATGTACATGTAAAAGCTATACAAGTAAGCACATGAAGAACCATCTCATACCACAAGACATAAATCATGGATGAACAAGGTATGAGTGTATAAGAAAGCTCACCAAGCTATACAAACCTCTTTGGAGGCAAATCTAAGCGGGATGCAGAGAACCATCAAAACTTGATCACATCTAAAAGATCAAGCTCCATTCGGTGCATGTCCTCCACCCCGCGTCCTCATATCTACACACAAGAGGACAAAGTAACCCGAGCCTTGGATCCTGAAGGGTTAGCAAGCATGTACTTGGGAATCCAGGACTTGGTCACAAATCTCAACTTCTCATGTGGGTTAGCATGATGCAAATGCTGGTTCAAAAGCGATTTTGAAACACCCTTGGAAGCATTCCTCAAAAGGACAACTCGAGGAGAAGAACGAGTCGTACCACGGGAAAAAAGGCAAACATCTTCCAAGGTCTTTGTAGAAGAACCAATAGAAGCATCATGAACAGCATGACGTGGACGAAGAGAAGAAGCACTAGAAACATGTCCACGACCATGACCTATCCCACTAGAAAAGGAGTCATAAATCCCATCAACAAAAATGGGCTTCTTACTAGGAGCACAAGCGTTCATGCCATGAGACGGGCTATGAATCACCATCTTCCTAGAAGAGCGAGCTTGGCGCAAACGTTTGGCACGCCGATAGCAAAAGCTTTCTTGATGCCCATCTTTCTCACAAAAAGAGCAATGGTACAAAGGCCTACTGGCAGGCACACCATTCTCCGACAAGTGAGAAGTCCCTTGGGACTTAGAACAAGAAGCATCAACCACCAACTTGGTGCCAATGCTAGGAGCACACGTGCCATGGGAAAGGCTACGCGGCTTCCTAAAAGCCTTAGCTCGAATTCGCCGCTCGTGCTTGACACGGCGAAAACAAAAATCGAATGAATGTCCATCCTTCTTGCAAAAGGTGCAATGGAAAACTGGATTGGGAGGACGAGTCCCAAAAATATGAGAAGCACCCTTGTCAAGAGAAGTCCCTTGGACATCACTCGAAGAACTAGCAAGGTTAGGAGTAGCTATGAAAGAGCTATCCGAAACCTTGGCACTAGTGCTAATGTCAAAAGACTCACGCGCAACACAAGAACTCAACTCCGGTTGCAAAGAAGCAATTTTAGAAGCATCAACATCGGAGTTGCAAGAAATGCGTGACTCAAACGACTTAGCACAAAGGCTCTTGCACCTTTTGGCTAAAACCTCATTCTCAAACATGAGGCGATCACAAGTACCACAAGGAGTGTTTTTCAGATTCTCCATCTCCTCCTTTATGCACTCGGCATATGTGGTACGCAAGAGCTCAATCTCCTTTTCAAGGTTGGCACTCGTATCATTGTGCTCAACCAACTTGGCGCTCATATCATCGCGCAAAACTTTCAAAGCCAAAACTTCTTTTTCCAAATCAATGCATGATGTGCAAATGAAATCGGTGGAAGAAACATTACCAGAAACATCAAGCAAAGAATCATGATCAACACAAGAAGTAAGGCAAGCATCTTTATTCAAAGAGCACAAGCTACAAGGCCTAACATTTATCTCATCAATTTCAGCCCTAGCATGCTCAAGTTTATCTACACATGTGGTGTGAGTCAATTTTAATTCATTAATTTCAGCATGCAAAGACTCACATGAAGCACATGGTAAAGAAGCTTTTGACCTAAGCAAGGCTATTTCAGATTTAGCATAAACAAGGTCCTTGCGCAAGTCAAAGCAAACAAGACATGGTATGGAAGCATTTGATTTCAACATTTCATTTTCAGATTTTAAGCTAGCAAGAGAAAAGCATAGCTCATCATTCTTCCTAACCATGTCACTACAAGAGGTGCAAGGTAAAGAAGCACTAGACTTCCAATGAAAAAGGCCACATTTCAACCTAGCAATGGAGCATTTCAACTTCTTGATCTTTCTATGCAAGGTATCACAAAGCTCATCATATCTCAGGTTATCATCACAACAAGCTTCAAATCGTTGGGACAAAATCCCAAGACTAGCGAGAAGTGTACCTTTCTTGGCCTTGCCAAGTTCACGTATACGATCCTCCGTTGAATGCTCATCATCTCCTAGGAAGTCCAGCAAAGCTTCCACCTTACGTTCCACCTCAAGAGTCGTACTCCTCCTTCTTGCCAAAATGTCGTCCTCGATCATATGTCCAAGACTCAATCCTAAGGACAAAGACACACTGGAAGAAGAACTTGGTGCCATCTCGAAAAGCACCGTTAGTGTTAGCCAAAACACAAGCTCAACACCTCGACAAGCAAAGTCGGAAACAGAACCGCTCTCAAAAGGTCGCCTTCGCGGATCCGGAACCGGTTAAGGTAGAGAGATCCTTAACTGGCTCCGATACCAATTGAAGGACCGAAAAAGCTATCGCAAGGCGACCAGAGGGGGGGGTGAATGGGAGCCTAAAAATTTCCTCTCGGAAACTACAGCCTCTGTCCCAACAAAATCAACCCCGAGAGCAAAGCCGACACGAGTGATGTCCACGACCCAAGAGTATGGGTGGATGTTCCCTAGGAACACAGCGGGACACCACAAAAGCTCCTTCTTCTAAATCCACGCAAGTCAACTAGTGACAGGATGGAGTTTGGGTAACCTCACAAAGCGGGAAGCCCGGTTTCTGTAGAGCACAGAGTCGGGAATCCAACGCAAAAAGCGGATCTCAAATCGGAGCTCGAACGCAAAAGATACGGACGAAAACGTGCGCCGTCTGCACTGACCGGACTCACTGGAGCGTCCGGTCAAGATCGATCGGACGCGTCCGGTCAACGGAAACAAAGCGTTCGATTCGCCCGAGGCCGAGGCTGACGAAGAGGCCTTCGGGAAATGTCCGATTCGCCTGAGGCCGAGGCTGACAAAGAGGCCTTCGGGAAACGTCCGATTCGCCCGAGGCCGAGGGCTCGGATTCGTCCGAGGCTCGAGGGCTCAGCCGAGGCTCGAGGAAAGTCCTCGGGAAAGCCTCGAGCGTTGGTGGCCTCGGCTCGATTCGCCCGAGGGTCGAGGGAAGGCCTCGGGGCGCTCGTGAGGGTTGCTGCGCGAGACTGGCTCGACCGGACCCTGGGTGCGTCCGGTCAGTCAACACCGGACGCGTCCGGTCGCCAAAAACCCGATTTGGGAGCTCTCTGTTCACGACCGGACTCACGGGAACAAGCGTCCGGTCGTTACAACTGAGCGTCCGGTCAAGCACCGAGGGGGCAATGAACAGTGCCTTCAGTGCGTCCGGTCGCACCCTCAGTCCAGCGTCCGGTCGTGTAACAGAATCAACACGTGACAAGATCAACGACCGGACTCTTGAACTGTGTGACCGGTCATCACGATCCGAGTGTCCGGTCAAGGGAAAAATCTGCGCGCAGCAAACCTTCAACCACTGATTCGACTCGAACTCACCCAAAACGAATCCTCTAGGGATCAAACTTGGTGAGTGGAGTCACAAGGATGTTAGTGAGCTACTCCTAAGAGATCATGGCTCAAACCTAACTCCAAATCGGTGAATCGGAGAAAATCGGGGGAAGGGAGAAAACTTTACCCCAAAACTAAATCCGCCCGATCTGTGAGTTCGTGAGGTATTAGAGAAATTCCTTCGGTAGAAAGAAGACACTCACGAAGCTACACAAGATGGTTCAAACGGATTTGCGAATCTTTCCTCGAAACAAGAATTCTCGTGAAGAACAAAAGAAGGGAAAACGTGCAAACGCGAAGAACAAAATCGCAAGACAAATCAAAGAGGAATGGATGATTCATTAAGCACTTGGTGTATGGGCTACAAGCCACTCCAGCAGATCAAAGCTTGGATGGCGAAAAGCTCAAGAACAAGAGCCATCTCTCCTAACCCTAGCCTACTCTCACAGGAACAAAATGACAGAGACACCACCACTGGTCTGCCAAGGATACGGCTGCCCTAGCAGCCCGCCTCATATATATAGGCGCACGTCCAATGACACAAACGCCCTTACATTAAGCACTCGACCAAATACCCCCCCAGGGGTACAACCGTCCAAACCGGTCAATCTTCATCCGACGGCCACGCCCGCACATCCGGTAGCTTTGCACCGACGCGACCTCCCTGATGCCGCCACGTGCCGCCACCGTCGACCGCCGCGCCTTCTCACCGATAGCTTCGCCACAACGCAAGCCTCTCGGTGCCGCCACGCGTCGACCGTCCTTTCGGACCAACCCCCTGGTTTTGAGGCCCAAACCAGGCAAACCGGCCACCCCGAGTTTTGAGGCCCAAACTCGGAAACCCGCCACCCCAGGTTTTGAGGCCCAAACCTGGAAACCGTCGATGGTAGCTTTTTGAGGCTCAGCTACCGAACCCGTGCCGTAGACGGGATGTGGTTCTCACACCCCGACCACCGGCACCGATGTCGATGCATGTCCAGCCTCCACGCCAGGCACAACGCCTTCGCCTTCCTTCTTGACTTGGCCGACGGCACTTGCGCCGCACGCAAGCCCATGTCTGACCTCCCGCCAAGCGACCCGACTCCAGCGCCTTCCTCCCGACTCGGCCGATGCACCGCACATCCCCATGTGCTCTTGCTCGCCGATGCCACGTGCCAGCTACCACAGCTGGTCCTCTGGCCCTCTGGTCCCTCAGTCCAAGCCTCCCGTCCGCCTTTCACCGCTCGGTTCATCGGCATGGCACGTCCGCCGCACGGCACGCCCATCCTTCACCGCACCCGGTCCGTCAGCATGGCACGGCTCAACTTGACCTTCACCTCGCCATAGACCACTGTCTCCGAGCTCCACACCTGCACATCAACACAGCCAAGAGACACATGTCGCACACACACACACCAACCCAGAAACACCACACAACTCACGCCACCGGTTAGTCATAAGCATTAAGCGCATAGCAAATAATGACTCAACCGGGTAAGAGCCTCAAACCTTCCTCAACACAGTCAATCATTCATCATATGTATTCTCAGCTTCCTAGGGATCGAGCCCCACTGGGAGCTCTGGATCCACCTCTTCCGGGGCGAGCTCTTCACGAAGGCGGTTTCGGAGGGTCGGCGGAGATTGATGAGGTCGGAGAGCTGCGTGCTCTCCATTCGCCAGCATAGGTCGGGCATGTACATCCCGTCCCCGGCGGCCACCTCGAACAAGGACTGGCACATGGGCTGGTTCTACCTTCGCAACGACGATGGGCTGCTGCCAGCATACACCGGCCACGTCATCGAGTCGCGGCCGGACTCTTGGAACTACGGCGTCGTCGACAAGAGGCAGAGTCGACTCGACCCGCTACTTGAGGCCTTGTCGAGGCTGCGGAAGGCGGGTCTTACGGCCGGGATGGTCGTGGCCTGGTTCCACCAGCGGTGCGTGCTGCCGCTGATGAACCGGCCCCTGATCATGGCGAAGATGAGGGACGACGCGCCTCTCCTGCAGGGGTGCCAGATGAGGGCGTCCCCGGTCGCCTATCTCGAGCTCATTCGTCGGGCAAGGGATGCGGTAAAGGAGGTGAAGGACGCGAACAAACTGCTCAGTATTCCGATGCGCCCGTTCCGCAGGTACATCAGCTTGGTAACGAGATCGATCCTTTGGGGTGTTGCTGCAGAGCTTTCTTTTTTCGTGTTCGATCCTTACTTCCTTCTTTTTGCAGGGTTTACAGGGGGTCAGTGCCTCGAAACCTCCCCTTCCTGAGGAAAGGGAGGAGAGGCGGCGCCTGGCCGAGGAGAGGAAGAAGAGAAAGGACGACAGGAACACCAGGCGGGCTAAGCGTCGGAAGGACCGCGATGACCTGGAGAGGCGTCGACGGCAACAGAAGCTCCATGGTGAGCCGGAAGAGTCCTCCCCTACGGAGGAGGATTCCGATGATGAAGATGAGGAGGGCTCGGACGGGGACTCCGAGCCCCTGGCGGGGTTCCCAGACGTGGACCGTTCGCCGGTCCGGTTGGCGAGCCCCGTGAGGGGCGCGCCCGGGGCACAGACGGCGGGGAAAAGCCTTGTTCCTGCCCTGGGCGCGGGTGGCGAGGCTTCTGCGCCCCGGGGGGCGACGGGTCCACTCAGGGCCCGTCGACGCCGCCGTTGGTGGGGGTTTTGATGGAGACCCTCGTGACTGAGCTCCCGCCTCCCCCGAGCGGGGTTCCCCCTGCAGGGACACCGCGGCTGCAGACCCCACTCGTGCCTACTGCGAGGAGGGCGCCAAGGGCTGGGTGAGCACTCATCTCTTGTCCGTCTCGTGTTTGCTTGTGTGGGGATTTTTTTTCTTCATGATGTGTATCTTTCTTCTCTTGTCTCAGCGGGAAGTGGTCCGGGGAGGCCTTATCCCTCCGCCCTCAGAAGGCGCTGAAATGGGCGCGACCTCCTCCGCCGGCGCGGTGGTGGCACCGTCTGTGACGCCACCACTGTCGGGGTCCGGCGGGCCGGACGTCACGCCCGAACTCGTCAAGTTCCCACAGGGGGCCCCGGTCTCTGGTGGGGCACCAGAGGAGGACCTTGCTTCTGGGGCGTCGAGGGATGAAGGCGCCCCGGGGGCCTCGACCGCTGAAGTCGAGGCCGCTAAGGCGGCTGAGGCAGAGCCGTCCCAGGCCGTTGTGCCCGGGGCTGGGGCTGACGTGCTGCCTCAGGGGTCGCGCTTGCCGGAGGAGATCCATAACATCTCTTCTGACGAGACTTCCCCAAAAGGTGGGAAAGCAGAGGTGGAGGGCGAGGTTACCAGCGTGTCGCCGAGGCTGCCGGTGCCAGAGGTCGGAGGAGGGGGCGAAAGCTCGGCCCTTGCCCGCTTGGGAGGTCGCTCTCCCACTTGGGGCGGTCCTCGAGTGGAGTGGAGGGATCCGGCTGATCCCGAGGCCGAGCCGGTGTTCGTCCTCGACGATGCCCCTGAGGCCGGAAACTGGAACGTCCTCGGGCAGCTCGGCTTGCTCCTCACGTGGTCGTTGAAGACGTCCCTGACGTTGGTGGAAAGGGACCTCCCTCGGGCCGTCCAGGTGAGGACCCTTGTTTGGGCGATCCTCTTCTTCCCATTTCGTCGTAAAGGGGGGGTTAATGTTTGGTTGATTATCCACCTTAGGAGCTCATGGAGACCTCTCGGGCCAAGTCGGATTTCCTCCATCGGGAGAGCCGCGTCTGGGAGCAGCTTCAGACGTCGAGAGCTGAGCTCGCCCGCACCCAGAAGCAGCTTACCGAGAAGAGTACCGAGCGGGCGGGCTGAGCGTCCGCTGCTCGGACCTGACCGCCGCGGTTGCCGAGGCTCAAGAGTACGCCGCCCGGGAGGCGGAGAAGGTTAAGAACTTGGCGTCACGGCTGGAGGAGTTCGAGAAGGCGACCGAGGCCCTTCGTGCTCAGGCTGCCGAGGAGGCGTCCAAAGCGCGGGCCCTGAGCACGGACCTCGAGCAGGCTCGGAACTCTGCTGAGGCGTCGGCCACTGACGCCCAGAAGTGGGAGGGTGTGGCAAAAGGTGACCTTTTGTTCCGTAGGCCTTATGGTTTCCTCATCACGTTTTCTTTTTCTTTTGACGAGTTGTGTCGATCCTCTGCAGAGCTGAAGGGGAAGCTTGCTGAGGCGGAGGAGGCCTCGGCCGCCCTGCAGTCGGTTTACCAGGCTGAGGCTTCAGATCACCAGGCTCTGCAAGATGCTACCGTCGAGGCCTGCGCATCCCTCGGGACCGTAGATGGTCAGTCGGGGAGCTCCCTGACCAGCCGTCTAGCCGCCCTGAGGGGTCAGGTGGATGACCGGGTGCGCGGTGCCCTGCATCTTGGGGTGAAGCGGGCCTTCGCCGTGATCTCCAGCCACTACGACGGCCTCAACTTCGACGCCGTCAGCCAAGGATACATCCTGCCAGACGATGAGGACGAAGCCGAGCGGGAGATCGCGGAATTCGCCAGGGCCGTCGAGGCCCCTGGGGAGGCCCTGGCTCGGTTCTTTGAAGAGGACGTGGGGCTTCCCCCAGCAGCGTCCTCGGCTCCTGAAGACCCCTCGGTGATTGTTCCTGCGGACGAGCCTCAAGAGGAGAGACAAAGTTAGTTTGGGCCACCGAGCCCTTGTGTTGTGTCCTTCGTGGGAGGATATTTTTGTAAGAAAGAACATGCTCGCGGCCTAATGTAAAAACATTTTCGCATTTCATTCCTTGTTGCCTGTTTGAAAAGCGAGCAAAAACGTAAGTCTCGGGGGCATCGGACGTCGGGTCGGAGAGACCCTTCTCCTGATAGCCCCCGAGGCCTCGGAGGAGTGGGAAAGACTCCTTCGAGGGCTTTGGGGTGAGTGCCCGAGATGATATTGAAACATCTTTGAGCTTGAGTTTTCTTATTTTTCTTTGCCTGAGTTTTGCTTCGACTAAGTTTTCGACACAGACTTGAGTCCTTCGAGGGCGGGAGCGAGTGGAGGTACCGTAGCCCGGGGGCATAGGCGAGCTCCCGTCTCGACACCTTTGACCCTTAGGGACCTCAAGGTGTTTCCTTCTTAGTCGTGAGGCGCGTTCGAGGCATAGATAAACAAAATAACGTCGAGTTTAGTAAAAAAACGTGCGAGGTTTTTACGAACTCGGGGGCCCGAGGGAGTCTTGACTCTGATCAGACAGAGTCGAGGCTACCTTTGCTTTGAACGAAATAAAGAACTTGGAATTGAACTTTTATTCATTCATGATGCGATGTTTGTACGAAATACGAGAAATGTACGAAGCCTCGAGGCTTTAGGGATAGAAACGACGTAGTTGTTCGATGTTCCAAACTGGAGTCGAGCTCGTGGTTGTCGGGGGAGATTGACCGAACTCCCTGGTTGTGCGCATGGCAAGGGCGAAGTTGGAGCTTCCATCGAGGTCACTGGTCGATGCGCCAACCGTCGTGGGGTTGTTTGCTGGTGACGCCCTCAGTTGTTTGGCTTCAGACGTAGTACCATCGAGGTCCCATTGGAGGTCTCACGGGTACTCGACCGAATGCAACAGCGCCACGTCCCGGGCCCCGTCGAGTTGGTCCAGGGTGGCCGAGGCTTCCTGCACACTCTGTACGCATTAGATTATTTGAAGTTTAATCAAGGAAAGAACACTGCGTCTTTCTTGTTGATTTTACGAAAACTTCTCTTTAGCCTCTGCCCCGTGTTTCCGTCCCATTGTCACGTCGTGCTCTTTGGTGCGGTTGGCCAAGGGGACCGTAGCCTTTCGCAGGCGATAGGTTCGCTCCTTGCCCGCTTTGGCATGACCCTTGAGGGTCAGCCGTCCTTTGAGGTTTGTCATGACTTTGGAAAATGGAGCAACAGCGCAGTAGACTTGTGTTTTTTCTTAGCGTGCCCGCCTTTGTTTCTTCCTTTTCTTGAACCTGAGGAGCTCGATCTACGGGCTGTGTTTCGGTTCTGCGGATGGGCCGATGCCGTTAGCCGTCGGAGGCGTCAGGCGGCCGAGACCTGGTCCGCTTTCTCGAAGACCCGACCCGCGTCCCTTGCTCCTCTGGTTCTTATTCGGGATGAAGCAAACGCGGACGTGGGCATTTTAATCATTGTTTTCGTAAACGTTGGCCTTTTTAAGAAACAGAACGGAAAACCAAACGTTAGAAAGAGGAACGTAGCTTTTTGATCGCGGAGAGGGATGTTGTTCCTCCTTGTTCGACACGGTCCTGCGTTTATCGTCCTAATGCCGGGGAGGGGAGAGCCCCCCGGCGGGCGCCCTCTTGCGCAGTCATTGGCGGCGTCGCGGGGCCTCAAGGCTAGGCCTCGAGGAAGGCCCGTTGGCGCCCGCTTGCGTAGTCGTTGGCGGCATCACGGGGCCTCGAGGCTAGGCCTCGAGGAGGGCCCGTTGGCGCCCTCTTGCCTTGTTGCGGGCGGCGTCGCGGCCGGACGAGGAGCTTTGTCGGTACGTGGCGCAACGTCCCCGGACGGCGGGGAAGGGCGCAACGTGCCCGGACAGGTTGGTGGTGGATCGTAGGATTACGCCCGGACATTCATCCCGCTCTGCCGTCGTCCGGTCCTGACGGCGCTCGTCGAGGTGGCGGGCGTAGACAGCTGCGGAGTTGTTGAGGCCGAACGGGGGCCACTGGCGTCGAGCGCAGTATGCCCCGTGCGGGAGGAAGCCAGGTGGTGTCGACGGAGCATGGCTCGGGGGCCTCTGGCCAGGCTCCCGGTCCGTGCGCATGACGAACGCGAACTCACTGGGAGAGTGCACGCGCGCCCTAGAAGTCTTCGGCCGCGCGCCGGGCAGGTTTCTCCTCGGGGACTCTGCGCCGGTCATCGGGAAGTGGGTGTACGCCGTGGGCACCGCCTGTGCCTAGCGACGATGGTGACGACGGCGCCACTCACGAGGTGGCGACGCGTGGTGGTGCGGGCGACGCGCCACGCCCCCCGCGCGGGGTGGCGTGACACGCCCTCCGCTCGGGCTCTCCGTGGAGAGCAAGGTCAGCTTGTTGCTGCTGCCGGTGGCAAGGAACTCAAGGCTCCCGAACCAAATGATGGCACCAGCAGAGAACGAAGGAGTGGAAGAAGCCATCCAGAAAACAATGAGAAATCGACTCCGACACGCGAAGGCCCCTACCTGGCGCGCCAACTGTCGGTGTTTCTACCCCGGGGGTATGACACCAACTAGTAATGTGATCGTGTGCTCTCTTCCTGGATGGTGATGCAAGATGACACAAGGATTTATCCTGGTTCGGGCAAAGAAGGCCCTACGTCTAGCGGAGGGAGGATGTTCTTGTATTACTTGCACCTAAGTGCTTGTACAGGGGCAATACAAGCTCAATGAGCGTGGACCGGAGTCCGGACTCGTGTGTGTGTGTGGACTCGTGTCGCGCAAGCCCGTGCGTAACCGGGTGCGTGAAGACCCCTGGTGTCCTCTTTTATAGAGCAAGAGGAGGCCAGGATTATACAGGAATGATACAGGAGTCAGGATGCACAATGCCCAATACGACGGAGGGTAGGAATTATGTCTTGTCGAAGATACTAGAGCCGACGTGGGGGTTGCTGTTGAAGCGTCCTTGAAGCGTGGCCTCCATCCCGGGCGCAGACGTGGAGGCGTGGCGACGTGGAGGTCGTGCTGCGCCCATTCCGGCACGTACATGACGTGGCAGAGTCCCTCCGGGTCTTGGGGTACCTGTCCTCCAATAGCTTGAAAGCGGTCAGGGCTCGAGGGGCGCAGGGCCGGCCTCGAGGTGGTGCCTACGGGGGGCTCGAGTCCCCGCAGGTACGGGCAAGTCCCGGGAAACCCGATCGCACAGCGGGTAGCCAGGCCTCGAGTCGTGACTCGAGTGTGCAATAGTGCAGGGTATGGCCGAATAGTATTGTACTGGTGCCTTTTTGCCCATGCTTGCGGTGAAAAAGGAGACTTGACTCTGGCTCCGGTTCACTGTGGCAACGTTGTGTACCAGAGGATGTGACCGGAGCAGGAGGAGGCATTAATTGCGCAGTATGGGGCTGGTACGGTTGTCAGAGCTGAGAAGCAGGGAGCTTCCTTCTTGTGGGAGGCTTGAAGGGTAGTGGAGCGCTCGCCCGAGGCCTGACGCGGGTGGCTCGGGTGAGACGGAGAACGAGCACCAGCCCGAGGCCTGGCTCGGAGGGCTCGGGCGAGACGGAGAGCGAGCGTTCGCCCGAGGCCTGGCTTGGAGGGCTCGGGCGAGACGGAGAACGAGCGTTCGCCCGAGGCCTGGCTTGGAGGGCTCGGGCGAGACGGAGAATGAACGTTCGCCCGAGGCCTGGCTTGGAGGGCTCGGGCGAGACGGAGAACGAGCGTTCGCCCGAGGCCTGGCTTGGAGGGCCAGCGCGGCCTACTTCCGCTTAATGGGTTTTCGGGCTTCGGCTTGGTGGGCCAGCATTGTAGGCCTCGAGGGGTTGGTTTTTTAGGGGGTTAGACTAGTTTGGTCTCTTATTAATTGGTGCTCTAGGTTTAACTTATTTGTTTTGCGTTGATTGGGGGTACCCCTTTGGCGTTCCCCCGACACTTTCTGACTCTCAAAAAAGATTGGGAAGAAAGTAGTCAGGGGAAGGCTGCCAAAAGCTCTACGAAACATCAGTCCGAACGTGGTGGACTACGAAGGCCTAACAGAGCTGTCACCCCTGGGGCTACCACAACTATTCCGTGGGATTGAGCGCAACCTCAGGTAACCTATAGACTAAACACCATGTCTAATCTATCGATTACTACTCTAATTAGCTAGCATAACTAGAGCACTCAATACGAGCAAAGATCCCATGCCAAGATATAACAACTATACTAATCATATAATAAAGCATAAAGTAAATAGAGAAGATAAATATATTAAAGCATAAGTCTTACAAAGAAAAGATACAAGACATACCAAAACTCTGAAGACTCCTCCGGAACCGGAGCGCAGCTCCGCTCTCCCTAACTCCTGACTAAAGCTAAGCTATTACATTAGAAAATCTAAACCTAATTCTCTTGGGAGGAGAGGTTGTCCTTCGAGGGACGCCTCTACAAAGACTCCCAGATGATGATGTTGCTTCAGGGGGGTCCTGGGTTTATTATATAGGGGCTCCTGGCCTCCTCTCCACCTTGGGCAAGCGATGTGGTACTAAATCCTTCGTCATATGCACTTGGGCCTAAATGGGCCAAAACGTGTTGGAGAGGTCGGTTGGAGTGCGTCACGCGAAGGGGGACGAAATTGGGCCCAATAGCAGACCGGTCGGCCCAGGAGGGAGACCGACCGGTCTGTCTCTATGACAGGTGGGTCTCACCTTCCGTGGGTCGCCTTCTCGTGTCTTCTGGAATGTTCCGGAATGTTCTAGAATCTTCCAAGTCGTATCCATCGAGGACTCTCGCTCCGGGACTCCAAATATAGCAAATCATATGTCCGTTTCGATCGTCTCGACGAGGTCTTCGCAATGGTGTGCTCTGTTTCATCACTTGAGATACTTTTATATGGTGAAATATTGATAATCCTTCAAAACAAGTGAGAGCACCAAAACTCGTGGAACTTGTTAGAATCAAACCCTACAACTATGCTTTATGGTTCATTTCATGTCATTCTATGCATTAGTTAATGGTATAATATTGACATTAAGGACCGTCAACAGTCTCTCAGTAGCACTTCACCGTGTGAGAGAATGGCCACCAACGGAGGAACGAGTAACCCTAGTGTTGTGCAACCCACACTCGAAGTGAAAGTGCACACCGCTAGCAGCAGCGAAAGCATCTCCACAGCAAGTGCAAAGACACTTCCTCAATTGGATGTGTCGGCCAGAGAGCTTGAAAGAAGAAAAGAAGAAAGAAGGCTAAGGAGAGAGGCAAGAGCTAAAGCAAGAGAAGATGTTGTAGCTCTTAAAGCTAAAGAGGAGAAGGCTCAAAGAAAAGAAGAAAGAAAGATTAGAAGAGAAGAAAGAGCCAAGAGAAGAGAAGAAAAGATGAAGAAGGAAGAGCTACAAGCAAAGAAGGTGGATTTGAGTGATGACTCAAGTAGCACCGAAGATGGAGACGATGACATCTCATATATGCCCAAGGACAACAAGAAGAAGAAAGAGGAGACCAAGAAGTCATATGAAGCCGTATCCTTTAACTATTCTTCTATGACTAACCATGATTCTAGGCCTCTCAACAATGTGCCCGCGGGCAAGTTACCTCGTTTCGATGGGACTAACTTTGCCAAGTGGAAGCACATTATGAAGACCTATCTTATTGGTCTCCATCCAGGTATTTGGGAAATAGTGCACAATGGACTTGAAGCACCGGTTGATCCAAAGAGTCCCACTCAAGATGAATTCCGCAATATTCATCTCAATGCCCAAGCCACTAGTGTGTTACTTAGTGCCTTGGATGGTGATGAGTACAACAAGGTCATGGGAGTTGAGGTTGCAAAAGAGATTTGGGACACTTTGCACATTGCTCATGAGGGAGTAGACAAAGTGAGGCAATCCAAGATTGACATGTTGATGGCAAAGCTCAACCGATTTGTGATTTATGATGGTGAAGGTCCACAAGAAATGTTTGATAGGTTGATGGTCATTGTTGGCAAGATTAGAGGGCGAGGTGGTAATGAAATCAATGATCACAAGGTTGTGAAGATCATGTTGGAGGCATACTCACCTAGGAATGAGACCGTAGTGACATTGATTAGGGACAAGAAGAAGTTTGAGCAATTCACACCTAGTGATGTGCTTGGGAGGATTATTACCTTTGACATGCAAAGAGAAGAGGCAAATGAGAGAAGGAAGCTTGGAGAGTTGCAAGCTAGGCTAGATGGGATGAAGATCAAGGATGTGGCACTTAAGGCTAGCAAACCATCAAGGCAAGCAACATCAAGCAAGGCAAAGTCAAGCAAGCAAGCCTCTACAAGCAAGCCCAAGCAACAAAAGAAGAAAATAGAAGTTGAGGACAGCTCATCATCCTCAAGTGAAAGTGTAAGTGAAGGTGAAGAATTTGAAGCAATTTGAGACATAGCTCTTGTCATGAGAAGATACCGCAAGGGGCTCAAGAAGGAAGGTTACAAGTTTGTGAAGAGAAGGTTTCCAAACAAGAAGAAGAGAACTTGCTACAATTGTGGTAGCACCGATCACTTCATAGCACATTGTCCACATCAGAGGAAGGACAACAACTTCAACAAGGGCAAGAGAGATGACAAAAGCAATTACAAGAAACACAACAAGAAGTACATGGGAGAAGCTCATGTTGGACATGAATGGGATTCAACCGCACAAACCTCAAATGAAGAAGATGAGAAGATAGCAACAATTGCATTCCAAAAGTCATCTCCTTCACCAAGGCTATTCAACAACTTGTCCGATGTTGATGATGACAACTCCCACACTTGTCTCATGGCCAAGAAAGAGAATGTGAAAAAGACTCCTAAAATCTCCTCTCCACCTAGTGACATCTCTAGTAGTGAACTTAGTGATTCCTCTAGTGATGAAGAGATAAACATGATAACTAAAAATTTGGACAAGAAAACCAAACTCTTTATCACTAAGCTAATGGAGGAATTAGAGAGTGTACAAGCCGAGTTAGCAATAAGTGAGGATGCCCTCATCAAACAAGAGGACCTCTACATTGCTTGCAAGGAGGCTCTTGCATTAGAGAGAAGTGAGTTGGATGTCTTGCATGAGGCCTTGGCCAAAGAGCAAGATGAACATGCTTCCCTAAAGAAGACTCATGTTGCACTCAAGGAAAAGTATTGTGACTTGGGTAAAAAGCACGAAGAACTTGAGCTGCAATATAACCTTCTTTGGGAAAGCAACTCACCCCTCCCTAAAGCAAATGTCACTTCTATTCCCTCCACTAGTGAAGGTTGTGGAAAATGCTATAATATTGATTTGAATGCCTATTCCACTAACCTTGTGAACATGGAGGCCATGAGAAAGGAGATAGCGAGATTGACAAGCATCATTGCAAGTGGTTGTGTCAAGTCTACAACAAGTGCCAATGAGAAGACTCAAGAGAAGAGCAAGCCTAAGTTCAAGAACGGTAGACGTCCTTCCATAAAGGATGGGTTGGGGCACGAAAAAGGAGCCAAGACTAATGGAAGAAGGACAGTGAATGGCTATGAGTGTGTGAGGTTTGAGAAAAAGGGTCAGATTGGTACAGTTCAGCCTGCACAGACCGCGGCAGTGCCACGCCAGAAGGCGGCAGTGCCGGGCCCTGGCAGTGCCGCCCCAAGGCCGGCAGTGCCGTGCCCCAAGAAAGGGAAGGCTACCAGTTTCCCCTCTGCTCAGTCTCATACACAGCTCAAGCAGGTGCCCAACCCAAAGCAAGAATCTTAGAAGCCAAAGGAATCTATTTGGGTGACCAAGAACAAGTTTGCACATCAACCCAAGATAGAAGCCCCAAGGAAGAGCATGTCATCTTGTTACATATTAGAGCACAACAACAGTGGTAAAGTTGTTGTGAAATATGTTGGTGATAACAAGAGGATAGACGACAAGTTTATTTGGGTTCCTAAGATACTTGTGACTAACTTGCAAGGCCCCAATGTCAATTGGGGACCTAAATCAAGGAACTAAAGTTGTTTTGCAGGCATACTCCTCCGGTGGATCAAGTTGGGTGCTTGATAGCGGATGTACAAATCATATGACCGGAGAAAGGAGTATGTTCTCATCATATTCCCCAACTTCAAATGCAAGTGAAAACATCATTTTCGGTGATAACTCCAAGGGGGATGTGTTAGGACTTGGTAAAGTTGCCATAACACTTGAACATTCAATTACTAATGTCTTACATGTTGATTCGTTAAGTTACAACTTGTTATCCGTTTCACAATTGTGTGGGATGGGTTTCAATTGTCTCTTTACGGATGAGGGTGTGGAAGTCTTTAGAAGGGAGGATTCCTCTATTGTCTTTACGGGTCGTTTGAAAGGGAAGCTTTACTTAGTTGATTTCAACAAAAGTGAAGCTAAACTTGAGACTTGTTTAGTGGCAAAATCTAGCATGGGTTGGTTATGGCATCGCCGACTAGCTCATGTTGGGATGAGGAACTTGGCCAAACTTCAAAAAGACAACCACATCCTAGGACTAACCAATGTTGATTTTGAGAAAGACAGAGTATGTGGAGCTTGCCAAGCAGGAAAACAAGTAGGCATACCTCACCCACCAAAGAGCTATGACACTAATACTCATCCATTGGAGTTGATCCACATGGATCTCTTTGGACCGGTTGCCTACCTTAGCATCGGCGGTAACAGACATGGTCTTGTTATTGTTGATGATTTTTCTCGTTTCACTTGGGTATTCTTTTTGCATGACAAGAGTGTAGTGCAAGAGAAGGTCAAGATGTTCATACGAAGAGCTCAAAGGGAATTCGGTTTCAACATCAAGAAAGTTCATAGTGACAATGGAACCGAATTCCGAAACACCCAAGTGGAAGAGTTTCTTGATGAGGAGGGAATCAAGCATGAATTTTCAGTTCCATACACCCCTCAACAAAATGGTGTGGTGGAGAGGAAGAATAGAACACTCATTGACATGGCAAGGATGATGCTAGATGAGTACAAGACGCCAGACATCTTTTGGGCCAAAGCCGTCAATACCGCTTGCCATGCAATCAACCGCCTCTACCTTCACAAGAGAAGAAAGAAGACCTCCTATGAGCTGCTCACCGGTAACAAGCCAAAGGTGTCTTACTTTAGAGTCTTTGGGTGCAAATGTTTCATATTGAACAAGAAGCCCAAAGCCTCTAAGTTTGCATCTAAGGTTGATGAAGGTTTTCTTCTCGGTTATGGATCAAACAAGCATGCCTATCGTGTTTTCAATAAGGCCTCCGGCAAGGTTGAAATAGCGATAGACGTGACGCTTGATGAAACTAACGGCTCTCAAGTAGAGCAAGTTGATGAAGTTGTTGTAGGCAATGAGGAACCACCTTGCGAAGCAATCAAGCAATTAGCCATTGGTGATATTAGACCACAAGAACATCAGGCTACTGATCAGGATGGTCCTCAAGCTGAAGCTCCTGCTGGGACTGGTAACTTACAGTCCCCGGCAGTACCGGCCACAACCCCGGCAGTGCTAGGGAGAGCCCAGCAGTGTCGGGCACTTCCAGAGCAGCTGCAGCCACTCCACTTCGTGGAGTGAACCTACAACCCATCTTTGAGCAAGATGAGGAGGATGCCGAAGATGTAGCAGAACCCATAGATCATCCAAGGCTCAAGCAAACTATTCAACGAGACCATCCCGTTGACAATATCCTTGGGAGTCTTCGAAAGGGGGTAACGACAAGCTCACATTTGGCAAAAATCTGTCAATATTACTCGTTTGTTTCCTCTTTGGAACCTCTCAAGGTAGAAGAAGCTCTTGGAGATCCAGATTGGGTGATGGCCATGCAAGAAGAGCTTAACAACTTCGAGCGTAATCAAGTATGGTCACTTGTGGAAAGACCAAACACCAATGTCATTGGAACCAAATGGGTCTTTCGCAATAAGCAAGATGAAGAAGGAGTGGTGACGAGGAACAAGGCAAGATTGGTAGCTCAAGGCTTCACTCAAGTAGAGGGATTGGACTTTGAAGAAACGTATGCACCGGTTGCTAGGCTTGAAGCCATTCGGATTCTTCTAGCCTATGCAGCCCATCACAACTTCAAGCTATATCAAATGGATGTGAAGAGTGCATTTCTCAATGGCCCTATACAAGAGTTAGTGTATGTTGAGCAACCACCGTGTTTTGAAGATCCCAAGTTCTCCAACCATGTCTTCAAACTCCATAAGGCGCTCTATGGGCTTAAACAAGCACCTAGAGCATGGTATGAATGCCTTAAGGAATTCTTGCTTAAACAAGGCTTTGAAATAGGCAAAGCCGATCCTACTCTCTTCACTCATAAAGTCAATGGAGATATTTTTGTGTGCCAAATATATGTCGATGACATAATATTTGGTAGTACTAACAAATCCTTTTGTGATGAGTTTAGTAGGATCATGACTAAGAGATTTGAGATGTCTATGATGGGTGAGCTCAAGTTCTTCCTTGGTTTTCAAATCAAGCAATTGAAGGATGGGACTTTTCTTTGCCAAACCAAGTACACCCATGATATGTTGAGAAAGTTTGACATGGTGAACGCCAAGCCCATCAAGACTCCCATGCCAACTAATGGACATCTTGATCTCAATGAGGAAGGGAAAGCCGTGGACATTAAGGTATATCGCTCCATGATCGGCTCTCTACTTTACTTATGCGCATCTAGGCCCGATATTATGCTTAGTGTGTGCATGTGTGCTAGATTTCAAGCTAACCCGAAAGAGTGTCACCTAGTGGCCGTTAAGAGAATCTTGAGATATCTAGTTCACACACCTAACCTTGGCTTTGTGGTATCCTAAGGGCTCCAAGTTTGAACTACTTGGCTATTCAGATTCCGATTATGCCGGTTGTAAAGTAGATCGAAAAAGCACTTCGGGGACATGTCAATTCCTTGGATGCTCCTTAGTGTCTTGGGGTTCTAAAAAGCAAAATTGTGTAGCCCTTTCCACAGCCGAGGCCGAGTATGTTGCAGCAGGTGCATGTTGTGCGCAACTACTTTGGATGAGGCAAACCCTTCGTGACTTTGGATGTCATTTCACTCATATCCCACTCTTGTGTGACAATGAAAGTGCCATAAAACTAGCAAACAACCCAGTGAGTCACTCAAGAACCAAACATATAGACATCCGACATCATTTCTTGAGAGATCACGAAATTAAAGGAGATATCGCAATTCGTCATGTGAGCACCGACAAACAACTAGCCAATATCTTCACTAAGCCTCTTGATGAGTCAAGGTTTTGTGCTTTGAGAAGTGAACTAAATATACTTGACTCTTGTAACGTAGTTTGAAACCTAGCATGCTTGATTGATCTACTAGTATGACCTAGGCAAAACCAATTTCAAAACTTTCATACATTGTTGTTGACACTAATTAACTCTTATTATTAAAGGTCAATTAAGCATGAAAATGGATGAATATATAAACTCCACCTTAGTATAGGGTTTAAAACTAATAAATTCCATGAGTTTTGGTGAATTGTGAATCTGCAGGGACTAAACCAGGAAACAACCCTCGATTCCTTCCCCTAGAAGGAAACCGATGGGAGATAATGCTTTCGCCAAGTCAGGAACCTTCCAGAAGACTCCAGAGATCACGTAGAGATACCACGAGGAAGGGCACCCTGGTCCACTTCCAGGTGGGACCGACCGGTCCCCTGGACCGACCGGTCGGTCTCCCCCTGGCTTCTCTGGCTTCTGTCTTCTGCAAGCTACTTCCACCGCCTTTGAGGATCAATCTCAGCCCTACGTGAAGTCGGTTTGATCTAACGGTCGCGGTTGATTCCTCAGAGCTATATAAACAGGCCCTTGAGCCCCAGGACAGATAGAAGGTCCCTCTTCAGAAGACTACGCTTCAACTAGAAACCCTAGAAGAGACTTCAGGAGTTAGCTTTCAAGTAGAAGACTAGATATCCCTCTAGTAGGATTAGAACCTAGTCTTATCTAGAACTAGAAGAGAGAGAGAGAGAGAGAGAGGAAGAGATCAAGAGGAAGCTCCGGCCTATCGGATCAACTTCTTCATCTTGTACCTGTGGATTCAAGTTCTTCATTGACTTGCTTCAACGATTGTTTCGGTAATCAACATCTATATTTAAGTTTGAGCTATTGTTCTTATTGTTCTTAAGGTTTATGACTCTCTTTTGAGTACTATAATTCTAGTCGCTCTAGAGTTAGAGTAGTTTGATAGTGTGAGCGTGGTGCTTAGACTTGATAACTCATTTTTGTCTCCTATAACGCCGGTAGTAGTGGTTGTTCGCAAGGGTGACTCTTATAGCCTTGTTGATTCTTCTATAGTCCACTTACCCGTGTGTAGGCCTGGTAGGATTATACATTTGCATAAAAGAATCATACTCCGTTTGTGACCTTTTATGGCAACTTCCCCATTAAGAATAATATAAACATATCACTCTTAAGTTGGATTTAGATAACCTTAGTGATCCCCTCTATACTTTTAGCTTCTCCATCCTTGTTAGTTACTCAGGGGTTATACACTTGAGACTACACGCTATCCGTTCCTTTGGGTTTCATATTAAAACTGGGTTACTCCGGTGAAGTGCTACATCGGTAGATTTTATCTGTGCGCTTGCGGATAAAGTAGAGTGTGCATTAATTTATACCAACAATTGTGTTTCAAAATCTTTGAGAAAGAAACTTGCTTGATATGACCATTGTTCTGTATTGATTGATTGTCATTGGTCATAACATGCAAGCTGTACGTGTCCACTCCAAGAATGAGATGTAGTAGCTTAGAGATAACTTTGTTCTGGTGGTAACTGTCCGGAAGTGTCGGGCCCCGGCAGTGCTGCGATAGGCGCGGTAGTGCCGCGACTTATCGATTCAGCAGGAATCGATCTGTTACCGTGTAGGGCCGAGAAAGAAACTTTTTCCTATTCTACCCGTCGGTCCTACCTCTCTCTCTCTCTCCCTCATTCTTACCCGAGTCCGTGAAAATCCTTTTCCCCTCTCTCTCGGGCGACCAAGGAGACCGGCGGCCGGCTTCATCTCTGGGCTTCTTCCCGGCGTCTCCGGCCCCCGGTGGTGCTGCTCCGAGTTCCTCTTCAGTGCAGCCTCCATCTCCCTTCCCCAAGGGTCTCCTTCCCTTTCCTCTCCATCTCAAGGTGAAACTTCAAATCCCTAACCCTAGTTTTTCCCGATTTGTAAAATGCGCCATGGTAGTTGTACTTAGAGGTTGTAGAAGGGTTTGTAGATGATAGGGAGGCAGTAGGAGTGATGGATGTGGTGTTCCTTGGCTCAGATCTGGCCTGCCCGCGCGGCAGTGCCGCGCTCTGTGCGGCAGTGCCGCTACCCGAGCGGCAATGCCGGACCACGAGCAGGGGTTTGATCCAAGTCACACCCTATCCATCAAAGCTTATTGCCTCACTATAACCTACCAGCTCTTATGCAATCTTCTAATTCACAGTTTCCATGTTTTAGATGTCGGGCGGAAGAGGTGATGAGAGAAGGGTGAAGCAGAGGATGGATCCGCTCAGGGGGAGGAGCAAGCAGCCATCTCGTCGAGGTGGCTCTAGCTCCCAAGGGGATACATTAGCACGGCAGCAGATCTGTGATGAGGCTCGCCTGCAGATGCAAGGGCGATAGATACGAGATGATCTCTATCCCAACACTCCAGAGCATCTGGCAGAGGTCAGTCGAGCCCACCTGCAGCCATACACAGAGGATGTGCAAGAGAGGCCTCCACAGGACACCAAGGACAGGCAGCCCGTGTCTTACTACCAGCAGTTCAGCTCGGTGAAGACACAGCGCCAGCTCAATCCCTACAACCTTCAGAAAGATATGGGCATTGACTACAGGTTCTGGAATGAGTTTCATTCTGACTTCTATCGTTCAGTCCTGTACAATGCCAAGAAGCAAAAGATTCTAAGTATGAAGTATGTTGATTGGGAGCATTTGGAGGCCAAGCATGATCGTGATAACAACAGGGTAATAGCAGCTTGCAAAGAGAGGAACATGTATGACTTGATGGGTTTCAGTTACAATTGGAATACTAAGATCATCTATCAATTTCATGCAACACTCTATGTTGATAATGTGGTGGAGGAGATGCATTGGATGACCGAGGGTCGTCACTACAAGGTTTCTTATGAGACCTTTGCTAGGATCCTCGGTTTGGGCAGCGGGGATAGAGAGCTTGATAGTCTGCACCAGGAGAGGACATTGACCGACAATGAGATTGCTTTCATGTATGAGGATCCTCGGAAGGCAGACGGGTTGGTCAAGGGGCTGAAGGGCTATTAATACATGTTGAACAACCTTTTCAGGCAGACTCTCAACCCCAAGAGTGGTTCCCATTCTAACCTCTATGGATATGGGAGAAACATGTTGGCTAGGATGGCCCCCAGGGCGAACCACTTCTCCATCTCCAGCTTCATTTGGACAGAGCTACAGGTGGCAGCCGAGGATGCTAGGAAGGCAGTGTTCTATGCCCCCTACATCATGTTCAAGATAGAGATGGTTTCCGGCTACACCTTTGCTAAGGATGGGTTGCATGAGCCTTATAGAGCAGAGAAGAAGAGGGCAGCAGCAGCAGAGGCAGCAACAGTTGATAGGCCAGAGAGCTCCCGCCCTTCCTATCAGAGGAAGAAGAAGAGCAAGCTGGCCAAATGGATCAAGGCCATCTTCTCTACCTGCACCTACGCAGCCCAGACAGCTCACCAGGCACTTGTTGAGCAGCGAGTAGAGCGAGAGCAGGCGGGTCATTCGCCGTTACCTCCACCCCGCTCTCCACCTCACTTTGACCTCTCCAGTCTCGATTCAGATGATATAGACTAAGATGACGATGAGGAGCAGGAAGAGATAGTGCCTGAGCCGTCACGTCGTTCTACACGTGCCTTGACCCGCTACACCAGTACTACCCATCATCATGGGAAGGCCGTTGTAGAGTCTGACGACAATGACGATGATGACGACGACGATGGTGATGATGATGAGGGCGAGATTCCGTGGGACAAGTTAGCATCCGATGATGAGTGAGTGTTGGACACTCTTTTCTTCTCTACTTCTCTCTTTTTGGTGACTTGTTGCCAAAGGGGGAGAATTAGGCGAAGAGAAGGGGGTACAACACTTCTTTTTCATGTCCCCATCTTTTAGTAGTTGTGAGTTGTGAGAGAGTTTGTCGGTCAAAACTCTAATTTGTAATACTCTATGTTGCTACTTCTTAGACTTGGATGTGGACATGTACTTTTATCTAGCTTGTCATATTCTGTTTAGACTTTTGGTTATTATGCTTTGTGGCTATTTTAATTTCCGTTGCGTTTGCTGACTGTTAGCCTAAGCGGCAGTGCCACTCCAGGGCCGGCAGTGTCGGGCTCTGGCAGTGCCGCTCTGGCTGACAAACAGCAAACCTCTCTGATGTGCTTAAACTGTCATTCGCATCACGTATTATTCCAGACACAGTTTGGTTGCACCCCACAAAGCTATTAGATGTCAAACTGAACCTACTTCTCACTTTTGAATATGTGAATGTTGGCCTCTAATGCCATTTTGAGATTTCAGCTCTCATTCACACATTTAGGGGGAGGTTTCACACGTAAGCTTCTAAATCTCAAGTATTGTACCCTTTTATTGTAAGCTTCAATTGTGTTGTCATCAATCACCAAAAAGGGGGAGATTGTAAGTGCAATCAATCCCTAATTGTGGGTTTTGGTGATAATGACCACACGATTGGAGATCTAATGAGATTTATGAAGATGACAAGCAGGTTAATGTTAAGAAAGGATGGTGCATATGTGTTGGTGGACCCCTCATACTATATTTCATCGGATCAGGACTCAAAGTGCTATATCAAGCCTTTTCATTTGAATTTGAGTTATAGGAATGCTGTACTATCAAGGGGGAATGCAAATACATTGCTATGGCTGAATGACATGTGCTCAAACCAACCCAAGCCATCCTCATTCCTAACCAAAGACAGCTGCACTGAATTCAGATCTGTTTCTGTCTGACTGGTAGGCGCGGCAGTGCCGCCTAGGGCGCGGCAGTGCCGGGCCACGACACTGCCGGGCTAAGGCCGGCACTGCCGCGACTTGTTGTAACCGTTGGAAGGCAGGGGATATTTACTCCATCTCCCTGCCACCCCAACGGTTACCCACGACCATAACTCTTCTCCTACCTCCAGACAAGGCTCTCTCTCCCCCATTAGAGGCTCCCAAGCTCTCTCTCACCAAATCTTTGATTCCTATTGATTCCAAGTGAGTTAGAGCCTCAAACCTTCACCAAAGAGAAGCCCTAGCTGAGATCTACTTCCTAGAGCACTTGATTTGAGCCATAGCCGGTGGATTTGATTCTATTACTCTTGGGTTCTTGGAACCCTGGCCGGCTAGGCGTCGCCCTTGAGCTTGCCAACTTGTGTGGCAGCCTTGGGAGGTTTGTAATCACTTGTGCAACTAGTTTTATTACCCCTCATCTCAAGGATTTGGTTCCTTGACTTGAGAACGAGGAAGAGTTGCAAAGCTCATGACCTAAGTGGTCAACCTCAACAACGTGGAGGTAGGCAAGCCTTGGTGGTGAACTGAACCACGGGATAAATCACTTGTCCCTTGTGCTTACTTGCTTTCATATTCCATACTTGTGAGCTTGTGATAGATTCTAGGGTTTGGCCCGATCTACTTCATACTACATGTTTGGCTTGTTAGAGTTGGTTCTGCTGGTTCAGGAAACCTAGTGCTACATTTCCATTCATATAGAATCAGTTTGTTGTGGCTGGATTTCGAATTGCAGTCTCAGGTTCTACCCTGCGCGGCAGTACCGGGCTGAGGCCGGCAGTGTCGGGACGCGGCAGTGTCGGGCACAGAGCGGTAGTGCCGGGCTTATATAATTAAGTTTCGAGCTGTGATTTTTGAACAAGCCTATTCACCCCCCCTCTAGGCCACACAGGTCCTTACACATCAGTCGGACGAAGTTTAACGTAAAGCTCCAAGGGAAGGGAGTGTCAACACTCATCATTGAGTTGAGCTCGAGTGATCAAGTCATGATGTTATTTGATCTGAGATACCAAATATCCACGAGGAGAATGTGCGATGCGACCTCCAAGCCAAGAAAAGGCTTAGGGCGCGTCAGCGCCTTCATAGCAAATAATTGATGAAGGCGACACTCGATCAGCGATATGGTAACGGAGTAATCACCAGTCAGTTTGATATCATCAACATACAACAACAGAATAGCACGTCCTCGAGGATAAACTGATACGAACATGGCTGAATCATGATCACTCCGAGCAAACCCTGCCTGGATAACCACTGTGCTTCAAAAACCGACGCTATCGGGGCTTGTTGAGACCATAGATCGCTTTGCGTAAAGGATAGACAAGAGAAGAAGTCAGAAGGGCATAACCTGGAGTCCGTCTTTTCTAGGTGCGCATCTCTATCTACTAAAAGTAGGGGTGGTTGCCATAGATAGATTGGGTCATTCGTAACCTGAGCAATAACCGATGCTACTACAGCAATAACGGAAATAACCGATGCTACAACAGAAACTACAGCTATACGTGGTGGCCCCACACGCAGCTTTGTTTAACAAGCATCACCCTTCCTTTCTTTTCAAATGCTTCCTCAGTCAATCAGCAGCTTATTCGATTCCTATTCTTATTAAACATCTGATATAGATGGTGGGAACAATGAAGCAGATTCTTCATCTGTAGGTTGCAATCTGTATGATTTCTTCTCGATCTCCTGCTTGTGTTTCACCTCACACCTAAGCATCGCGTTCCTAGGGACAGAGACATTTGCACTCTAAGGCAATCATAGTACTGCCAGCATGGTTACATCGTTCTGCGGGCACTTAAAAGTCACCTGATTTGGCACCAGCCAAAGGAGTAGGAACAGCTGCTGGGGAAGCACCATTACCATCTATGGGAGGTTGAATAGCTGCATAAGTAGTAGTAGGAGCATGGGCACTGGGAAAAGATGAAATCGATCCAGCTCTGGTAACAAAGCAGTAGGCAAGCCGCTCCATACCGCCCGAGTCCCCTCGGAGCGCACCATGGGATGCTTTGTGAACAGCCCCCTCTGTTCAATACCGATACCTGTCAGATTCCATACCTGATGAATCTCTTTCTTTTTCCATTCTTTCGCTGTCACACAAGACACTTTTCTGGCACAAACCTAGTAGTTAAGTTTTTTGTCCTGTTGGGTGAACTGATGACACTGATGCTCCAAGACCAAGAGTTTTCACAGCCAAAGCTATTGAAGCTGCTCCCTCCCATGAATCACAGCTTTCTGGACGCACTGCTTGAACACCATGGAGCAAGATAGAGAAAAAACTCCTATCCCAGTTGATCGAGCTGAACCCACCCACCGCCGGGCAGGTGCATCAGCCTCTTCTTTCTAGTTTCCGACAGGGCTACCCGCACTAGCCTCTGACCTCTACTCAAAAAAGGGAAGGTGAGGGGCTTACTTAGAGACGGGTAGATAGACTAGACCAAGAAGAAGAAAAGAAAGCGCAGCTATACTAGGTTCCACCCATACCGACCGATTGTCGCTTTGCTATCTTTTTCGAGTGCAGTGAGTCAAGTTGCTAGTTAACCTTACCAAGGATGGCTGCTATGATGAATTGAAATCCAGCGCCTCCTACCTCTTCTAAGGAAGGCAATTACCCTTTGTTGACTGGCTAAGGCACACCTACTGAGACCTACGCGCGCCTCCTACGAGTTGACGAGCTCCTCCCATTCGAAGACAGTCACGGCTCCTATCCGGGCACCGGGTTAAACAATTGATTCCTCTCAACGCATCCCCGCGGTAAAGAGCTAGTCATATTCTTTTTAGAATTCTCTAGTTGTAGAAAAGCAATGGAAAGGAACATATTAGCTAGTTCAACCAGAACTGGACCTAGAGACTGGGACTATAAGAGAGGCTCCGGTTTATGAACCACTGTAGTCTTGTTTTCCTGGTCTAGTAAGTCCAGTAGTCCGGTCAGTCAAGTCAGTCAGGTAGTACTGGTCAAGTAAGCACAGTTGTTTTTGTTAGTAAGTGTTAAGCATATTCATTCCTTCAGTTGAAGCAGCTTGGCTTGGGTAGAATAGCGTTTAGGCGCTAAAGAAACCGATCCCTAGCCTAACCTAATAGCCTAAGAGAAAAAAGTCAGTAGTCACTACCGGGTCCGTTAACTTCGCTGTTGACTGAGCTGCTTCTTCTCACAAGAAAGGAAAATGGATGTTGAAGATTAGGAGTTTATCACTGCTTCACGAAAGGAACGGAGCTCACTAAGGCATTCCAGAACTGAATAGGTGGGGCACCTCGCTCTCGAAAGAATGAATGAAAGAAGGCGGTACTGAACAACACTGCCAATTATCTATGAAATTTAGATTATGATCCTTAACATTATCTATGTCACCTGAACATTATCGACTGAACACTATCGTAGTCACGAACGAATAAGAAAGAAGAAAGGCGTTTTACTTACTTATGTTGTTTGAAGTCATAGTTTTTGGAATAATATAATATCATAGTTGCATTTCCGATTGGCTATGTGAATCTCGCCTTTCATTCCTCGTTACGGGTTGATAACACTGAATTTAACGTTGACACAAATGTTCCACTAGTGGATCCAGTACTTATACTTAAGTAACCCCCGCTTAAATCACGCATTGTGCGCACACTATTGTTAGAATCCTGATCCAACTGCTTCTGACGAATTTCCCAGTCAATAGGTGGATATACCATAGGCAAGGGTCTATTGAACGGTAGCATATTGATATCAAATAGACATTCTACATAGCTGGCCGAACGGCATCATATAACTTTTATTATCTGGTTTTGTCACTTTCCTCCTCCTTATCCTTTTCAACTCAACGGGTTCTTTCACACCTACTATATTTTTCTTTGCCAACCAGTTATACAGCTGTGCCCCTATAGCAAACATATCCGATTCTTTATTAGACTTATTTTTATTACTTTTAGGTTCATTCCCCTTTATAGAACCTTCCGATTCAACCACCGGTAAGACAGGCTGCTTTAAAATAATATTATACTTATCCTCTACCTTATTTTCCGAGACTTGGCTACTCCCAATCCGATGTGTACCCCATGTCAATACCAATCACTTCTTTCTTGAAATCAACTCGAGACATGAACTTACATTTCCTCTTCTTATTATAGTAGATAAATTCGCTGAAGTAGAGAAATTAGCTGAATAACGGAATGAAGAGAAAGTAATACACATTCACATTCAGATTCGAGACCTGCTTGACATAGACCCAGGTGACCTACTTGACCCACTCTTTACTATTTGGAATCCCCTAATGCCTAAAAAGCTTATGCTTTGATAACTTACCGATGAGCCTATTCAAACTCAAGAAAGTGAGATGTAGTTGACCTGCTTTACCACCTTTTTATACCAGCTAATGCCCTACCTAAGCACAGAATGAACTGTCCCTTCCCAAGCTTAAAGAAAGAATCCCGGAAACCACTATAGCTAGCGTATAAGAAGCCTATTTCAAGCCTATTGAACATTTAGAAAGGCCTGCCTGCTTGACGCTCGTGGCATTCCTCTTTCGCTAAACTTCTACCAGTTACTCAAAGTCTAATCGGTGCTGGAAGTGCTCTTTACTTCTATCATCTACTTCATAACTTACTAATTGAACTAACTAACAATCCTCTTGGAGAAAGTCTTTACCGGTTCTTCAAAGGTAAGTATAAAGTAGATTTTATCTACAACCACTATATTATTAAAGGACAACTAGGATATGTATTTAGTAAAGTACTAGACCGTGGTGTAATTGAACTTGTAGGTCCGTAAGGTCTGGCATCTGGACTAAGTTATGGAAGTTCTAATGTAGCTAAACTAGATACCGGAAATCTTACAAGCTATGCTCTGTACCTTGCAATTACTATAGTGAAACTAGTTAGGGTTCTACTAAGTCGATAAGTCTGCTTCTGCTTCGTAATCTCAGTATACAAGGTTAGGTAGTATGTCAGATGAGGAAGAGCTATTAAATCGAAAGTGTTGCCTCAATCACTTCGTGCCTTCTACCCTCCTTACCCTATCCTCTTTTACTCATTTGACTAAACTTTACCAAGCCATTGAAAAAGAATCAGCTATTGCTACGTGCTTATTCAAGCGATTAATGCCCGGGAAGGGAAATGTAGTTTCGTAAACCTAAACTTCTCGAGTGCATTATCAGCCGTAGTACCTTGTCTTGGCTTGAAGCCAAATCCTTCCATCGCCGATTGACACATAAAAATTGGACTACAACGAGACGAGATTACCATAGAGTATAGTTTGAATGGACCGGACGGATTTAGAAACCCAACATTTTGATCATCTTCGCTCAGAAGCGCAGGGAAAGGCGCGTAGCGACCACTTTTCTTATTAATGATTAGTGAAACTCTTTACTCACTATCAGTAGTAGGAGTTACAGTAGTAGGAGTTACCACGCACACGCCTATAAGCGTATGGAATGATTGATTCATTGGGCAATTTCTTCATTTAGGAAAGATCCCTGCGAGCTCTCTCTTGGTGCTTTAGTCAGTCCTCAGTATACTCTCCTTTTCTTGCTCGAATAATTTAAACTATCAGTGGTGATAGAGCGAAGCACCCTCTCAATATGCTCATCCACATACTACCTTACTAGTACTTGCTTTGCTTTGTTACCTACCTATCTCGTGCACTTGACGCTACGCCCTAGACCTCTTACACGTACAGCCCTATCTAGGCTATTTGAAAGCCTACTACTTCTTTCATTTCTTTGAATGGTTCTAAAGCTGACATGCCCTAGTCCATGCCTATAAGCCCGCGATAAGCTACTATAAGAAATAACACAAGGCATCTCTTGCTTTGCTACTTTACTCTAACTAAGGTATTCTTTGATCTCGAAAGAGTGAAGATCAGGATTGGATGCTCTTCCAATCTCTCTCCTATAATAAGAAAATTCACCCGTCCTGCGGCCTTTTCTTTGCTCTGTAAATAAATGATTCCTGATTCTTCTTTTCTTATCTTGTCCATATTATTCGCCCTAGCGTAGTAAGCCTTCCTCTCAGGTATTACCTAATACTTCCCGATCCATTACTAGGTAATACCAACCATAGTCTAACAGAATAAGTTAGTTGGGAATGAACCAATTAGAAAGATCGGACCAGAACCTTAATCTGGCACCTTAGACCAACTGGGCCATCTCAACCTGTGTTGTAGCTATTCAGACAAATACCAACTAATATTTAGTTAGCCTGACTTCTTCTCTAATTCACAAAAGAAAAAGAAAAGACTCACCTTCCTTATCTCTTCAGTAGTTCGCTTGCAAAGTAGTCTTAGTCTTAGAGGGCATATCAGCTCCTTATACATCACTCAAAGTCACTACTGTAGCCTACTAGGAAAAAAAACCTCTTCCTAATCTAGCTATCAAAGTTCCCGACTGGCAAATACAAGAATAAGCAGGGAGAGGAAAGCGATCTTCCTGGTGAAAACCAAAAGCAAAGTTCCAGGAAACTACTTTTCAAAAGAAATGCTTTAATCTCGGAAGAGCCACACCATCCATATGAAACTACTGGAAAATCCCTGAGTGCACAGCAGGGAAGCGGCCCTATTATATTAAGGGCGCTTTCATTCAATACTTTGGCATTGTTTCCTGTTGCATCAATTAGTGATAAGCGTCTGATCCAAAAGAGATTGGTTCATTTTAAGTGAGTGGAAGACTGATCACGAACTGATTGGAGACACGGCTTATTATTAATGGACAGCTCAAGGTAAGCAGAACCGCAGATTAAGTATTGAAGAATCCGATCCTGGGGTATCTATATTAATCTATATGAGTAGAAAGCCCCCAGTTGTGAATGTAGAAACCCCGGGTTGTGGCACAAACCAAAGTGCTGCCGTAAAGAGTCAAAGTCAAATCCATTAGCGCCCAGAGGTATGCCTTGCATAACTCAGCAACCGGAGGGCATTCTGGAGTCCATGCTACTTACCAGAGAATTAAAAAGCTATTCTACTTGCCAGGTATGAAGTCTGATGTCTCCAAGTTTGTTCTTCTTTGTAATGTGTGTAAACTCAACAAGAGTGAGCACACCCTTCCTGCTGGTCTTCTTCAACACCAAAGGGGTACCCCCAATCAACGCAAATAAATAGGTTAAACCTAGAACACCAATTAATAAACCCAGCTAGGCTAACCTTCCAAGAAACCTACCCCTCGAGCCCGCTACTGCTATGCACCGCTCCTCGGGACCCCGCGCGGGGACCTCGAGCCCCTCCAGCACGATAGCCTATCCATCGAGGCTCATCACACCCTAGGCCTCGAGCTGGAGCTCAACCTCCGCTCACCCGAGCCCTCCGCACCCCGCCTCGAGCGAGCGCTCCACTACCCTTCGAAGCCCTCCACGAAGAGGAAGCTTCCTGCTCCTCAACCCCATACCGCTCATTTAATGCATCCACCTACTCCAGTCACGTCCTCTGCAACCCGACGTGTACCACAGTGAACCTGGGCAGAGCCAAGTCTCGTTTTCACAACAAGCATGGGTAAAAAGGCACCAGTACGGCACTGTTAACCCATATCTTACACTGTTGCACGTCCAAGCCACGTCTCGAGGCCCGGATACCTGCTGCTCAATCGGGTTTCCCCGGACTTGCCCATATCTGCGGGACTCGAACCCCCCACAGGCGCCACCTCGAGGCCGGCTCTGAACCCCTCGAGCCCTGGCTACTTTCACGCTATTGGAGGACAGGTACCCCAAGACCCGGAGGGACCCCGCCGTGTCCTGCACGTGCCAGGATGTGTGTTGTACGCCTTCCATGTTGCCATGCCTCCACGTCCGCGCCCGGGATGGAGGCCACACATCAAGGACGCCTCAACAGCAACACCCACGTTGGCAACAGTGGCTTCGACAAGACAGAGTTCCTACCCTTCGCCATACCGAGCGCTGTACATGTCAATCCTGTATAAACCCTGGCCTCCTCTTGTTCTATAAAAGGGGACGCTAGGGCCCTTCGCGCGCAAGAGGCAACACACGAGTCCACACACACGCACACTCGAGTCCGGACCCCGGTCCACGCTCATTGAGCTTGTATTCGCCCCTGTACAAGCACTTAGGTGCAAGTAATACAAGAACCTCCTCCCCCGCTGGACGTAGGGCCTTCTTTGCCCGAACCAGGATAAATCATTGTGTCATCTTGCATCACCATCCAGGAAGAGAGCACGCGATCATATTACTCGTTGGTGTCATACCCCCGGGTTCGAAACACCGACACCCTAGCGTAGTAAGCCTTCCTCTCAGGTATTACCTAATACTTCCCGATCCATTACTAGGTAATACCAACCATAGTCTAACAAAATAAGTTAGTTGGGAATGAACCAATTAGAAAGATCGGACCAGAACCTTAATCTAGCACCTTAGACCAACTGGGCCATCTCAACCTGTGTTGTAGCTATTCAGACAAATACTAACTAATATTTAGTTAGCCTAACTTCTTCTCTAATTCACAAAAGAAAAAGAAAAGACTCACCTTCCTTATCTCTTCAGTAGTTCGCTTGCAAAGTAGTCTTAGTCTTAGAGGGCATGTCAGCTCCTTATACATCACTCAAAGTCACTACTGTAGCCTACTAGGAAAAAAACCTCTTCCTAATCTAGCTATCAAAGTTCCCGACTGGCAAATACAAGAATAAGCAGGGAGAGGAAAGCGATCTTCCTGGTGAAAACCAAAAGCAAAGTTCCAGGAAACTACTTTTCAAAAGAAATGCTTTAATCTCGAAAGAGCCACACCATCCATATGAAACTACTTGAAAATCTCTGAGTGCACAGCAGGGAAGCGGCCCTATTATATTAAGGGCGCTTTCATTCAATACTTTGGCATTGTTTCCGTTGCATCAATTAGTGATAAGCGTCTGATCCAAAAGAGATTGGTTCATTTTAAGTGAGTGGAAGACTGATCACGAACTAATTGGAGACACGGCTTATTATTAATGGACAGCTCAAGGTAAGCAGAACTGCAGATTAAGTATTGAAGAATCCGATCCTGGGGTATCTATATTAATCTATATGAGTAGAAAGCCCCCAGTTGTGAATGTAGAAACCCCGGGTTGTGGCACAAACTAAAGTGTTGCCGTAAAGAGTCAAAGTCAAATCCATTAGCGCCCAGAGGTATGCCTTGCATAACTCAGCAGCTGGAGGGCATTCTGGAGTCCATGCTACTTACCAGAGAATTAAAAAGCTATTCTACTTGCCAGGTATGAAGTCTGATGTCTACAAGTTTGTTCTTCTTCGTAATGTGTGTAAACTCAACAAGAGTGAGCACACCCTTCCTGCTGGTCTTCTTCAACCTTTGCATGTTCCATTACAACCAAGGTCTGATATTTCAATGGATTTTTTTTAGGCACTTCCCAAGTCTTATGGTTATAGCTCCATACTTGTGGTCGTGGACCGTTTCACCAAGTGTGTGGCTCATTTCATTCCTCTATCTCACCCGCGGAAAAGTGGCCAATTTCATCCTTGACTTTTCAGCTTCATGGCCTTCCAAATACTATAGTCTCTGACATTTTGACAAGTCACTTCAGGCAAGCCTTGTTTAAGTCTTTGGGATCTCAACTTGCTTTTAGTACTGCTAATCATCCTCAAACTGATGGATGGCCAAACTAAAAGACTTAATCAATGTCTTGAGTCTTACTTGTGCTGCATGTGTTTTTATTGTCCTATGAAAAAAAAGGTTCCAGTGGTTTTCTCTTGCTTAATGGTGGGAAAACACCAGCTTTCATTCCTCACTGTAAGCTACTCCTTTTGCTGCTTTGTATGGTTATCAAGCTCCACTTTTTCCTCTTCCACCTTCTTCATCACCATATTTTTTAGTAAAGGAATTTTTTCAAGGAAAGGGAACATAACTTCTCTATCATTAGTGACCAGTTGCAAAAAGCTCAGAACAGAATGAAGTTCTATGCTGATCAAAACAGATCTGATAAGGTGTCTCAAAGACTCGCAAGTATATCTGAAGATGCAGTCTCTCAAGCATGCTACTCTGCCTATCAGCAGCAAGGCTAAGCTATCTTCCAAGTTCTATGGACCCTTTACTGTTCTGGAGAGAATTGGCAAGGTTGCTTATCGCCTCAATATACCTCCTGATGCTAAACTTCACCTAGTTTTTCATGTTTCACAACTGAAGCGTCGTTTGGGACCTCAGATTGCCCCAGCTGGTAAATTTAGCCGGTACGCAGTACTTTTCCAAACCTTCTCTTTGAATATAGAGAATACAGTTCGGGTATACACATTTCCGTGCTTCTGACTCAATTGGATGACATGACCACCCTTCTTGGGCAGATCTGACTGACCTGATCAAATCTCGATTTGTTTAAAAAGAAAACATCAGTTCTTATGAGGAAATTAAGAGGTTGAATCAGACAGGGACTGTCAGAGAATACATGAAGCAATTTTACATTATAAAATCAAGGTCACATGTTGAATTTCCATATCTACCTGTATCCCTTTATGTCACTGCCTTCACCAGCGGTCTGAGAGAGGATATTAAGCATTTGGTGCTATCTATCTCAGCAGCACCAGACCCTGTTGAATGTATTTCAATATGCCCAACACATGGAAGTGGCTTTGGATTATCAATTTTAAAGTACTAAAGGGGCGATGCGGTGAATGCAGGTCGGTCTTTTAAAAGCTAGGAAAGATAGCTTTGTTCGATAAATAGAACTATTCCTTTCCCTTTTCTCGCTAATCCTATTCGCATCCCTGGCCTACGCTTCGGCAACAAGAGTGGGACTTCCCAAGTTAGGCCCAGAAGGGGACATTGGCATGGTTTAAGCACGTAACACGAGAAAAGGATTGAAGCTCCCCTCTCCTGTGCAAGAATGAGGAATATCTTTTTCTTAGTATAGACACGTGAGTAGCTAACAGAACTGAGTAACCAACGATAATACTTATTTCAGCGATAATACAGGAAGAAGAGCGAAGGTCTTTTGCATATTCTCAGAAGAACACTCAGGCGTGCTGAGGCTGGTAGGACAAGCTTATCCCTTTACCTTGCTACGATTACTTTTTCCTTACTACGCTTACTTTCTGATCAAAAATGGAATACGGCGACAAGATGTTATCCAAAGATAGGGGAGAATGCTTCGGCATAAAAGTCCTAATCAGAAAAGGATGTTGTTCCTCATTCGAAAAGATCAGTTAAATGGTAGTTTGCCTTGTAAGTACAAAAGGATAAGCAAAAAGAAAAAGCCCCAATTGCTTAAGAGTCTATACTTTATTTACTAAGTCCAATCAGATAAGGGCTCAGACAAGCAATAGCTTCTGGGTTGTGAAAGCGAAGAGAAAGCGGAGCATAACCTCTTTACTCAGTATACCAATAAGAAAAGTAACAAAGCATATAAGTAAAGTAACAAAGCATAGTCGAAGTGATCGTAGGCATATATATGTATCTGTTTTCGTAGGCGTAGTGCCTTATGCGTATGGAGTGCTTTTATTGGAATAAGTAGTCGTATGCTACTAAGCAACAAGGGCGTTGGCATATGCCTGGAAAGTAAACCTTTTCTCGATAGGCTTTTGAGGAATAGTAGCACATTCGAATAAGATGAATGCAAAGCAATATAGTAGAGAAGATATTTATTGTGCTTCTGGGTAAAGCTTTTAGGCAAGGTCTTCCATTGGCGCTTGACAAATAATGTAATACATAACCTGATTGTGGAGTCAGATTCGAATCTGTCTGCAACTTGGTGAAAGATCAAGATAGCAACCTGTCTATTATAGGGAAATTTATGATATCAAAGCTCTTTATACCTGTTTTTGTTCGTAACGTGCCTACGTACGTGTCAAACTCCTTTCGCTCGCAACATGCCGTATAGTAGTGAAAAAGACGAGAAACTCCTAATGTATAGAGTGACAGACGGAACATTATACGTGTAAAGCTAGAAATACAAGTAGGATTTTCCTAAACCCTTATTTCATTTCTATTTTACGGGGTTTCTAACAAAAGGAAGAAAGTCGTCAAGTCGTATGAAGGAAATCCATGAGTATGAGGACCGATTAAAACAATGAAAGTTGCTCGTCTCTTACTCGCTTTCAGCTTGGAGTGCTTTATTCTAGTTACTCATCTGTTACGTACGAGGTATTTTAGTAGTGCATCTGTTCTGTATAGAGTGGTGAAAGTGTAGAGTGCACCAGAGTAGTGCCCCTGACCTAGCAAGCTAGCTACTTGCATTTCCAAATACGCCCGAGTTCATAGTCAGCTTAGATTGAGCTTGCTTTCTTGATAATACTCTACCATGCAATTTAGTAGAAAATATCTCTTTACTAGCTGGGTCAATTATCTCTTCACTAGCTTACTGGGGTTCGGTCTGCGTTCTCCTACTTAGGACTCACAGCTTTAGTACTTTCCGTACTGTGGATGGATGTTGAGGCATATTTTGATCAAAGATACATGGGAGGGACTTACTTCACTTAAGGCTTAACAAAGTCAGTTCTACCTACGCCCGTATGCTATAGTATATATAGAGTCTATATTTATTGAGAGCCAGCTTTAGTTCTACCTACTCGGGTGAGGGTACTTTTCCAAGTCAGTAAGGCCTATCTATGTGTGTGCAGGTCACCGGAAGGAAGCTTTCTGAAAAGTTTGAAAGCAAGAACTAGTCAAATATCACCAAAAGGCTAGTGAACTTATTAGTAAATTCCCTTCTTGTTTTTGTGTCGGTTTAGGTCGGGCTACATAGGCCTTGTTTAGTTTCCCCAACTTCCCCAAATATTTCCGTCACATCAATCTTTAGTTGAATGCATGGAGCATTAAATGTAGGTAAAAAATAACTAATTGTACTTTTAGTATCTACATGTCGAGATGAATCTTTTAAGTCTAGTTGGTCCATGTTTGGACAAAGTTTATCAAATAACAACGAAAGTGCTACAGTGCCAAATCCAAATATTTCCTCAAACTAAACAAGGCCATACTTGAAAAAAGTAAGCTCCAGGTAGGAGAATCTGTGACAGAGGAAGGGCTAGTCTTCCATCTGACAACTTGAGCTATGTCAAGTGACATTTTACTACCTATAATTATATGCAAAGCAGATGTTAAAGGGTCTCTTATTCCAGTTGTGCTACATGAGAGAAAGACAGAATTTGGGAAGCTTTTTCTTGAAATCAAAGTGGTGTAGTACTAACTAAGCTCACTTTTTATCTTTTGGTCATGTACTGGTTAGGTCTGTACTGTACCAGAACCAGTCGAGTACTCAACGGAGACGTACTCTGGTAATGCTATTATGTTTTTGTTTTGGTCTATGAGAGAAGTAAGGCTTATATCAAGCTCTTAACACATTAAGTGAAAAAAGCACAGTAAAATCCAACATTGTTTCCAAACCAAGCTGGTGAGGCAATACTTGCTTGCCATAAACCTCGAACTCAGGGACTTTTTCATACCTAAGAACAATAGCATCGGTCGAGCCAGCAGTCCTTCGGCCTAGTCTGAAGCAATCATTTGGAAAAGAAACTGAATGAAAGCATGAATTTCACTATCTATTTCGTTTACGAAAAAACAATGAAACCTGAAGGAAAGCCAATTGAAGGTTAATAGTGCTTTTCACCATGTAACCTCAGATGCTGCCATGGCCAGGCTATTCTGCCTCAGTACTTGACCTAGCCACGGTAGGCTCTTTCTTATAGGTAGGACCAGGCAAATGGGGACCAAGCAAAATGCAATAGCCAGTGGTAGAGCGTCGATCATCGGGTGAGCTAGCGGCCTAATCGGAATAATAAAAAGCATGCAGGTCAGACAGAGAATCCGTGGTGCGGGATCAAACCATGAGCTAGAACGCCTTATTCGTTTCACAACAGCCCGGTTATAAGGGCGCGTGCATATCATATACTGTTCTGATTTACAACAAAGGAGACGTCGCCGGGTCTAGTAGCCTTGACATATTGAAGAGCACCAACCATGCGTAGGTACAGGTACGGATCAGCCACTGGATCACCTTCATGTTGAGAGAGCTGACGACTGCTAAAGGAGTTATCAAGGTTGTGAATTAAGCATATTAGCTCGCTGCAGAATGGTTTTCATGTAGTGCTCTTTAGATAGAAGTAACCCGTGTTTGCTCGGCTTTGATCCCAAGAAAGAAAGTTGACCGAGATCTTTAGATGGCTTTGTGGGGCAGGGGAAATTTCGGATCAGACAAGCACGCCCGGTGAGTAACTAGGAACCTATGCTCGCTGGAACATGAAGGCTCCTAGCGAGGCCGCGCCTGCCGCCATGGCGAGGCAGCGTGCTAGCCCGCTCCGCGAGGCGGCGCCACGCTTCATTGCTCGGAGTTTTTTTTTCCGCGCGTGAAGTGGTGTTGGGAGGAAAAAGACTACGATTTTAGATGGTAGAGTTCTATCAAACACTTCTAGCTCCATCAGATTCACCAGTGAAGTTAATCCACAGTGGATCTAGGCAAATGTCAGATTAACTGATTCTTGCAATCCATTGGAAATGCAGTCTCACAAGCCAAAGTGCCAATCTCTATAGCGTGTTTGGATTGAAGGTTCATCTATCAGACATGACCTGCTCTGGAATGTGCGGTCTCACAAGCCAAAGTGCCAATCTCTATAGCGTGTTTGGATTGAAGGTTCATCTATCCAACATGACCTGCTCTGGAATGTGCTTGTCCGTCACTTTTTTATGGAATGGTCTAGTCCACCAGAGCTGCCTTTAATTAAGGCTACGTAGAAGCACTTGGTAATGGACGGTGTGTCTCTATACTGTGAACCAAACAATATTGTCAGCTTTGGATATAGGATCAGATAATTCTGGATCACCTGACGCGGTAGACCAAACAACCTATAATTCTCCAGCTCTGGTGAGATGAATGAAGCATGGCCATGTACACAGTTGCGCCCAAGCTGGCAATATGAATTTTCCTTCGCTTAGAGTACTCATAATGCAGACTCTATTATAGAGTCTAAACTTATTTATTACACTTCTATTTATTGTATTTTGCTGATGTTGCAGTGTAGTTATTGAAAAGAGAGAGAGAAAAACAAGACTTCAAGTCTTATTTAGACTCTAAGCCTATGATAGTTTCGAGGTAATAAATAGACTTAGACTCTAAGTAGGGTCTCCACTGTGAGTGGCCTTATGCGACAGCAATACAAGTTGCAGATGACCTTTTGGACATGACATAGTTTATCCTGGAGACATGCTAAGGGCCCTTCAAAAATACAGTTTCCCGAAAGGATTCTTTGAAATACATTTACCGAGCGCATCATTTAGATGCTGATGTAACCATGCTGTGAAGATTCACTGGGAGAGAATACTGCACCAAAAAGTGAAACACGAAGATCGATCAAAAATCAGAGGAATGAACCGGACAAATAAATAAGAGTACTCAATAAATAAATTGTGAAGCTGACGAAGTTACATGTAGAGGTATGTTGCAATGCCAAGAATGATGGAGATCAAGATGATATCAATTGTGAAACCTGGTCGATCGAAACTGCTCCAAACAAAAAGAAACCACATTCGTCACCGGCAGCAGTAGAGCTGAGAACATTTCCCCACAAATGTAAAGGCGGTTTCTATTTACTACTCCCTTCCCTTTAAATTACAAGACGTTTTAGCTTTTGTAAATACATTGCTTTGGCTTTAGATATACACTATGTCTAGATATATAGTAAAAGAAATATATCTAAAAAGTCAAAACGTCTTATAATTTGGAAAACGAGAGCATATTAGTTATTATAGAATTCATCGACAACATAACAAGCAAGCCACCTGGTTGACAGTTTGTTTTAGTCTGACATTAGTCTTCCTGATCTCCAAATTAGCTTTATCCACCTGCACAAAAATCATGCACAGAATTTCACCTAAAAAATTGTGGTAAGAGGATAGCATTTCTTTCTTTTTTTGGATAAAGCAAGAGTATAACAGTTTTTCTTTTCTTTTCTTTTGGGGGATAAAACAAGAGGATAACAGTAATCAGGTGTTGAGCAGATACTAGAAGCTAACCTTGGTGTCAATCTCATCCATGAGAGGGACCTGCCTATCCAGTTCCTGCAGGGGTACATGGACAATATGTTAACGTATCCCAATGCAACCAGAGAAGAAGTTAGCAGCTTGCATTTATGATGACAGAGCTAACCTCGCTCATGTCCTCGGCCAGATTCTTGAGCGTGTCCAGACCTTGAGAGATGAAGTCCAGCCCTTCATCCTGCACATCCCATCTGAATTCTGATGACAAGTTGGTATGGAAATTTCATGGTCAGAAGAAGAAATAGCAGTCTCCGCGGCAAGGAAAAGAAGACGTGCCTGCTTGATTGATTCGCCGCATCTCGTACTCTCTCCTAAACTGCTCTGACTGACTCCTCAGTTGTGTGCAAGCAAGGTTTTGGTATTCGGAATGCAAAATATTTCGGTGACCACCGAATTTGACGAAATTCGGAAATTTAAAAAATTTCGGACAGGTTCTCAGTTAAGTTGACTGGTCAAATTTTTCATATTTTTCCGAATTTTGACCGAATTTTGACAAATTTCATCCGAATTTTTTTAATAAAGTACATAACAGCACATAAATCATTTAAAAATACTTAAAACATGTACCATGATCTAGATCAAGGCTTCAAAGGCTACAACCATCACAGATTCAATCTCACAATAGCCTACAACAAATATTTAGACAACAGACTTAGGAGTTTGCTCACAGAACTCCAATAATAGTTCACAGTCCAAATTAAATACAAACATAGGCCAAATCACAGGCCACATGAAGTCTAGTTCATCACTCATTAAAGTCCAACGGAGTAGAACTTTAGTTACAGTCCAGCCAGCCATACATACACATACACTAGCAGCATCAAGTCACTCACAATTAAGCAACCCAAAAGAACATGTCAGCAAGCATATTGTCAATGTCAATTGCCACTGGCACCTTTGTGTTTCATGGCAGTCATCCACCCATCACCATGTACACACCAAAAAGTTGCTTCCAGAACCAATGGTGGAGAACTGCTGCTGGACTGTACCTAAAACCATGCATGAAACAACATTTATAAGCTTTTTTAATTAATCAACACAATTCACTATGTAACTTTCAGATTTCAGATAGTTCTATTGACAACTATGAATTGTTGTCCAGCCAAACTGGAACCACCAATCAGCTACCAAAATAAGAATGGTAGTCAGCCATAAGGAATACACAGATTCAACAATCCAATGGACATGTAACTAAAATAGTGAATTAGTATTTGGCATGTTGATAGATTCAACAATCTATAGCATTAAGCTATTGTTATACCGTACTGGTTACAGTAAATTGAGAGAGAAAGGTGTAGTTGCAGCTCCCAACACCTTATTATTAAGAGAGAAAAAGGTGCAGCCAGCCCCAACACTTTATTATCGAGACAATAAAAAAGTTGCAGCTACCACATGAGACTTACATGGGGACATAGAAGATGCTCCTGCTCGTGCTATGGGGCGATTGAACCTCCCTAGGCATTCCCGAAAGACTGATACTTCCTTGATTGCTTGAACAGCTTCATCGGAAGTTTGTGCCATCTTCTCTATTGCATCTGTTAAAGCTAAAGAAAATTCTGGTTTGCTGCAAAAATTGTGTTTGTAATGGGTCTCGGGATCAAGAGCAGCAGCTACATAAGAAGGTGAGCAAGAGTTAGATTTTATGACAATACCACACATGTATTAATGAAATTGAGTGATAGTATCAATACCTGCAACCATTAATGTGTTTTTCTCCATATTGTTAATGGTCCCTAAACCTTGTTGCACCTCCACCCTTGTTTACAACCTTACAGTATCCACATTTGAAACCTTGGCCAGCAAGCTTTGTGCCATGCATCCACACCTTGTTAATGTCTCCATCATTATGATCTACATTCCAGAAACAAAATATCAACACTAAAAAACATGGAAATTCAAGTAATAAATTGTCTAGAGTAATGCAAGTTACTTTCAGTCATACGACATTTAATAAAAAATAAGCTAAATGAATCAGTATGCTAAATAGGCAGTATGCTAGCTAAATAGGTAGTCAGTCAACCAGTCCATTGCAACTTAAGTAATAAATTCGAATTTTTTCCAGAGCAGTGCAAGTTACTTCCAATCATACATAAGTCCACAAACATTTAAGGAACAAATTAAACCTAAAGAATAGATTTATATACAAACAGTATACTAAATGAATCAGAACAATGGTCATCAATTCATAAATTAATTACTTAACAAAATAACATGCCTATTGGACCATTAGTTATCATTTCACAAGGATACAGAACATACTTGGCAGAAACTACAAATCTAGAATATGGCAGCCAGAGATTTACCTCATTTTTTTATGATACAAAATAACGTACTAAATCTAAAAGGGGCAATGCTTAAATTTGATGATATAAATTAGCAAAATCAGCATGCTAGCTATAGCTTCATGAATGTCTGTTAATACAAATCGTAGATATGCAGTTATAATGTCCATCTCTATAAAATAAGGTACTCTGTTTTACATGTACCTTGAGCCGGCAGTGGTGTTGTAGGTGATGCCGCTTGTGCTGTTGTAGCCCTCGCATGGCCATCTGTAGCATCACCAAGGCCAACGCTTGCACTACCCCTGGCACTCATCTGGGTGAGGCTGCTGCCACTGATACCCGCCCCGCGCCGAAGAAGGCTACTCTCCATGAGAAGATCCTGCAAAACAAACTGATGAGCATAAAAAACACGGCCAACAAGTTCCAGTCTTGGACGTCTAATGTTGGGTGCCAAATCAAAGGGCAGGGTGCGTCATGCCTGCTCCGGCCAACAAGCGCATGGTGGACAACAAAAACCAGAGACAAGGACATACGACAGTAGAAGATAAATCCTATTTAGAAATTCATAAATTCCAATTTTTATTTACTGTTAAATTATCCAAACCAAAAATCCTTCAGAATGTGTCCTTATCGATTTTGTAGGATTGAACAATATAATTGATCTGAACAATGAAAATTGATCTGCACAATGTGTCCTCATCTCAAATCCTCCTCAAATCAATTGGTAACTACGCGTAACTACTACTGTGCAACCAGCGATTGGGTGAGGCACCAGCCTTTGTTTCGGAAAAATAAACTACAGAGTACTACCGTACCTTGGGAAGGCACCAACGATTCAGATTGGGGAGGATTTGGAATATGGCTGCAGTGGAGGAGAGGAGTGGAAGGGGAGACGTTGCGGAGGAGTGGACTGGAACGGGAGATCCGCCGCCGCCTTCGCCGGTCGCTCGCCACGAGCCCGTGCCAGGCGCGAGCCGCCGCCGCTGCCAACCAGAGGAAGAGGTGGAGGAAATATGAAACCCTAGGGTTTCCAGGGATGTGTTTGAGCTTTTATAGTACTCGGAGGTTTCAGCAGGCTGATATGGACCTTGGGCCGGACCGCAAATTCAAACTGGGCCGAATTAATTTGCCCGAGTCAATTCTTTTTCGGGCCAGGCCGAATTTGACGAAACCCACCGAATTTCAGGAATTTCGGGCCGAATCCCAAAACCTTGTGTGCAAGTACCCGACTTGTAATCTTTCAGATGAATTTGGAAACAAAAAAACGATGAGCAATGTTAGCTTGAGCCAGCCAAATCCCCAAGTTCGGAAGATGATTCGAGCTGTGTCGATTCACTACGAACCATCAACGGTTACTGCTAATACGAAATTTGAATATCGAATAATCGTCCAACTTGATCCCTGGCCGAGCATTCCAGCCGCCGTCGTGGCTGTCGGGGATGGCCTGGATCCTGTGGGGCAGCGCGGCCACCAGATCAGCTCGCAACACCTTTTCCTCTGGCGAGAGCCCTTTCACCTTCTTGGCGGCTATCTTCTGGAGCTTGACCACCTCCTCCAGGACCAGGAGCCGCGCTTTGGTCCGCACGTCGGCGTTCAGGGCCACCGAGGCCGCCCGGTTCTTCTCCTTCGCGGGCGGCGGCCCTCGCCGATTTCTGAATGGAGTCACCCACCAGACATGGTTTCTGAACACCGGAAAAGGCAGCCAAGGGCGAGAGGTAGATCGAGACCTCGATGGCCGCGTCGATCTCGGCGACGCGTCCACGGCAGCGTAGAGGCGCGAGAAGGGGTCGCCGTCGTACCGGTCGTACTTCTTGCAGATGGCGTCCACCCGAGTGAGCACGTCGATCATCTTGCTCTGCCAGATACAGATGGTGTCAGTTTGGACAGCAAACGCGCCGGACAGGAGGAAGAAGCGGAGAGGCTGCGAGATGACGGGTTAAGGATGTCTGGTTGGCAGGTAACTTTAGCTGATTTCCCCCGGTTCTCCCGGGTTTCAGTTAATCTCAATATACTAGTATGTTTGTTCATCCCCTGTGGTCTGTCTGCTCCATTTTTAGAAAAAAAAAAAAAAGTCAAGCATCGCCTTGGCTGCCGGCTGGAGCTCGTTCACTCATCCCTGCCAGAGGCGATTCGTGCGACGAGCAAGTCAGCACCGAAAACAAGGTCCTCTAAAAAGAAAACCCATGGGTTCGATCCCCAGCTCAAATACACTAGCAAGACTAACCTTAACAGGTTGGGAATTGGGATAGTGATGACTGAGGGATGAGATTCTGCTAGCGCTCACATGTCACATCACATGAACTGCAACTGTATAATAAAACACACTCGAAGCATACATACATTTGTGCAACTTGTTCATGAACGATAGGCCGATAGGCCCAAGACTCAAGCTGTGCCCAGATCATTGGCCAGACCAGTCATCAAATGAATGGTCAAGAAATCAGCATGACATGATGAGACAATCTCTCCTAGGATAAAAGCCATAAACACAACCACAGCGTGCTCAGTAGAAACAATTAAGTTGAAGCAGGAGAAGAAGGCATAAAAAGCAGGCAACATGAGAGAAAAAAAGGTCAAGCAACAAGAGACCAACCATTCTAGACCGAAATAAGATTCATGCTCCCATGTTCACTTGCATTGAAGATTAACAAACAAGGTTCAACAACAAGCAAGGATTTTTCACTAGCAGTTTCTTAGGAACGGTAGTGCTCTGCTGCTTCAGATAAGTATTCCAGCATGAAACTTAAACTAGAACTTAAATTACAATGTACGCTAAAACTGGTGAGGTGCTAATAAGGACTGTTGATTCAACTGGTGAACAACACTTGGATTGATCGCTTTCCCACGGTGTTTCAGGCCTGTTTGAAAGCCAGCTTCTTCTTTGGCCTCATCTGAAAAAAGGGAAAACGTTGGAAATAAGACATGTGGTGAAGAATGAAGAGAAATTCAGGAAAACATGCTTGAGCTGCCAGTCATTGAGATTCATTTAGCACATTTATGGAAGTTTGATGCAAAAAATAGCTCTAGAATGGAAGTATCAGTTACTATTCTAGTATGTACAAATCTGAATCGCAGAAGACAAGATAAAAAAAAAAAAATCAACAGTACTAAGCTCCATCAATATCTGAACCGATGCAAAGCAACCAAGATGTGACACAGTGAAGCCGACTTATGAGAACTCCTGACGAAGACCAACAGATCATGAGCAATGTGATTGATGACAAAAGCCAAGAACAGGGAAATTAATATAAAAGCAGGATTAAGATCCTGAACGGCAATTTGCTACAGTCATACATAGCACTACAATGATTGGGTAAAAGAAGGCAAGCTTTTTCTTTGGTCTCAACTGAAAAGGAGTATTCTTTGAAATATATTATATGAGATCTAACAGTGAGGCAAACATCCACTTTTAGTTTCTGCATTGCTGCCAGTAACTGAAATTCCGGAAGAACATATTTGTTGCAGAGCTTGTCCTTGGAGGGAGGGTTCATGATTCACAGGAGCAGATGCACATACACAACAGCAATCGACACTTGGAAGAAGGCATAACTGATTTGTAATCTAAGCAGGCAGTCATAACTCATAACTCATAAGTGATAACATCAAACTAAAAGTCTAAAACAGGAAGTAGGCAAGTAGCAGTAAGCCAGTAATCAGTATCGTAGCTCCAGCTCCAGTAACGACGGCATCACGGCATTAAGAGCAACGCTGAACATGATTACATGCAAGGGTGACACTGCATTCTTCATGGATATATAAGATAAAGAACATACAATGGTACTATTTTACATACAGACACACTCAGATTAACATGTGAAAAAAGATGAAAGCATTTTCACCTTGTTGCAGTGGCCGCACTTCTTCTTGCGGCAGTTGTTGGCCCTGATGGAATTGCACGCGTAGCACCTGCACGCATCCACCACGGTGAGTGACTCTTTTTTTTTTGTTGAGAAAATGCCGTTAAGCGCATATTTCATTAAGCAGGTAGAGAGTTTTGCAACCACGGACCCGACGGTAACAACAAAAGTTACCGACCCCTAAACTACTGGATTACAACTTATGCGCTACATTGGAGGACCCAAATTGCGACAACATCTAGTCAACACGAGCGTCGCGACGACTCCCTCGACCAAAGGAGCAGCAGGTGCTTGTTTCCTGCCGAGCACCACCGGTCCCCCTCCTCCTTGATCACGTCGGCCACCTGCAAGACCGAGGAAGCCTCCCTCTGGAACGTCCTGGCATTCCTCTCCTTCCAAAGCATCCAACCAACAAGCATAAAAAGTGAATCAAACCCTTTTCTGAAGAATTTTCCCACTGTGCTTCTAGTACCGATCCACCAGCACAGCGCGCCTTCTCCAGCCTGTGCCATGGGCAGCTGAAGGTGCAGGCGGCGGAGGTAGGCATGCCACACTTCGCGGCTGAAGCAGCAGCCCACCAAAATATGATCCATGGTTTCCGGCTCTTGATCACAGAAGATACAAAGGTTGGAGTCCTGCATGCCATGCCGGAAGCGGCGGTCTGCGGTCCAACAACGGCCGTGCATGGTGAGCCAAAAAAAGAAGTGTACCCTCGGCGGCGCAGTGGTCCTCCAGATGAACCTCGCTCCAAACGTCTGCGAGGAGCCAAAGAACATAGCTCCGTAAGCCGAAGCCGAGGAGTATGCTCCATCCACGGTCAAGCTCCATGTGAAAGTGTCTGGCCCCTCCGTCAGCTCCACTGAGTCCAACAGATCACAAATGAGAGCGATCTCCACTAGCATCTGCATCGACGACCCCCCAGCGATGTGCGTGACCCATGCGTTCCCTGGAAGGGCCTCTGCCACCGTCGTCCTCAGCTTCCGCCGCCTTACTGCCGCAAAGGCTGTTGGCGCAAGCTGCTTCAAGCAGCTTCCATGTAGCCACCGATCCGTCCAAAAGAACGTTGAGCGTCCATTTCCAAGGTGCAGAACTGCGGCAGCCTGGAAGAGTGCCAACACCGCGCGCTCCTTGGAGGCCGGCGCACGTCCCTGAACTCTATCCTTCCATACCCACCTCACTCGCAACGCGACGCCAGCGAGCCTCAGGTCTGTCACCCCCAGGCCACCAAGCTCCTTGGGCCTGCACACTTTGGTCCACGCGACCCTGCACTAACCGCCTGATGCCGAGTCGGACCCCGCCCAGATGAACGATCTCCGCAACGTATCAATTGCCCCCACTGCCCATGGCGAGAGACATAAGGCTATTGACGTGTGGACGGGGATTGCTGACATCGTTGCCAAGACAAGCGCCGTGCGGCCCGCCGCGTTCAGCAGCCTTCCTTTCCATGCTGGAATTCTGGCAGCAACTTTGTCTATAAGGAACTGCTCCTCCGATCTTTTGAGCCGATGTACGGAGGGCGGGATCCCGAGATAGCGGCACGGGAACGGCTCAACTCGACAACGGAGAATCTCCAACTGCAGGTCAGAGCAGTGGATAGGGGTCGCGACGCTTTTATCGAGATTGGTGAACAGACCCGAGGCTAGGCCGAAGATGGACAGGGCACCTTTAAGAACCAGCTTAGGATTTGAGATGGCTAGACAGGGGATTCGTCGTACTCGCGGCAGATCATCTTGTGCTGGCGGTATTTGAGCGCGAGCTGGAGGAGGTTGGGGTCGACCTTCTGGGGGTAGCAGCTGCCCTTGCCACCGCCGTTGAGGCGGAGCACCAGGTGCAGCGTGCAATCCTTCCGGATGTTGTAGTCGGCCAGGGTGCGCTCATCCTCCAGCTGCTTCCCGGCGAAGATGAGCCGCTGCTTGTCCGGCGCGATGCGTGCAGAGCACAAGAAAACGCAACAGAGTTGGTAAACAAAAACAGGAAATTCTGAAGGAATTAGACGATGAAACGAGACCAGAAACAAGGGGCCTTTTTCTAATTGAGTGCAGAACGAAGAGGCCAAATCTCGAATTCAACCAACAACCAAGATTGAGCTCGATCACAAGAAAGCATGCAAGAAGAAAGCCCACCATAAACCCTCCCCTGACCCCTCTTCTCCCTGGATCCAAAAAAAGGTGCCTTTTTACGCATCACCCAAGTCGATCTGCTCTGCTTCAGAGCAGGGAATTCCATCACGAAAAGAATCAAACCACAACAACGCTCATGGCGTCTGAGGTAAAAGGCAGCGCCTTTAAGCTCGCTGCTCGCACCGTACGGCAGGAGCAGGGGGAGCAGCGCGTGCAGAAAGAAACAGGGGCGCGTGCTGGTAATGACCAGCCAGCCGGCGTGCAGAAACCGACGATGGAGAAGGAGGTGACGCACGGAGAGCTACCGCACACACGCAAACTAACCTTCCTTGTCCTGGATCTTGGCCTTGATGTTGGCGACTGTGTCGCTGCCCTCGACCTCGAAAGTCGCCGTCTTCCCCGTCAGTGTCTTCACGAAGATCTGCATCTCGCCGCTGTTCTGAGATTGCTCGCCGGAGCCCGGAGGAGTTGGGTTTTGGGGGAGTGGGTGGGGTGGCGGAGTTGCCTGTGTGGCGTCGGGGACGTGGTGCGGCTTTATAGCTAGGGGCGTGGTGGCCAGACCAAAGCAGTGGACTTCTTGCTTTTGGACAGGGCACGGTCTGGTTGCTCCTTGGCAAATGGGTTCCCAACCCATGTCAATGTGTCATTAACCCAGACAAGGCCGGCTTGCTCCTCGAGCAGAACCACCGTCCACGTCGTCCGAAATTCACTCCACCATCCGATCTCGCGTTCGACGTCCCAGATTTCTTGAAGCAGATTCATCCGGAAGTAACTTCTCCTACTTCTCCTTACATTGTCTAGCTTCTTTTCGGCTTCAATTTACCGCTCCGGCTTCTTGGCAGAATCCAAATATATACACAGACGACTTCTGCTTCTTCATTCAGAATCTTCTCTTCTCCTCTTCTCTCTCCCCGTCGCTCCCTCTCTCCGTCCCGACGCGGTCACGGCCGGCGTGCTGTGCCCGCCCTCCTCCTCCACGCCCTCCCCCTCGCACCTCCTTCCCCCTAGCGCCGCAAGGCCAGAACGATGACACGGCTAGGGCCAAGCTCTGCGGCCGTGTCTGATGCCGCTTTTGGGCTACTGCGATGAGGCGCGAGTCGCCGCCGGCGATGGTTGTCCCTGGCGAAGGCGCGACGCGTCCGGGCATCGCTGGTGGCCCCTAGCATGGCTGCCTCCCCGACGACGCCTGCTCCCTCTCTTCCCCGTGTGGCACTGTGCTACAGGAAACCCTAGCTTCCTTCCTCTCTCATCTTGTGTTGTGTGCAGCCAGATCCAATGCCCCTATGGCTGGAACTGTCATCTACTCATCAGGTCAATGACGGCGAAGCCATAGCAGACGGTCCTCAACGTGCTCCTCATCCAGGTTTGTCGGTGCCCCTGGTACGAGCCGCATTTGTTTTAATCTTCACTTTCTCTATCCTTTGTACTCTGAAGTCTTGTCAGCGGAAATCTCATGCGGCACAAAGAGATTAGGGCAGTCAGCACAGAGGCCTCACTGTGATGGCCTCAGCCTACTGGAGTTCTCGTGGCATGCCCAGGCAGCATGTGCAATCCTGATTCATGAAGTCACGGAACTGCCAGAGTCAACAGGCTACTCTGCTCATTGCATCCTACGTGTTCGATGATATGACTCTGTTGTGTTGCTTCACTTTCTCAATTTGTCTGTATTTGGTTTTGTTTGCTTTATAGTGAAATTAGGATGCCGTTTTGGCGAAATTGGTAATGCTTGAATTTTTACTGATTCAAATAGGCTCAACTGAAATCGTATTAAATATCTGAAACATTATATGCTTGCCTCTTTTTTGTGTCCTGATTGTAAATCTCCTCATTTATAAATATGTTATTATCATATCTTTGTTCTTGATTTGCTTCTCTTTTACACAAAACCTTGGGGTGAGACAATAATGACTGTTATGGTACGGTACTACCTGTGTCCATGTGTGGCCAGGTTTCGGTTGTCTGGTTAGTTACCTTTAAAGTTTCAATCAGTCCGTACAATTTGTTTCCTAACTTCTGATTGTGTGTGTCTTTCTAACTTTTCATATACAACAAATTAGAACAATCAGTCTGTATTCAAAATTATTTTAGTTGTCTCTTAGTTTCTTTAATTCAAAAAAATATGTCTGCCCTTTGTTTATTTTTCCAACTGAGAAGCCAGCAATTCTCTATACACGCTGCTGCTAATGGATCAGGATTAGATATTTGACCACATACTTAGTTACTGAATGACCATACCTGCAACTCTTAGATGCATGCATGTCCTGTGTGGATAACCCCATCATGGTGTGTGGGCCTCGACCTGCAACCATTCCATGTGTTCTGCTATTACATAAACCCATCATCATATGTGGATCCTAGAAACATGGTGTGAATCATGTTCTCCAATTATTCTAACACATCTCACTACAGTAGAATCGCTCTTTGCCGAGTGCTGGCAGCACTCGGCAAAGAGCCTTTTGCACTCGGCGAAGGCTTCGCCGAGTGCCGCACTCGGCGAAGGGCACTCGGCGAAGAATTTCAAGGCAAAGGGTTTTTTGCCGAGTGCCAAATATCGGGCACTCGGCGAAGGCTTTGCCGAGTGCTGACATATTTGGCACTCGGCAAAGAAAAAATAAAAAAACCCCGAAAAAATAGGATTTTTTTTTTTATTTAATTGGAGGAGGGGCCCACTTGGCAGCGCCCATTTGTCGCCCTCGAAATCGCAAGTTCTACTATTTTTCACGCAATTTTCTCTTACGCAGTCAGCAGGATTCGAACTCACGACCTCTCGTTCGCGCGGAGCCTCCTCTACGACTGCACTACACACTCATATACGTTTCATCTCCATTTCGATTACCCATATATTATACTAAATCGTGTGTAACTTGCTTATTTGAGGCCCTAAACGAATTCAAATCAAAAAGTTGTAAACTACAAAGTTTTCTAACTTTTCAAGATCTAGAACTTTTATTTTGGTAGTTTTTCCATCCGAGGTCGTTTATAAAAAATTGAATTTCAAATTTTATAATTTGAAACGTAGCTTTCGTTGACAAGATGATTTCAAATCAAAAAGTTGTCAACACCAAAGTTTCATAACTTTTTGAGATCTACAACTTTCATTTTGGTCATTTCTCCATCTAAGGTATTTTGAAAAAATTTAATTTTAAAATTTTTAAATTCGACGCAGTTTTGCATAACTAGATGACTTCAAATTAAAAAGTTATCAACTACAAACTTTCATAACTTGTCAAGATCTACAAAGTTTATTTTGGTTGTTTGACTATTTGTGCATCCGACATTGTGGTTCTAATATTATTCACAAACATTATATATCACTCTTGTAGTTTTATAAACTACCGGAGAGATATATAAGATTTGTGAACGAATTTATTTTAAGTTTGTCAAATGAAAAAATCACCAAAACAAAAATTGTTCATCTTGATAAGTTAACAAACTTTGTAGTTAAAAACTTTTTTATTTGGATTAATTTACTGCTTCAAAATGTAATTTAAAAATTGGCTTTGCCGAGTGTAAAAAAAACACTAGGCAAAGAGCTCTTTGCCGAGTGCCACGTGGCTGGCACTCGGCAAAGGCACCTCTTTGCCGAGTGCCAGCCACGTGGCACTCGGCAAAGACCCGACCACGTGGCACAGTTCGGGGCCACATTCTTTGCCGAGTGCCACGTGGCTGGCACTCGGCAAAGGCACCTCTCTACCGAGTGCCAGCCACGTGGCACTCGGCAAAGAACCGCCCACGTGGCACGGTTCGGGGCCACATGCTTTGCCGAGTGCCACGTGGCTGGCACTCGGCAAAGAGCCCCTCTTTGCCGAGTGCCGGCCACGTGGCACTCGGGTCTTTGCCGAGTGCCACGTGGCCGACACTCGGCAAAGAGGCTCTTTGCCTAGTGCCCGAAATTTGGCACTCGGCAAAGATTGATTTTCCCGTAGTGTCTTCCTTTTGTAGCCATAAAAAATCTTCCTTTTTCCAGATCACCTGCCTTCAGTACACGAAAAGATGAGATTATTCCAAATGTTTTTAATGTTAATTAATTCAGGACATAGCCTTAGGGTGTTATTTGGTTCAGATTATAACAGTCAATGCAACCAGCGTGCGTGTTGTACCATATCTAATTAATTCCATAAGCCCATGTTTGAATTGTCAGTTCTTTATCCCGTCAATTAATTCCTTTATAAGTCCTAAGTCTGAATTCTCAGTTATTTTTCCATCAATTAAAAATAAGATCATATCAAAAAGGGGAAATTTGCTGGGACACTAAAAGTGATGCGCATTTGCTGAAACACACTTTTTCATGTACCACTCACCACTAAAACAGTTGTCATTTGTAAACCATAAGGCCAATGGCTATGAAATTTTAACAGCAACAAGATAGGATAGTTATCTACAAATCATCTAATACTCACTTCTATAGAAAATGTCGTTAAGGCCTCGTAACGGCACCAACGTTACGAGGCCTTAACGACATTTTCTATAGAAGTGAGTATTAGATGATTTGTAGATAACTATCCTATCTTGTTGCTGTTAAAATTTCATAGCCATTGGCCTTACGGTTTACAAATGGCAACTGTTTTAGTGGTGAGCGTTACATGAAAAAGTGTGTTCCAGCAAATGCGCGCCACTTTTTGTGTGTCCCAGCACATTTTGCCTATTAAAAAATGTCTCTATATCTACTTCAAAAATATTTCATCTCTTACTGCATCGTGGATGCTTGTCACCGGCAACGGGAGCGTCTCCTCCGATGCCTATGCAGCCGGACCCATCCAGCCCGTCAGCGATGGAACACATGGGCAAGATGCTGGTAGTCATGGCCTCCATCCCTTCATACAGATTGGCCAGCTGCTGGAGACCAGATTCTCACCACGTCCAAGGTATTCGATGTATGACCTCTGCCACACATGTTTCCCTATATTTCCTTACAAGGTTAGAAATAGGTGTTAATCCTTCTACTGATAACTAATATATCCTCTCAATTAACTTTGGCTAATAGACCAGCGTTGGTAATCAACTTGTACGTACGTCTGTGGTTCTTGGACGGGTCAAGAAAGGAGAGAAGTTCAGCTAATCTCTGAGGTAGCATTTTGATCATCATTTTTTTTTGCCTCTGCTTGTTTGTGCTATATTTGCACATTCTTTCCATGTGAACACATTCTTTGCCCATTCGGTGTATTCCCTTTTTTTATGTGAAGTTGAGAACCAGTGAAGTTTGCTTAATTTAGTTGAATTAAATCTCAGAGCAAAGCATTACAGAAAAGAGCAAATAAGCTCATAGCTAGGTTTCTGAGAGCAAGCGATGTACAGTGCTGTATCTCCTGTTCAGATAATCAAATTGCTGATGCAAGGGTTTTTTCTCTTTAGTTCTAAAAGCAAAAGTTGAGAATAGCATAACTCTTACCTGTACCTTTTCTTAAACTTAAATTAAGTTAGCTCTGTTTTATTTTCGAAGATCCTATCTTAATAGTCATGATAAGAAATGATAACACTGTGTGCTCTCTTTGGTTCACGAATTTGTTCTCTGTTCTTCATAGGACATAGAGTGGTTCATCTAAGAAACCATTTTTTCCTCTATCTTGATATGGAGATATGAACAAAAAATAATATTGATGCCTTTATCAGTTTGATTACCCTCAGTCTTCTTCCTGAAATTATGGCTCCTAAGTTCATGCAGTGTTTAAGAAATTTAGAAAGTTTTGTTCATGTTTGCTCCGGAAGAATTCAGTATATGCATTTGTTTGTTTTACTCTGACCTTTGACAATTCGTTTCGAGTTTGCAGCATCATGCTCCATGTTGGACTCGCCTATAGTTCATTACTGATCAGTTGTATTGAGCTGATGTCAGCTTCTGTACTGCAGAGGTACCTCTTTTTATCTCCATGTGTACCTTTTCTTGTGTATAGTACATGTGACAGAAATCAGGGTGTTGTTCCACCAATAATGCCTACCTGGTAAGCCTGATGCCTGCCATTTGTTCTATGTACATGGAGTTGATGTTGCCCGCCATGTAGGCCATAAAGTTCCTTGCTGCTAGAGAAAGATGTGTGCGTAGCACTGGCATGTACTGATGGTAACCATGACACTTGACCAGATCTAACAGTTTCTTTGCAACCGGTCTGGATTTAATCGAAGAACAAAGAAAGTTTTGTTGGTCAACAAGAGCCTAGGTTACAACTTTTGTGATAATTGATGCTAACAATTTCCCGATTTTCAGCATGAGCTTACCATATATAGTTGCTCAAACATTTTGAAAAGATGATAAGCTCTTTGAGTGCTTGATCATGGTGTTTTTCTGATTTTAGTTGCATTCAAATTGACTTAAATACATAATTAGTTCAGATAGTTCTTTAGGCCACTTTAGCTTTACCCATATTACATTCTTATTATGGGTTGCACTACAAGCCCTTTCGCTCATGCTATTTAATGATATTAAAGTTTATTTAGTTACCAGAGTAGCAATTTTGAATAAACTTCTCTTTTATGTTATATATTTTGAACATCTGCTTTTTAGTATTTATTGGTTAGATAGTACGATAAACTTTTTAATAGTTTTGGTTAAATTGGCTTACAATGTTTTATTGTGGGGTTTGCAGTCGAATCGATTGGACTGGTGATGAGGGAGGTAACTTCAAATGACAAGGGTCTTATTTTTCTTGAACTAATCTATATTCAATTTGAGTGCTCCTTTCCATGGCAAGTATTGCCCGTGACCAAAAAAAAGGTTGTGTCCTATATGATTGTGTACAAACTGCATCGCCTAACATGTTGGTTCGCTTCATTGATCTGTATATATAGATATATAAATATATAAATATAGCTTTTTTCTAACTTGAGATTTACTAATTCCAATTGCCTGGATAAGATAACATCTCTTAGCTGAAGTAACGCCACCGTCGTGCTCCGTGCTGCATTGGGACAGGAGCGAGCAGACGTCCAGCCCAGTTGGCGGTGCGATGCCTCTTCTCTGTAGGCAGGTGCGATGCCTCTTCTCTGTAGGCAGCGGCCGCATAGACCTCAACGGTCGTATCTATCGGCAGGTTACCCTCTTCTTCTCCTCCTTGTCTGTGTTGTGCCTCCTCCCCCAGATACTCACTTCGCACAGCTGATTGGGGGTGTTGCAGACTGCGCTACCTCCTCTCTAGAGGGACACGGCCTTGCATTGCTGACTGTGAATGCTTGCTCTATATCCCTCATTTTCAAATCGGAGTTTCGCCTTAATTTGGCCATGTACCAGTAACACTCTAATTTGTTCTGCCTCCATACTCCTGTATATTTTGCCGTGTCTGCTGCCGCTCTTGGCCTGCGGCGATGAGGTGCGAGTCGCCGCCAGCGATGGTTGTCCCTGGCGAAGGCGTGACACGTCCTGGCACCGCCGGTGGCCCCTGGTGTGGTTGCCTCCCCGACGACGCCTGCTCCCTCTCTTCCCTGTGTGGCACTGTGCTACAGGAAACCCTAGCTTCCTTCTTCTCTCGTCCTGTGCCGTGTGCAGCCAGATCTAGGGCCCCTATGGCTAGAACTGTCAGCTACTCATCGGATAAACGATGGTGAAACCATAGCAGAGGGCCCTGAACGTGCTCCTCATCTAGGTTTGTCTGCCTTGCCTTTTATTGATATTGATCCGGAGGTTTATCACCGGCCCCGTGCATGATTCCTATTGTTTGAACTTGAGCAGACTTTTATTCTGTCACCCACCTAAATTATCAACAAACCCCCACATAAATTATCAACAAACCACTATATTGTATAAATACAGAGGAAAAAAAGAAGCACTGCTATAAGAATATCTTCTCAAAATCCTCAATACACATGCAATCCACAGATATTTTCTTTTACCATGACCTTCCAATTTGCAGGAACTGTTAGAGCTTTTTGCTTTCACCGTGACCTTTCAATTTGCAGGAACGGCTGGTAGAATGAGGGTTCAGGAACCACGAAGATAGAAAAATGCATGTGTGTGCAGCTATGTTGTTTTAGTCTCCCACAAACGATTTCAAGGTACTCTTTGGGCCATTCTTAGGATCACTTTTTTCAGTGTCACACCCGATTTTAAGAACAAAACCAGGTATACACCATATGTGAGCCCAGGAAGTCAAATCTCACATATAGCTACAAATAAAGGGTAATATCAATAGACCATGCTCTTATATAACGTATAAAACACAAAGAACATAACCTTAAGGAGCTGACAGCGGGAAGACACTCCGATCTTCAGATGGAGACACCAACTTCACAAGGAACAACTGACTGGTTGACCACAAGCCTAAGCTATGCCTAGCACTTCCATCGGCCTTCTAGGAAACTCATCTGTGTCATCACCACGCTTCCGCTACGCGACTCTGATGGAGACTGGGGTGTGGGGGAAAAGCAAGAGTGAGTCCATGTCGAACTCCACAAGTATAGCATCAAGTGATATAGATCCCAAGTCTCATGATCAATGTAACATAAATAATAAATAGCATAAAATGGTAAATAATGAACATGTTAACCAACAAAAGTCATAATCTTAATGTAAAAGTCTTCAAGGCCGCTCGTGTCCTTGAGCAAGGCTGATATATCAGTTTAATAAACTTTGCGCAAAGGTGTACACTTTCCCTGTGAGACGTGAATTGCCCTTTCGCCCGAGGTGATCCGCCTCTTAACTCACTTCCAAGGAAAGTCGGCAGGGTTCACGATGAAGCCTTTCAAAGGTTCGTCTAACAAGTTAGGGTCGCTAGGTTTCATTAGTCAGTCTGGGTGATTCAACCAACCGCAGGGATCCCCAGTCTGCTAACCCCCACTTGCGCCACAAGGGTAACCTCTAACAAGCTAGAAAAGGTCCTCATACTGAGCTAAAGCCAGAGCCATATAACCCCCATCAGTTGCACTGTAAAACCTGAAGGTGCTCGTACAGATAATTTCTTAAGTTGCCAATAAGTCATTTTTATCATTCGATGCATACATTAATTAAGTAACATGATCATGATTGCGAAAAGAAAACCCGATTGCTATACTTGCCTTAACTTAAGATCCTTCTTTTGTTGACTTGTAGACTTCCAAAGGTTGACTCTTGATCATAAGCTCTTGATCACGAACTTCTTCTTGATCACCAACGCATAACTCACCGACTGGACATACGATCACAGAACACCACACATGCATCCAAAAGCAATTCATGCAAAGCAAACATAGCCTATGATTAGAACGGTACATCAATCATAATAAAACAATATAAAGAGTTTTGAAAACTGATCTACGTCTCACTAGGAACACATAGACGCGAAGATCACGCTAATCGGAGTTGAAACGGAAAAGATATGAACTAAACCAGATTAAAGACACTAATTACTAGATTAGATTTAACTCAAATTTTAATTACCGAAAACAGTATTGAAAACTATATAATTTGAAAGATCTTTTCGAAACGAACCTAACGCAAGTTGAACGGTTCAAATCGGAGTTAAAACGGAGAAGTTATAAGCATTTTCACTCAGTGGCAAACTTGTAAATAGACTAAAATTCATTTGAAGTAAAACCGAATTTTTAAAACGAATTTAAATCAGATTTTAAACCCCACCGAGGATGGCGGGTTGATTCCAAGGGACTTCAGGGGCTCTTTAGCAAAGTTAACCCCGAAGGGGTATGAGCCATCAAGGGTCGTTGGATCAACGATGGATGGAGCAGATTAGATCGGAGGGGAAAGGTTTGCGCGGGAGGGCCGACGGCGTGCTGTGGGCAGGCACCAGCCGCGACGTCGCGGCGCTCAGCGCGACGTCGTGCGCGAGCACGCCATGGACAGCGCACAGGAGCTCGCGGACTCGGCCTACGGGCGCGACTCCGATCAAATAAAAGGGATGGGGGAGGAGCGGGAAACAGAGGGGTCCTCACCACGGCGAAGGAGGAGACGGGGAGGCGCTAACGTCGGTGCACGGCGAGGTTCGGCGGACGGTGGTCGTCGGCGACGAACGGCAGCGACCCCGTGCAAGAACTCGGTGATTAGGGTGATAGAGAGGCCAAGGGAGAGAGAGAGTTAGGGTCCGACGGTGCCGTTATCGCGCCGGAGAGCTCGGCAGAACGTTGTTTGGCGACGGGGAAGACGGGGCACGGCCGGTCGGCGAGCGGCGGTGCTCGGCGTGGAGATGGCGGTGTGGCACTGGCTCTGCTGTGCGGATGTGGGAAAAGGAGAGCGGGGAGCGAGCGCGGTCCAATAAATAGACGAGGGAGGGAGAGTGGGAGCGGGACACGACGCGAGGGGGGGGAGTGGGGCGAGCGGCGGTTGCACTCGGTGCGGCGAGCAAGCAGAGCACGAGGGAAAGGTTGGGGAAAGGCGCTGATGCGTGGGGACGCTCGGTCAGTGGCATAGGGGAGGGGAGGTGCGGCAGCTGCCGAGGCTGGCGAGCGGCCACGCTGGGCCGGCTCGTGGGCCGCGCAACGGAAAAAGGAGTGGAAGGGAGGGAGCCCAGCGCGGGAATCGAAGGAGGGGAGGAGGGACCGGTGGACTGGGCCACCAGGCCGCTCGGGCCGAAAGCAAGGAGGGGGAGAAAAAGAAATAAAACCCTTTTTCTTTTATTTTCAACACTTTTCAACTCCTTTTCAAATGAATTTTGAATTTAAATCCTTTTCTGCCAAAACCACTCATCTCAAAAATTAAAATGCAAGGGCATGAATGCAACAACATGTCTCTAGATTTATTTTAATTTTGTGAAAAGTATTTAAACCCTAGATTAAATGCACACCAAAATTCAATAAAGAAACATTTTCACCTATTTTTAAATTGGGCAAATTTTAGGGTGTCACAAATCTACCCCCCTTAAGAGAATCTCATCCCGAGATTCGGGAGAGACTCAGAGCACAGGAGAGAAACGAGAAAAGATCTTGATAACACTTTCACTTCACACTTGTATACCAAGCTTATCAAACCACTGATGTTTCATGATCATAACTTGTGAACAAAGATTCCATGAAAAGATTATTACACTTGCTTATCCCAAACTTGTCTTGATCGCTAACTTGATTGGCTTACAACTCAAAGAGATGTGGAAACTTGATCTGCAGTTGTTCCTCGGTTTCCCACATTGCTTCTTCTTCACTTAGGTTACTCCACTGAACCTTACACACTTTAAACATTCTTCCATTAAAAGTTCTCCAGGTTGTTTCTAGAATCTTGACCGGATATCCTGCATTTGCCAGATGGTCTATTATATCGACTTCAACTGAAGATGTTTGCCCATCTGTATTCTTAGCTATATGCTCGTCAGCATCCATGATAGCATCCTTAGTCTGCACTCCATTGTACAAGTCATCAGCTTTCTCAGATTGAAGTTGACAACCGTGATACTAAATTCTTTTCCCTGACGGTGCAGTTAGAAGCATTGTGCATTGATTACCATGAATTACTCCTTTGTGCGCACACAACCATCCATTACCAAGAACCATAGGAATATAGAGTGACTCCAAAACAATGAAGGTTACGGTAAAGTTTTCCTCGTTTATGACAAGACTGACTTTCGGGCACATCTGATCTGCCTGTATTTCTCCAACTGGGGTATGAACTATCAAGGGCCTCTTTGTTGGACACTTCGCCATCTTGTTCATCTCTAACAACTCAACGGAGATGAAAGAGTGCGAAGCACTGGGATCAAACAGAGAAAAACTTGTGTTGAGCTCACTTGAATGTAACCACCAACCATTTTTTAGCACCTTGAATGTTATCCATATCCATATTGCTCAACCTTCCATTGGTATAATTGCGTTGTGCTCTACTTGCTTCAGTAAGCTTCTTTTTGGCTTTTCTTTTTCGCTTTCGTTGTTGTGGATTCTGACTCGGATCACTCCCAACTTGAACTTCAACATTGTTGTTTTGATAGAGTTCGACTTCATTGTACTCGTGATCATCAGTGAGAGGTGGCATATAGGGATCCTGATTCATGGTGTGCCACATTTCCTGTCATCAGGTGACCAACAAAAGCAACATGAGCAAGGATAGATGATCATACTCATGAAGTACCATGAGAGACAACTCACAACTTCAACATCTGTTGATCAAAGCACTACCCCCCTTAAGAAAGGATCAACCATAGAATACAAAAGGGTAGCTTACATATTATTTCCAGCATGTTGACAGCCATAACCAACTTCTGATATCCCAGAGAAACTCATATGTAAAGGTAAGAACAAGAATTCTGAAATTTCTCGCGAGTAGCAAAACAGCAGTGCAGTAAAACAGCCATAACTCGAGCTCTGTTTATCCAATGAAGTTGCAGTTTACCTTTCTGGAAAGCTTATAAAATCCTCTACAACTTTCATGTAGAACACTTTCCCAGATTCTGTAGTTAAGGTCGTCGAAAACAGCAGACAACAGAAACTATTCTAGATTCCAGACAGCACAGATACATCAACTTGTGAATTTCATAACTCCAAAACCATAACAGTTATCAGGGTGGTTCTTGCGCTCAGAGAAAGATCATGAAGTCTACTTGTGTCTAGAATTGTTCCATGATTTTTGAACATCCATAAACAGAGATATAAGCTGACAAAGACAGACTGGTCCGAAAAGATAGGATAGAGGGAAAAGAAGAAACAGAAACCCAACCTTTATGCATGAACCTTAAGCCTATCAACTAACTTAAATGAGATTGTGAGGAAACCCACAAAATCATTGCACTCATTACAAAGATGCAAAACAAACATTATCATAAGGACAAACAACAAACATTACAAATTCACAGGCCACACATGGGCCAAAGACTTGACTTTACTTCGCTACTAACGTTTTATTACATAAGGGCTCAAGAACTACTAGAACACGATACATCTGCAAGAACATCAAGGGCAGCTTTTCTTATACACTCTTCATTTGTCATCAGGCACTGACATCACATGTTGATGGCTACTCTGTAGTGACTGGGCTCGGACCACTTCCATGAGTCGATTGTTGATCTTTTTGGGGCAGGATCTGATATAATGTCCTTCCTGTTAACAAAGATAACATCTTTCTTTGGTTGGATCTGCTACGGTAGAAGTGTTGTTTGATGTGCTGCCATCTTGCTGGCTCGGAGGATTGACTTTTACCAGTTTATTTTGCTTCTTAACTCGCTTCGGTGGTTGGAATTCTTTGTAGGTGATTGTCCATCCATCTATGTAAACCTCATGTGGAAAGTTCTTAACTGGAGGAGCTTCTAAATGTTGCTGATCTAGGCTTGTCTGAACAAGGGTTGAAACTGGATGTGGTACTGGAGTAGAACTCAACTGTTGGTGACGTATCAACGGTGGCTCGAATGAATTTGCTTTCCTCTTCTTATCTTCCTTGACTTCACCACTTGGATTCGCTTTGACCTCATCCTTGGTTGACTTCTCTTGAAGACAAGAATTCCCATAATGCTTGCAACAAAGACATCGATCTTGAACCTCTTGCACCTTACTAGTGCTATCTTCCAACAGACTTGCTTTACATTCATTGGGTGATAATGGCATACCTCGATATTCAATCCTTTCGCCTGATGGCGTTCTTAAAAACACTGAACGTCGGGAATAATTGACCTCACTTTTATGACCCCTTAACCATCCATGTCCAAGGATAACATCGATTCCTGAGAGTTCCAAAACATTCAGTTTCACTATGAATTCACTCTCTTTTATCTGGACTCTAACATCTCGACATACATGGTCATCTCGACATACATGGTTTGTCTCAATTTCTCCAGTTGGTGTACGGACTACTATGAGCTTCTTTGTTGTCCATTCCCTTATCTTCAGACGAGCTACAAACTTGGCAGAGATGAACGAGTGCGAGGCACTAGGGTCAAAAAGAACCATGGCAGGTACTGAATTGACTGGGATCATGCCATACACAGCTTTCTTTGCTCCATGAATGGTGGTCATATCCACATGCTTCAATCTTCCATAGAAGTAATCTTGCTCCACTTTATCACCTTGTAACTGTTCCTTATGGCTTCCTTCCATGTTGGTTGGTCCTTGTGTTGAGTCTTGCTATTGAGTCATTCTTCCCAGGTCTTGACTTTGCATAGCGATCAGCTTCTGTTTGCCAACTGCGGTCAGAGACGATATAGCTTGGTCAACGATCCATCTACTAGACAGAGGGAAGTTTTCAAAAGCAATTCAAGGCAAGGAGTGCAGGTGGGAGCAAATTTTAAAATTTAAGCAACAAGGAGGAGATAAATAACAAGGGTAGAAGATACAATAAAGAAGAAAATACCAAGATGGATAGAACCAGGGTTCTATAGCAATTTTCAAAAGCTTAAAACGACCAGTTTCTAACTAGGCTTGCGTCCTACAGTCAGCATTGCTTTGATACCACTTTGTCACACCCGGTTTTAAGAACAAAACCAGGTATACACCATATGTGAGCCCAGGAAGTCAAATCTCACATATAGTTACAAATAAAGGGTAATATCAATAGACCATGCTCTTATATAACGTATAAAACACAAAGAACATAACCTTAAGGAGCTGACAGCGGGAAGACACTCCGATCTTCAGATGGAGACACCAACTTCACAGGGAACAACTGATTGGTTGACCACAAGCCTAAGCTATGCCTAGCACTTCCATCGGCCTTCTAGGAAACTCATCTGTGTCATCACCACGCTTCCGCTGCGCGACTCTGATGGAGACTGGGGTGTGGGGGAAAAGCAAGAGTAAGTCCATGTCGAACTCCACAAGTATAGCATCAAGTGATATAGATCCCAAGTCTCATGATCAATGTAACATAAATAATAAATAGCATAAAATGGTAAATAATGAACATGTTAACCAACAAAAGTCATAATCTTAATGTAAAAGTCTTCAAGGCCGCTCGTGTCCTTGAGCAAGGCTGATATATCAGTTTAATAAACTTTGCGCAAAGGTGTACACTTTCCCTGTGAGACGTGAATTGCCCTTTCGCCCGAGGTGATCCGCCTCTTAACTCACTTCCAAGGAAAGTCGGCAGGGTTCACGATGAAGCCTTTCAAAGGTTCGTCTAACAAGTTAGGGTCGCTAGGTTTCATTAGTCAGTCTGGGTGATTCAACCAACCGCAGGGATCCCCAGTCTGCTAACCCCCACTTGCGCCACAAGGGTAACCTCTAACAAGCTAGAAAAGGTCCTCATACTGAGCTAAAGCCAGAGCCATAGAACCCCATCAGTTGCACTGTAAAACCCGAAGGTGCTCGTACAGATAATTTCTTAAGTTGCCAATAAGTCATTTTTATCATTCGATGCATACATTAATTAAGTAACATGATCATGATTGCGAAAAGAAAACCCGATTGCTATACTTGCCTTAACTTAAGATCCTTCTTTTATTGACTTATAGACTTCCAAAGGTTGACTCTTGATCATAAGCTCTTGATCACGAACTTCTTCTTGATCACCAATGCATAACTCACCGACTGGACATACGATCACAGAACACCACACATGCATCCAAAAGCAATTCATGCAAAGCAAACATAGCCTATGATTAGAACGGTACATCAATCATAATAAAACAATATAAAGAGTTTTGAAAACTGATCTACGTCTCACTACGAACACACAGACACAAAGATCACGCTAATCGGAGTTGAAACGAAAAAGATATGAACTAAACAAGATTAAAGACACTAATTACTAGATTGGATTTAACTCAAATTTTAATTACCGAAAACAGTATTGAAAACTATATAGTTTGAAAGATCTTTTTGAAACTAACCTAACGCAAGTTGAACGCTTCAAATCGGAGTTAAAACGGAGAAGTTATAAGCATTTTAACTCAGTGACAAACTTGTAAATAGACTGAAATTCATTTGAAGTAAAACCGAATTTTTAAAACGAATTTAAATCAGATTTTAAACCCCACCGAAGATGGCGGGTTGATTCCAAGGGACTTCAGGGGCTCTTTAGCAAAGTTAACCCCGAAGGGGTATGGGCCATCAAGGGCCGTTGGATCAACGATGGATGGAGCAGATTAGATCGGAGGGGAAAGGTTTGCGCGGGCGGGCCGACGGCGCGCCGTGGGCAGGCACCAGCCGCGACATCGCGGCGCTCAGCACGACGTCGTGCGCGAGCACGCCATGGACAGCGCACAGGAGCTCGCGGACTCGGCTTACGGGCGCGACTCCGATCAAATAAAAGGGATGGGGGAGGAGCGGGAAACGGAGGGGTCCTCACCACGGCGAAGGAGGAGACGGGGAGGCGCTAACGTCGGTGCACGGCGAGGTTCGGCGGACGGTGGTTGTCGGCGACGAACAGCAGCGACCCTGTGCAAGAACTCGGCAATTAGGGTGATAGAGAGGCCAAGGGAGAGAGAGAGTTAGGGTCCGACGGTGCCGTTACCGCGTCGGAGAGCTCGGCAGAACGTCGTTTGGCGACGGGGAAGACGGGGCACGGCCGATCGGCGAGCGGCGGTGCTCGGCGCGAAGATGGCGGTGTGGCGCTGGCTCTGCTGTGCGGATGTGGGAAAAGGAGAGCGGGGAGCAAGCGCGGTCCGATAAATAGACGAGGGAGGGAGAGTGGGAGCGGGACACGACGCGAGGGGGGGAGTGGGGCGAGCGGCGGTTGCGCTCGGTGCGGCGAGCAAGCAGAGCGCGAGGGAGAGGTTGGGGAAAGGCGCTGACGCGTGGGGACGCTCGGTCTGTGGCAGAGGGGAGGGGAGGTGCGGCAGCTGCCGAGGCTGGCGAGCGGCCACGTTTGGGCCGGCTCGTGGGCCGCGCAACGGAAAAAGGAGAGGAAGGGAGGGAGCCCAGCGCAGGAATAGAAGGAGGGGAGGAGGGACCGGTGGACTGGGCCACCAGGCCGCTCGGGCCGAAAGCAAGGAGGGGGGAGAAAAAGAAATAAAACCCTTTTTCTTTTATTTTCAACACTTTTCAACTCCTTTTCAAATGAATTTTGAATTTAAATCCTTTTCTGCCAAAACCACTCATCTCAAAAATTAAAATGCAAGGGCATGAATGCAACAACATGTCTCTAGATTTATTTTAATTTTGTGAAAAGTATTTAAACCCTAGATTAAATGCACACCAAAATTCAATAAAGAAAGATTTTCACCTATTTTTAAATTGGGCAAATTTTAGGGTGTCACATTCAGACACATTTCTATAGTTCATTTATAGTTCTAATACTATAGTTCTAATTGGTTCACTTACAAGATTTGGTTTCTGTAATTGGCACACTCAAATTGTATATGTATGCAATAAGACATTTTAATACTTACTCTTTTCTGATTCACAACTCATTGTTTCATACATGTGTTCTTATACAGCCGTGTTCGAAGAAGCCATTGTATTTATGGAGACAAAATACAGGTTCTGGAATTATTAGTCGGTAGGTAGAGTCAATCTTGCAATTAGCATATATTAGTGTTGTGGTGTATGGGTTTTCAATCAATTTTAATATTGGACATGCCCTTTGTCCAAGTCTTTAGAAGTGTAATTCCTAGCTGAAAGATAGTATTGTTCTCCAAGAAAAAAAATTGAGCTGTTGCTGAAATTGGCCTTCCATTATGTGCGTGTTCTATGCCTACTGTATAGTGTTTCCTACTTCTACTTAGCATTGTGTTCAGACACAGTATTATTGATTGTGCTGAGATAAGTGCGTTATTTGATGGATTTCGGGTTGTATCTATCCTTTGTGTTATTGGTTTGTTCGAAAATAATAAATTTGTTACCACATTAAAGATGAGGCCTCATTGGAATTTTGTTACCACATTAAAAATGAGGCCTGTCATTGGAATTTTGTTACCACAAAGAGAGATGCCAACAGTAAACTTATCAGTCCTTTTCTACTGATCCATTTGTTCTTATGCCAACAATGAAATTTTCCAACCCATTTCTGATCTTGTGAAAAACTTTATATTTCCATCCATTTTGATGCATTGATACTCCCAGATCTTAATAAGTGATAACTGATATATTCTTGGTGCCTCTAAAATTTGTAAGATTTCCTTTGTGATCTTTGCTTGCTTATCCCTTAGTTTATTAGTCATTGTTCATTGCACTCATAATGGTATTCTCACTGCTACAGAACTGGAAGCAAAGTAGCACACCATATTGTTTTGCCACAACGACAAAGCTACACCCACTAAAAGGAAGGCTTCGATATTCAACAACAACCTCTATTTGCCTAAAATCTTTTGCAGAATGCTTCTGAGATAATGTAAACTTAGCCATCATGTGTCCACATCCCTAACTGGCATACCTATTTCTCTATGTGTTTTTTGACAACATATTTCGTATGTGTTGTATCAGTAAGCATAGTCTTTTGTAAGTGCATGTTACCGATCTTGGTCTATGCCATATCACTTCTCAGATAATATATATATCCTGTAATATATATGTCCTACAATATACATGTCTCGTAACGTATACGTACCAATATAGTACTGTCAATCAAACATATCTTATACCACTATATAACCACAGAGACTTTGTACATATGTGTATTATTATATATAAATATTATAGGTCAGCATCATCCCTTTCTTGTTCAACAACATGTACAAAATTATAGTTATAACTTCATTCTTTGAATATATGACTGTAAAAAAAACGGGCGCGCAATGGCGCGCACAAAGACACTAGTGCATTTACAATTGCAAACAGCGATGGGCACGCCACGAGCCCGCCGGGCTGCCTGCGTCGCAGGCCCCATGCTGCAAGCCTACAAACCCGAAGTGGATATACACAAGCAGAAACACAAAAGTCTAGCGGGCGCCGCTGCAACCTCTCATGAGCGATGCAGCAAAGGGCACCATCGCCGGCCGGTTGCCGAGAGTGGGTCCAAGCCTAGCCTAATGTTTAGGGCTATGCTTGGGCTGCTGTCTAGGCACGTTGAATGGCCTAGTCTGGCCCACAAAATAGTCTTGGTCTAGTGTCAGAACAACTAATACCTTAGCCATATTTATACTATAATCCTACACTCCTAACCTTATCTAATTCCTTCCGACTTCTGAGTTTCTAGCCATGAAAGATAAGGAAGGAAGCGCATCGACTCTCTCTACCTCGGAGTCTCTATTCGGCCTCGCCCCTACCCGATGCCGAAGGCGACGCTCACCAACTCAGACCGACGCTCGCCAACCTCTACCCCCTCAGCTTGAGGTCAAAGTTTAGTCGGGGTCAACAGTAGAATACTACACATGGTTAAGGAGTCCAGGGTGTGGTCAATATAATATAATTCTTCATTAGCAAAATGTAAGATACTGTAGTATTCTATGGATGGAATTGCAAAAGTAAGGAGGGAGGCGCCTTGGCCCACTATGATCCTAGTGAAGCTCCACCTCCACCTATGCCCTTCTACCCGTTGCCTCCACTTCTCGTCTTCTGCTTGCCGCCCGAAGCCTCCACCAAGGTGCCCCGTGCATTAAGAATGTACATGCTCTAGTTTTCTACAATTTGTTAGGACATGCCTACGTCGGATTCTTACATTTTTGTTGGATTTATTTCAAATTAAATGATATAATTTTTCAGTTGCAGACGATCGAGGTGCCTATCGCAACATCAAGATGACTATGATTTGCTTATAATGGTTTCGCCTATTGGTTCAAACTTTTAGAGGTGCTTGTATTTCAAGCAAGGATGAGACACGTGCATTTATAAATATGCTGCACATATGCATGTATGAATGTCTGTATTGTGATACACGAAAAGAATTTAAAAAACAACTTTGGTACACAGAACCACGTACCTTTCAGAATTTACAAGATATTTGTTTAGATCCTGTTGCTTTTGGCCTCTCGGAGGCAACAATTAACTGACAAGTACAGGAGTTGGAATAGTCATGACCAAGTGACATGATCTAATTGTTAGTTAATTGTTAAGCGTTAAGTACATGACCAGCTGGGAAAAAAAAAAAAACGACACTTAAATGGCAACACTAGCTGGGGTTCAACTAACGCTTAACACATGCAAATTAAATCATCAGACTTGATCATCACACGTTTAATTTCCTTCATTCCGCCCTCTTGGCATCCAGTTTTCTTTGGCCTCAGCTGAACGAAGTGATAAAATTATGTTGAAAATCAAACGTACGTTAGATCAAAAAATGGATAAATAGTCGATTATTACAAGGTGAATCTGCAGGGTAATAATTCAAACCCATTATCTACATATTGCAACAGGTACTAGCACGTACAGTACAATTACACAAAAGCAAACGACATGAATAATTCAGATATTTAAACAAAACCATTGGGAATTAACAACATTTTTAATTTAATGACAGGAAAATAATGTTTTATTTGGTTTGCATTAATCATTAACAATTGTCGTTGTCACCGTACCGTCCCCTCGTGTGGCCGCACTTCTTCTTACGGCAGTTCTCGGCCCTGATCGACGGAGTTGCGAGCGTAGCACTTGCGGCAGATCATCTTGTGCTGGCGGTACTTGAGCGCGAGCTGGAGGAGGTTGGAGTCGAGCTTCGGGGGGTAGCAGCCGCCCTTGCCGCCGCCGCGCGGAGCCGGAGCACCAGGTGCACCGTCGATTCCTTCTGGATGTTGTAGTCAGCCAGGGTGCGCTCATCCTCCAGCTGCTTCCCGGCGAAGATGAGGCGCTGCTGGTCCGGCGGGATGCCTGTGAATGAATATCATTATTGGATTGAGTCGCGTGCAGTACCTTCATTAATCTTTTTCCGTGACCATCATCAGACAATTGAATTACTATAACCCTGGGCTAAAGAATTGGCCGGCCGGCCGGGAGTGCATATATATGCAGCATGCATGCAGTCAGCTAGCTGCGTGCGTCGTACCTTCTTGTCCTGGATCTTGGCCTTGACATTGGCGACGGTGTCGCTGCTCTCCACCGCCAGCGTCACTGTCTTCCCCGTCAGCGTCTTCACGAAGATCTGCATCTTCCGATCGCTGCCGAACGCGCGCGGTGATGATTAGGGATTTTGGGCAAGGGAGCTACGCAGGGTGTGGCGGGTGGAGGCGGCGGATGTGGGGTGGCTGTATATATGGGGCGCGGGGCGGGCCATGCAGCAGGGACCTGGAGTGTAGGAGTACTTGACGCGCCCGCTACGAAACCTTCTTTCCCCACAAAGAATTGAGAATTGCTAACTTGTCCAGGTTAGTTTCCGGCACTTCCCGTGAGTTGGTAGGGGTTGCCACGTCGACTGGTCCTGGAACCCGCCGCATGCCGTCTTGTGATCTTGCCCACTGTCCAGGACCAGGGACGAGTCCACTCCACGATCGCATTTCTAAATTGATTTTCCCTTTGTACTGCAACTCCAATTCCTGAAAGTTTTTTTTTCTACTAGGAAAACTTGCCCGTGTGTTGCAACGGGAGAAAAAAATATTAATATTTATAGAGACGATAACGAGGAACGAGGTGTTGGTACACACGCCTACATATGCATGCGCGCGCACACACACACCATAATATAAGTTAATGTTGATAATAGTGTAGCATCTCCAATTATTTGGAAAAATTGACTTGGTAAAAGTTATCATTTAGCAACTTGCTAAAACTTTTGCAAGTGGATTTTTCATGTATGTCCAATAGTTTGGTAAATTGGGCTTAGTAAGGATTGTGTTGGACGTTGTGTTCGCGAAAAATGTTGCGAAATGTACTGTAGCACTTTCGTTGTTATTTGACAAACTTTGTCCAAACATGACCTAACTAGACTCAAAAGATTCGTCTCAACATGAGCAGACAAAAGTACAATTAGTATTTTTCTTTTACCTATATTTAATGCTCCATGCATGCGTCTAAAATGAGTACTGCGCAAAATATTTGGGGAGAATTTGGAATCTGAACGTGGCCTAAATATAGAAAAGTAGGCGCGGAGAGAAGTGGCGGCGGCGGCAGAAGGAAATAAATGCCGGATAGCAAGTGAAGCTGACTTGGTAAATATACGAAGTAGGTTGCCTCCGATTCCATTTGAAAAAATTTAGCAAGTCATATACCAATCTGTTGGAGAATGTTTTTTCTTCTTTTTCCATAAAACTAGGATAGCAAGTCATTTTTCTAAACAATTGGAGATGCTCTGTGTACTTTTAAGCATATATTGAATATAATACAATCTTGATATATTCTTTTTCGATGTAAATATATCACAATTTGTTATATTTAATTTTCATATTGTCCATATGTTGTAACAACTAAATATCGTGAACAATTATTGTGATGTTGGTGGTACGAGTTTTGTTGCACGGTAAAATCGTATGTGAGCACAACGATCACACGTGTGCCTAGTGTCACCACGCAAGGTCGGGCAACCTAGGACGGCGGGTGCCAGTGACGAGAAGACATGGGTTGTAGTGCGCAACGACACCATGGGGCGATATGGCGCTTGTCCAGGCAAGGCATGGCTCTGGTGGTACCTGATGAGTGGACACAACAAAGAGTGTATGACACAGGTGTGACCTGGTGGCGTGGTGGTAGAGTATGTGGGCTACTCTTATACTTTGCCCTTAGCGATTGAGAAGAGCAGCATGCATGGGACACCTAATTGTACCATCGGTGTACGCAATGACGCAATAGTTGTTGGAGGTCACCCTAGTAAGAAGTAATTACCACCAGTAGAAAGATGATTTGTTGGGAGATAGAACCCTCGGCAGCTCGTCGCGCAGGCTGAGTCAGGAGACAACCCTCGCAATGCCCTGCTTTCCATCAAGGAAACCCTCGTCACCTGATGAGGCCCTTGGGTCTTGTTTCCTAACCCTCGGATACCGACTCGGCCTTCGAGTCATCTTACGCTTCTTGCAGGAAAGAAGTGCGGGATCAACAAGGAACGACCCTCGCGCGTACCGCGCACCTTCGCAAGGAGGGTCAAGCTCAACGGGTGGCAAGCGAATGCGCGCCTTGCGACTGATGAAGCTGAGAAGTTAACCTCCGCGTCCCTGCGAAGGTGTGCGCAAGCCAGGTGGCGGCGGACACATGGGGAGGGCAAGCTAGGTTTCGATACTGTCTGTGTTTGTACGATTCTGCCCTTCCGTTGTATAGCGAAGAGGAATCTTTCTTGTACCCTTTTGTAATTTGGTCAGCGCCCTTTGGTATCCCTATAAATACCAGGGGATGAACAGTGTAATTGACAGGTTTTTGGGGGAATAGAGCCACAACATCACCGTTCCAATTTCCCTTGTACCTTCGCTCTTGGTTCTGACGATTGGCCACCTTCGCAACTCCTCTGCACGCGTGCGGAGGTAGGGCAAGTGTGTTTCCAACAGTTTGGCGTCGTCCGTGGGGATCCGGAGTTCGTAATGGCAGAAAACAGAAGAGCATCCTCAACCAGGGACAACCGCACAACCAGAGAAGCCGCGGTGACGGTCCAACCTGTAGAAGAAAATGTAGAAACTTCGGGAGAAGAAGAAGTCACCCCAGGGACAGAGGTCCCGGAACCTCACACTCGGCTAGTATCACAGCCGCACCCACACACCTCCGGAGGAGGTGGAAGAGAGGATGAAGAGGAGTTGGGTCTCGAGGCCTTGGACAGGCTCCAAGCTGAGTTGCGGGAGAAGAAAAGGCGCCTAGACCAGCTTGAAAGGCACAACCGGGCTGCGCGCCATCAGGCAAAAGGAGGATGAAGCAAGGGAACAGCTTCGCCGAATGGAAGAGTCCCTCGCGGCAGCTGAAGCCGAAGCCGAGGGTTGGAATGATAGAGAAATGCCGCTCCGTCAAGAGGGGGATGAGGAGTTGGGTCAGGGCAACGCCCGTCAGCCACCACCACCCCCACCACCACCAAATTTTCGCCAACTCTACCCAAAGAGCGAGAGCCAAACCTTCGCATTCAGCGAAGGGCCCAACAACACCAGATGCCCTACGACCCAAGATCACCACTCTCCCAAATACTGCAAACCCAACCCTGGCCACCATGCTACAATCCACAAAATCTGCCCGGTTATGACGGACTCACTAACCCTCGCCAATTCATAATGAGCTATGAAGCGGCAGTCGTCGCAGCAGCAGGAGGAGATGAATCAACAATGGTGAAGTCTTTCGTAATCATCCTTCGTGACATTGCGTAGACTTGGTACAGCAACCTCGCCCCGGAACAGTGGATTCCTGGGCCAACCTCAGAGACAGACTCTGCACAAACTTCAAGGGCATCATAGCAGCCCCAAAACCCCATCGAGCTGTTCAACTGCAAACAAGAAGAGCGCGAACCGCTGCAAGACTACTGGCGAAGGTTCATCCAGATTAGAGCAAGAACTTCGGGGATATCCGACGAGGTCGTGATCCTCGCTGCAGTCAGCGGCCCGCGTCCAGGCCCATGTTCCTCAAAGTTCGCCAGGAAACCAGCAAACACAATCGAAGAGCTTCATGATACAATGAAAAGATACTGTAGAGCGGACATTGACTTCCAGGCAAAGTCCGATGCTTGAAGGTCCCAGCAGAAACCACAGTTGGGCCCCAAGCGAGAGAGAACAACCCTCGCCAAGATCAAAGCAACATTGGAGCGATCAACAAGGCAAATCCACTCGAAGACCAGAGAAGGGGCACTCAGCCTTCGGGCAACCAAAACCCACATGGATTTCCACCCCCGCCTGACCAAAGAAACCAACAGAGGGACCCGACCAAAATGTACTGTCATTTCTGTGGCCAAGGAAAGGGGCGCACAACAAAGCAATGTGAGTGCTTCGCCAAAGGAAAAGAGTACCAGGAATAAAAAGAACCTCATCAACAGAAAATAGAACCATCAATCATACTAGAAAGCCAAACTTCAACCCAACCCACCCTCCTTACCAGTACACACCCATAAATACGGCTTACCTTCGCACCAACCATTCTACGCTCAACACCCACACTACAACCACACCTCATATCAGCCAACCTCGATTCATCAACGACAAAATGTACCTTACACTGTCACATTCCCAACAACCCCTCAAACCCAAACCAACCAACAAGTGAGCAACACTCTACTACACCACCACCAATACCAGCCTTACCAACTCCACAACCTGTCAAATCCGAAGCTCAAACCAGACAACCATCAACAACCCAACATCAACCTTCGGTGTAATACTAGCTATCACCGGAGGCTCCAACGAAGATCATGGCAACAAAAGGCAGAGGAAAGAACATACTAGAAGAGTGCACCATGTAGCCGTCAAAGGACCGCACAAATTTGGGCGATGGTCCCATATCCCGATAACCTTCGACTCCGGTGACATGAAATTAAGGGATTACTCACACTGATGCTATGGTAATCGAAACTAACATAGCTGGGTGGACAGTCACCAAAATCTTGGTCGACACAGGAAGCTCCGCAGACATCCTGTTTGCCACGACCTTCGACAGCATGAAACTTGACAAAAACCTCTTGCAACCCGCTGGTAACCCCCTATACGGTTTCGGTGGTCAACAAGTAAGAGCCATCAGAAAAATCTCTTTACCCGTAACCTTCGGAGATCAAGTAAACTGCAGAACTGAGCACATAACCTTCGACGTGGTTGACATGTTTATCCCTACAATGCAATCTTTGGCCGAGGGGTCACCAATGGATTCAATGCTGTCATCCATCCGCATACCTCTGCATGAAGCTTCCTGCCCCGAAGGGTGTTGTTGCAGTTTATGGAGATCAAGACATTGCAAGGGCAGCTGAGGGAACGGTAGCACCTGGGCAACGCAATGTCCACATCTATCAAAGCCTCGAGCAACAAACCTAAAAACCGAAGGTGAAGCTTGCACTGATCAAAGAAAAGCATCACCCAAAGAAGAAACCAAACAAGTCCAACTCTTTGAGGGCAACTCAGAAAGGAAAGTGTTCATCTCAGCCAACTTAGACTCCTTGTCAGAAAATAACCTTATCCTTTCCTCAAGGAAAACTCCGACACCTTCGCTTGGTCTGCGGAGGACCTCAAGGGAGTAAACAGAACTTTGATCGAGCATAGCCTAAACATAAAGCAAGGTTATCGCCCAGTTAAGCAAAAGCTTCACAAAATGTCAGAAGAAAGGAAAGAGGCAGCGAGGGCAGAGGTAAAAGACTCTTGGACGCAGGGGTCATCCGCCCAGTCAAATACCCAACATGGCTCTCAAATGTGGTCCTAGTCCAGAAAAAGAACAAGAAATGGAGAATGTGCGTAGATTTCACATGCTTGAACAAAGCCTGCCCGAAGGACGACTTCCCCTGCCAAACATAAGCACCTTGGTTGACAGAGCAGCTGGATGCCAATGCTTTCTCTCCTCGACTATTCTCGGGGTACCATCAAATTTGGATGAATGAATGAAGAAGATGAGGAGAAAACAAGCTTCATCACACCTTCGGGCACCTTTTGCTTCCGAAGAATGGCAGAAGGCTTGAGAAACGCAGGATCTACCTTCGCCTGCATGACATCCGAAGTTTTCAAAGATGAACATGTCATCTCTGCTTACGTTGATGATTTGATTGTTCAAAGCGAACAAAAAGAAAACCACATCTCAGACCTGTCAAGAGTGTTCAACAACCTTCGATCAGCCGGGTTAAAACTAAACCCCGACAAATGTGTTTTCGGGGTAATTGAAGGAAAACTTCTAGGTTGCATCGTCTCAACAAGGGGAATTGAGGCCAACCCCGAGAAAATCGACGCCATCATCATCATGGAACCCCCGACAACAAAGAAAGCAGCTCAGCGTTTGTCAGGCCGCTTAGCAGCACTAAGCAGATTCATCTCTAGATCAGCTGAGCGAGGTTTACCTTTCTTCGAAACTCTGAGAAGCGCTGCTCCATTCAACTAGGGACCTCGGCAGCAGAAAGCTTTCGAGGATTGAAAAAGTATCTCAACAACTTGACAGTCTTAACCAGCCCAAGCAAAGGGGACTTGCTACTGTGTATGTGGCAGCTTTGCCCCATGCAACCAACGCGGTGTTGATCAAAGAGATGCACGAAAACAGCAAAACCAGGCAGGCCCCAATCTACTATGTATCAGAAACCCTCGGGGTCCCAAGCGAAATTACTTAGAGCTCGAGAAGATAGCATATGTCGTGATCATGGCGTCGCGAAAGCTAAAGCACTATTTCCAGGCATACGAGATCCAAGTACCCTCAGCATACCCCCTCGAAAACATAATCAAGAACAATGAGGCAGTCGGCAGGATAGCAAAATGGGCAATCGAATTGAACAGCTACACCATAACCTTCGTGGGAAGAACAACGATCAAATCGCAGGCCCTAGTAGATTTCATAGCCGAATGGACTCCAGACCCTCGCAGAGATGGAGTCGAATCAGATCCGTTTTGGACAGCGTATGTCGACGGAGCTTGGGGAGCAGCTGGAGCAGGAGCCTCGGCTATCCTAGTTTCGCCATCTGGATCGAAGTTACGATATGCAAAAAGACTCAACTTCAAGTGCACAAACAATTCCGCAGAATACGAAGCTGTAATATTGCATTCAAAGCTTCGAGCATTATCAATCCGAAGAGCGGTCATCAGCTCAAACTCCCAAGTCATCGCGGGTCACATTGAGAAAAAATTACAAAGCAAAAGATCCAGAGCTACACAAGTATTTACAATATGTCTGAAGGTTAGAATCGTTCTTCTCGGCATAACAGTGAAAGCAATTCTGAGGTCAGAGAACAGCGAGGCCGACAGCCTGGCCAAAGCAGCAGCACAACAACTACAGCTGCCCCCTGATGTGTTTCACGAAGTAGCAACTCAATCAGCAATCGAAGCCTCTGAAAAGACAGCGAAGCTGATCAATGCAATCCAGAGCGAAGACTGGAGAGCACCTATCATGGCATATATCAATGGGTTGCATGAACCTGAGTCCAAGGAGGAAGAAAACAGACTCAAACAAAGAACTCGTGGATACAGAATAGTGGACAACGTTTTGCTCAAAGCCTCGGTGACCTCGCCATGGCTGAAATGCGTGTCAACGGATCAAGGAAAGGATATCCTCAAACTTATTCACGAAGGTATCTGCGGTTCACATAACGGCCCAAGGGCGCTAGTTGGAAAACCTTTTCGTCAAGGCTTCTATTGGCCAACAGCTTTACGAGACGCAGAGATATCGTCAAACGTTGTGAGGGTTGCCAATTAACATCAAAAACACAAAATGCCCCAGGGGCCAACAACGCTGATATGCCCAACATGGCCCATGCATAGATGGGCAATGGACCTCGTTGGTCCACTACCAACAGCTCCAGGAAACCTCCGCTACACGGTGGTAGCTGTGGAATACTTCACCAAGTGGATTGAGACTAGACCGTTGGCTTCTATCACCTCTCTAGCCGTGAAAAAATTCTTCTGGCAGCAAATAATTTGTCGCTTCGGAGTTCCCAAACATCTAACTGTCGACAATGGCACTCAGTTTGACAGCGAGGTCTTCAAGGAATTTTGCGCACAAATCAGAACGATCTTGTGCTTCGCCTCAGTCCGGCACCCTCAATCCAATGGCTTAGTTGAAAGAGCCAATGCAACAATTTTTCAAGCCATATCCAGGAAACTACAAGGCAGGCCCAAAGGAAAGTGGGCGGAAGAGTTAACCTCGGTCACCTAGTCCCCAAACACTTCGGAATGCAGAGCTACCAAATTCACACCTTTTAGGCTCCTGTTTGGGAAAGAAGATGTGTTGCCAGAAGAGTTGAAGCATGGCTCTTTCAGAGCAACCCTCGAACCAAATGAACAAAACCAGCTGCTCGACAAAGATCTGCTCGAGGAAATGAGATGCAACGCAGTGCACAACCTTCGCAAGTATCAAGAAGAAACAAACAAAAAAGTGGAGAGACAAAAAGGTCAGGTTCAAAGAACTGAAGAACGGTGACCTCGTTCTCATTCGCAAACAAAACGCCAACATGGCGGGAAAATTTCAGCCAAAATGGACGGGACCTTACCTGATAGTAGAGTGCAATCGTCCTGGTTCCTTTCACCTCTCTGATAGCGAAAGGAAACCGCATACCCCACACCTGGAATGTTGACGACCTTCACAAATTCTACCCATAGCGGAGCCTTAGCAAGCTCTCGCAAAATGTAATTTGCCTTTAATCTTTTTTTTTCAGCACCATACTTGTAACCAAAACAAAGGAGTTGCACTCTTTTTCCTTACGAAGGGGCGTAAGGTTTTTTAACGAGGCAGTTTTCAAGTCCTTAATAAAGGCATCAACCCCCGAAAAAAACAAAACTCTAAAGTCCTGTTTAGTTTTCCTTAAACATCGATAAAAGCAACTCTTATCCAAGAGCGCCTATAATCGATGAAAAAACACCGAAGATTGCTTCGAAACACAAATCTTTTCGAAACAAACTTGGGAAAAGCAAACTTCACCTTCACCTAAGACAAGGGGAGGCGCGAAGTTCAAAAAAGTCGAGCACCCTCGCAAAAAATGTCAGGGGCTCACAAAAGCAAACTTCCTCCACCTAAGACAAGGGGAGGCGCGAAGCCCAAAAAAGTCGAGCATCCCTCGCAAAAAATGCCAGGGCTTGCAAAGCAAACTTCACCTCCACCTAAGACAAGGGGAGGCGCGAAGTCCAAAAAAGTCGAGCACCCTCGCAAAAAAACATCAGGGGCTCGCAAAAGCAAACTTCACCTCCACCTAAGACAAGGGAGGCGCGAAGTTCAAAAAAGTCGAGCACCCTCGTAAAAAAATGTCAGGGGCTCGCAAAGCAAACTTCACCTCCACCTAAGACAAGGGGAGGCGCGAAGTCAAAAGTCGAGCATCCCTCGCAAAAAACGCCAGGGCTCGCAAAGCAAACTTCACCTCCACCTAAGATAAGAGGAGGCGCGAAGTCCAAAAAAGTCGAACACCCTCGCAAAAAACGCCAGGGGCTCGCAAAATAAACTTCACCTTCACCTAAAACATCTCTCTAAGCGAAAACCGAGCCTCGCCGTCGCTGTTTTCATAAAATATCATACATTTACAATACGCGAGCCTCGCTAAAAAGAAAAGGGGGCGTCGCTGTTTTGTAAAACATCTTACATTTACAATATGCGAGCCTCGCTAAAAAGAAAAGGGGGCGTCGCTGTTTTTGTAAAACATCTTACATTTACAATATGCGAGCCTCGCTAAAAAGAAAAGGGGGGCGTCGCTGTTTTTGTAAAACATCTTACATTTATAATATGCGAGCCTCGCTAAAAAAAAAAGGGGGCGTCGCTATTTTCGTAAAACATCATACATTTACAATATGCGAGCCTTTTACAATATGCGAGCCTCGCTAAAAAAAAAAGGGGGTGTCGCTGTTTTTCCTAATCAGCTCACAAAAGCGTTAAGCGAGCCTCGCTAAAAGAAAAGGGGGCGTCGCTGTGTTTCCTAATCAGCTTACAAAAGCATTAAGCGAGCCTCGCTAAAAGAAAAAGGGGGCGTCGCTGTTTTTCCTAATCAGCTTACAAAAGCGTTAAGCGAGCCTCGCTAAAAGAAAGGGGGCGTCGCTGTTTTTCCTAATCAGCTTACCAAAGCGTTAAGCGAGCCTCGCTAAAAGAAAAGGGGGCGTCGTGTTTTAGCAAACACCTCTCTTAAACGAAAAGCGAGCCTCGAGGGTCAAATATCCTTTCCTCAAATTGCAAAAAAAAAATGAATAGCATCTGCACAAAACAACCTTACAAATTGTTTGCTTCTGTTCAAAGCAACCGCAGTATGATACACACTCAATAGAAAGTATAAAATTACAAGGAACCATCACCATCCTCAATCAACCTTAAATCATCAAAACCCTCGCTACCTTCCTCAAATCCTAGATCCACCGGAACTATGGGTCGCCACAACAAAGGAGCCACAGGAACAATTGGCAATTCCCCGGCCAAAACCCCCGCCCTATACATATATCTCCCGTCCGTATCAATAACTTCCGAAGGCTCCTCCTTCGGAATTACAAGTGAACTGTCAGAACCCAGTTCAAGGTTGCTTCGTCCAAACAAAAAATCCAAAGCTGTTCTCTCGTCGATATCATCATCAACAACAGCTGGCGCGGACGAAAGAAAGAAACAAAAAAAACGTGTAGCTTGTCGATCAGTATAATCTGCCTCGCCAAAAACGACTCGACCTGCTATTCTTCAAGTCGTACCTTCGCAACTTCGACCACCAAAAATGTTCAAAACACAGCGAAGGACATTTAAATTTAGCCCGAGCCTAGGATTCACCAGTTATAAATACATCTTGGTAATTTAGCGTCAGAGGCGTCACATCAAATACCTCTAGCACGGTTCCATCAGGAACCTGCAGAGTCAAGAAGAAGAAACTCAGTTTTGCTAAGTCATTTCCCACCACCCAAAAATTACAAAATAACCCTTGCTTGAGCTATCTCTAAGTTTCACACCTGCTCGGCATCCCTACGCTCTTCTACAACAGCTTCGCCAGCCGAAGCATCCAAACCCTCGCCAGTTGCAGTAGCATCCGCCTTAGATTGTTCAGCAACAGTCGCTTCGACCGTCGCTACCTCCTCTACAACATCCTCTTCAGCGACTGGGCCCCCTCGGCTGAGGGTACAACTTTGACAGGTGGAACCTCCGTAGAAATGTGCGCAGATACAGCTTTGGAACAACCAGCAGCATCGCCAGTCGCAGACGGCGAAGGCATCGCGTCCCTCCGAGCCTGCAAGGAAAAATAAGGGGGAAAGCTCCAAAATTAATACTAACTGTTTCGTCACACAAACAAACCCAAAACTAAACCATTTCCAATACCAAAAACTTGACGAGTAGCCTCGGCAGCCTCTTCGAAGGCAAGAGCACGGCCCCCACCAGCAATCCAAAACTTGTGAAGCAACCGCATCGCACAGTTTCGGACCTCAGCGTCATCAACCTTCATCTGTCGCACTTCGTCAACTGTCGGGAAGACATGGTTAGGTTTCCTGATCTTGCAAAGGTGCTCGCAGTCTGCTTGGCGAAGTGTATCGGCCATCGCCAAAGCTTCGGCATAGCCACCAAAGTCGGCCGCGTTACCAACCAATGAGCTAAATACATCAAGCTCACTACACAACCAACCTTCGAAGGCCTCTGCATTGGCAGCGGGCAGCGGCTCCCCGGCAGAGCCACCGGCTTCGGTCAAACAGGCATCAAGTTTGCACTTAATTTTCCCATGCTCTCCCGCCACGTCTCTGACTGCGAAGCCAATTCCGAAGTCAGTTCTTCTATGCGGCTCTTCGCAGCAGTCAAGTCTTTATCCTTATCACGGCAGGAGGATAAAAGCTCAGCGTTACGATTCGCAACCACCTGTGCTTCTTCTTGGGTTTTCTTGACTTCTCCAAGGCTCCTTTAAGCTCAATTTCCTTATTCTCCAAGCTCCGTCGAAGGTCTTTATTCTCCTTCTCAACCTCGGGCAACCGTCTCCTTAAAAATCATCATTTATACCAGCCTTCGGCGCGCAGAGCGACTGAGTAGCATCAACTCAGCCAACTTAACGTCAATATCATCGTGAAGCTCATCCAATGGCTGGTTGACCAATCGAAGCTCGGCTTCCGGCACACAAACCCGACCAAACACACACCCAAGAAAACGCCTTTCCTCTGGAGCGCATTACAGATGGCACTCTCGAAGGTCCGGACTCGTGAAAAGATCTGTAGCCGGAACCGAAACCCCAACCTTCTTGGCAATAAGGCTACACCGGCTAGCTTCGCCATATGGCCTCTTACCAGGTTCCGTTCAGATTCAAGCTCACCCTTAACCTCAAAACCGTCAACCCAGATGTGTGACCCCGCGAACTCGGGCACCAGCCCTCGTGCGGGGCTTTCAGGCTCGAGCTGACGCAGCATCTCATCAATGCTTAGGGCTGCTTCAGCGTCAGCGCTTGACGAAACAATCGCTTTCCCACGGTCATCACCGATGGACACTTCTTCGTCCGAGTCGCCCTCATTGCCAGAGGTGTCACTAGCCTCATCAGACGAATCATCTTCAGAATCAGCCCCCCTCTCGACTTCTTTCTCTTCCTTGTCATCGTCATCGGAGGCCCCCTCGTCGTCCGAAATCTGGATCAAAGCCCCGATCCGCCGACGCATGGTACTTGACCCCCGACCCTCGCGGCACCTCGGCCACCCGTCACCGATATGACGGCTGAGGAACTAGAAGTACCGGCAGCGCCCGACGCCATAGCAACCTTCGTCGCCAGTGTCTTGGTTCGGCCACCAGCGCTGCCACGGCCCCGACCACGACCCCTCTTCGGCCGTGAGACAACCCCTTTCTCCTCCGTGGACGCGTGCTTCCTCTTTTTCGGCGCATCCTCACTTGAAGGTGCGGGCCAATCAGGATACGAAATCCGGAGAATATCAAACAGTCTGTTAACCCGACCTCCGCTGCCCACCGAGCTGTGGATAGCCTTAACCTCTAGTGTAGAGAGCTTACCAACAAGGTCTTCTGCCCTCTGCTGAACCCGCTTATAAACAGCTTCGACGCCATCTTCTCGTTGAGGAAACTTCTTAGGACAGCCTCCCAAACCTTGTTCAACTCCAGCTTTGGCTTCTTCAAACCCTACCCTCGTACTTGGGGTCATCCTCAACCACAAACCAGATTTGTTTCCGGCTAAGGGGCAACGCTCTAGCACAGCAATACTCCTCGACCAGGTCGCGAGCACACTGAGAGCGCGCAACCACCCTCAGACAGTCAACCGAAGCATGCGCCTCGACATTCATCTTAGCCTCCACGCTCACGTCACCAAGAGGCGGAAGTTCGCCACAAAGTTCGGCTACGCCGCCAAGCTTGTAGTAGAACCAAAACTCCTGCCACCCACTGGTCCACTTGTTCTTCTGAGCTTGCACTGGCAACTCGGATCCAGCGCGATGGCAAAATGTGTACACTGCAAACTGGCCAAGGCTGGTCTTACCTTCGCCATCCACAATCTTGCGAGGCTGCATATGCACTCGATAAGTACGAACAAAACCCTCGACGTGAGGGACAATGCCCTGGGAGCAGCATGCCCAGACATATACTGAAAGCTTCGTAAAACACGATGGTGTCAGCTGGTGAAACCTCAAATTGAACCTTTGCAAGACCGAAGTCACAAAAGAAGCAACCGGAAAACGCAGACCAGCCACAAAGAACTCCCCAAACACAACAATCTCATCAGCATCTGGCTTCGGGACAGTCCCCTGCACTGGTCCTCGATTTTCCATCCTCAATCCAACCTCGTTTGACATAAGTTGCCAATTCCGAGCTGCAACCCGGCTAAGTCCAAACTCAAATGTCACTCCTTCATCCGCAGCAGACGGAGAAGCAGCACGAGCAGTCTGCTTCAACCTAGCCATCTCTTCAGCTGACTCTAACTTCGAACAACGAGCGCCTAGCTCAACCTTCGCTAACAAACTAAAACAAACCCTCGCTACAAGCAAAATCGCAGCAGCAGTTGGCTATAGCAAAAGGATGGCACGAGTTTCAAAGCGTCCACCAACCCCACATATTTATAGGCCAAGGCACGAACAATCCAGTCCGACAAAATCGGCACGAATCCCAAGAATCACGGCACAAGAAACGAAGTGGACCTAAAACACCGCAAGCAAAAAACAAACGGCCCGGCCCACAAGCAGCCGCGGGCATCGCTGCCGAGAGACACTGTTCATTTCCAATCAAAGGCGCTGCTTGGGCCTAAAGATCGATCGTTTTTAGATCTAAGCCATCGAGGGGCTACTGTTGGGGGATAGAACCCTCGGCAGCGTCGTCGCACAGGCTGAGTCAGGAGGCAACCCTCGCAATGCCCCGCTTTCCATCAAGGAAACCCTCGTCACCTGATGAGGCCCTCGGGCCTTGTTTCCTAACCCTCGGATACCGACTCGGCCTTCGGGTCATCTTACGCTTCTTGTAGGAAAGAAGCGCGGGATCAACAAGGAACGACCCTCGCGCGTACCGCGCACCTTCGCAAGGAGGGTCAAGCTCAACGGGTGGCAAGCGAATGCGCGCCTCGCGACTGATGAAGCTGAGAAGTTAACCTCCGCGTCCCTGCGAAGGTGTGCGCAAGCTAGGTAGCGGCGGACACATGGGGAGGGCAAGCTAGGGTTTCGATACTGTCTGTGTTTGTACGATTCTACCCTTCCGTTGTATAGCGAAGAGGAATCTTTTGTGTACCCTTTTGTAATTTGGTCAGCGCCCTTTGGTATTCCCTATAAATACCAGGAGGTGAACAGTGTAATTGACAGGTTTTTTGGGGGAATAGAGCCACAACATCACTGTTCCAATTTCCCTTGTACCTTCGCTCTTGGTTCTGACGATTGGCCACCTTCGCAACTCCTCTGCACGCGTGCGGAGGTAGGGCAAGTGTGTTTCCAACATGATTTTTCCTAGCGCCTCAAATTTTTACTGGCGGTTTGAGTTACCACACGCTGTAGAAATGAACCGGTGGACCTCAAGTCTAGAACCGCCTGTAGAAATGGATTTCTACAGGCGGTTTGTTAAGACAACCGCCTGTGACTTATTTCTACAGGCGGTTGTCTTAACGAACCGTCCGTGTTTTTAAAATTTGATTTTTCAAACTATCTCGGATGAAAAAACACCCAAAATAAAAGGTTGTCGTCTCAAAAAGTTATAAAACTTTGTAAATTACAACTTTTTAATTTGAAGTCATCTTTTTAACGAAAAATATGTTTGAATGGTCTCAAATTTGAAATTCAATTTTGTAAATGACCTCGGATGGGAAAATGACCAATACCAAAGTTGTTCGTCTCAAAAAGTTATGAAACTTTGTAGTTGATAATTTTTGATTTGAAATCGTTTAGAACCTCAAACAAGCAAATTACACTCGGGTTTGTATAATATGTGGGGAACCGAAGGGGTATTTGACCACATGTTAGTGTGTGGTGCAGTGGTAGAGGAGGCTTCGCGCGAGACCAAGGTCGGGGTTCGAATCCCACCGGCCGCACAAGCCGCGGATTTTGCGCGAAAAATGCCGCGACTTTGATGGGCGGGCGTTGGCGGTGAGGTCCTTGCTGTAATTAAAATATTTTTTTCCTGTTTATTTTTGACTTTTTTCGAAAAGTTTTTCCACATTTTCACAGGCGGACCGTCTGTGAAAATCCTCTTCATAGGCGGTTCACAAGCAACCGCCTGTGTTGTGGTCCTATTTCTACTGACCCCCAACGCGAGGCGGTTGAGAAAAACGCCTGTACAAATGGGTCTACAACCGCCTGTGTAGTATCGTTCTGTACTAGTGTGGATCACGTGAGGGCCAGTCGATTGTTGCATTATTGATCTTTCCAATAGCAGGTCCATATAATTTCAGTATGCTTGATGTTTTATCTGACTTGCCTCATCAGTATCGTTCTCCCTCGCCCTCTCAAGGTCTCTGATTCTTATAGGGCTAGATCTACGACAATCTATTATGCACACGAAGACAAAATCAATGACAAATACATAGATTAGAAAGTGGACACACCGATGTAACTCGAGCAAAGGAGAGCTACCTCTACGTCCGACACGAAGACACAAAACAGGTGATAAATACATAGATTAGAAAGTGGACACACCGATGTAACTCGAGCAAAGGAGAGCTACCTCTACGTCCGACACGAAGACAAAACAGGTGATAAATACATAGATTAGAAAGTGGACACACCGATGTAACTCGAGCAAAGGAGAGCTACCTCTACGTCCGACACGAAGACAAAACAGGTGATAAATACATGGATTAGAAAGCGGACACATGGATGTAACTCGAGCGAAGGATATAATTTATTTTTAAAGTCATATTTGACGAGAACCATAGTCCTATACGAAATATAATTGGTATAGAAGTTTTAGGTAGTTGTATTTTGGACAAGGATCATAGTGCTATACTGATTCTTTAATTATTATAGAAGTTGAATTCAGACAATTTTTAATTAAAATGTTGGTTAACAAGCTGACCTACCGAGTACGTAATTAAGAGTTTAAAGATCCATAATATATATTATTTTTGTTTATATAAAATATGAGAGAGAAACGGTGAAAAAGTAACGTAGAAAATTGAAGCATGAGAGGAATAAACGGGAAAAAACAAAAAACTAATAGGAAAAGGACACGGTGTTTTGTCAAGAAAAAAGACATGTTTTTTAGCTCCCCGAGACCGAACCATATTTAGTATTAAGTTGGACGAGAAAAGATCATAGTTAATCTGGATATAGAAACTCATGATTAGGCTGGACCAAAATCTTATAGAGGTATAGATATAGATATAGGTAGAGATTGAGTCCGAATTAATACATGACCCAATACGTTTGGAATCGGACCCTGCGTGATGCTAGATAAGAGCTATTCTAATTCGGGTGAGCACCAGTTTATATATGTAACTTAACCGAAAAGACTTATATAAAATATGAGAGAAACGGTGAAAAAAGTAACGTAGAAAATTGAAGCATGAGAGGAATAAACGGAAAAAACAAAAAACTAATAGGAAAAGGACACGGTGTTTCGTGAAGAAAGAAGACATGTTTTTAGCTCCCGAGACCGAACTATATATTAGTATTAAGTTGGACGAGAAAAGATCATAGTTAATCTGGATATAGAAACTCATGATTAGAAACTCATGATTAGGCTGGACCAAAATCTTATAGAGGTATAGATATAGATATAGGTAGAGATTGAGTCCGAATTAATACATGACCCAATAAGTTTTGGAATCGGACCCTGCGTGATGCTAGATAAGAGCTATTCTAATTCGGGTGAGCACCAGTTTATATATGTAACTTCGGACCGAAAAGACTCTCCATATCCGGTAGTTAGAGAGGAGCAGCCATACAAAAAAAAATGGTACCCAAAAAAGTGCGGAAATTTTGCCTCTTTATTATATAATATATATATATATACACACTATACTATATATATAATATATAATATATATATAGGTATAGGTACTAGGTATTAGGTATAGATATAGGTATAGATTAAATTAGACTCCGCCTCTCTAAAACTTAACTAGCATTTTTGTAGAAAAAGAACATTTTATTTTAATCTATGTATAAGTTATGCACTCAATCAAAATTTAGTAGAAAACAAGTCTCTGGCACATATAAATCAAACTCTCAAAATGCTCGCAAAGAGTAATAGAAAAAAGAACAACAATCTATGCGTTAAGCCTATTTGAAGATGGTCATCTCTATGTTTGGCAAAGACCTTTACAACGTGTTTACGTTGTGATAACGTCCGGAATTATCCGATTCTATATCCAAGCCTGCATATATCAGTTTGGTTTAAAGTATGGAACTATGTGATCTGTCAATAGCCCATCACTATGTCAGAAAAGCTTATCAGTGACGCCTCGATTTGTGACCCAGAGAAATAACACACGTCACAGATAAGCTATTAGTGACGCGGTTTTTGAGACGTGTCACTGATAGCTGCTGGCCATGCCCCGAAACCAGGACACGTCACTAATAACAGGGTATCACTGACTCTGGAATGGAACACGCGTCACTGATAAAAATTGTGACGCATGTTGCTGAGGCGCGTCACTGATAGATCGACTTATTAGTGACGAGAGTTCAGAATATGAGTCACAGATAAGTCTTGTGACGCGTGTTTCCAGAATAGGTCACTAATAGTTATACATATCAGTGACGTTTGATCATAACACGCGTCACGGACCAAATCATCCGGATCAAGCCTGCATAGATCTTCCTGTTTCCCTTTAAGTATTTCCAAGGCTAGCTCCTCCATTTGATTTAATTAAACCATGTATGTGGTTTTGTTGAGTTCAGATCAGGGCACGGTTCATGTAATTCCTAGACATCCAGTTGCTGGATGTAATTATAGACAACACATGCTCGTTCCTTTCTGCTGTTCATTTTTAGGCCTTGTTTGGATGCGCATGTATCTACCTCAAACCACATGGATTGGAGTGTAACTTAGTTCAAATACACTCTAATACATGTGGATTTAGCTAAATACATGTACATCCAAACAAGCCCTTAGGTTGTGCATACTTCCTTTGGATTCAAGTGTTTAGGATCCTGATGGGTATTTTGTTTCTTATATAGTTGTACACTTCTGTCACACCCCAAAATTTCTGATTTTGGGTTGTGAGTAGAAAACAATAAATAGAATAAATAATTTTAATATTTGAATAAAATTGATCAAGTTTAGCTGGAGCTAGCGCCACTTAGTTGTAGTAAATCAAGATTTGTTTTTTTTAATTTTTGGTAAACTAATTTGATGGGTTATGTTTGATGTGATGGTTGGTTGTGGTTTGACCTTGTGTTGTGAGTCGGTAGAGTTTCAAAACACGTTGGTAGGTGGCTATCTATACCTCGTCTGTTTCTGTCTTTTTTCCCAAAATCAAATTTATCATTCCAAACTCTATATATCATCTTGTTGGACTTTTCTAAGATCCTTTTTTCTTGTGCCTCAAATCATTTCTTTAAGTTCATCATCCATCATCATATCGCTACAAACTTCTTGGGAATTTTCTAACTTTTTTCGGATCATTTTTCAATTCTTCTGTGAGCAAAATCTATTTTTTATGTTCCAAAATATCTTTCATGAGCTTCAAATACTTTATTTGAGTTCATCATATTTCAAAGTGTCTCTGAGAATTTTCCTAGGATTTTCGGAGCCATCGAAGTATTTTTCGTGGCTTAAACAACAATTCTGGACTTTTCTAAAATTATTTTAATCCTAAAATTAATTAATTCCGAAAATAATAAAATATCTCGTTTTTTGTTTTCCCCAAACCCTAACACTATATATATGCCGACGTAGTCCTCAACGCACTCCAGATTCCTTCAGAAGCCACGGCCGTTCACGGCCTAGATCACCCTATCTCACATCCTCAACTACATCCAGCGAACCTTCGGCGAGCTTTTTCAGCCAGCCAAACCATCGCATTAGGGAGAAAACCACCACCACCAGAAGGTAGCCCTCTTTATTCTTTATGCCGTGGTGTCTTTTTCACGAATCCATCACTGTTAGACGGTTCCGATCCATTCTCTCTTTTCCGGCGAACTCACCATCAAAAACCTTCCGTTTCTGGGTTCCAGCATGTCAGACCGGCTCCTCCTCGGCCCGTGTCCCGACCACGCGGTCGTCCTGGGCTGGGCCCCCGCGCGAGACCTGGCCTGCCCTGCGGTCCTCCTGGAATCCTGGATGCACCATGCGTGGCTCTGCTGGGCAGACTCTGCCGCCGCCTTTTGGCTGATCGCCGCGGGACGTGGCTGTCCGGCCACCCCACAGGCCGTGTGGGCCAGCCGTGAGCCCACTACGTCATCGGACCGGCCAGCAGCCGATTGCTGAAGCCCTTTCTCCCGCGTGTGACCAGCACACGTGCAAGAGCTTCGCCATGTCCTGTACGAGAAGAAGCCCAAGGTACAAGATGAGATATTTACAATTCTGCCATCCAGTCGTTAATCTCCGTCTCATTCCGTTTCAGTTGCATTAGTTTTATCTCAGACACGTTCTACGCAGCAGTATTACTCTTTTCATCTCACATGTTTTTCCATATAAAATTAAATATTAAATTGATTAATAAACCTACAACCGATTTATAATTAAGATCAATGTAAGTTTTATACTTCGATATTTTATACACAAAGTTTACCATGATTAATCAATAACATAAATATATTTTTAATTTATAACTTTCTTAGGCTAAACACTGTCACATAAGTTACCTGTAGATGCTCTCACATGTTTTTTTGGATTAAGTCCAATTTTGGCCCCTCAACTCTTGTCTGTGTCTAATTTTAACCCTCAACTACAAAACCGTCTAATTTTGGTACCCAACTATCAAAACCTTTCAAGATTGACACCTAACACAGTTTTGAGTGGTTTTCAGATTGCTTTGGGTGTCAAAATTGAACGGTTTTGATAGTTGAGGTGTCAAACTTAGACAAAAACCAAAGTTGTGAGATAAAAATGAAATTAATCAAGTAATTTAGTTTTTAGATATTTATGAATAAATATATATTTAAATTTACTCATTGATAAATATTTAGATGATAGATTTACTTTGATTTGACTAATTTCTCCATCTGCGTTCATTCGAATAAATTGAAAAAAATACGAGAACTTCAAACAAACTCGTTTGAACAATTCGTTTGTTGAAGTTCTCGTATTTCTTTTCAAACAAAATCTGAGTTCATTCGAATAAATGAAGTTCTGTTTGAAGTTCTCATATTTCTTTTCAAACAAAATCTGAGTTCATTCGAATAAATTGAAGTTCTCGTATTTTTTCCAATTTATTCAAATGAACTCAGATGGAGAAATGAGTCAAATCAAAGTAAATCTATCATCTAAATATTTATCAATGAGTAAATTTAAATATATTTTTTTTATAAATATATAAAAAACGAAATACTTGATTATGTTTATTTTTATCTCATGACTCTTGTTTTTATATAAGTTTGACACCTCAACTATCAAAATCGTTCAATTTTGACCCCAAACCAATATGAAAACCACTCAAAACTATGTTAGGGGTCAAACTTGAATGGTTTTAATAGTTCGGGTACTAAAAATTAGACGGTTCTAGAGTTGGGGGTTAAAATTAGACACAAACAAGAGTTGAGGGGTCAAACTGGACTTAATCCTTTTTTACTATAAAGTTTAACTTGATTAAATTATATGATAATATTTGTGAATTAAATAGGATTAGTCTAACTCGACTTTATAATTAAAATATGTTTTGTCTAATCTGAATTAATATCTTGTCATGATCTTATTAATTAAATAAAAAAGTCGGCAGTTCTTTTCTTTTATAATATAAAACTTCTGGTAGACGCGTCTTTCAGCGATAGCTCCGTTTTAGTCGTTTCGTGCGATCCCGCGACCGTAGTAACGAGCTCTCTTTTAATATGTTGTTTTGTCTCATGTTGTGTTGTTCTTAGTCGTCTTTGTTGATTGTATTGTATTGCCTATGTGTGGTACTTGCTACGAATAGACGTCGACTGGTTATGCGCGCTGAAGATCAGAAGTTGATGACCCAGAGCTGAAGATGTGAGAATTGGTCAAGTGTAACAGGCAAGTATAACATGGGACCATCCTTGTTGCCTACTCATTTATAATTCACTATTCATGTGCATGTGTCCAATTATGCGAACCACAGGTTTACCCCTAGTTGTTTCAACTCTATACCTTGCCACCATGGGATATATGCATATGGATAGATCTGTCAGTGCTTAACTCAATCTATATGAACAAACGAGATGACTAATAATATGTGCAACACACATACTGATAACTTGTTTCTATGGTAATGTGAACATCTGACTCCCTAAAGATTTTGTCGGCAAAAGCTGGGACATACAGTACAACCGTAAGGGCTACATGGCTCTGGTTTTAGTTAGTTTGAGGACCTCTCCTCGCTGGATGGTGGTTACCCGAAAGGGCACAAAGGGGCTCGCCGACTCGGATATAGGACGGCCACTGGTTCATGTGTATAGCCGGGAAGGAATGTGCCATCGAAAGAGGGTTCCTATATCCGCTTGCCGATTGGAAACCTAGTGGCCACTATCTTGTTAGGGGAACTTCGAAAGACTTCATAGTGTACCCTGCCGCACTTCCTTGGTAGAGGTGATATGGGCTTTGCAACCCTGACACATTGTAACAACCCGAGTGTTAAATTAATTAAATAAATTAGAAATTTAATTAGGAAAATGGCCAAAATCCTAGATGGAGGAAAAACTCTAACCAAGTGTATGTTGCATTCATGCCGTTGCATAATTTTATTGGGTAAAAAAGAATTATTAAACCTGAATAGGGCGAATCGAATTTATTCTATTTCGAAATTAAATAAAAGGTTTACGAAATTTTATAAAATCAAACTCAAAATTTTATTTGGAAAAACCTAGGAAAAATATTTCAAATTTTCAACTTGTTTTTGTTTTCAAATAGATTTGAATTTAGATTTCAAGTTGAAATTGGAAAAGGATTGTAAAATAATTCAAAAGAAAAAGGCAAAGGACAACACCCTCATTCTCTCCCTCATCTCGGTTTCGGCCAGCCCACCCCCCCTCCCTTCTCTCCCATCCGGCCCGTCTCCCTCCTCCTCCCATTCTCTCCACCGGCCATCCTCTCTCTCTCCGCCTTGGGCCCGAGCAGCAGCAGCAGCGGCCCGCTGCCCTTCCCTTCCTCGCGTCGGCCCGCAGCGAGCAGGCCGCTCCCGCGCGCCACCTCACCCACGCTGTTGGCCAGATGACCTGCTCTCCTCGGCCCGCTCCGCCATCTCCTCTTTCCCTCCGCACTGGCCCTCCCCGCGTGAGCACCGCGCGCACGCGCCGCCCCCCGCAAGCCACCGCAGCGGCCCGCACTCCCTCTTCCCCTCACTGCGCTGCGGGCCCGGACGCTCCGCGACGGGTGGGCCAGCCTCGTCAGCTCTTTTCCCCGTAGATCTCGCAACAGACGCGAGTTCTCCCTCTCTCGTCACACCGCCCCTTCACCCGACCCTATAAGAGACCCCGTTAGGGCTCCTCGAACCGTATCAGCGCGGTCCACCCCAGTCGCCTTGGCCACTTTGCAGAAAACCCCCTAGAAATCCTTGAAATCAACCCGCAGTTCCTTGGCTGTTCACTAAGTCTGATCGAACTCGCGTTCTAGCCCTCGGTTCCATCAAAATGACGCCCAGTCCTGCTACCATTTCTTTTTAGTTTTATTTATTTAAAATGCAAAATCGAGTTTCACTAATTTACAGATTTGCCACTGAACTTCAAAAGCCCATAACTTTTACAACTCCGTTTTGACCCGTTCAACTTGCGTTAAATTCGTCTCATCGAGCTCTACACAGTAGATCTGTTTACGTTCCTTTTTACTACCGTTGATGTACTGTTTCTTATTATGTTTTTTGGGCCATGTATTGATGTGTGATCAGAGAGTGCGGAGTACGAGGACGCTCCAGACCCTTCTTGTGATCCTGCAGTTCGACCAGCCCAAAGGCAAGTGTCCTTGCACATATTGCTCCCGTATTTATTTCATTTTGAGGTAGAGTAGTTAGATCCAGTAGATACATGCAGTTCTTACAATTGAATCCCATGTTAAGGTTTATACTAGCACTTGATTATATTATCCTGGTCACCTGGTGAGTTGTGCTGGGTAGAAGTCATGCTTGCCCTGCTGTCTTGGATGCGTTGGTGGTCAACTATAATTAATCTGATTAATGATCTATGGACATGTGGGTTGGTAATTGTTGTAGTGTGGTGAGTAGGTATATCCGGCAGGATGGACCGTGTGGTGTTTTTGTGTCGTGTGGGACTCGGCAGCTGGATTTAGTTTTTGGTTTGGGGCTCGTGCTAGATTTATCCTGCTGGATCCCTAGGACCCGGTTCTTGAAGCGTGAACCGGCAAAAAGCGCAACCATGAGGCCTATATGGCTCTGGATCTGGCTAATTAATTAGTTACCTCCAAGTTGAGGGTCTACACGGGGTTTGTTGTAGTGGCTCAAGAGGGGGCCCTAGGGGTCGTAGACCTTTGTACGGGGTGAAACCTTAGAGGTACGTGTGGAACGGACTTGGAGGCGGCTTTGTAACGGCCTTGTAGTGTGACCCTGCTGTGCACCTTGGCAGTGTTTAGCGTGATGGGGAACGCATGACTCATGGGTAAAGATGTGCAAACTCTGCAGAGTATTAAACTGATATCAACCGTGCTCACGGTCACGAGGGGCTTGGACTTCTTCGAGATTAGTTGGTGGGTTGGGTCTGGTTCGTTAGGGAAGCCTTATGTGGTCATTAGTCTTATATGACATGGGTACAGAGGCTTCTTCTACGCGGGTTACTGCTTGGTACGGGAGTGATTCCCAGGCTCGGGCGCAGACCTGGTGTTATTACGGAAGGTAGCTTTCTATGTCGTGACATATGGAACTAATACACATAGGGGGACTCTTCGGTCGGCCTTGTGGGTGGCCTGATGGACTTCAGGGTGTGTTTGCCTGACCGGACTTCAGTCGTGTGGGTTTGCTTTGTGGTTGACTCCAATGTTGGTTGCTCGGTGTGACTCCAAGTGTTGTTTTGCTCGGTGCGACTCCGAGTGTGGTTACTGTTACAGATGGAGACTGTGGTTATAACCTAGTAAATAGGTGCATAGGAAATAAGATATAATAGGATGTGTTGCTTTAGGCGCTTGAGTCAAACAGAGTCAGCCTACCTTTGTTATTAGCCTCATAAGCATATATTTCCTACACTTGCAGAGTACATTTCGATGTACTCACCCTTCCTCTTTGAACCCCTTGCTACCCCACCCAGACGTTGGAGTCTACGACACGGAGCAGGAGTATCCAGAAGACGGTGACTTCGACCCTGACGACTTGCACTAGGATGGCGCGCCCCCGGTCGACCTTCCTGTGGAGATGACATCCAGTTTCTGCGAGTCTACATTAGAGTTAGACTGAGAGTCTGTACTTTTTTTCTTTTGGACCCGAGGGTCATTTTGTAATAATGTTCGATATATTAATAAACATTGTTTTGATATTTACTTTGATGTCGATATATGTATGAAAATTGATCCTGACATACATATATTGTGCTCCAATTTTACTCTTAAAATTGGGGTGTCACACACATGGGGATCACGGCTCACGGGTAAAGTTGTACAAACTCTGCGGAGGATTAAAACTGATATATCATCCGTGCTCACTATCACGAGCGGCTCGGAAAAATCACAGGCTAATAACTTTAACAATATATACTTTATGTTCACGTTACTGTTAATTTGTTAATCATTGATGTGGTTGCTCATAATATTATCCATGTGGTTTGAATGGGATGTAAGCACAACTTGATGACTATATTATGCTAAAATATTGACTTAACTAAAAGTGCTAATCGCAGTAAAACCGTGTCTAGCCTTTTGAGCTTCATAACCCCATGTTGTATTTGTTGAGTACGACATGTGTTCACCCTTGCTATTTCCCCCACACCCTAGTCTTCATCCGAGTTGCGCAGCGGAAGCGTGGTGAAGACACAGATGAGTTTCATAATACTGACAGAAGTGCTAGACGTATGTTACCCTCAGTCAACTGTCCCTATGAAGAATGGAGTCTGAAGAGAAGATTAGTTTTCGTTCCGCTTAACTTTGATGTAAGTTTTAGTTATAGCTATGTTTTCGATATCTAGAACACTGTTTTTGATATCTTTTTCCTCTGTGGTTGTATGTGTGGACTTCCTGGCACACATATGGCGTATCTGGTTTTGTTCTGTAAAACCGGGTGCTACAGATTGGTATCAAAGCAATGTTGACTGTAGGACGTATGCCTAGTAGCACTGGTCGTCTTCTAAATCTTATTTTGTTATAAATGTTTTCTACAACCTTGTCCTTTGAATTGACCGTTTCTCAATCCTTGTCCAATTGTCTCCTCTCCTTGATAGCTACCTTTGAGCTATTGCATTCTAATCTCCTTGAATTTTTATTTTATTTGCTTTACTAAAAGTTTCAAATCATCTTGTTAAAAATTTTGATGGCCTTTCATCATCTATATCCACACTTTAGGATGCCTGCCATTGCTACAAGAAGCACGTGTAGTTTTGATGTTGTGATGTGTGATTGTCTTGTCTCGTGTGTTGCATGTCTGTCGTCTCTATCTTTGTGTTCTCAAGAAGACCCTGAAGATCAGGTTTGGAAGATAAGCAGGTCCTTTGTTAAGTGGGGTAGCACCTTCTTCAAATTGTGCTGATCTTTATCATCTTGCTATCAATCACCAATCTTGAATCAAGAAAGCATGAAGACTTAAAGATCATCTTTATCTTTCTCCCTGGTCTCTCCGAATCTCGGGACGAGATTCATGTTAAGTGGGTAGTTTGTCACACCCCCAAATTTCTGATTTTGGGTTGTGAGTAGAAAACACTAAAATAAATAATTTTAATTTAAAAAATTGATCAAGTTTAGCTGAAGCTAGCGCCACTTAGTTGTAGTAAATCAAGATTTGTTTTTTTTAAAAAAAATGGTAAACTAATTTGATGGGTTATGTTTGATGTGATGGTTGGTTGTGGTTTGACCTTGTGTTGTGAGTCGGTAGAGTTTCAAAACACGTTGGTAGGTTGTCTATCTATATCTGGTCTGTTTCTCTCTTTTTTCTCAAAATCAAATTTATCATTTCAAACTCTATCATCTTGTTGGACTTTTCTAAGATCCTTTTTCTTGTGCCTCAAATCATTTCTTTAAGTTCATCATCCATCATCATATCGCTACAAACTTCTTGGGAATTTTTCTGACTTTTTCCGGATCATTTTTCAATTCTTCTGTGAGCAAAATCTATTTTTTTATGTTCCAAAAAATCTTTTCATGAGCTTCAAATACTTTATTTGAGTTCATCATATTTCAAAGTGTCTCCGAGAATTTTCCTAGGATTTTCGGAGCCATCGAAGTATTTTTCATGGCTTAAACAACAATTCTAGACTTTTCTGAAATTATTTTAATCCTAAAATTAATTAATTCCGAAAATAATAAAATATCTCGTTTTTTTTGTTTTTCCCCAAACCCTAACACTATATATTTGCCGACGTAGTCCTCGACGCCCTAATTCCAGAAGTACGGCCCGTTTCGCGAGCCGCCATTCCTATCATTCTAGATCTAAAGCCCAAGTTCCACATCTCATCTACTCCGGCGAACTTCCGGCGAACCTTCAGCGAGCTTTTTCGACCAAACCATCGCGTTCGGGAGAAAACCACCACCACCAGAAGGTAGCCCTCTTCGTTCTCTATGCCGTGGTGTCTTCCTTTTCGTGAATCCATTAGACCGTTTCCGATCCATTCTCTCTCTTTTCCGGCGAACTCACCATCAAAGACCTTCCGTTTCTCGGTTCCAGCATGTCTGACCGGATCCTCCTCGGCCCCGTGTTTCGACCACGCGGTCGTCCTGGGCTGGGCATGTAACACCCTAAATTTCTTTAGTTCAAAATAGGTTAAAATGATTTATTTTAATTCACTGTGGCATTATAACATAGGCAAAATAAAAAAATGATGGGGAAATAAAATTTATCCTAGTTTAGTAACAAGTTGATGCATACATGCTGCTGCATTCTTTTGTTTGAGTGAAGTTCAATTTGAAAACTGGAATTCAAAATTTGTTTTGGAAAGGATTGGAAAAACATTTGCAAATAAAAAGAAAAGAGCAAACATTTTCCTTCTCTCCTTCCTCTCACTTTCGGCCTGCCCTTCTCTCTGCCTCCGTCTCGTTTCCGCGCGGCCCATCAAGCCGGGCCGGCCCATCACGCGGCAGCGCCGCCGCGCCCTCAGCGCCGCGTTTCGCTGACCGCTCGGCCCCGCGCGCACGCTCAATGACAGGTGGGGCCCGCTTGTCAGGAGCGTCCCCAACCCCCGCCCGCTTTCTCCGCCGCGAGCCGCCGCCGCTCCACATCCGACTTCTCCGGCGTGGACGCTTATCCTCGGGCTTAGAAGAAGAGCCTGCTCGCTCGTAGCCGCTTTTCTTTTTCCCATCTACTAGCCGCCAACGCCGAGTCGCCAGCGGCTCTCCGCCATCACCGAAACCCTAGCCGCCGCCGCCGAGTTCCTCTCCGCGATTCGACGGTTGACCGTCGAATTGATCCTCATCCGAAGCTTCGTCGTGCCGTAAGACATCTCGGGAACCTCTCAATTTCCTTGTCGTGCTCTGTCGGCTAGCTAATTGGTCGCCGGACCTGCAGGATTTCCGCCGACCGCCAGCTCCGTCTAGCGCCAACCTCGGTCGATCTCCGACTCCGATTTTTGGTTGTGGTGAGATCCCCGTCCTCTCTCTTTCTCCCGGTCTGTTCCAATTCGCGATTGATGCACGGGTTCGCCGAGCCAGCCAACTCCGGCGAGCTCACCGCCGCGCGAGCGTGGCGTCTGCCGCACCGGTCCTGTTCGAGCCGGCGGCGCCGCCCGAACACCCCCCCAGATCTAATCTAGGTCGTCCAAGTCCGATCGGACGGCCCCCAGTGGCCGATACCCTTTCGGTCGGCAAGTTTGCAAAAGAGCCCCTCAGTTTCTACCGAATTAACCCGCGGTCCCTGCCGGCGCGGTTTAATCTGATTTTCCGATTTATTTTATTTCGAAAATACTTTGATCTATTTACAGAATTGCCATTACACCATTTTGTCTATATCTTGCTCAATTTAACTCAGTTTTGATCCATTCAAATTGCGTTAGTTTCATAATTTCGTGCTCTACGCAGTAGTACCATGGTAGATTAGATTTGCAAAAGTTTTATTTCACGTTTAAGTCAGTCTCGTTTAGACCTTTTATAATCTTGTTTAGGCCGTAACTTCCGCGTTTTAAATCCGATTTCGGTGATCCAAACGTCTATGTGATCGTAGTGACGAATAGATCTGTTTTACAACTTTTATTTATTTATTTAAATCTGTTGGTGTACTGTTCTAATGTTAGATCTGTTTGCAATGCATGTGTGTGCGTGGATGCTTGTACGTTGCGTTGTATTCGAGTTCAGACGGTGAGCAGTACGTGGGTGACCAAGATCAGATCTACTACGACCAGCAGGAGGACCAGAACCAGGAATACGCAAACCAAGGCAAGTATACATGGGATCATCCTTGTTACCTACGCACTATAATCTACCAATCATGTGCATGTGTCAAATGATATCCATAGGATATACCTAGATGTTCAACCTGTACCTTGATACCGTGGGATATATGCATTTTGGTAGATCTGCTAGTGCTATAAACCTATAAACTATGATCTAATAAATAATTAATGATATGCGCAACGTCTGTTCTTATCTTGTTCTTGGTAATGTGGACCCGGGCGTGGGAGTCATCGTGCTCTTGGCCCCTCTAAATGATCTTCTGCGGGCAAAAGCTGGGACATACAGTACAACCGTGAGGGCTACATGGCTCTGGTTTTAGTTGGTTCGAGGACCTCTCCTCGCTTGATGGTGGTTACCTGAAAGGGCACAAAAGGGGCTCGACGACTCGGGTATAGGACAGCCTCTGGTCTCATGTGTATAGCCGGGAAGGAATGTGCCATCGGAAAGGGGTTCCTATATCTGCTTGCCGATTGGAAACCTAGTGGCCACTATCTTGTTAGGGGAACCTCGAAAGACTTCATAGTGTACCCTGCCGCACTTCCTTGGAAGAGGTGATATGGGATTTGCAACCCCTGGCACATGGGGATCACGGCTCACGGGTAAAGTTGTACAAACTCTGCAGAGTAATAAACTGATATATCAGCCGTGCTCACGGTCACGAGCGGCTCGGAAAACTTGCAGGCTAACCACTTAAACGAAATTTACTTTGTTCACGTTACCATCATATTTATGTTTCCGGACGATGTTGCCATATTATAATTATTTTTCATGTGGTTTAATTGGGTTTGCAAGCACAACATGATGATTAATAAATGCTAAAATCTTGACCCACTAAAAGTGCTAACCGCAGTAAACCCGTGTCAAGCCTTTTGAGCTGCATACCCCATGTTGCTTGCTGAGTACGAGATGTACTTACGCTTGTTATATTTTCTTCTTTCTAGATAAAATCCCGGATGGGTAACAGATGGATTTGAGTATGAGCAAGATAAGTTCCAGAGGATTTCTAGTCTTGCGGACCACCAGTCGACGTCCCTGTGGAATGGAGCTTCGACAAGAGTTATTTATCTTCCGCTTGTTTATGTTTAGTTTTATTGATGAGTTGTATTAAATACGCTATGTAATAAGCACAGTGATGATGCCTTCTTGGTAATTTGTCCCTTATGTGTGCGACTGTTTCCTGGGCGCACATAAGTTTATACATTCAATTTTGTTCTTAAAATTGGGTGTGACAAATTGGTATCAGAGCCGTGTTGTAGGACGCAAGCCTAGGTAGAAAGGTCGTGTTAGTCTCTTTTTACTCTTCTGGATCATGCTTTTGCATTTTACTCTTGTTAATTGTCAAAATTTTATTCTACTTCCTCATATTCTATTATAAAATTGTTGATCTAACCTCAACTTATTCTTAAAAACTTTGATAGATGCCTCGTGCCCAGAAGACTGCCCGCATCAGCCCAGGAGGACAGCTTCCACCTTCAGTCCCCTACGTGCCTCAGGAGGACGACATCATCATGATCTCTGATGATGAGGAAGAGATGGAACCCATGGAGGAGGAGCCCGTGGAGGATATGGTGTTGGTCCATGACATCACTGGACGTGACGGCGAGGAATGGTACCTGACACCAGATGCATCACCAGAGTACACCTCCGCTCCAGCACCTGCGCCGGCACCTGCTCCAGTACCTGCTTCAGCACCTGCCCCGACGCCGTTGCCTACACCGACACCTGCACCTGCGTCGGCGCCACCAGTTGTGCCGGTGTACCCCGTGGTGTCTACACGTACACCGACTCCGTCGCCAACTCCTGTGCCGGAAGACGACGAGGCAGGCTGGCGCCGCAGGACCCTGTTCCCGAAGCCCTCCGGCAACGCCTACTACCACAAGCTGCTGAAGGAGATGTTAGGGAAGTACTACCACCCATGATTGATGCCTACCATACATGAGTGTTGAGCATTACCACCCAGTGGAGGCTACCTGCTGGGAGACTTTCTTGACCATCACCTCCTGGAATGAAGGTCTGGGCTCTGAGCAGCATGAGTCTACCCACACCCATGGAGCCAGACGTCAGACACTGCACTCCAGCTTAGAAGATGCTGCGGAGGTGGCTTACTTGCATTACCATGGTCGTCGTTTCGAGGCCATGAGGCATGACAAGTACCGGTACCTGCCGCGCAACAGACCCGAGGAGGACACCTGGGCTGTGTTGGTGACCCCTGGCGTCAACACCGCCATGGACGCTGCGGTGGATCACCTGTGTGAGGTGCAGGTTCACAAGGACAATCTGATGATTGAGCTAGGCAATGCTCAAGCTGCTGCACGGCGACATCAAGATGAGATCGACCACCTCAGGGCACAGCTAGGGATGCCCCCACTCTACAAGGAGAATGAGGAACCCTACACCTACATCGACACTGCGCCATAGACTAGTGCCATGCTTTGTAATAATCGTTAGTAGTTCGATAGTCCTGTCTTTTAGTGAGTTGTGGAACTTGATGATCATTTGCTTGTCATTATGAAACATGATTGATTTGGATCTTTATATGTTTGTGAGATTGTGGGCTTGTCCGCAAATCTCTTAGTTAAGTTTTCATGTGAGTTAGTAAAGTTTCTGGGTTTTCATATGTGCTGTTTCTGCTGTTCTGCTTGGAGCAGTCTGCGTTCCCTTCGACATATCTCCAGATCCGTACGATCAAATACAGTGAAATTTTGATGGTAACAACTAGACTTCCATATCTAACAAACCCCACTGGAATCACCTAAAAAGCATTTTTCGATTGAGAGATATGGTTGTCACAAGTTAAGGTTTCTGCGCAGTCTGGAAGACAGAACAGTTTCTCTTGTGTGCTGTTTTTGGGTAAGATAACGAAGAATCTGGGAACATGACCTGAATAAAAGTTGTAGATAATTTCAGTATCTTTCCAACGGTTTAAAGAACGACTTAATCCGATATCTGGAACTCAAGATATGACTGATTTACCTGACTGCTACTGCTGAAACTGTTTCACTTCTATTCCATATGCTTACCCCAATGCTACTCTTTGATCACTAAATAAACTTGCATGTTTTTGGATCACAGATGGCTGCCAGAGGGGCTGGTTTTGGAGGTGGACGTGGACGTGGACGAGGCGTGGTCGTGGAGCACCTGTGAATCCACCACCACCACCACCACCAGTGGACATCCAACAACTGATGGGCATCCAGCCCAGTTTATGCAAACCATGATGCAACACATGCACAACACAGCCAGCACAGCACCCACCGCCATTGCATGTGAGGGACAAGAGGGGAGAGTTCCTGAAGGGGCACCCTCCAGTGTTCACTCACGCAGTAGACCCACTGGATGCTGACGATTGGCTGCGAGCAGTGGAAAGCAGCTGAACATAGCTCAGTGCACTAACCTTGAGAAGGTCCTATATGCATCAGGGCAACTGCAGGGAGCTGCCCAGCAGGATTGGTGGGAGTCTTTCGAGTATGGACGTCCCAACAATGCACCTGCACTCACCTGGCAGGAATTCAAGCAAACGTTCCGCTCCTACACATACCGGAAGGTCTAGTGGAACTGAAGCAAGAAGAGTTCAGGCCCTGAAGCAAGGGTCATGTCAGTGGCGGGCGGAGTACCGTGACAAGTTCTCACAGCTGTCACGTTATGCTCCCAAAGATGTGGCAGAGGACAAGGACAAGCAACGTGGTTCCTAAGGGGGTTGCAGGATGGCCTACAGTGCAGCTTATGGCCAATGTATATGCTGATTACCAGACACTGGTCAATCGCGCTATTGTTATAGACAATAAGCGCAGGGAAATGGAGGCCAAGAAAAGGAGTTCTTGGGGCAGACATCAACAAAAACACTCGCCCCCGCATGAATCCTCCACCCCAAAACCAACTGCGTATTCAAGGACCCCGAATCAATGGGGAGGTGGACAGACCAGCAGCGGAATCAGTTCCAACAACAACGACAACAGAAAGCAGATGCAGGGAGGTCCAACAGGGCCTCGTCAGGGAGTGCCTGCCAACAATCCAGCAAGAGGGGAGCTCCAAATAACCCCAATGGTGTTTTCGTTGTGAGAGCAGGGACACTATGCAATCATTGTCCCCGGAAGCCAGAATCAACCCGCACTCAGGGCAGAACAACCAGAAGGGGAACCACCGAGGGTGGCACCTAATGTTGGACGGGTGAACCACGTGGCTGCTGAAACTGCACAGGAGGCACCAGAGTAATGATGGGTACGTTCAGTATAATTCCATCCCTGCCACAGTTCTTTTGATTCCGGTGCTTCGCATTCTTTCATTTGCAAGATTTTGTTAGAATACATAGTGTGCCTTTGTGTGCCATGAACAATCCTATAGCAGTAAATTCACCTGGGGGTACATGAGAGCCACATATCAGTGTCTTTCAGCTAGTGTGACTTTAAGGGGGGTAGAGTCCAAGTGAGACCCATTGTGTTGAGGACAGCGGGGATAGATATAATTCTGGAATGGATTGGATGATGCAACATCAGGCAGAGATTCAGTGCCAGGAGAAGGTAGTGACGTTGACAACTCCTGGTGGGGACACTCAGAGTTGATGTGGTCATGAAGGAGCAGCCGAAGCTGTGGTGAACAGTTAGAGAAAGATAACCAACCACAAGATCGGCTGATGGAAGAATTCCAGGATGTTTTTCCCGATGATCTACCAGGTATGCCACCTGACCGAGATGTTGAGTTTATTATTGAGTTATTGCCTGGAACTGCACCTATAGCTCAAAGACCATATAGAATGGGGGTAGATGAACTAGAAGAACTAAAGAAACAATTAAAAGAGTTACAAGAAAAGGGTTTTATTCGTCCTAGTTCCTCACCTTGGAGGTCACCAGTTATCTTTGTTGATAAGAAGGATGGGGGCCAGCGTATGTGTGTTGATTATCGGGACCCTGAATAGAGTCACCAATTAAGAACCAAATCCCTTCTAGAATTGATGACCCTTTGACCAGTTAAAAGGTGCTTGTGTATTCTCTAAATCGATCTTCGATCGGGATCCACCAGATCAGATTCGAGCTACTGACATCCCTAAGACAGCCTTTGGTACTAGATACGGGCTATATGAGTATACTGTTATGTCTTTTGGATTGACTAATGCCCCCGCACACTTTATGTACATGATGAATAAGGTTTTCATGGAGTACCTAGATCTGTTCGTGGTAGTGTTCATCGATGACATTTTAATATATTCTAAGAATGAGGAGGAACATGCAGAACACCTAAGACTGGTTTTGCAGAAACTCCGTGAGCATAAGTTGTATGCAAAACGGAGTAAGTGTGAGTTCTGGTTGAAAGAAGTTGCTTTTCTGGGTCATGTTATCTCCAATGGAGGAATAGCTGTGGACCAAGCAAGGTTAAGGATGTGTGGATTGGGATCCACCTGTGGATGTAAGTGAAGTTCGTAGTTTCCTAGGGATGGCAGGATACTATCGACGGTTCATTGAGGGGTTTTCTAAAATAGCTAAACCTATGACCGCCCTACTAGAGAAGAATGCCAAATTCCTATGGACTGATAAGTGCCAAGCCAGTTTTGAGGAGTTGAAGAAGAGGTTGACTACAGCTCTAGTTCTAGTCTTACCTGATCTCAGTAAGAAGTTCTCCATCTACTGTGATGCTTCTCGTATGGGCCTGGGATGTGTTCTGATGCAGGAAGGTAAGGTTGTTGCTTATGCATCGAGGCAGTTGAGGAAGCATGAGTTGAATTATCCTACCCATGATCTAGAGTTAGCCGCAGTGGTTCATGCACTGAAGATTTGGAGACACTATCTTATAGGACATCCTAGTGATATCTATACAGATCACAAAAGCTTGAAATACATTTTCACTCAGCCAGATCTGAACCTAAGACAACGCCGATGGTTGGAGTTAATTAAGGACTATGACCTGGAGGTGCATTATCATCCAGGGAAGGCGAATGTTGTAGCAGACGCCCTGAGTAGGAAGAGTCATGTGAATGAACTCTTAATCACAGAATGGTCCAAGAAATTATGTGAGGAAATGGCATATCTAAATCTGGGTTTTGTCGCTAGTGCAGTGGAGATGGAAGTAATGCCCACACTGAGAAGGAGATACGTCAAGCTCAACTGCAGGATGAAAAGTTAAAGGAGATATCTGAGAATATAGTACTTGGGAAGGCACCGGTTTCAAGCTAGATGAGGATGGTACCTTGTGGTTTGGTAAGAGGATCTGTGTACCTGATGTGAAGTCCCTTAAGGAGGCTATCTTGAAAGAGGCACATGAGTCAACCTACTCCATTCACCCGGGTAGCACTAAGATGTATTTGGATCTGAAAGAAAAGTTTGGTGGTATGGCCTGAAAAGAGATGTAGCAGAATATGTGGCAATATGTGATACCTGTCAGAGAGTCAAGGCTGAACACCAGCGACCTGCCGGTTTGCTACAACCTATGCAAGTACCAGAATGGAAATGGGAAGAAGTGGGCATGGATTTCATAGTTGGTTTACCACGCACCCAACGAGGTTATGACTCAATCTGGGTGATCGTGGATCGACTCACTAAGGTTGCTCATTTTCTACCAGTTAAGACCACTTATACAGGGGCAAGATTGGCAGAGCTATATATGGAAAGAATAGTGTGTTTGCATGGAGTTCCCAAAAAGATTGTGTCTGACAGAGGCACTCAGTTCACATCACATTTCTGGGGAAAAGTCCACGAATCGTTAGGGACACAGTTGACTTTCAGTACTGCTTATCACCCCCAGACAGATGGACAGATGGAACGTACTAATCAGATTCTAGAGGACATGTTGAGAGCCTGTGCTCTGCAGTATGGTACCAGTTGGGACAAGAGCTTGTCATATGCAGAGTTCTCCTACAACAATAGTTACCAAAAGAGTCTCAAAATGGCACCATTTGAGGCCTTGTATGGAAGAAATGTAGGACTCCGTTATTCTGGAATCAAACAGGAGAGAGCCAAGTGTTCGGACCAGATGTGCTCAGGAATGCTGAGGAACATGTAAGGAAAATCAGGGATAATTTGAGGATAGCCCAGTCCCGACAGAAGAGCTATGCTGACACTCGTAGAAGGGACTTAACCTTTAAGGTAGGGGACTTTGTGTACTTAAAAGTAACTCCTATGCGCAGTGTAAAGAGGTTTAACATGAAGGGCAAGTTAGCACCCAGATATGTGGGACCATTCCAGATTTTAGAAAGGCGTGGGGAAGTGGCATACCAGTTGGAGTTACCAGCGAGTTTGTCAGGAGTACACGATGTGTTCCATGTCTCCCAGTTGAAAAAAGTGTTTACGGGTTCCAGAGGAACAAATACCGCTAGAGGAGCTGACTGTGAAGGAAGATCTGACATATAAGGAGTATCCAGTGAAAAATTTGGAGACAGCTGAAAGGATTACCAGGAGCCGTGCTATTAAGATGTGCAAAGTGCAGTGGAATCGGTATACTGCAGAAGAGGCTACTTGGGAAAGAGAGGATGAACTCAGAAAGGCTTACCCGCAGTTGTTCGAGTAAGCATCAGCCGAATCTCGAGGACGAGATTCATGTTAAGGGGGGTAGGTTTGTAACACCCTAAAATTTTCTTTAGTTCAAAATAGATTAATATGATTTATTTAAATTTATTGTGGCATTATAACATAGGCAAAATAAATGAATGCTGGGGAAAATAAATTTATCCTAGTTTAGTAACAAGTTGATGCATACATGCTGCTGCATTCTTTTGGTTGAGTGAAGTTCAAATTTGAAATCTAGAATTCAAAATTTGATTTGGAAGGATTTGGAAAATCATTTGCAAATAAAAGAAAAGAGCAAGCATTTTCCTTCCCTCCCTTCTTCCAAATCTGGCCCGAAGGCCCTCTCCCACCCTCTCTTCCGGCCTGCCTCCTTCTCGCTATCGCGCGGCCCAAGCGAGTGGCCGGCCAGTCGCGTCGCCTCCGCACCGCAGCGCCGCAGCGCCCGCCGCGCGCGTCATCTCGCTGACAGACGGGTCCCACGTGCGCAGTCGCTGACAGGTGGGGCCCACCTGTCGAGTCATCCCCAACCTCCGCCGCAACCTCCGCTGCAACCGCCGCCGCGCTCGTCTCTCTCCGCGTCATCCGAAGTCCTCGGGGGAGGCCTTTCCGAGCGGCTCAGCCCTATATAGAGTCTCCCCAAGTCTCCCGCATTCCGTTTTCCATCTTCTAGCCGCCAACGCATCCGTGCCAAGCTCTGCGCCGTCGAACCCTAGCCGCCGCCACCGCCGAGCTCGTCTTCGCATCTCGGCGCTTGGCCACCGTTTTGAACCCTCTCCGAAGCACCACCGTGCCGTAAGAAATCTCGAGAACCTCTCAATTCCTTGTCGTGATCTCCGGCTGGTTAATTGGTTGCCGGACTTGCAGGGTTTCCGCCGACCGCCAAGCTCCGCCTAGGCCAACCTCGATCGATCTCCGACTCCGATTCGTGGTTGGGTGAGCTCGCCATCCCTTCCTCTCTCTCCCGATCTTTTCCGCTTCGCGAATGGCAGCCGGAATCACCGAGTCGGCCAACCCCGGCGAGCCCCGCCGCCGCAGAAGGTCTGAGCCGCCGCACCGGCACTGTGCAAGACGGCGGCGCCGCCCGAACCCTCCCCAGATTTAATCCGGACCGTCCAAATCCGATCGGACGGCCCTCAGCGGCCGATACCCCTTCGCTGGCAGATTTGCTAAGAGCCCCTCGACTTTTGCCAATTTAACCCGCGGTCCTGACCGGCGCGGTTAAATCCGAATTTCCGATTATTTTATTTCGAAAATGTTTGATCTATTTACAGATCTGCCATTGCACCATTTTATCCATAACTTGCTCAATTTTAACTCCGTTTTTGATCCATTCAAATTGCGTTAGTTTCGTAATCTCGTGCTCTACGCAGCAGTACCACCGTAGATTAGTTTTGCAAAAGTTTTATTTCACGTCTAAGTCAGTCTCGTTTAGGCCTTTTATAATCTTGTTTAGGCGCTAACTTCCGCGTTTTAATCCGATTTCAGTGATCCAAACGTCTATGTGATCGTAGCGACGTATAGATCTGTTTATAAATTTTTTTATTTATGCAAATCTGTTGGTGTACTGTTCTAATGTTAGACTGTTTGCAATGCATGTGTGTGCGTGGATGCTTGTATGTTGCGTTGTATTCGAGTTCAGACGGTGAGCAGTACGTGGGTGACCAGGATCAGATCTACTACGACCAGCAGGAGATCAGAACCAGGAGTACGGCGATCAAGGCAAGTATACATGGGATCATCCTTGTTACCTACGCATTTTAATCTACCAATCATGTGCCTGAGTCAAAATGATAACCATAGGAATTACCTAGATGTTCAACCTGTACCTTGTTACCGTGGGATATGTGCATGTGGGTAGATCTGCTAGTGCTGTAAATCTTCAAATAAGATCTGATAATCTGACTAATGATATGCGCAACTTCTGATCTTATCTTGTTCTTGGTATGTGAACCCGGGCGTGGAGTCTTCGTGCTCTTGCCCCTTAAATCTTCTGCGGGCAAAAGCTGGGACATACAGTACAACCGTGAGGGCTACATGGCTCTGGTTTTTAGTTTGGTTCGAGGACCTCTCCTCGCTGATGGTGGTTACCTGAAGGGCACAAAAGGGCTCGACGACTCGGGTATAGGACGGCCGCCTGGTCTCATGTGTATAGCCGGGAAGGAATGTGCCATCGGAAAGGGGTGTTCCTATATCTGCTTCCGATTGGAACCTAGTGGCCACTATCTTGTTAGGGGAACCTCGAAAGACTTCATAGTGTACCCTGCCGCACCTCCTTGGAAGAGGTGATATGGGATTTGCAACCCCTGCATATGGGGACCACGGCTCACGGGTAAAGTTGTACAAACTCTGCAGAGTAATAAACTGATATATCAGCCGTGCTCACGGTCACGAGCGGCTCGGAAAACTGCAGGCTAACCACTGAAACGAAATTTACTTTGGTTCACGTTACTATCATATTTGTGATTCTGATGATGTTGCCATATTATTATTCATGTGGTGTAATCGGGTTTGCAAGCACAACTTGATGATTATCTAAGGCTAAAATCTTGACCAACTAAAAATGCTAACCGCAGTAAACCAGTGTCAAGCATTCTGAGCTGCATAACCCCATGTTGCTTGCTGAGTACGAGATGTACTTACGCTTGTTATATTTCTTCTTTTGGATAAAAAATCCCGGATGGTAACAGATGGTTTTGAGTATGAGCAAGATAAGTTCCCAGAGATTTCTAGTCTTGCGGATCACCAGTCGACGTCCCTGTGGAGTGGAGCTTCGTCGAGAGTTATTTATCTTCCGCTTGTTTGTGTTTAGTTCTTTTGATGAGTTGTACTAATAACGTATGTATTGAGCGCAGTGATGAATGCCTTCGTTGTAATTTGTCCCTTATGTGTGCGACTGTTTCCTGGGCGCACATAAGTTTTTACATTCAATTTTGTCCTTAAAATTGGGTGTGACACCATTAAATGCAATAGCTTGAGCCATACGTATTAGGTGAGGTTTAAGCTCAAAATCTACATTACTAGTAGAAGGTAACACTAGAATGTGAGCAAGAGTAGGCATGGAATACTCACGGAGTGTTTTGGTCGACGTCGATGTTGATGACGATGTCGGCGTTGGTGTTGATCGATCGATGGAGCAGCTTGGTTCGTCAGTCACTTTTGACTGGGATTTTTGTTTTGACGAGCTCCTCTCGCGAAACTCCAGGTTCTTCCTCGGAGGAGTGAGATTAGCTCTTGCTCTCCTAAGAATGGCCTCGGGATCTTCTTGATAGTTGCTCGGAAGATTGAATCCGGCCATGGCTACTTGAAAGATCACAAACAACGAACAATATAATATACCCACTAGAACTACAGGGGTTAATTCAATAGAAATCACAAAGATTAATTCTAGCCAATTGCTTCCCGGCAACGGCGCTAGAAATGCTTGTTGACACTTGCTAACGTCGTTACTAGGAGTAGACTATGGAATCTTGTCACATCCCAAAATTTCTGATTCTGGGCTGTGAATAGAAAATACTAAATAAATTTATGATTTCAATATTTGTATAAAATTTACTAAGTTTAGTTGAGCTAGTGCAAATATAGTCATAGGAAAATATGAATTTCAAATTTTTGCTAAAGTAATTTGACGGGTTATGCTTGATGTGATGTTGCTTGTTGTTTTGTTGTTTTGTGTGTTGCGAGTAAGTAAAAGTTTTCAAAAACACGTTTAGTAAGTCGATTATCTTTCTCCGTCTTGTCCATGTCTTTTCCTATAACCAAATTCTTTGTTTCCTAGCTCAACCTTTATGTTGGAATCTCCCAAAAAATATTTTTTCTTCTACTTCAAATCGTTCTTGGTGCTCATCATTCATCATCGTATCTCCAAAATCCCCCCGAGAAGTTTTTCTAGCTTTTTTGCACTTTTTCTTATTTTCTGGGAGTATAATTTAATTTTTAGATTCCCAAATATCTTTTCATGAGCTCCAAATATTTTATTTGAGTTCCTCATGTCTCCAAGTCTCTGAGAATTTTCTCTGAATTTTCGGAGCCATTGGAGTATTTTTCCTGGCTTAAATATCAATTCTAGACTTCCTAGAATTGTTTTATTCAGAAATTAAATAATTACGAAAATAATAAAATCTGTCTTTTTCCTCCCTCTCACAAGCCCATGTGCAATAATCCTAATAAATTCTAAATATGCATGCCTTTATTTACTATTGGGTTTTTATATTTATTTAAGCCCATTAGTAAGATGGGAGTTACAACATTAAGTAGTACCATATCGCTAGTTGATGTAGAGGTAAAGACTTTTTCTTCTCATGTAACCGCACCAACCTCTTGACCAAAGCACATCAAATCCACCGTAAGGGGAGCCTCTAGTTTGAGACCTTAAGGTGATAAATTTCTCTCGCCTGGTTTCGCTTCTCGTCATCGTCCCTGCCGTCGTCGTCATCATCAAGAACTCCGACCAGTGACCACCGCAGCTCCTTTCAGGCTGAAACAGATCCGCATCGGGCCCTTCTCCTTCGGTCGGGCACCAGGCAGGTGGCTTCATCCTGACGGTGCGTCGTGGCCATCGGCCGGCCCCTGACCGATCGGACCAGGCCGATCCCCTCTCTCCAAGCGCTAGCAGCAACCTCAGGAGTTCACGTAGGTGAGGAGCAGGAAACGACCGAGCGGACGACGTTGGTAATTACGTTTTTCTGTTAACCCTTAATCATCCATCGTTTATTCATTTAGATTCGTTTCAATTCCGTTTTAGTCTGTTTTAACTACGTTAGATTCGTCTTATTAAGATCTATCTAATTGTGTTACTGTTCATACTGTTCTCTACAGTTAAAATTTAAGCTAGACCTAATCTAGTAATTAGTACCTTTAATCTTGATTAAAACTAACTTTCATGTTATAGTTCTAATTAGCGTGGTTTTCGTGTTTATGTGTTCATAGTGAGACGTAGATTGGTTTTCAAAACTGCTTATCTTATTCTTATGATTAGTGTACTGTTCTAATTATAATCTTTGCATGATACTTAAATTTTAATCTAAATAATTAATTTAGTTAATGTTTATTTAGTAGCTTTTAATTAAAGTAATCTAGGGTTTCTACTCTGCTTGTTCATATAATATCATTAATATAGATAATCGTTGATATTAATATGTTTTTAATTATAAATTTGCTTGGTTTAAATATGCACCATATATACCTTGTTTAGATGCTCTATTTTACGTATATTTCTTTTGTGCAATAAAGATTAACTTGGTTAAATAAATATGACATATGTTATCAAATAAATATTAGTATCAACACTAATTCTATGCTTAGTTTATTTTGAAACATAATGTTTTCACTAGATTAAGTCGCAAGACCTTTATCTTTCAAGTTAAATATTTAATTGGCTTGACTCATATGTGATCACATGTAAAATATGACTGACTAATCTGATCTTGGAATTAAAATATGTTTTTATCTGATTTGAGTTAATCTTTTTTATTTAACTAAAATAAAATAAGCTTGTGGTGTTACTTTTATAATAAAAACTCTTCGTAGTCATGTCTTTTTAACGATAGTTCCGTTACCGGCGTCTAGCGAGCGTAGTATCTAGCTTTTCCTCAGTGCAATGTTTTCTCTTGTATGGTGTATTGTTCTTAGTTCTCTCTTTTCGTGTGCTTGTATGTTTGTCTATGTGTGGTGTTTGCTACGAGTAGACGGGAACCGTTTGTGTATGCTGAAGATCAGAAGAGGATGACCGAAAGCTAATGCTGTGAAGTTTAAGCAAGTGTTACAGGCAAGTATAGCATGGGACCATCCTTGTTACCTATTCACCGTAATCACTAATTCATATTGCATGTGTGTAATTTGTATACCGTTAAGGTTTACCTTGTTCTTTTATCCATTACCTTGTCACCTGTGGGATGTCATGCATTTGGATAGTATATTGCTAGTGCTCAACTTAAACCGACATGATCTGATCACTGATTCATGATTAATGACTAATGATTAATGATTTATGACTTATACAAAGATGATTAAACTTGCCTATCTGTCAGCAAAAGCTGGGACATACAGTGCAACCATGAGGGTTATATGGCTCTGACCTTAGCTCAGTATGAGGACCTTTTCTAACTTGTTAGTGGTTACCCGAATGGCGCATAAGGCGCTTGACAAGCTGGATATAGGGCGGCTTCTTTCCCCTTGCCTGCGTGCCGCAAGGTGAGAGACCCTTCTTCCCCTGCCTTAAGACCTAGCGGCCCTAACATGTTAGACGAACCTTTGAAAGGCTTCGCGGTGACCCAGCCATGCACCTTGGCAGTGTGATATGAGACTAGCTATCCCTGGCAAACGGGGATCACTACTCATCGGGTAGAGTGTACAACCTCTGCAGAGTGTAAAACTGATATATCAGCCGTGCTCACGGTTACGAGCGGCCGGAAAACTCACAGAAAAGCTGGTTAAATGGTTAACTAATGTTTAATACTGGATATGAGAATGTTATCATGATGATGATGAAATTATTGTGATCATATGGTTTATCTGGGTTTAAGCATAACATACGTTTACTTAATGCTAAAATTCTGCCAATTAAAAGCTGAATGCAGTTAAACCAGTGTCAGCCTTTTGAGCCTCATGAACCCCAAGTTATATTTGCTGAGTACGATATGTGCTCACTCTTGCTATTTCCCAACACCTCCAGTCATTGTAGAAGCTACTCAGAGGATGGAACATGGTTTAGTTACTATGGAGTGCTAGGCGTATGTACCCCAGTCAGCCGTCCCTGTGAAGAATCAAGTCTGAAGAGAAGATTAGTAATCGTTCTGCTATACTCCGATTAGATGTAAGTGTTAATATAGTTATGTTTACGTTATATATAATATTGTTTTCTGATATTCTTTATTCTGTTGCTGTATGTGTGGACTTCCTGGGTACACATATGGTGAGCCTGGTTTTGTTTTTTAAACCGGGTGTGACAAATCTATCCCCGGCAACAGCGCAGAAAGGCTTGTTGGTACTTCTTAGTGTAAGAAGTATAACTAACTATCCTTATGACTGTTGGTAAATTCCGCAAGCGCACAGAATAAGTCAATTGTAGCACTTCACCCGGGAGTAACCGAGTATCGTATTTATTTCCATATGGAAGCTACTATGGCAGAACTAACACTAGGACTGCTATGAACAACTAGTGATTCTAGCAAGGTTGATCGAAATGTATGAATGAGGGTTGATTTCTACTACTACAAAAAGAAAGAAAGACTAACTACTAAACTAAATCGGCGGGGGTCTGGCCGATGAATAGATTTATGTTTTCCTACACACTTACGAACACAACTAACTTAACAATAAAGATTTTATCTAGTTCTTCGAACCGTACACACTCTTTGGACTATTTACCTCAGACGTGCACAACGAGGTTTATGATTTAAAAACTAACCCAACTACGTGGTGGAATTCAAGGCTCCCAGGGCTGTCACCACTTGTTTGCTACCACACTATCCGGGGGCTAGCCACAAACTAAGGTATAATTTGTCTAAGCACCGCGCTTACACTAATATATATTACTCTAATCTTGCGTCGAAAACTAGAGCACTGATTACTCAGCGAAGAACCCAAACTAGATACAAACTAAATACTAAGTTATCTATGATCGAAAGCACTCAACAAGAACAATAAGTAAAGAACTTAAAGTAGATGCTGAAAGTAGAAGAACACTAAGATAAATGAAGAGACTTGGAATTATACCTGAGACTCTTAGAGATCCTCTATTACAACTCCAGCTCTTCTCTTCTACACTCTCGCTCTCACTCTAAAGTCTCTCAACTAGAGTGTTACTTCACCAGAGCTTCGCTTACAAGAGAGTGGGACTAATGAGGTGAGGTCTGAGTACAATGAGCTCGGGGGTCCTATTTATAGCCTAAGGGACCTAGGGGGGGTACTTATAGACCTAGGGTTAGGTCAGGGGGGTGAGTGAGGTGGCGGGCGCCAGCCCTAGGTGGGCGGTCGCCACACCCCTGCCCTGGCCCTTGGATGCACCGTCATTGATCCTACGGTCTCCAAGGACTCCTCCAAGGCGGTTCCAAGGTCGGTTGCATGTCCAAATAACCGTCACATGGGCAATTAGATCATGATCCACGTGACATCTCTTCTTAGCCCTTGGATGCACTGACCTAAGTGATTAATGGCGGCAAATGAGTGTGGCACGCCTCCCCTGGATCTGTGACGTGGCAGGGGAGGAGTTTGGGCCTCACTCTCCTAGCGGCCGCCAGCTAGGGGTGGCGGGCGCCACCCCACCTTGGCACAAAGTGAGCCCAGGTGAGTGGGCTTGCCTCCTGGTGGGTCTTCTGGTGTCATTTTGCTCACAAACCCTGCAATTACCTACATTCAAATAAAACTCAAGGACAAGTGGAAATCGTTAGTTTATAAAAGGTTTTTGGTTGATTTTAGGTCCTTGTGTTGCGTTATATGACCTTGTTGATGCTAAGAATTTAACACTTAGTGAGCATCAACAGATACTCTTGGCTTTTGCTGCATCCAAAGGTTTAAAAATTTTCAAATGGATGTCAAGAGTGCCTTCTTAAACGGCTACATAGAAGAAGAAGTGTATGTGAAACAACCCCCCGGTTTTGAAAATCCCAAGTTTCCAAACCATGTTTTCAACTTCACAAAGCTTTATATGGTTTGAAACAAGCCTCTAGAGCCTGGTATCATAGGTTGAAAACCTTTTTTCTTGCTAAGGGTTTTAAAATGGGATGTGTGGACAAAACGCTTTTTCTCCTCAAGCAAGGCAATGACAGTCTCTTGGTCCAGATTTACGTGGATGATATCATTTTCGGTGGTCTTCTCACGCTTTGGTTGCCAAGTTTGCAGATCTTATGAGCATGGAGTTTGAGATGAGCATGATGGACGAGTTGACATTCTTTCTCGGATTGCAAATCAAGCAATCCCGAGAGGGGACGTTTGTGCACCAGGGCAAGTATACCAAGGACATTCTGAAGAAGTTTGATATGGGTGAGGCCAAGCCTCTTCCAACACCCATGTCGACCATGACGGCCCTAGATGTGGACAAGGATGGAGAAGCTGTGGACCAGAAGGAGTACCGGAGTATGATCGGGTCGCTGCTGTACCTGACGGCGACACGCCCGGACATTCAGTTTGCGGTGTGTCTCTCTGCGCACGATTTCAGTCGTCGCCGCGTACTTCTCACTGTCAGGCAGTCAAGCGTATTATGAGGTACTTATGCTTCACACCTGAGTTTGGGATTTGGTACTCTGCTTCCTCCACCCTTTCCCTTTGCGGTTATTCTGATGCTGATTTTGCTGGTTGCCGACTTGATTGCAAGTCCACTTCTGGGACTTGTCAGTTTACTGGTTCTTCTCTTGTATCTTGGTCTTCTCGCAAGCAGTCTAGCGTCGTCCAGTCTACCATAGAGGCTGAGTATGTTGCTGCGGCTAGCTGCTATTCTTAGTTGCTTTGGATGATGGCCACTTTGCGTGATTTTGGTCTGAGCTTTTCTCGCGTTCCTTTGCTTTGCGACAGCACGAGTGCTATTAGCGTTGCTAAGAACCCCGTGCTGCATTCGAAGACCAAACACATTGATGTGCGCTTTCATTTCTTGCGAGACCACTATGAGAAGGGTGATATCGACCTTCGCCATGTCGATACTCATCATCAGTTGGCAGATATTTTTACCAAGCCTTTGGACCAATCAACTTTTGCTAGGTTGAGAGGTGAGCTTGGTGTGTGTTTTCCCTTTTAGATGGGGGAAACATTTTGGGTTTTGTATCATAGACTGACTTTCTTTCTTTCATTTTGTTCAGTTAGTCTTTGCATTTCATCATGCATCTTTTCTTTCTGAGCTTCATGTATATAATCCTTAGAATGCTATTATGCTCTATCTAGTATGCTCCGATGCTATATGATGAAACTCGTAGCCTATGCTCTTTTTGATCACTAATACATGTTGTGAGCTGAGCTATTTTTGAATGGTGAACTTGCTTAATGAACATAAAACTTGAATTTGTTCACCATTGAGATATGCAACTAGCATGTGTAGAATGTGTTGAATTCACTTGTGCTTTTCATATATGCTAGGTTGCTATGTCTCTAGTTCTGAGTCTTTCACTTGCTTGGGATGGTCATATTCTGTCATAAAATTGAACCAAGTTAAGTGAATTGGAAAGATCGAGATGGGATTGCTTGTCAACACAACACGGTATCGAGACTGTTTCTCATTGCACTTTGAGTTAAACTTGAGCCATGTAGTGTATGACCGAAACTGACGCTTTAAGCTTCTGATTGCTTCTGCATAGGCTTAGCTCGGTTGGAAAGTTAGGCAATGACAAGCTCTCAACCTCTCGCAATCACATGTTAAATTTTGAACTTGTGTAATTTCACGCGCTGCAACTCCGATTTAAAAAAACTGAAATCACAAGTATATGTTTCTTCTATAGCATGATGATTGAACTGTGCTAGGGGTAGTTCACTTTGTACATGTTTAGCACTTGTTGATTTCCTGTCTATACATGTTTTGTGCTATTTTGATGGTGAATACCTTTCTGGCTAAAACTGCTCACTTTGCTCATATGTTCATATTTTGTATTTAGTGATCAGCTTGAGCCTTTGCTGGCATGTATACTTATTGTTGAATCATTGGAGTTATACTTTGTAGACCATCTTTGCATTCTATCGACTATATTCCTGAAGCTGCTAACCTGCATTTTGTCTCATATGCATCTTGGAAGGGGAGAAATGCACTTGATAGTGCATTATCAACTAAGGGGGAGAAATTTGACAAATCATATCCTAGTTGTGTGCACTATTGGAGGGGGAGTTTACTGAGGTTTACTAGTTGTGTTGAGCCTCTGTGCCTCTATCTTGAGGGACTAGCAATTTTGCCTTTGTGCGTGTGATTTTCATTTGAGTTTTCACTTGGTATCGAGCTTGTTTGCTTTTCATTTGGTATCAAGCTTTTCTACTCTTCAGTTGATATCGAGCTTTCTCGCTAGCGGTGTTGAGCCTATTCTACCTCTTCTTGAGGGCTAGCTTTGTTTTGCTTGGTCGCGTCGAGCCGTTGCCCATGTCTTTGGGGACCAAGTTGTCCTACTCTTTCCACTTGACCTTCTTCGGCTCTGCTATGCTTTTGGGTCATTTGGTCGAGTTCTCTCTTCTCCTTCCTCTTTCTTCTACTTCCATTAGGATTTGTGTTGGTAGTTGACCATGCACTCATCACCCACAAGGGGGAGATTGCGATACATGGGTGTATGCCGAGTCTCGAGTGATGAGTGATTGTCAACTGGGATAATGCGCATGTTGTTTGGCTTGTGTTGTGCAGGTGTTGAGCACGGATACAGTGATCGAAGGCAAGGTGAAGGTCAAGTAGAGACGTGCCGTGCCGACGGACCGGGAGCGGTGAAGGGCGGACGTGAGGCTTGGACTGAGGGACCGGTGGCCTGAGGATCAGCTGTGGTGGCTGACAGCCTGGGACAACGACGAGTAGAGACTTGCGGGGCACGGTGTTGCTCGGGTTGAGGATCTGGGGACACGTGTTAGTGGACGGGGTGCACGGGCGGTGCATCCCCTCTTTGGCTCAGTTTGGTGGTTGAGCCACAGAAAAACCAACAGTGGATGGTTTCCAGGTTTGGGCCACAAAACTGGGTGTTGCGGGTTTGCCGAGTTTGGGCCACAAAACTCAGGCTGAGGACGGTTTCCAGGTTTGGGCCTCAAAACCTGGCGCTGGCGGGTTTCTGAGTTTGGGCACAAAACTCTGGCGATGGACGGCTGGTTTCCCGGTTTGGGCCTCAAAACCGGGGGTTGATCGTGAAGGCTGGTTTCTCGGTTTGGGCCTCAAAACCGGGGGCGGAGTCCGTGAAAAGGACAAGCAGAGCGGTGGTGGCACGTGGCGGCAATCGGTGAGGTTGCGTCGAGGCAACGCTACCAGTTGTACGGGCGTGGCCGTCGAATCACCACCTACCATGAGTTGGTCCAGAATAACCCTAGGGTTTAGTTGATTTGCTCTGTAATTAGTTAGGGGTAGAGTGGGAATTAGAATTAGGATAAGTAGGGGGAGACATCCACCTCCCTTCTCATCTCAGTCATTTGCTCTTTGCCTCCTAGGTTTTCCTACTCTCCCAATCCCCTGCTATAGCAAACTGAGATCCACAGAGAAGACAATCATACCTCTATGTTCGTGAGATTTTGAGAAAGTGAGACCGTAATCTCACTGTTGTAGCGTGTGGTAGCCACACGGTTGCAAATTCGTGGTTGTGATTCGCGTTTTGGTGTTGTTCTTCGCGGATTGCTTTTCTCCACGATTTTCCCGTTGTTCGATCTCTCTACTCGATGCGTCTTTTTCGATTCCGTTTGAACTGAGTTGTACTAGATCGTGAGGCACTTCTTTCCACTGAAGGAATTCTCCTCTAACCTCACGAGCTAGTAGATCGGTCGATTTTCGTTTCAAATCGGGTTTTGTTCCTTTTGCCCTGTATTCTTTCGATTCATCGATTTGGAGATAGGCTCGAGCCATGATCTCCTAGGAGTAGCTCACTATTCTCCTTGGGACTCCTCTCACCAAGTTTGATCCCTAGAGGATTTATTTTGGGTGAGATCAAGTCGAATCGGTGGATGAACAACATAAAATCGGGGTGACCGGACGCTCGGTTCAGGGTGACCGGACGCTCGACCCTGAGTCCGATCGATGAACACGTTTTGTGTTTCACTTGCGATTTGACCGGACGCTCATTTTGTGAATGACCGGACGCAACACTTCCACTGTTCACCGTTCGCGTTTTCTTGCGACCGGACGCTCGAGTTGTGACCAGACGCTCAGACTCCGTGAGTCCGGTCCAACACAGAGAGCTCCCAGAACGCTGTTCTGCTGACCGGACGCGTCCGGTGCCTGTTGACGCACCAGTGAGTCCGGTTAGTGTAGTCTCGTTTTCGTTTTTCGTTTGTCCAGCTTGTCATCTTGTCGGTTTTGGTTTCCGGTTTTTGTGTTGGATTTCTAGAGTTGTGTAGTGTCTCACTGTGCTTCTCGGAAGCATCCACCCTACATCTAGGGTCGTGGACACTCGCAAGCTCTAGGTTTGCTCTTGGGATTGATTCTCGGGACAGTGGTTACAAGTTTCTGAAAAGAAATTTGAAGCTCTCATTCACCCCCTCTGGTCACTTTTTGGTAGCTCTTTCGGTCCTTCACCATGTAGCCCTCACGGTTGTACTGTATGTCCCAGCTTTTGCCCGCAGAAGATCATTTAGAGGGGGGCAAGAGCACGAAGGCTCCCACGCCCGGGTTCACATTACCAAGAACAAGATAAGATCATAAGTTGCGCATATCATTAGTCATTTTATTAGATCTTATTGGTAGGTTTACAGCACTAGCAGATCTACCCAAATGCACATAACCCACGGTAACAAGGTACAGGTTGAACATCTAAGTGATTCCTATGGTTACCATTTTGACACATGCACATGATTTGTAGATTAAAGTGCGTAGGTACAAGGATGATCCCATGTATACTTGCCTTGATCCGCGTACTCCTGGTTCTCCTGCTGGTCGTAGTAGATTTGATCTTGGTCGCCCACGTACTGCTCACCGTCTGAACTCGAATACAACGCAACATACAAGCATCCACGCACACACATGCATTGCAAACAAATCTAACATTAGAACAGTACACCAACAGATTTAAATAAATAAATAAAAGTTGTAAAACAGATCTATACGTCGCTACGATCACATAGACGTTTGGATCACCAAAATCAGATTTAAAACGCGGAAGATACGACCTAAACAAGATTCTAAACGGGCTAAACAAGACATGACTTAGACGTGAATTAAACTTTTGCAAATCTAATCAACAGTGGCACTTCTGCATAGAATACAAAATTACGAAACTAACGCAATTTGAATGGATCAAAACGGAGTTAAAATGAGCAAGTTATGGACAAAATGGTGTAGTGGCATTTCTGTAAATAGATCAAACAATTTTTGAAATAAAATAAATCAGGAAAAACAATTAACTGCGCCGACCAGGGACCGCGGGTTACTTCGGCGAAAACCGAGGGTCTCTTTAGCAAAATCACCAGTGAAAGGGTACGCTGCAATTTCATCCGTCCGATCGGACTTGGGCGGTCCAGATTAGATCTGGTGATGATGTGGGCGGCGCCTCCGTCTTGCACAGGGCCGACGCGGCGGCTAGCCATTACCGTGGCAGCGGAGCTCGCCGGTGTTGGCCAAATCGGCGCTCCAGGCCACGATTCGACACAGAAAAGAGTCCAGGAGAGAGAAGGAGATGGGGATCTCACCACAACACAAATCAAGGCTGGAGATCGATCGAGGATGGCACACGATGGGGTTTGGCGGTCGGGTGAAACTGCAAAAGCCAGCGAGCAATTGGTGAGTAATTGAGGCATGAAAATCACAATTGAGAGGTTCTCTGAAGACCTTACGACACGGCGGAGCTTCGGAGAAGGTCAAATTCAACGGCCAGGCGCTGCAATGCGGAGAGAAACCTCGGCGACTTGCGGCGGCTAGGGTTAGGCAGTGCGGAGCTCGGGTGGCGAAAAGGACGAGCAACAGGGGCGTCAACGGGTGCGGTGCTCTTTATAGAGTGCAGTAGGGGATAAGTCTCCCCCCGTGGTCCAAGGACGCGGAGCGGAGGAATCGGAGGCGCGGCGACGGCGGCTGCTCCCGATTTCGTCGGGAGGTTGGGGAAGACCCCGCTGACATGTGGGCCCCATCCGACAGTGACAAAGCCACGCGGGCCCTGGCCGTCAGTGAGGGCGACGCGGTGCGGAGGCGGCAGCGCTGCGGCTGGCGGACTGGGCCGACCCAGTTGCTTGGGCCGCGCGGTAGGGAGGGAGGTGATGTGCGGGCAGGCCGGCAGAAGGGAAGGTAAAAGGCCTTTGGGCCAGAATTGAAAGAAGGGAGGGAAGAAAATATTTTGCTCTTTTCTTTTATTTGCAATTGATTTTCAAAATCTTTTCCAAACTGAATTTGAATTCTAGTTTTCAAATTTAAAACTTCACTCAATCAAAATATTGCAGCAACATGAATGCATCATCTTGTTGCTAGGCTAGGATAAATTTTATTTCCCCAACAATATTAATTTCCTATGTTTTAATGCCCACAACAAAATAAAATAAATCATATTAATCTATTTTGAATCAAAGAAAAATTTAGGGTGTTACAGACCGAGCGGCGGCGGCTGCAGGAGTCTGGGGCGTGCAAGACGCTTACACCCTTGGGGAGGCGAGACAAAGAAGGTCTTAAGAAGATTGTAAATTAGATGGTTGAAGTGAAACAATGTTATTACATGTATAAGTGTTCTCCGGATTATATACACAGTCATATAGAATTATGTGAAACTTAAACTATATACGAAAAAATATCATTATTTGGTTATTTTTATGTATATCCTTCAAATGAAGTCGTAGCGTTAGCACGTGCACTATACTAGTATTGTTAATCCCTCATATTCACGCTTCCTAGACGACATTTTTAATGGGATGGAGAGAGTACATGTTCCTGGTGTGATTTTCTATGGTGATGATAATGTGACGTGTTTACTTATAACTCTGCAAAACTTTGAACTTCTAAAGCAGCCATGACGATTAGGAATACATGCTTGTCAAGAAAATTAAGTAACCTCGTTAAAATACATCAAAATAAAGTAATATTAAGATCAGCAAATGACATTGACATGATAATAATACAATAAAGTACAAATGTTAGTAAAATTAAAGTGTATTTCAAAGTTTTGTTAAAATGAAACGAATATCTATTGTTTGTTAATATAATTGCTGCTAATCCAACACGAGTAAAGAAACTCCGAGCAGTTTGCCAATGACAGTTTTGGAAGTGACTGATGGTAAGTTGACTTGAGAAAGCAAAGCAGTCCTTCAATTCAAGAACCTCCAAATATAAGTTAAATGTGGTACATTTCTATCACACACACACAACAACATTTATAGCAGAGAGCATATATGTCAGTGAAACAAAGACCAAGTCTTTGATCCATTCTAAGAAAATAATGAAATATGTAAGATTAGCTGCTACCATGTATTTACGGGCTGATCGGTAGGCAGCACAAGACGGTCCTTGGCACGGTTTAGTAGAATGGTTTCATTCTGGCACTTTGTTTGGTTCTGACCTGAACCAAAATAATGCATGCAATTATATATTTGAGGCCGTCATCATACAAAACATTCTATCCAAAGAAATTGGGCTTCACTCTCCATACAAGACGACTTGATTCATGCAAGATGCAGGAGCCTGTCGATGAAATATTGTTGATAGTCTACCGAGGGGTATGCCCAAGGTAGTAGATTAGATTGAGGAGGTGTGGAGACGACTGCTCAAGCGTAAACACAGGGACGAGACACGGTGATCTAGACTGGTTCGGGTCGGCAAGTCGCCGTAATACCCTACGTCCTGTGTGTTTGGTGGCTGTATTACTTGTGTTGGTGGCTGATTAATCTGGTGAGATGCGATCCAATCTGATGAGATCGTGATTTGATCTGAGGTGATGTCGGGTGAGATCGAGGGGGTTCCTGCTCGCCTTATATAGTCGAGGAGCAGGGTTACAATTGTCGAGTCCTTATCAGATTATAAACGGTTCCTTAAGGCAAGGAATCCGGATCTAACTCTAGGATCTTCCTTGGCGGGCGAGGCTTCGTGAGAGTTCCTGGCGAGCATGACAGCCTGGTCGCGTGTCGCAGGGCCTTCGAGCTGGGCTGTCCTTGACGAAGGGCCCAAGTAGGTCCATGGGGTATACAGAGGTAATATCCCCACAGCTAGTCCCCGAGCACTTTGTATCCGTTGGCGACGCCGTCTTGAGTTTGTCCAAGCAGGCGAAGTCGATGTCGAACAAGTAAGGCTCGCCACTAGGATGTAAAGTGCTCAAGAAAAATTTTGAAGAGCTTTCTTCTGGTGAAGTGTATCCACTTGGAGCTTGCAGGACTATAAGGAACAGCAAGGTTCTAGTAGAAGTCTGTGCAAGTCCACTTTGACGACAGCGTCCTTGAATTGTCAGAGAAAAAGAAAATACATTCACCGCAAGGTGAAGTGTATCCACTTAGTCCCCGAGCTAGGTAGTAGGTGTTGAAGACACGTGGTACTGAGCTTGTAGAGCATTTCGCAAGTGCCCCGATGAGCTGCCCAAAGTCAGCACCCTGATCCGAATAGAATGGAGCGACTTGATGCACACCGGCGACGAGCGAAAGCCAGGCCAACGAGCTTGGGCGACGGGTGAGGTTAGGTCGATGAACCTGGTCGGCGACGAACGAAGGCGAAGTTCCCGCGCTTGGTCGGCGATGAGCGAAGGCGAAGTCTTCGAGCCTGGTTCGTGACGAGCGAAGACAACGACGAGTGAAGGCAGCGACGAGCCTGGTCGATGACGAGGGAAGACAGCAATGAGCCCGGTCTGCGACGAGCGAAGACAGCGACGAGCCGGGTCGACGATGAGCAAAGACGGCGATGAGCCCGGTCGATGGCGAGCGAAGGCGACGACGAGCCAGGTCGATGACGAGCGTATAGACGGCGACGAGCCAGGTCGACGACGAGCGTAGACGGCGACAAGCCGGGTCGACGATGAGCGAAGACGGCAATGAGCCCGGTCAAAGACGAGCGAAGGCGATGACGAGCGAAGGCGAAGTCCTTGAGCCTGGTCGGCGACGAGCGAAGGCCAGGTCGATGAACCTGGTTGGCGACGAGTTGATGAACCTATGACCTTCTTCTTAGGAAACAAAAGACGACGATGAGTGATGGCGGTGACAAGCGAAGGGGACGACGAGCGAAGGCGACGAGTGAAGGCGAAGTTTCTGAGCCTGGTCGGCGATTAGCGTAGGTGATGACGAGCGAAGACGGCGACGAGCGAAGTCCCCGAGCCAGGTCGGCGACGAGCGTAGTTGACGACGAGCGAAGACGGCGACGACGAGCGAAGGTGACGGGCCTAGTCGGCGACGAGTGAAGGCGAAGTCCCTGAGCCTGGTCGGCGAGGAGCGAAGACGGCGTTGAGCGAAGGCAGCGTCCCCAAGCCTGGTTGGCGACAAGCGAAGACGGCGACGAGCGAAGGCGGCGACGAGCGAAGGCGAAGTCCCCGAGCCTGGTCGGCGACGAATGAAGGCGAAGTCCCTGGGCCTGGTCAGCGACGAGCGAAGGCGAAGTCCTTGAAAAATAAATATGGAGAGCAGTAGTACATGATGATGTACAAATAAAATATAGAGAAAAACCATTAGTGAAGGATGATTGCAGCTGATGAAGTCCCTGAGTCTGGAGTCGTCGTGTCGACATGGAGCTTCTGGAGACGGAGACGGAGCCGACCGTGGAGGCCCTGGTCACCGATGTAGATCTTTTCACTGTCGGGCAGCCATGGAGTGTAACATAGGAGAGTAGTCTGTAAAATAGACTCTTGAGCGAAAAAGAGGCAAAGCTTTTAACGAGTCGGCGTGCTTTGCATTTTCCTCAAGTTCCGCAGACCCAATAGCCGTGAGCCGAAGCTATGAACAGTTCGGCCTTGTGTTATCCCATGATCCATAGCATAGAGTGCAGAGCCCGTTTGTGCATAGGAGTCAAGGGCGTCGCCCAAGGAACCGCTGCTGGCAACCCATAGCGCAGAGGACAAACGCTCGTGCACGCGTAGGGAGGTACCACAAACAGGGTCTTTTCCGAGAGGCTTGATCGTGGTGTGACCTGGGCGAATGGAGACCATTTGGAGATCGTATGTTGAGCGCGTGGGTAGCGCGTATACAGGCACTGGGCGTATAGCCTTAGAGGTCTCAGCCCGAGCTTAGCCTTTCCTTCGTAGCGCAGAGGGCAGGCGCTCATGCACGTGTAGAGAGGGCAGGACGTCACTCGGGAAGGACTATTGGCCACCATAGCGTAGAGGGCAGGCACTCATGCACGCGTATGGAGGTGACAACAGCCTCGACTCTGAGGCCTCTTCAGCATCAGCCAGGCTGCTTGGAGAGGTCGGCGAACGTCTGGAGAGGTCGGCGATCGTCTAGAGAGGTCAAAGCTGAAAAGCTCAACCTGGTCGAAGAGTCGTCGGAGCATCTGGTGCTGAAAGGTGAATGTCGTGCTGCATAGCCCGTAGGGCATGGAGATCGACGATGAAGCGCGTCTGGCGAGCCGTGGAGCGAAGTGAGGAGCCGGATGTAGATCCGATCTTGGGCGACGGGGGGCGGGGGGTCGGCGACGAGCGAAGGCGGCGGCGAGCCCGGTTGATGACGAGCCAAGGCAACGACGAGCGGAGGCGGCGACGAGCCATGTTGGCGACGAGTGAAGGCGGCGACGATCCTGGTCGACGATGAGCGAAGACGCCAACGAGCGAAGACGGCAACGAGGGAAGGCGGCGACGAGTCTGGTCGACGACGAGCGAAGATGGCGACGAGTGAAGGCGGCTACGATCCTGGTCGACGACGAGCGAAGACGACGACGAGTGAAGGCAGCGACGGGCCTAGTGAAAGGTCCAAATTGGCTAGAGGGGGGTGAATAGCCTAATTAAAAATCTACAAAAACACTTCGGCAAACACTATTAGTGTGACAAACGGCGAAGCTTTTTGGGCTAGCCTAATAGTGTGTTGCAAGCCACCTATCCAACAATTCTACCTAATATTTCTATGTCACACAAACAACTAGAGCTAATATCTAATGCGGAATATAGCTATCTAGCTCTAGTACAAGTATGATATACAAAATATATATGAGACAAGTATGTGCAATAGATACACTAAGCAAGCTAATCACAACTAGCTACACAAGGTATATAACAAGTGATAGTATCTATACAAATGAAATAGCTCAAAGTAAATACACAAAATAAATGAACTTAGATAAAGATGATTTCACCGAGCCTTCGGGATCGCCTAGTAGAGAGCCAATCACCGGTGAAATCCACTTGCGATGCCAATCACCAAGAATGCGAATATGGAGACCAATCACCAAGATATGAAAGCAATTGCAATAAGCACACGGGACACCAAGATTTATCCCGAGGTTCACGTGCTTGCCGGCACGGTACTCCCCGTTGTGTCGACCAACACTAGGTGACCCGGTGGCTAATTGGCACAAAGCCAAACTCACAAAGAGCACCACAAGAATCTACCGCTAGTGACGTAGCTCAATGACACGAGCAATCCACTAAGGATGCCTCTTGCCGCTCCGGCGAGGTGAGGCTCCAAAACCCCTCACAATCACGATCGGTGGTGGCCAAGAACAATCTCCTTCTCTTGCCAACAACACCACAACGCCTCCAAGCCGTCTAGGCACCGGCAAATGCCAAGAGTAACAAGAAACTCAAAGCCGATGCAAAGAACTAGTGCCACTAGATTGAACTCTTTCAAATCACGCACTAGGTCACTCAATCTCACTTGGTTTGATCGAATCAACTTGGGAGATGAGTTGGGAGGCTTGCCAAAGCTCACTAGTATGCTTACAAATCAAAATGTGCAAGAGACAAACCAAGTGAGCCGGCTGTTGACACTCCTTAATGGAATCACTCTAAGATAGACTTCATAAACAATAACTTAGTGAAGGCACTAAGAAGTGTACGGGACACTACTAGCATCACTTAACGTCAAGTTGTCATCCCCAACATGAAACTAGTAATGTGATTATATCATAGCACTGACTCTAAAGATAAATATTTACCCGCAAGCACACAGATAAATACACCCGTTGTAGCAGCATTTTACCCAGAGATGTTCCAAGTATCGTTATTTATATTTAGCACTAGGAATGAAGTGAGATAAATAAGGACAAGAGCTACTCTACACATGTGATAGGAGAATTGAGAACAAAGTAGGAACACACTCCTTTATCCTAAACAGGGATCAGTCACAATAATGAGGTACACTATAAAAGATAAAAGATTAATCTATGATAGTCCTTAGAGCATTTCAACTTAGACAAGGCATGCGGATTAGAATAGACATTATAAAGAAGTATTCCTAAGCTATTCTAATTATAAGTCATAATATACATTGATTAGTGCAATTATATTTGACAATCATTGGCTAGGTTATCCCATATTCATATTCAAGAGGCAACTCCATAGTAAAGGTGCCAAACAGAGTAACCCCTAAACCATGAGTTAACTGAGCCATACTGAACACTACATTCGGGAGGTGGAATACAAAGGACTCAACAGGCCTGTCACACCTGCGATCTACCACTCTATCCGGAACATAGGACGCATTCGCAGATAAATAGTGTATAGGCACCACACCTACACAGCATTTATCACCCATCCGATGTACATTAAGATGAGCGCTATACGAACATGAGTATAAACATGATGATAATCTATATATGCCAAATATATAATCAAAGCATACTATAAGCAGTATAATTAAGAATATAGTAATTAATGTCTAGTCATATCAATTATATCTAAACTATATGAACTAGCACAAAATGATGAACAGTATGATGAACTAGAACACGAACTAGAACTAGATTAAGAACTAATAGAAGATGAACTAGACGATGAAGTAGAACTAGAACATGAACAATGAAGAACTAGAAGAACAATTATGAACTAGAAACACAATTAGATCCATAATGTTGATACAAGAGAGAAGATCTTGGGTTTACCGAGCCTCCTCGCGACTAGATCCGGAATCCAAGCGAAGCTTGCCTCTTCTAATTCTAATTCTATCTAGCTATGCCTAAGTTGATGTGGCTCTAAGGAAATTAGGGTTTCTGATTGATCCTCCTCCTCTTCTAATGACTTGAGATCTGATGCTGATGGAGAGGGGGGTCTGGGGTCTGGTTATATAGCCCTGAGGGATCAACCGCAGCCGTTAGATCAAACCGACTTAAGGTACGGCCGAGATGAGTCCTAGAGGTCGGTGGAGGAAGCTTGCAGAAGACGGAAGCCAGCAGGCCCGGGGGGGACCGGTCGTTCTCCTGGTGGGACCGGTCGGTCCCACCAGTCGGCCTCTCGCGGTGGTCGACCTCCTGGTGTCTTCTTGCGTCCTCCGGAGTCTTCTAGAATAATCCTAACGTGGTGGTTGCGTTATCTCCCGTCGGTTTCCTTCTATGGGAAGCTATTGGTGCTGATTTCCTGGTTTAGTCCCTGCAGAATCATAGTTCATTAAAACTCATGGAATATTGTCAGTTGAAACCCTAAACCTTTGTTGTTGATCAAATTCTTGCCCTTTTCATATTTATTTGTCCCTTCATTATGATAGATAACCAGTGTCAACAACTCCCCCAAGCTTACCTTTTGCTAGTCCCTTAGCAAACATTCATGATGAATCAGGAATTGCTGCTGCAATGCTTTCACACTTCAAAGGTACATATGTTCAAACAAAAATCTTCCCTTGGATTAGAGTTAACTATTCTGACTTTCTCATATTACCTTTAACTATGGAGCTTTTTCCTTCACCTGAATCTTTAAACAATTGAAGATAGAACCATTAAGTTAAGCACTGAATCTCTAACTCTTTGATCAACCTTCATTCTGGAGTTTTTATATATTTTCAAATAAAAATCAGAGATTCCACTGTATGACACTCTCAAATCGCTCTTTCATATTTTATGATTCCTTACTGATGCATTTTCCTTCTTTTCTACAAATATGTATCTGGAGCTTTAAGAAGTGAAAAGCATATCTTACTAAGTCAAAGTTCAAAGTTAGGGAGAAAGATGTCATACTCATAGATCAAGATCTTAGAACATTTGAAATTTGTCATCTCTTGTTGGCATATTGTAATTGGAGGGACCATGGGATACATTTTTTTCATATTTTATCATAAACTCTCTTTTTTTTTCTTTTGAGGTAGTCGGACACTGTCCCTTTTATTTTCCTCCTTATCATATTTTTGCATAGCCCATGCCTCTAACACTGTAACACCCTAAAATTTTCTCCAAAACAAAATAGGTGGGAAATGATTTAATTAGGTTTTTGTGAGCATTTAACCTAGGGGTTAAATAATTTTTGTTGAATTAAAAATAATGGTGGCAACATGTTTATGCATTCATGCTGATGCACTGGATTTATTGGAGTGACTGGTTTTTGCCAAAATTTAGTTTGAATTCAAACTCCTTTTGGAAATGTTTTGAAAAGCCTTGAAATAAATTGAAAAGCTCTTTCTTTTTCTCCCTCCTTCCCTCCCTCGTTTCGGCCCAGGCGGCCTGGCGGCCCAACCGCCGGCGCGCCCCTCCTTGCCCCTTCCTCCCGCGCGCTGGGCCTCCCTCCCTTCTTCTCTTCGCTGCGCGGCCCGTGGGCCGGCCTGCTCGCGCCGCGCCGCGCGAACCGCTGCGTCTCCCTCCCTTCTCTCGCTGACATCCAGGGCCCGCGTGTCAGTCTCCTTCTTCCCCTCCTCGCGCGCCGTCCCGAGCGCAACCGCCGCGCTCCGCGTCGTCCGCGCGTCGTGCGGCGCCGCTCCCACGACCTCGCGCTCGCCCTCGGGTATTTAGCGGATGCGCCGCACCCCGCTCCTTCTTTTCCCTCTCCCACTCCCGCAGCGCCGCACAGAGCCACGCCGCCGAAGCCCCCGCGCCATTGCCGCCGCCCGCCGCCGTCGTCCCGGCGTCTCGGTGCTTCTCCGGCCGATTGCATCCTCTTCCGAGCTCCACCGCATCACGGTGAAGCCGCCGAACTTTCTTCCTCTTTCGTTGTGCTCGGTTTTGGCCCTAACCGCCGTCGTGTGCTCGCAGCTCCGACGCCGGCGTTCGGATCCCCGCCGCCCCTCGCCGTGAGCCATCACCCGAGCCTCCTCGCCGCCTCTTTAGCCGCGGTAAGAACCCCTCGAGCTCCGCTCTCTCTCCTTTCTCTTGGTTTGTCTCGGGGCGCCTCCTTCGGCCGGGTCCGCAAGCGCCCGCGTGTCGCCCATGGCGGGTGCGCGCACGCCGTCGCGACACCCCGCGGCGTCGCGGCCAGAGCCCCGCGCGCGGCGCGCCGCCGGCTCGCCCACGCGTGCACTTCCCCTGGATCTAATCCGAGCCGCCCATCTCCGATCCGGCGGCCGAGGATCGGCGATACCCTTTCGCTGGCCATCTTGCTAAAGAGCCCCTGGAGAAGCCGGGAACCAACCCGCACTCCACCAGGCACTATTCCCTGTGCCTGGAAAATCTTGCAACCAGGCCCCTGTGTTTCGGAGAAATTGAGGCGCAGTCCAGTTGACTGCGGTATTGGTTTAAAATTCAATTTAAATTTCGGTTTAAATCCAAATGCAATTCAAACTATTTACAGAAATGCCACTACATTGTTTTGCTTATAAAATCCACGTTTTAGCTCCGATTTGACCCGTTCAAATTGCGTTAGCTTCGTAATTTAGTGCTCTATCTGTTTATACCCCTGTTAACCTGTTTTGTACAGTTTAGCTTTAGGGTCCAAGTTAACCTTGTTTAGGGCGTTGTATATACCGTTTCGGCCGTATCTTTCACACCGTAACTCCGTTTTCGATGAACCTAAGCTTGTTGTGATCGTAGAGATGCGTACTTCAGTTTTATCAAAGTTTTATTTCAGTTATACTGTTTGGTGTATTGTTCTAATAATAGCCTTGTTTGCATCGTGTATGGTTGCACCTGGAATGCGTGGTGATGTTGTGATCGAGTAGAGAGGTGAGTCAGTGTGGTACGACCAGGACCCCTCGTTCAGTGATCAGCAGGAGGATCAACCTTTCGACAACCAAGGCAAGTTAGCATGGGATCTCCTTGTTTACCTATACACTTTACGTTAATCACTCATTTATGCATGTGTCCAACTGAGCAACCTTAGAAAACCCACTTAGCTTTTTGATCTGTGATGCTCTTGTTCCCGTGGGATATATGCATGTGGGTAGCTTTGCTAGTGCTAACTGACTTATAAACGATCCAGTCCAATGATGAATATGTTCTTATGATGATACGTGTTAAACGGTTAATAAAACTTGCTGTTAGCAAAAGCTGGGATTGACAGTGCTACCATGAGTGCTATATGGCTCTGGTTTTAGCTCAGTAAACTGGACCTTTTTTAACTCGGCAGCGGCGACCCGAAAGGGCGCAAAAGGGGCTTGCCACTTTGGGTGTAGGGCTGCCCCTGTTCCTATGTGTATAGCTGCGATGGCCTTGTGCCATAGGAAAGGGGGGTTGCTACATCTGCCTGCCAAGGAAACCTAGCGGCCCTGACCAGTTAGACGAACCAGCGAAAGGCTTCATAGTGTGCCCTGCCGATCTACCTCGGAAGTGGGTCAAGAGGTTGGCCGCCTCGGGCACAAGGGTAACACGGCTTGTGGGTAAAGATGCACAACCTCTGCAGAGTGTAAAACTGTTATAACAGCCGTGCTCACGGTCACGAGCGGCCCGGAAAACTAGCAGAACTATGATACTTATTTAAATGATACTTTATGTTGATGGTGCTCTTATGGTGAATCATTTATCTTGGTTGGACATATGGATCATGGGTTAAGGGTTAAGCACAATACTCGTTTACCTTAAAAGCTAAAACTTTGCCAACTTAAAAGTTAACTGCAGTCAGACAGTGTCAGCCTTTTTGAGCCTCATGAACCCTATGTTAGCTTGCTAAGTACGTGGAGTACTTACGCTTGTTGTTTATCTTCTTTTTGGGCAAAATCACGGATGGGTAACAGATGAAGGTGCAGTTGGCGACTTTCCTGAAGACTTCTAGGCTAGCTGCTCCCCCAGTCGACGTTTCCCTGTGGCGTAGTTTGTGTACAAGTTCAGTGATCTGTGTTTCAGTGTGTTGTCAGACTTTGTTTTAATACTATCGTGATGTAATAAACACTGTGATGATGCCACTCTTGTAATTTGTCTACTTATGTGTGTGATTGTTTCCTGGGCACACATGAGTTTTCCGCCTCAGTTTTATCCTTAAAATTTGGGTGTGACAAATTGGTATCGGAGCTTTGTTGACTGTAGGACGCAAGCCTAGATAGGAAATGGCCGTCTAACACCTTTTTGTTACCTGTTCACGCTTATTTTTATTAACTCGTTACTTTATTAAAAGTTATACCTGCTTCTTATTCTTATCCTTTTGCATAAAACTAATTGTTTCCGCTTATCTTACCTTGTTTTTAACATCAGGATGCCTCGCATGAACGCCCGCGCCTACCGTGCTCTTTTCACCAGCCAGCCTGCTCCCCCTGTGGTTCACATCCCCGACAGTGATGGTTCCTCCAGCTCCTCCAACGACGTCTTCGCGGAGGATGAAGAGTTGACCGTTACTCCAGCAGTTTCTGAGGAGCTAGCAGCGCCATCCCCGCCCCCTGCAGCAGTTCCCGAGTCTCCGGCTCCGGAGGTGCCTGCTCCGGAGGTGCCAGTCCCAGTGGAGCCTGAGCCTGAGGCGCCAGCGCCTGAGGTCCCTGCTCCAGAGGCACCCGTTCCTGCAGCACCTGACGCTCCACCAGCTCCTGCGGCGCCAGCCTTCGTGCCAGTGTACCCGGTGGTACACTCTCCCGCCGCTTCGTCAGCTTCGGCACCAGCACCCCCTGCCTCCCCAGCAGCGCAGGTGGTGGAAGACCTTGGTTGGGATCGTCGCTTCATGTTTAAGAAGCCCGACGAGACAGCGTACTACCATAGTATGCTGGTTCGTCTGCTGGAGGAGTACTACCCGGACTTGGAGGCTAAACTCCAATACCACTGCGGAGAGTACACCCACCCGTTGGAGGCTACATACTGGAAGTCCGACCTGATGGTTACAGGTTGGAAAGCTGCTGATCAAGCCCATGTCATAGAGTCAGCTCACAGGACTACCACCAAGCGTAGTGATGCCCTCGCAAGTATGGAGGACGCGGCGCAGGATGCTTACCTGCACTACCATGGCCTTCGCTTCCAGATGATGAGGCATGATCGCTACCGCTACCTGCCCCAAAGTGACATGGAGGGCTCGTGGCGAACCCTGCCCTCCAGTGGAGTACCCGGTTCTGGTCTCTACTGCCCAGCATGCATACGAGGTGCATAGGAAGGCCGACAAGGTGCAAGATGACCTGCGTGCGGCTCAGAAGGTGATAAGGCGTTTGGAGCGCGAAGTGGATTACCTTCGCGGTGAGCTAGACTATGCAACTGTCTACAAGAAGAAGTACAGAGCCAACGATGCCCCCGGTGGAGCCCAGTAGCTTGCCTACCACGATCAGTTACCTCGTTTAGACACGTTGTTTTAAGTTTCAGTTTGTGTTATGTGAACCTGTGGTGTTTGTGTTACTTATGTTGGTGAACTATGTTTGTTTGGATCTTTGTCTGTGTGAGGTGAAGTATGGGTTATGTCCGTGCTTCTCCAAGTTAAACATCTTCTTATGTTATAAAGTTGCTTATCTCCTATGTCTGTGTTGCTGTTTTCTGGAGCAGCCTGTGTTTAAATCTGTGTATCTCTTAATCCGTGACCCCAAAAATTGTCAAATTTTGTGGGAGTATCTAGACTGATGTACCTTTCAAACAAATCTGGAACCAAGTCCTTATCTGTTCGGATCTGGGAGATATGCCGGTTTAAAGTCGATGTTTCTACGCAGTCTGTCGTCCAGAACAGGTTCTGTTCAATGCTGTTTTCGGCCCAGAATCTGGCCGAATCTGAAAAAGTGTTCTATACGAAAGTTGTAGCCGGTTTCTTATCTTTCCAACGATGTCTGGTTCATCCCTGTTGGATTTCTGTAGCTCGAGTTATGCCCGTTTTAGTGTGCTGCTGTCGACAAAGATGTGCACAGAAATTTTCAGCAATGTTCATTTATGTCATATATACTTCCTATGTTGGATATAAAGGTCTAACTCTTGCGCATTTGTTGGTGAGCAGATGGCAGCAAGGGGTGGACGCGGGAGAGGCCGTGGCCGTGGGCGTGGTGCTCCTATGGACCCGCCACCGCCACCGCCGCCAGTGACCATCGAGCAGTTGATGGCCACGCAGAATCAACTGATGCACGCCATGATGAACCGCCTGGATCAGGCGCCCGCTGCCGCACCTCAGCCTCTTCAAGTCAGGGACCGTCGAGGAGAGTTCCTGAAGGGCCATCCACCTGTGTTCACTCACGCCTCTGAACCACTGGAGGCGGATGACTGGCTCCGTGCAGTGGAAAAAACAGCTGAACATTGCCCAGTGCACCGACTATGAGAAGGTGCTCTATGCCTCGGGGCAATTGCAGGGAGCTGCACAGGACTGGTGGGATGCGTTCATGTTCGGCCGTCCCCAAGAGGCCCCAGTGTTACATGGCAGGAGTTCAAGGAGAACTTCCGATCCTATCACATCCCAGATGGTCTGTGGAACTGAAGCAAGAGGAGTTCCGCTCTCTGAAGCAAGGGTCCATGTCAGTGGCGCAGTACCGCGACAAGTTTGCTCAGCTATCGCGTTATGCCCCCCAGGATGTGGCCAATGACAAGGACAAACAGCGCCGTTTCCTAAATGGTCTGTATGATGGGTTGCAACTCCAGTTGATGTCCAACACCTACCCGAACTATCAGGCCCTGGTCAATAGGGCGATAGTTATTGACAACAAGAGGAAGGAAATGGAGGCAAAGAAAAGAAGCTTCCAAGGCCAGTCATCGGGGAGCAACACTCGTCCCCGAACCAACCCTCAGCAAGGCTACCCCCAGAGGAGTCAAGGCAACCAGTGGAACAGGGGACAGTACCCCCAGGGCAACCAGAACCAGCAGCGCCTTCCACATCAGCAGCAGTCAGGTGGTCAGCGCTACCAGCAGCAGCCAGGAGGACAAAGGTTCCAGCCTCAGCAGAGCAGCCAAGCATCACGCCAGGGAGCACCCAACTCCGCTCCCATGAAGAATGCAGCTCAGCAGAACCCCAACGCTTGCTACCGTTGCGGGGAGTCAGGACACTACGCTCACCAGTGCCCCAAGAAGCAGAACCCCCAGGCCCCACAGAACCAGGCAGGAGCTCAGAAGCAGAATGCTCGCCCACCTCACACTGGACGGGTGAATCATGTAGCTGCCGAGAGTGCCCTGGATGCACCGGATGTTATGATGGGTACGTTCAGCATCAACTCAATCCCAGCAACCATACTTTTTGATTCTGGTGCTTCGCATTCTTTCATTTCACAGTCGTTTGTTAGAATGCATGGTGTGCCTTTGTGTGCAATGAAAGAAACAATCATAGTAAACTCACCAGGGGGGGTAGTATGCCTGCAAATTTTTGGAGCCCCACCTCTAGTGTCAACCTAAGGGGGGTAGACTTTAAAGTAAAGCCTATAGTGCTAAGAACAGCAGGTATAGATCTCATCTTGGGTATGGACTGGATGAAGCAACATGGGGCTGTCATTCAGTGTCAAGAGAGGTCAGTTGTTGTAACTACACCTAAGGGAGACAGAATCTGTGTGCAAGTGGTGTTAAAAGAGCAGCCAACTGCCACGGTCAACCAGATGGATGCTAGTGGTGCAGAGCAAGATCGGGTGGTGGACGAGTTCCCTGATGTCTTTCCTGATGATCTGCCAGGTATGCCACCTGATCGCGATGTTGAGTTCATTATTGAATTACTGCCTGGAACTGCACCAATATCTAAAAGACCATATAGAATGGGGGTAAATGAATTAGAAGAACTTAAGAAACAGCTTAAGGAGTTGTTAGAGAAAGGGTATATACGTCCTAGTGCTTCTCCTTGGGGAGCACCAGTGATCTTTGTGGATAAGAAAGATGGTAGCCAGAGGATGTGTGTGGACTATAGGTCTTTAAATGAGGTTACCATTAAAAACAAATACCCTCTACCCCGGATAGACGATCTATTTGACCAGCTTAGAGGCGCATGTGTGTTCTCTAAAATAGATCTCAGATCTGGGTATCACCAGTTGAAAATCCGGAACTCAGACATTCCTAAGACCGCCTTCACCACGCGGTATGGACTGTATGAGTATACAGTGATGTCTTTTGGTCTGACCAATGCCCCAGCCTACTTCATGTATCTGATGAATAAAGTGTTCATGGAGTACCTAGATAAGTTTGTGGTGGTGTTCATAGATGACATTTTTAGTGTTCTCTAAAACAGAAGATGATCATGCTGAACATCTAAGGATGGTTCTGCAGAAGCTAAGAGAGCATCAACTCTATGCCAAGAGGAGCAAATGTGAATTTTGGCTGAAAGAAGTCTCTTTCCTAGGGCATGTTATCTCTAACGGAGGTATATCCGTTGACCCTAGCAAGGTGCAAGATGTGTTGGATTGGAACCCGCCAACTAATGCCAGTGAAATCCGAAGTTTCCTGGGTTTGGCCGGGTATTATAGGAGGTTCATTGAAGGATTCTCCAAGCTCGCAAAGCCTATGACTGCCTTGTTAGAGAAGAACGCTAAGTTTGTGTGGTCTGATAAATGCCAAGCAAACTTTGAAGAGTTAAAGAAGAGATTAACCTCAGCACCAGTCCTAGTTCTGCCAGACTTGAACAAAAGTTTCTCCATCTATTGTGATGCATCTCGTCTGGGACTTGGATGTGTTCTGATGCAAGAAGGAAGAGTAGTTGCCTACGCGTCTAGACAGCTGAGGAAGCATGAGGTGAACTATCCAACTCATGATTTGGAGTTAGCAGCTGTGGTCCATGCTCTGAAAATATGGAGACATTATCTGGTTGGGCATAAGTGTGACGTGTATACGGATCATAAAAGTCTGAAGTATATATTTACCCAGTCAGATCTGAACTTGAGGCAACGCCGTTGGCTAGAATTGATCAAAGACTATGATCTAGAGGTACACTATCACCCAGGAAAGGCCAATGTCGTGGCCGATGCCTTGAGCAGAAAAACTTACGCAAACGGTCTGCAAGTGGAACGCATGTCAGCAGAGTTGAGGGCTGAAATGGCATATCTTAATCTATGTTTTGCCAACAATGTGGTGGAAATGTCAGTTGAACCTACCTTGGAGAAAGAAATCCGTGAGGGTCAGTTGAAAGATGAGAAGTTGAAAGAGATAGCAGAAAACATAGTGCTTGGAAAGGCACCAGGTTTCCGGATGGATGATAATGGGACTCTTTGGTTTGGAAGAGGATTTGTGTGCCCGATGTGAAAGCTATCCGTGATGCCATTTTGCGGGATGCACATGAATCTGCCTATTCCATTCCACCCCGGTAGCACCAAAATGTACTTGGATCTGAAAGAAAAAATACTGGTGGTATGGTATGAAACGAGATGTAGCAGAATATGTGGCTCTATGTGACACCTGTCAGAAGGTCAAAGCTGAACATCAAAGACCAGCAGGACTGTTACAGCCTATGCAGATACCCGAGTGGAAATGGGAAGAAGTGGGAATGGACTTTATTACTGGTTTACCTCGCACACAAAGAGGCTATGATTCTATATGGGTAATAGTCGACCGTCTCACTAAGGTCGCTCACTTCTTACCAGTAAAGACCACCTATTCTGGAGCAAGGTTAGCAGAACTGTACATGGAGAGGATTGTGTCTCTGCATGGTGTTCCAAAGAAAATAGTGTCTGACAGAGGGACACAGTTCACTTCTCACTTTTGGCATCAAGTACATCAATCCTTGGGAACTGAGCTGACTTTCAGTTCTGCATATCACCCACAAACAGATGGGCAGACTGAAAGGATAAATCAGATCTTGGAGGACATGTTGAGAGCATGTGCCCTTCAGCATGGGACTAGCTGGGATAAAAGCCTTCCATATGCTGAATTCTCATACAACAACAGTCACCAGAAGAGTCTGAAAATGGCTCCTTTCGAAGCTTTGTATGGGCGAAAGTGTAGAACTCCCCTGTTCTGGAATCAGACAGGAGAAACTCAAGTGTTCGGACCGGATGTTCTTAGAAATGCTGAAGAACAAGTAAGGATGATCCGAGATAACTTGAGGATAGCTCAGTCCCGACAAAAGAGTTATGCAGATACTCGCAGGAGGGACTTAGTTTTCAAAGTGGGAGACTATGTGTATTTGAAAGTGTCACCCATGAGAAGCGTAAAGAGGTTTAACATGAAAGGAAAGTTGGCACCCAGATACATAGGTCCTTTCCGGATCTTGGCCAGACGTGGGGAAGTGGCCTATCAGCTCGAGTTACCTGAAAAGCTGTCAGGTGTGCATGATGTGTTCCATGTTTCTCAGCTAAAGAAATGCCTGAGAGTGCCTGAAGAGCAAGTTCCCCTGGAAGAGATCAAGATAGGCGAGGATCTCACTTATGAAGAGTACCCTGTCAAGATCTTGGAAACAGCAGAAAAGAGTTACCAGGAGCCGAGTTATCAAGATGTGCAAAGTTCAGTGGAACCGTTATACAGAAGAAGAGGCTACCTGGGAAAAGAGAAGAAGATCTTCGGAAATCTTATCCCCAGTTGGTTGAGTAAGCTCCAGTCGAATCTCGAGGACGAGATTCATCTTAAGGGGGTAGAGTTGTAACACCCTAAAATTTCTCCAAAAAAAAAATAGGTGGGGGAATGATTTAATTAGTTTTTGAGCATTTAACCTAGGGGTTAAATAATTTTTGGTTGAATTAAAAATAATGGTGGCAACATGTTTATGCATTCATGCTGATGCAGCTGGATTTATTGGAGTGACTGGTTTTTGCCAAAATTTAGTTTGAATTCAACTCCTTTTGGAAATGTTTTGAAAAGCCTTGAAATAAATGAAAAGCTCTTTCTTTTTCTCCCTCCTTCCCTCCTCTCGTTTCGGCCAGGCGGCCTGGGCGGCCCAACCGCCGGCGCGCCCCTCCTTGCCCCTTCCTCCCGCGCGCTGGCCTCCCTCCCTTCTTCTCTTCGCTGCGCGGCCCGTGGGCCGGCCTGTGCGCGCCGCGCCGGCGCGACCGCTGCGTCTCCCTCCCTTCTCTCGCTGACATCCAGGGCCCGCGTGTCAGTCTCCTTCTTCCCCTCCTCGCGCGCCGTCCCGAGCGCAACCGCCGCGCTCCGCGTCGTCCGCTGCGTCGTGCGGCGCCGCTCCCACGACCTCGCGCGCGCCCCGGGTATTTAGCGGATGCGGCCGCACCCCGCTCCTTCTTTCCCTCTCCCACTCCGCAGCGCCGCACAGCGCCACGCCGCCGAAGCCCCGCCCGACAGCCGCCGCCCAGCCCGCCGTCGCTGCGCCGCCGCCCGCCGCGCCCGCCGGTCTCCCGGCGTCCGGTGCTTCTCCGGCCGATTGCATCCTCTTCCGAGCTCCACCGCATCACGGTGAAGCGCCGAACTTTCTTCCTCTTTCGTTGTGCTCGGTTTTGGCCCTAACCGCCGTCGTGTGCTCGCAGCTCCGACGCCGGCGTTCGGATCCCGCCGCCCCTCGCCGTGAGCCATCACCCGAGCCTCCTCGCCGCCTCTTTAGCCGCGGTAAGAACCCCCTCGAGCTCCGCTCTCTCTCCTTTCTCTTGGTTTGTCTCGGGGCGCCTCCTTCGGCCGGGTCCGCAAGCGCCCGCGTGTCGCCCATGGCGGGTGCGCGCACGCCGTCGCGACACCCGCGGCGTCGCGGCCAGAGCCCCGCGCGCGGCGCGCCGCCGGCTCGCCCACGCGTGCACTTCCCCTGGATCTAATCCGAGCCGCCCATCTCCGATCCGGCGGCCGAGGATCGGCGATACCCTTTCGCTGGCCATCTTGCTAAAGAGCCCCTGGAGAAGCCGGGAACCAACCCGCACTCCACCAGGCACTATTCCCTGTGCCTGGAAAATCTTGCAACCAGGCCCCTGTGTTTCGGAGAAATTGAGGCGCAGTCCAGTTGACTGCGGTATTGGTTTAAAATTCAATTTAAATTTCGGTTTAAATCCAAATGCAATTCAAACTATTTACAGAATGCCACTACATTGTTTTGCTTATAAAATCCCGTTTTAGCTCCGATTTGACCCGTTCAAATGCGTTAGCTTCGTAATTGTGCTCTATCTGTTTATACCCCTGTTAACCTGTTTTGTACAGTTTAGCTTTAGGTCCAAGTTAATCTTGTTTAGGGCGTTGTATATACCGTTTCGGCCGTATCTTCACACCGTAACTCCGTTTTCGATGAACCTAAGCTTGTTGTGATCGTAGAGATGCGTACTTCAGTTTTATCAAAGTTTTATTTCAGTTTATTACTGTTTGGTGTATTGTTCTAATAATAGCCTTGTTTGCATCGTGTATGGTTGCACCTGGAATGCGTGGTGATGTTGTGATCGAGTAGACGGTGAGTCAGTGTGGTACGACCAGGACCCCTCGTTCAGTGATCAGCAGGAGGATCAACCTTTCGACACCAAGGCAAGTTAGCATGGGATCTCCTTGTTTACCTATACACTTTACGTTAATCACTCATTTATGCATGTGTCCAACTGAGCAACCTTAGAAAACCCACTTAGCTTTTTGATCTGTGATGCTCTTGTTTCCCGTGGGATATATGCATGTGGGTAGCTTTGCTAGTGCTAACTGACTTATAAACGATCCAGTCCAATGATGAATATGTTCTTATGATGATACGTGTTAAACGGTAATAAAACTTGCTGTTAGCAAAAGCTGGGATTGACAGTGCTACCATGAGTGCTATATGGCTCTGGTTTTAGCTCAGTAAACTGGACCTTTTCTAACTCGGCAGCGGCGACCCGAAAGGGCGCAAAAGGGGCTTGCCACTTTGGGTGTAGGCTGCCCTGTTCCTATGTGTATAGCTGCGATGGCCTTGTGCCATATAAAGAAAGGGGGTTGCTACATCTGCCTGCCAAGGAAACCTAGCGGCCCTGACCAGTTAGACGAACCACGAAAGGCTTCATAGTGTGCCCTGCCGATCTACCTCGGAAGTGGGTCAAGAGGTTGGCCGCCTCGGGCACAAGGGTAACACGGCTTGTGGGTAAAGATGCACAACCTCTGCAGAGTGTAAAACTGTTATAACAGCCGTGCTCACGGTCACGAGCGGCCCGGAAAACTAGCAGAACTATGATACTTATTTAAATGATACTTTATGTTGATGGTGCTCTTATGGTGAATCATTTATCTTGGTTGGACATATGGATCATGGGTTAAGGGTTAAGCACAATACTCGTTTACCTTAAAAGCTAAAACTTTGCCAACTTAAAAGTTAACTGCAGTCAGACAGTGTCAGCCTTTTTGAGCCTCATGAACCCTATGTTAGCTTGCTAAGTACGTGGAGTACTTACGCTTGTTGTTTATCTTCTTTTTGGGCAAAATCCACGGATAGGTAACAGATGAAGGTGCAGTTGGCGACTTTCCTGAAGACTTCTAGGCTAGCTGCTCCCCCAGTCGACGTTTCCCTGTGGCGTAGTTTGTGTACAAGTTCAGTGATCTGTGTTTCAGTGTGTTGTCAGACTTTGTTTTAATACTATCGTGATGTAATAAACACTGTGATGATGCCACTCTTGTAATTTGTCTACTTATGTGTGTGATTGTTTCCTGGGCACACATGAGTTTTCCGCCTCAGTTTTATCCTTAAAATTGGGGTGTGACATCACACCCTGAAATTTGCATTTCTTGAATTAGAGTTAAAATGATTTATTATGATTTCTGTGCTTATAAAATATAGAGAAATAAAACTTTTCTATAAATTAAAATTTATCCTAGGGTTTAGAAACATGTTTGTGCATTCATGTTGGAGCATTTGAGTTTTTGTGATGTGTGGTTTTGGTTAAAATTCAATTTGAGTTCAAAATGATTTGCAAACAATTTGAAAATGAATTTTCTTGAAAGGGGTTTGAAAATAAAGACTTTTTGTTTTTCAAAAAGTTTGGAAAAGTTAAAGTTTCAAAAACTTGTTGTTTCGTCTTGTTTTGCGAGTGAGTAAAGTTTTCCAAAAACTCGTTTACTAAGTCGTTTATCTTTCTCCGCCTTATCCATATCTTCTCCTAAAATCAAATTCTTTGTTTCCTAGCTTAACCTTTCTGTTGGAGTCTCCCAAGAATCTTTTTTCTTCTGCTCTAAATTATTCCTTGGTGCTCATCATTCATCATCATATCTCCAAAATCTTGTCGAGAAGTTTTTCCAGCTTTTTCCGACACTTTTTCCTTTTTTTCTGGGATTATAATCTAATTTTTAGATTTTCCAAAATATCTTTTCATGAGCTCCAAATATTTTATTTGAGTTCCTCATGTCTCCAAATGTCTCTGAGAATTTTTTCTGAATTTTCGGAGCCACTGAAGTATTTTTCCTGGCTTAAATATCAATTCTAGACTTTTCTAGAATTATTTTAATCCAGAAATTAAATAATTTCGAAAATAATAAAATCTGTCTTTTTCCTCCCTCCCACAAAGCCCATGTGCAATAATTCTATTAAATTCCAAATATCAACGTCTTTATTTACTAATGGGCTTTTATATTCATTTAGGCCCATTAGTAAATGTGGAGGTGCAACGTCAATTAGCACCATATCGCTAGTTGACGCGGGGCATAGAGTTTTTCTCCCTATATATGTGTCCCATCCCTTGGCCAAAGCACACAATAACGGAAGCCCCTAGTTTGGGAGTCCGAAATTTTGTTTGCTCTGCCAACGGCCGCCAAATTCTTCCTCAACTCCGGTTATCGATTTTTGGCTCTCGTTCATCCTCCACAAAGCAACCTGCAGTCAATATTCGCCGACGTCCGTCAGCTCAAGTAAAATCTGATTTTCGTTTTTTTATTTATTTAATTTCGTAATTAAGTTCGCTGTATTTACAGTTTTGCCACTGATTTCAAATGCCTATAACTTCTTCGTTTTAAACTCCGATTTAGTCCGTTCAACTTGCGTTAGATTCGTTTCGAAAAGTTCTTTCAAATATATAACTTTCACTACTGTTTTTTTGTAATTAAAATTTGAGTTAAATCTAACCTAGTAATTAGTGTCTTTAATCTTGTTTAGTATATATCTTTTCCGTTATAGCTCCGCTTAGAGTGATCTTCGCGTCTGTGTGTTCATAGCGAAGCGTAGATCAGTTTTCAAAGCTCTTTATTTTTGTTTTTTTTATGTTTGATGTATTGTTCTAATTATAGGCTATGTTTGCTTTGCATAATTGCCTTTGGATGCATGTGTGGTGTTCTGTGATCGTATGTCCAGTCGGTGAGTTGTACGTTGGTGATCAAGAAGAAGTTCGTGATCAAGAGTTCAAGATCAAGAGTCAACCTTTGGAAGTATATAAGTCAACAGAAGAAGGATCTTGAGTTTAAGGCAAGTATAGCAATCGAGTGTTCTTTTCGCAATCATGATCATGTTACTTAATTAATGTATGTATCGAATGATAAAAATGGCTTATTAGCAACTTAAGAAATTATCTATACGAGCACCTTCGGGATTTACAGTGCAACTGATGAGGGTTATATGGCTCTGGCTTTAGCTCAGTATGAGGACCTTTTCTAGCTTGTTAGTGGACACCTGTATAGGCGCGTTGGGACTTGCCGAGACGGGTATAGTGCGGCTTCTGTCCACGTGTGTATAGGCTGCGTGTTATTGTGCCACCTGGAAGGAGGGCTCTACATCCCCTTGCCTTAAGACCTAGCGGCCCTAACTTGTTAGACGAACCTTTGAAAGGCTTCATCGTGAACCCTGCCGACCTTCCTTGGAAGTGGGTTAAGAGGCTGATCACCTCGGCGAAAGGGCAATTCACGTCTCGCAGTGAAAGTGTACACCTTTGCGCAAAGTTTATTAAACTGATATATCAGCCTTGCTCAAGGACACGAGCGGCCTGAAGACGTAAAGATTATGACTTTTGTTGGTTAACATGTTCATTATTTACCATTTTATGCTATTCATTATTTATGTTACATTGATCATGAAACTTGGGATCTATATCACTTGTTGCTATACTTGTGGAGTTCAACATGGACTCACTCTTGCTTTTCCCCACACCTCAGGGTGTTAAGCTTTGGAGAAGCTTAGGCTTGTGGTCAACCAGTCAGTTGTTCCCTGTGAAGTGGTGTCTCCATCTGAAGATCGGAGTGTCTTTCCGCTGTCTGCTCTTTAAGGTTATGTTCTTTTGTTTTATATACGTTATTTAAGAGCATTGTCTTTCGATATTACCCTTTATTTGTGGCTATATGTGAGATTTGACTTCCTGGGCTCACATATGGTGTATACCTGGTTTTGTTCTTAAAACCGGGTGTGACAGTTTATCCAGACATTGATAGCAAAAACCTACTTTTATTGAAAGTAGATATGATAATCATCCAAACTTAACGCACACCTTTGACGAAAATCAAGCATTATGCAAAGATTTTTTTGGGTTAAGAGATAATTCTTTCTAGAAAATCAAATGTAATGTCGGCAATAGAAATTTTAAGCGTGAATAGGAATTCAATAGTAAGAAGGCGGGAACATTGTCCAAAGCTTGGCTCTAAAAACTGTCTCGAAATCATTAATCATACATATGCTCACTAGAAGGTCTACATCATGAGTATGTTTGAAGATGCAGTCCTTCATCTCGAGGTAGGCATCATATTCTTCATTAGTCTTGAACATGAGTTGTTGGTAGATGTGTAGCATTTGCATAGGTGACATGTATGTTTTTTACCATCTCAAACATGTGGACATTTTGTCATCTCTGCGGAGCAGATCCAATCTTAGCCTATTGCTATACAGTTTTTAGAACATCTTGCAGAGATATTTGTATCCTTCCATTAAGTAGCATTGGTACCTCGGGTAAACTATCTTTTTAGATCCATATAGGTACACCCATGTAGTGTCATCCAAGCATATTATACATCTTTGTCTTCCCTTGGATCTTTCCCAACAAAGAAAACAACACTGGGTTAGTATTATTATGGCGACACATTCCTTTAGTGTTCAAACTGAATCATACATTTCCTTAGGTCTTTTTTTTAAGTGTTTGTACAACTCATTGAATCGTTGTCAATTGATACTATCGGTCGGGTGCCGAGTCTTCCCATATACCTTGCACTCATCATCATCCCACTAGGTCATCATTGCAACTTCATTAGAGTTGAACAAACACGTCATGCAATCGATGGTTGGCTAGTACCACATTATTACCAAAGCAAGAATTCTTCTCTGGTTGGCACCCAAGCTTAATGGAGTATGTTCTTTGGGTTGAGAATGTATTTCTTTTGCCTACCCTTCTTCCTCTTCTTCATAGTAAAGGAACCAAGTTCCTTCCTAAAGTATTCATTGTGTTTTTACCTTCGAGACTAGGGTCATCTCCTCCCCATGGAAATCAAGAGCAGAACTTCCAACCAGCATACCAGTGAATTTGAAATTTAGAGAAGTTGTTGGAGCTCACCACCCCCGCTTCTTGCTCCCTCAAGCTATAGTTTTGCCACGATGATGGGAAAGGGATATTGTAATATCGGGGAGCAAGAGATGGTTGGAATTACATGCACCTCTAGAAATGAGGTTTTATGATTAATTAGATGCGACTGGTTTTCCAACTATCTCTAGAAATGGCTCTCGTTTCTAGAGGCAGTTGGATTCAATACTCGAAACTAGAATTGCCACATGTGAGTGCAAAAACCGACAGAAAAATGTGTCTCGCAACAAGAAAATATTTCCATGTTGCCTCTAAAAATGGATGTTTTTAGTGGTGACTTGAAATCATAGACGCTCCTGTAAATGGAGGCCATTTTAAGAGGCAGCTAGCAATCACATATGTCTTACGTGTATTTCTAGAGGCAGCTCTATCAATAGGTTTCAACGGAGGCCTCTATATAGATATAAATTACTGTTGTCTCTAAAAATCATTTCTACAGGAATGAAGAAAACCTACTGAGAAGAGAGGTTACAATCCCTTGGGAGGCCCCTGGCTCAATGAGTGAGAAGATAAGTGTGACGCGTAGGACCAGTCAATGCATGGTATTTAATATCTAATAAAGTGTGACAATGGCCTATCATGTAATAGATCCTTTGTGAATATATTCTCATCTTAATTAGTTACCCGTCAGTTTCTGTCCTATAGTGTTTTGATCTCTTCCGTGCTGCTAACATGTCACAGCTGGTATGCTATAAATACCTAGTAATCGCATGGCTCTAGGAAGCTGCAAAGCTAGGCAACTAACAGATCAGGTGGCGGGGAGATAGAGCTAGGTAGGCACATAGAGCCACAGAGAGGAAGAACCTGAGAGAGATTGAGATGTCGTCATCTCCATTGCTAGCACCTGGGCGTATTGCCTTCAAATCAAATCAAAATGGCAAATACGTGCGCTACATGCGTGAACACGGGAAGACGCTTCAGGTAAGTGGAAACCATGCTTTAAGTCCATACACCAGGTTCGTTGCCGAGCCATCTGCGGAGCACGGCGAGGAACACGTGCACATCAAATGCTGCTACAACGACAAATATTTGGTGGCTCGCCAGCAGCCAAACGGCGTCTGGCGCATTTTTTGCGATGCAAATATGCCAGAGGAGGACCTACAGAGGAGTACTTGCACTCTGTTCCAATTCCGAGAACATCGAAAAACTGCTCATTTGGAGTACGTTATTTTGCTATAAATTAATTATTCTCTCAATAGTACTTTTCATCTCCACTGCATGCATATGACCACTACGTGTTTGTAAATCTGCACAGATTTGTTAAATGATCCATATCTCTAAAGCATTCATTTTGCAGTCAAATACATATAGCTTCTTTAACTATGTAACTCACGGTTTTAAATAGTGATCAGCTATGTCGTTATGGTTTTGCTAGAGAGACAGCCTAAGCTAGCTAAGCTATTGCTGCGACCACTATATTGCGCTTTGGAGGCAGGGCAAATTGTTTAGATGTACCATTGAAATAACGACGCTATTTCAATTTCAGCTATAACACTGACAATCTACTTATTATCACTTATCATATGCTGCTAACACTACCAAACGGAGTCTCCTAGTGTTTTAAGTAGTAATAAGAACCCTACACTAGCCCTAGCACACGGGAATAATCACTAAGGCCTACCTCAAACCACATGGATTGGAGTGTAACTTAATTCAAATACACTTCAATACATGTGGATTTAGCTAAATACATGTGCATCCAAACAAGCCCTAAGAGGTATTTGGTAGGGAAAAGGCTAATACTAAATATTGAATGTTATTAAACGCAAGCTAGAAGAACCCCACGTCACCCGGAGAGAAGTTGCAGATTCTTGTTGTGTAAGTTGGTTTTTGAAAAAATTGTACACTTGATTTTTATAAATTTTGCTATATATTCTATCATATTAAGTAATATTTTCGTAATATATTTTCTCAATCTCTGGAAGTGGAACACCGTATAAACATATTTGTGTTTGTTTCATGATTGTCATATTTTTGAATCAATTACTCGTATTTTTCATAGCTTTATTAAAAACCACTTTATCATAGCTCTATATTAAAGCTGCACTATAGTTCTACCTCCTTGAAAAATAATATCACTATCTGTAACCTTGATGTAACTATAACGGTTTTATGCTAAACTAAAAAAATATGTATGTTTAGCTGAATATTCCCTTCGTTTCCAGTTAATTTTTTTATTCGTTTGACCACTCCAGAAACATACGACACAGTTCTTTTTTTTAGGGAACCACATGATTTCATTAACCTTGTGAACCAGATAAATCACTAGCCACCATCACATGAATACAAATTGGTAGATTTACCGGCCGGGACCATAATTCGTTGATTGATCAATCTATCTTTCAAAAAATAAATATTTGTGCACATAGCCCCCATGCAAAGCGTGATGAAAGTACTTTTAATGATAGTGCCTAGTGATACTTTTTCACTTTATTAATAATTAAGTATCTGGATAAACTTTATTGTTCAAAATTTTGGAAAAATCTCATGTTTTATATGTACAGGGTAAGCGAGGCTATATATATCCCGATGATGCTTGTGCTTAAGGATATGTATAAATGAGTTCCCATTAGGCTCTAACTTTTTATGTGAGGCCCATATTTGAATCTAGTTGTACTGCATAAAATAGCACGTACGTACGTTGTCCTACAGGGTCATCTAAAAAAAACATAAATCAACTTAATTTGCTCGAATTTTTAAGTATGAACACGAGGATTTAAATTTGGGCGGGGTCTAGTTTTTGTCATGAGTCCCACATAGATCAAGTCTTGTTAATCTATACATAGTTGCAAATTGTTAAAATTAGTCATTGTTTAGCAAGTTACAATTATATAATTCACTAAAATTATAAGATATGAACATGATGTTTCATTGCATGGTTCCAGTTTTATATGCAACCCACATGTACCGTATATGTAGCATGTGAGATTCATTATCACGAGACATGCTAGCAACAATAATATAAATCTTAGAAATTCTCATAAAATGTTAAAAAATTCTGATTGGGAGACTCTAATCATAAACCAAAGTTAACAACTAGCAACACCAATTTCTCTAAATTTAAACCATATTCCAATCAACTACTCCACCGCTATCATTATAAAAAGTAACCCAAAGTAATAACCTAATCTATCTTCATCAAAATTACCTATATTTTACTCCTATATAATATCTCAACTATTATTGCCCATAATTTTCTTAATTAGTCATATCTGCTGCATTATTAAATTAACCTAGAGGAAACACGTACTCCACTAGCTATTATATTATGAAATCAATTAAATTAACCTATTAATTATTTGCATCTAGAATAATCACGCCTCTATTATATTAAAATTAAGCTAACATAATCAATATCTAATAAATGGGCATCTAATTTCGTACGTACATCTTTAATAATTCTAGAAAAAAGATTACTTAAAAAGTATCAAACGTACTTTCTAGAATATTCTTTTAAATTATTGTACGTTTTTACTAGAACGTAGAACATAGAGAAAAATACTGTTAAGAATATTGGGTTATAGAATGTAAGCCACTTGGAGAGACCAAAAGTAAACAATTTGATTACTCGTAGGTTCTAGATACGTCGTTTCAATCATTAACAGTTAGCACTTAAAAACTGGTTAGTGCAGCAGCACAGAGTTGACGGACTGCTAGTAAGCTCCAACTTCTCGTTTGCTTTTCAAGGACATATATATGGTTATGAACTTATGATATTGTCATTGTTCTGCTGATGCAACTTAGGACGCTTTAGCTCTGCTAAACACGTACTGACATTTGGTTTTTGTGAAAAATTTTCAGTGTCGCGGACTCTAAGAGAAAATAATATTATTTATTACTCTAGGTGACTATAAGTTATGCCTGATCATTACATTGAAGCACTGAAAAATATTGATTTGTTCATTGTTGAATGTTGATTAGACATGAATAGTTAATTGATTGAATGACTAAAATAATTGACATGTAGATAAGATCTTCTATCGCTCTTGAGTAATTATTTTTATGGAATTTCTTTAGTTCTATGTTTCTACGCATACTTCACTGCCACAGGAAACCTTATCACAGCTTGCTCTAAAAACATGTCATCTCTACCTGTTTTTAGAACTGGTATCATTACTGGTTTTGAACAAGCAGTGATATATCGAACCGGGATGACATAAAAGAAGTGTGTGTTTCTCTAGGGATTCAAACTCATGACATCAACATTCTCTAAATCGTCTATACCATTGTAGCTAGGCATGACTTGCAACTATAAAAATATTTACGTTAAGCCTATTAAATGTAGATGAATATAATCTTAGCTGGGGATGGCCTAATTCTGTATAGATCCACACACATATTAAGTAGTATGCGCTAGTTTGCTGCAGTTAAATCAAATGGATGTGCGTTTCAATTACACATGAAGACACATGTATTAAATTATCTCACTGCTGTGACTAGCTTATACGATCATACGTAGCTAGCTAGGTTTGTAAACTTCTTGCAAGAGTATAATATCACTAATGATGATACTATAATGTTAATAATTAATAATGATCCATTACATACAGCATCAGGCACAGCCACCTCAAAGGAGCCGTTCGCATGTTTCGTCTCCAGTGGTCCAGCGGCTGACACCGGGGCCATCTGCTGGGAGGTGGAGGACGACGACGACATGAGATCATCAAATAAGGATCATCATCAAGCGGTGCAAGATCCGCAATTGGTGGTCATTCGGAACCTGGACCAGCAATTCATATGGCCTAGCACGTTTGTTTCAAGGGGGACAACGGCAAATTCCTCGGGGTGCAACTAGTGCGCGAGCACCGGACCCAGAACAATCACTACCTGCAGTTTTTCCTCCACTGATATCGGCGACCCTAATGCGAGGCACACCATCTGTGGCACCAACGACGACCGTGACGACGGGACGACGATCCGCATCAAGGCTGACGGCGTGGGCAAGTCTGGAGGCGCCACCCGGTGTGGCAGTGGATCTGGCCAGACTCCTCCGATCATGAGACAGCTGACGACGACCCTGACACAAAGTTCAGAGTGAGCGAGTGGACCGGCAACCAGGTGGTGCTTCAGCATGTCGGAAGCAACATGATCTGCAGGAGGCAGGAGCAGCTTGAAGGCAAGACTGATTGCCTTAGAGCAGCAGCAGCAGCTGCTGCTTCTTCTGATGCTGCACGCGGCGGTGGGTTCACGAAGCCGTCCGTGACCGGATGTGGCACAACGTGGACTACCACCTCACGGATGCTATAATCCGTGAGCGCACGTCCCTCGTCGTGGACACCGTGCACAGCCTTAACCGCAGCAGCGTCGCCAGCACGGCGACGCTGACGCTGAGGTACAGCGACGAAGCGCGGCAGGTGGGACAGGAGCATCAAGCACAACTCGATTGGTGTTAGCGCCTCGGTCCACGCTAGCCTCCTCAAGTTCAGTGGCGGCGCCGACTTCAGGTACGAGGCTATGAGCAGCAGGTTCGAATCTGGACAGCTCCACACGCACGCGGTGGAGCAGAAGATCGACATCAGCATCACCGTGCCTCCCAACACCAAGGTGACGCTGCACGTCAGGGAGACGGCGGTCCTCCTACGACGTGCCCTTCTCCTGTGACCAGCTGGATACTTTGTTCAACGGACAGACGGTTAGTAGCAAGTTGAAGATGGGAGTCTTCCATGGAGCACACTCCTATGATGTAACCTATGTGGTCACCGAAGAAAAGCTTCTTCCTGATGACGAGCCTGCCGCAGCTTCCAGTAATTGGAAACCACAAGAGCCTGGCCCGTGCCATCAGGGCCTGGAACGCTTAGTAATTTATTTTTGTCTAGCTAGCTTTGAGTATTGTCTAACTTTCAATCAAATGTTTCACACTCTTTTTCCTCACGCATGGGAAGCCCCTTGCATACAGGGTGTGAGGTTTTTTAATGAGGTGAACTATGTAATTATGAATAACGTGTTAAAACACATATTCCTCATATATAGATAAGATTCTCAAAGTCCTAATAATTAACATGTTGTCATATGCCAAACGAAACTCTTGGCTTACGAGCAGCTGTGCCAATAAAACAAATCGTCCCTCTAGTCTTGACATCACCTCCAATGTACATGTGATTACTATCACAGTTATCATAGTAATAATACGTTTATAATTTTACAAACAATAGGATAAAACGGCTAACTTGAGAGGGGGACGAGTATTCATTCTGATGTTTCCCGACCCCACCAGCCACACGCAGGCGTCGCCTTCCGGAGCCAGCAGCCACACGTCTATAGGATTGAGGGGCCTACTAGAGGGGTTCGACAGTCACATTTCAAATTTCTAGCAACACCACTAGTTTTCACGGGTTTTCCAGCACCGCCTGCGGTTGAAAACTCATTTTCACCGGGCGTTTTTCAGCACCGCCTGCGCTGGGGGCCAGTGAAAATGGACAACCACACAGACTGTTAAATGTGAACCGCCTGTGGAAATCGATTTCCACATGCGGTTCACAATTAACCGTCTGTACTATTATAGACCAGTTATATTTATATTGTTTAATTATAATTATTATATTATAAATTAAAAATATACATTAATATAGGAACATGCAATTATATGTTGTAATTAAATAAATACATATACATTAATATAGCAACATGCAATTTAAATATTTCATACATCACATTTATATACATCAAAATTTCGTGCTCACAAACATAGAGTTACAGCGTTCACACATTATTAATACATCCAAATTTGCACGGGTGGGTCTAATAACCATTCAAGTTAGTTTTAAGCCTAGAAATCTTTGTTAGCACTCAGTACTCTGACTTCGATAATTCATTCTCGTGATCATGATACCTCCCTTCCGTTGAAATGACGTGCTTCAATAGAAAAAGGCTCAGGTCCTCAACTATGTTGTACAAAGTACGTTCGGTGATGCGCTTTGCCTTGTCTTCCTTATATTCCTGCAAAGAAAGTTTGTCAATCCCATATATTTATAATTTGCACCATCATTAATATCAGAACTACATACACGACTATTACTTGTATTACCTTGGAAGGGTTGCTGACGTATCGACCGGCCTCTCTCATGTCCTCGCACCACGTAGTATCCACAGAGAACAGATCCAGGTGGTTGCTTGTGGCACTACATAATGGAAAAAAGTGGATATTTATACATTGCAACCATGGTCCTCTATACATATATGCTTTGTATTCATAAGAGTAATTTTCACCAACTTACCGGCAGTCATAAAAAACTTGCAATGGCTGCCCTTCAATGTTGGACTCGCACTTTCCACCTTTTATCTTATAAAACTATATGCCCCTATGATCTAGATAGATATCTTGACTTACAACTCTAACATTCAATGAATTTTGCATAGCTTGATGGCGGTAATTTGCGGAGTCTAGTACCAGCACCCTTCCATCCCTAGGATAAATGAAATGGCAGATCCAGTGGTCCCTGCATGAATCAAATTCATGATGCATTTTGTGTATTCGAATCAAATTCATGATGCAATATGGAAATTGGAACTCACACTTACCCAAAGTGGTATGGGGCCACTACCGATTCCCTATGTTGATACTTGAGCAATGACATTCCAATGTAGAAGCGTACTGGGATTCATACGCAACTTTTAACTTTGCGATTTTCTTGTCCGTTCCTCACCTTCTAAGCCCAATAACTCTATGTTGTCATCTCCGATTCTGAAAGTGTGTCGTTCTTCGCATATATCAATTGGGTTCAGATAGCAATCATTTCATTGGCACAATAATTGAAATCTTGTCCATAATACAACTCATGCTGATCATATAACATTCTGCAAGCCACATGGCAAGTCAGATAGAACATTGACGCAACTATAATGCATTTTAAACTATGTAACACTTACAGTGCAAACGTCATTACGATCTGTACTCCAGTCTCTCGAGGTTATCATCAACCAAATGTCTTCAAAGTTAATGATGCACATATTATTTTCACTTAGAAATGCCTTTTGGGGGATACACACATTGATGTGTCAATGCCAACAGAAGCGGCTCTCATATACCAGTCATGCAACCTTTTTATATTGCTTGGAATCTTTAAGAGTGTCTGCCGCTTGAGTAGAGGCCCCCACACAAAATTTTTAGGGATGACTTGTAATCTTTGCAGTTGGGACCTTGATTGTGCAAGAAATTACCTTGCACCGGCTTCGCTGACTCTGAAGTTCAGACAACTCAACGACTTCTGAAGTGTGTTTTGTCCAATTCCATTTAAAAATTTGGCTGTCCCAGCTATTTTCTTCTTTTTTGGCGGCGGTGGTAGCTCCTTGCTTTGTGGCAGAGATCTTGGGTTGTGGGGAAGGTGGGGAATTCAATGGTGGTGTCTGTGGCAAGGGCGATGATGGCGGGATGGAGATGGTGCTGACTGTGGCGGAGGAGACGACTGTGGCGGAGGTGGTGCTGACTGTGGTGGAGGAGACGACTTTGGCGGAGATGGTGTGCTGACTGTGGCAGACTGATGATTGTGGCGGAGATGGTGTGACTTTGGCGGAGGTGATGATTGAGGTCGGGAATAGACTGGGAGGTGATGATGGGTGGTCATGAAGAGGATCAGTAGGTCCTAATGACTCCTCTGATTGGGTTGCTCCATCAATTGTACGTCCCGCCTAGGCAAAGGATGCGGATACATGGGTGTATGCCGGATCTTGTGATGATGAGTGATTTATACTGGGATGATGCACATGTTCTTTGGCTTGTGTGTGCAGGTGTGAGCACGGATACGGTGATCAAAGGCAAGGTGAAGGTCAAGTAGAGACGTATCGTGCCGATGGACCCGAGCGGTGAAGGGCGAACGTGAGGCTTGGACTGATGGACCGGTGGCCTGAGGATCGGCCGTGGTGCTGACAGCCTGGGACAGCGACAAATGAAGACTTGCGTGTGGACGGGGTGCACGGGCGGTGCATCCCTTCTAGCTCGGTTTGGTGGTTGAGCCACAGAAAAAACCACCGAGTGGACGATTTCCAGGTTTAGGCCTCAAACCTGGGCGCGGCTGATTTCCGAGTTGGCCACAAACTCGGGCTAGGACTGTTTCCAGGTTTGGGCCTCAAAACTAGGCCGGCGGGTTTCCGAGTTTGGGCCACAAAACTCGGGTTGAGGACGGTTTTCCAGGTTGGGCCTCAAAACCTGGGTGTTTGGCGGGTTCTGAGTTTGGGCCACAAAACTCAGGCGACGGACGACAGGTTTCCTGGTTTTGGCCTCAAAATCGGGGGGATGGCCCAGGTTTTCCCGGTTTCGGCCTCAAACCGGAGGGGGAGGGTCCGTGAAAAGGACGAGCAGAGCGGTGGCGGCACGTGGCGGCAATTGTGAGGTCGCTCGAGGCGAAGCTACCAGTTGTGCGGGCGTGGCCGTCGGACCACCATAACTTCGAGTTGGTCAGGAATACCCTTAGGGTTAGCTTGCTCGCTCATTAGCAGTAGGTCTAGAAGGGGAATAATTGTATTAGGCTATATAAGGAGATGCAACCCCTCCCTCCAGACTATCTCAGCCATTGCTATTTTCATTCTAGGGTTTCCTGCTTCCCATTCCCTGCTGTAGCTACTGAGATCCGCAGAGATGGTGAACAATACCTCTGTGTATTTGCGTTTTGTTAACACTGGAATTTGGTCAACACCAAGAAAATGACAAGTGGACCCGCCGGCAGTGAGAGTGAGATGAGCATTCGGTAAAACGACCAAGCGCGTCGGTTAGTTCTCGGAGTTTCGGCAAGTGTTTGTGCGGTCGGCTATCTTGTAGGCGATGACTCTATTCGGAAGCGAATGCGGTAAAATAAGCTGGCTTGCACGAGAAGGCACGTAATAATGAAAACACCGAGAGGAGAATAGGAATAGGACTCGTATTTTCCATATTTTCATTATGTAAGTCGTAGTCCTCCAGGACTCATATTTCGCCCAGGGTATAAATATAAACCCCCGTCCATTGTAAAACTGTTGTTCAAACCATATCAATACAAACTAGCCCCGTGCCTTTCGAGTCCTTAGTCGTGTCGTCGAGTTCTTCGAGAGGAATCATCGATTCGTCGACCTCCGTAAGTCCCGACAACCTTGTATCATGTCTAGTATCAGGTGGTGGATTTAGATATGATGCAAGTAGTCTTGTTTGTTTTCAATGTCCGTGTGCGGCGGACCTTTGTTAGCGATCAAGAGGTCTTTGCTTATGCTTTGCTTGTGAGATACGATGCGGCGGCGCAGGCTTTATTCATGTGTTTAGCAAAGGCAAGATAGTTATCGGCTCTGTTAGATTCGGCAAGATCTGATAGATTCATCAAGTATCATGTGTGTTGCATCTTTTATTTTAATTTTGTAACACTCTTTGCCCAATCTAGATTGATCTTTGTTCGGCCTTGTTTCACAAGTTTGCTTGTGTTTTAAAAATTGCAAGATCATGACGGCCGAATTAACTTTCAATCCAGATTGTTACATGTGGGGTTCATGCATGTCTTTTACGGTTAGGCTTTGATAAAACTAGGTATCGTGCGACAGATGCAGGTTTTAGATTAGTTTAATTGTGCTTGTTTGTATGTTCCTTCTTCTTGGACCCCAACTCGGCTAGTTTGCCGAGCTTGGTTAAGCTTACACGAGTAATGAGTTTCTGTAGATCTGTTCAGATATATGCATGCTTTTAGCTTCTTATCATTAGATTGTATCATGCGGTAGATTAATCTAATTATAAGAGTGGTGTAGACTTAGTTTATGCTTGACGGGTTTATGAAACTAGACGTGCGGCAGACTAGTGGATTAACTTATGCAGGTGTTGTTTGGATAGATTTATTTTTTACAAGTTACCTATTTATGATTCTTTATATCTTGATGATGTTCTCTTACCTATACATTCGGCAACCAACTGTTGATATATACTCATTCTTAACGTTAGCCGAATGAGTTTGGAACTTTTCGACAGACAGCTTCTATAGCTGTATGCCGTCATGATTGGCTTTAAAGCCGTACATATGGAACTGTCTGGTCTTATCCGGCATGTTCCAGTTATTCTCACGATTTTATCCCTTGTTGGTTTTCAGGTCAAACCGACTGGCACGTCTCTCGGATTCCAGACCGTCCGGGCACCTAATTGAAGCTACGCTTTCTTTGGCTTGCTGTGTGTGAGGCGCGGACCACGTTTTGCGTCAACACACTTTTGGCACGCCGGTGGGACCCCACATTCCAAGATAATTGAGTTCGACCACACTCAAGTTCTGGACGTGACCATAGATGAGTTGCCACCAGATTCAAGAAATATAGTACAACAAGCATGCGATGAGTTTCAACACAAATGCTTGATGTCTTTCTCTAAGAACAAGAGCAACAGGTCTTCCAGATGCAGTCACTCCAAGAACTCTCCTTCCTCATCAATCTGATAGCACCGATGAGGAAGATGCTCAAAAACTGTCCGAACTGGTGTATAAGGCTATATCAGAGGCCATGACAAATCATCATCAGCTTTCTTGAACACCTTCCGTGCTATCATGATTGGTATTTTCGGCTCGGCAGTTGATAAACGTTTTGAGGAAGCCACTGGCCCGGTGCAGGTTCCCTGTATTCCCCGTACCCCAACCTCAGAGGAGAACTACTGAAGACGGCAGGGTTGGTTCAAGCACAGGTGGGATGGTTCTTCACCAAGGCAGCAACCTCCCACAACTCATGGCCAACTCGCATTCGGCATGACGGGAAACGTCCCACCATCTGCTTTCAGAGTGTCCCCCGCAATGAATAGGTGCAAAAGAACATGTTTAGAGATGGATATCAGGAGTTCGTTGATTACAGTGCAATTAATGCTCTCCCAAATCCGGGCTATAAAAATTCAGCAGGGGCGTTTCTTGGGGTCAAACACAAGCAGCTCCAGATTCGGTGTCGACCTCATCATGCATACGATGGCCGACATGATGCAAAATCAATTCGGCCTGAAGCCAAAGAATCAGTCTTACTCTTACAAGTCTCCTTACCCAGAGTGGTACAACCGAGTGGCACTTCCTCCAAGGGTGAAACCTCCTACGATCTCACCAAGTTTTCAGGCCAGGATGATACTAGCACTATAGAACATATCAATAGTTACTTAATGCAACTTGGAGAAGCATCTGCAGATGAAGCTTGGAGGATTCGGTATTTCCCGTTGTCGTTAACAAGACCAGCCTTCTCATGGTTCGCATCTCTACCGGCGAATTCTATTGGAACATGGGCGGAATTGGAGCAGAAGAGTGTACACGCAGATATGAAGGACTAATGAGAAAAAAACATAAGGTGGACATGCTCAAATCCCTACATCAACTACACTCAGGGGGCTGAACCTCATCGTGCACGCATCCACGCACCGCCGAGCTCGCACTCGTCCTCTGCAACTTCGGCTTCATCAAAAATGACGTCCTTCGAAGCTACCGTGAGTTACCTGACAGCATGCTCACCGAAAGCATTCTAGTTCCTCAACAAGAAGAAAGTCAATGGCATACTAGGCAAAAGCCGACAAGACAGAACCTTCGGCTCCAATTAATATAACTTTATCTTTCCCTGAGTAATGCAAAGTTCAATCTGGTGATAAGGTTATGAAAGGCTACATCAGAGGCACAAAGGACGTTAGCAACCGAACGGCCGATAGAAGACCATCGGCTAAAACATTTTTCAGCACACTTCATATTGAAAGATATACTTTTGCTGATGGCCATTGAATAAGGTGGTGCCAACAAGACACATGCAACGGTGACAAGTTCAATTATAGTCAGAACAGCTACAAGATCTGAAGCAGCCAGCCATTTGCAGAAGAAGGATTGACGTTTATGATTGGCTTCAAATATTTTCAACCCGTATTCGGCGAAGACGTCTCAGATGAAGAAAGGAGGACACCAGTGAATCATCGATTACGCTGCTGTGACTACGTGCCAGGGCCTGAGATCAACGCGCACACATCGTACAACATCGAGCGATCCATCGTGAAGAAGGACAAGCTGCTTCATCTTCAACAGTGGTTGTGTAATTTTACCCTCGCTTTTCTAATAGTTTCAGTGCTTAAAATTAAATCATTAAAAAGCAAACCTCTTATGTTGCGTCTCCTCACTAAAAAAAATTTGCCGCACTATGAATATGTGATATAAATATTTGGGTTATCCATTGTTGAATGATAAATAGATGCTCTGTTTTATGTTTCACCTGTGTCTGGTTTATAGCTTTGATTTCTTTAAGATTTGGGTTTAGTGGTTATTATATTTATCTTGAAGTCCTTGAAATTTGTGGGTTGCGTAGAATTTAAACTTTGTCTGAAAGTAGTGTTGATGGGATATGAATAGAGGTAGAATTGCTATGACATTATTCTGAGAGATACTTGAAATTCGGAGATTTTATGAAATAATAAATTTACTTAATGTCATATTGAGCACTGTCAATCATTGTGACTACTAGTTGAGATTATAGTCATATTCTCAATATCAAGATTCACGTACACGTTATAAACTAAGTGTTTTGCATGTGTATTCTCTCTTTGATTAAAAATATGGGGCTATTCTATAAATCTCAGAAATAAAAACGACGGACACGTGTCCGCCAGAACTGAAAGAGAAAGAAAAAAGGTCAAGTGACTGCCCAAATAAAAATATGAAAAAGAAAAGTCAAGTGACCGCCAAATAAAATAAAAGATAGTCGAAGACCCAGTAGCCTCATAATTTAAAAGGTAGGGAGAATGATATATGCAAAAGAAAAAGTAATAACAATATTCACTTGCACTTCTTGATCTAGGTTTATGGCTTGTATATCCTTATGGTCGAATCTTTGACTTTGCAATATTATGTGGATACTCCCTCCGTCCCAAGATATAAGGCGCGATTTGACTTGACACGGTCTTCAAAAATATATTTTGACCTATAATTTCTTTTATAATATATAATTTATAGAAATAAAAGTTGATCATTAGAAAGTATTTCTAAATATAAATATAATACAATTACTTGTGTAGTATAAGCTTTTGATATGATTAGACTAATTCTTAGTCAAAGATAAGAAAGTTTGAATTTGAAATACGTGCGCGCCTTGTATCTTGGGACGGAGGGAGTACGATTTTATATAAGATAATGATAAAAACTCTGGATGAAAAGTGATCAAGGGATAAAAGATAAGCATTTCTGTAGCTATTCTATTTTGCAATCGCTTGAGGACTCAGTGAGAACTAAAGCCCCATAATAAAGAGACAGATGGATGAGTAAGGTACCATTTTATTCAAGTTTAAAAGAAATCTTGGTTATAAAATATGATACTTTGAGATGTAGTCGGCATTACAGCATCTTCTGATCAATAAAATGGAAGAACGATAATGTTTATAAACATATGCATTTGTAACTAACTTGTTTCCACATGTATTGGAGAATTATTGTTTTACATGCAAAATTGTGAAACATGGTGAGAAAATGTTATTGCTATCAGTGGATTTCTTGGTTTTTTGAAGAAGACCAACAGAGATCAAATAGTTCGAAGCATGACAATTCATACTCCGAACTAGGGGGGCCTATGTTAACACTGGATTTTGGTCAACACCAAGAAAATGACAAGTGGACCCAGCCGGCAGTGAGATGGGCATTCGGTAAACGACCAAGCGGTCGGTTAGTTCTCGGAGTTTTGGCAAGTGGTTGTGCGGTCGACTATCTTGTAAGGCGATGACTCTATTCGGGAAGCGAATGCGGTAAATAAAGCTGGCTTGCACGAGAAGGCACGTAATAATGGAAAACACCGAGAGGAGAATAGGAATAGGACTCGTATTTTCCATATTTTCATTATGTAAGTCGTAGTCCTCCAGGACTCATATTTCGCCCAGGGTATAAATATAAAACCCCGTCCATTGTAAAACTGTTCACAACCATATCAATAAAACCGGTCCCGTGCCACTTTCGAGTCCTTAGTCGTGTCGTCGAGTTCTTCGAGAGGAATCATCGATCCGTCGACCTCCGTAAGTCCCGGCAACCTTGTATCATGTCTAGTATCATGCAGTGGATTTGATATGATGCAAGTAGTCTTGTTTGTTTCAATGGTCATGCGGTGGACCTTTGTTAGCGATCAAGAGGTCTTTGCTTATGCTTTGCTTGTGGATAGATACCGTGCGGCAGACGTTTATTCATGTGTTTAGCAAAGGCAAGATAGTTATCGGCTCTGTTCGATTTGGCAAGATCTGATTAGATTCAACAATTTCATCAAGTTATCATGTGTTTGCAATCTTTTATTTTAATTTTGTGACACTCTTTTGCCCAATCTAGATTGATCTTTGTTCGGCCTTGTTTCACAAGTTGCTTGTGTTTTAATAATTGCAAGATCATGACGGCCGAATTAACTTTCAATCCAGATTGTTACATGTTATGGGTTCATGCATTTCTTTTACGGTTAGGGCTTTGATAAAACTAGGTATCGTGTGGCAGATGCAGGTTTTAGATTAGTTTAATTGTGCTTGTTTGTATGTTCCTTCTTCATGGACCCCAACTCGGCTAGTTTGCCGAGCTTGGTTAAGCTTACACGAGTAATGAGTTTTTGTAGATCTGTTCAGATATATGCATGCTTTTAGCTTCTTATCATTAGATTGTATCATGCGGTGGATTAATTTAATTATAAGGAGTGGTGTAGACTTAGTTTATGCTTGACGGGTTTATGAAAACTAGACGTGCGGCAGACTAGTTGGATTAACTTATGCATGTGTTGTTTGGATAGATTTATTTTTTACAAGTTACCTGTTTATGATTCTTTATATCTTGATGATGTTCTCTTACCTATACATTCGGCAACCAACTATTGATATATACTCATTCTTAACGTTAGCCGAATGACTTTTGAACTTTTCGACAGACAGCTTCTATAGCTTTATTCCGTCATGATTGGCTTTAAAGCCATACATATGGAACTGTCTGGGTCTTATCCGACATGTTCCAGTTTATTCTCATGATTTTATCCCTTGTTGGTTTTCAGGTCAAACCGACTGGCACGTCTCCGGATTCCAGACCGTTCGGGCACCTAATTGAAGCTACGCTTTCTTCGGCTTGCTGTGCGTGAGGCGCAGACCACGTTTTGCGTCAACACTTTTTGAGGAAATGAGACCGTAATCTCGTTGTCTCCGGGGGGGGGGGGGGGGGCAAATTTCGGCTAGCAATTCGTTGTCTTGATTCGCGTTTTGAACTTGTTCTTCGCGTTCTTCGTTTCTCCACGATTTTCCCGTCACTCGATCTCCCTCCTCACCGCGTCTTTCTCGAATCCACTTGAATCATCTTGTTCTTTGATGTAAGGAGATCATTTCCACCGAAGGAATTCATCTAACTCCTTACGAACAAGTAGATTGGGTCGATTTAAGTTTCGTGGCTTTTTTTCGGTTCATACACCTCCCCTTTCGATTTCCCATTGATTGAGTTGATTTGAGCGGATGATTTCTTGGGGATAGTCTCCTAATTATCTTGTGATCATCTTCTCCAAGTTTGGGATCGAAGGATTTTGATTTGAATCAGATTTGGGAAGATTTGGGAGAAGGGCGATTGAAATCGCCCTCCCTGAGTGACTGCGGACAGTCCGCCACTCAGGGCGCGGACAGTCCGCGCGTCGGGCTCGAGCCAGTTCAGTGGCTACGCAGCTCGACTGTTCCTGTCCAGGTTGACCGGCGGACAGTCCGCCGTTGTCATCCGCGGACAGTCCGGGACTGTCTAGGGACTATTCAGTAGCAGTGTTGTTTTGCTCTTTTGGCCGGCGGACAGTCCGCCAGTGAACCGCTGACAGTCCGTAGTAGGTCCGGACAGTCCGGGATCAGGAGCCCGGACAGTCCGCCAACCTGCTGTAGGTTGTGATTTAGTGTGTTTGCTCTCACGACTTTTCCGCTTGGTTTTCGGACTTCTCGTTTGGCCCTAGAGTTCACCAAGGAATCTCTCTAGGTATCTTTGCTACTTGTTGGCATCGGTATTTGGAGATTTCCCGACATAGCCGTTCATCTACGTTCGAGAGTCGGTTTTTGGGTTGAGCCATAGCCGAACCTTTTGGTCATTAACTTGCTCTCATTTGGTGGTGCCTCGCTGTGATCCTAGGGATCATCCACCCTCTTCCAAGGGTCGTGGGCATCACGGTTTCGGTTGTAGCTTTCTGGGGTTGATTTTGGGACATTTGGCCAAAGATTCGAAAGAAATGTTTGAGCTCCCATTCACCCCCCTCTGGTCGCTTTCTGGTAGAGTTCTCGGTCCTTCAATTGGTATCGGAGCGGTTTAAGGATCTTCCACCTTAGCCGGTTCCAGATCCACAGAAGGCGACATGGACCGCGACGTGGGCAAACTGTCGTTTTTCGATGGGACGAACTATGCGTATTGGAAGATACATATGTCAGCCTATCTTCAGAGTATTGGTGCTTCCATTTGGGATATTTGCAACTCTGCTGATTATGTGGTCTTGGCTGCTCGTGCGACTCAGCATCAGATCGATGAGCACGATGCCAATAGCCGAGCCCGTAACGCTCTTTTCTCATGTTTGAACATGACGGAGTTTGATCGCGTTTCTCACCTCGCTACGGCTCGGGAGATTTGGGCTACCCTCATGCGTTTCCATGATGGAACCACTCAAGTCAAAACCCGTCTCTACGAGTCGCACAAGCGAGAGTATGAGAACTTTCGACACATGCCTGGTGAGAGCATAGAAAGTTTATTCGCTCGGTTTCAGGTTATTGTCAACAGGATGAGGGCTAACAAGGAGTTGTTGCCTTTCGACGATCATGAGAGGGCTCTCAAGCTTTTCCACACTCTCGATCGGTCGGTGTGGGATTCCAAGGTTCAGGCGATCATCGAATCGCCTAACTATGAGACTCTCACGTGTGATGAGCTCTTTAGTAAGCTCAAGTCCAGTGAGATTGATGCCATGGCGAGGGCTTCTTATGAAAATCTTTCTGGCCCGTCGATGGCTTTGGTTTCTGGATCTTCTGCTAACCCCTTTGTGAAGGACCGAGAATGCAATAGCAAGGCGACCAGAGGGGGGGTGAATGAGAGCTCAAAAATTTCTCTCGAAACTTTGGCCTTTTGTCCCCAAAATCAACCCCAAAAGCTTCGATCGAAAACCGTGATGCCCACGACCCTCGGAAGAGGGTGGATGATCCCTAGGATCACAGCGAGGCACCACAAAGCGATAGCAATCAGAACGCCAAAAGCACCGGCACAAGTTCGACCCCTAAAAACCTAGTCCCAAACGTAGATTGAAGGCTACGTTGGGAAATCCCCAAATACCGATGCTAACAAGTAGCAAAGATACTTAGAGAGGTTCCTAGGTGAACTAAAAAGCCAACCGAGAAGTCCGGAATCCAAGCGAAGAAGTCAGGAGAGCAAACACACTAAAGCTCAGCCTACAGCCGATTCCCGGACTGTCCGGTAGTACGGCCCTGGACAGTCCGGCTCAACCGCGGACTGTCCGCGGGAGGATGGCGGACTGTCCGCCGGCAAAAACCTCAAAACAGCACTGCTGCTGAACTTCCCTGGTCGGCTCGCGGACTGTCCGCGACCGACTACGGCGGACTGTCCGCGGGAAAACCGAGTCAGCACAGCCGAGCCGCGCGACCACTGCTCGGTCGGAGCCCGACGCGTGGACTGTCCGCGTCTCCAATGGCGGACTGTCCGCGAGTGCCCAGTGAGGGCGATTTTGGTCGCCCTCAACTCAAATCCTCCCAAATCCGATTCAAATCAAAATCCCTTGATCCCAAACTTGGAGAAGATGATCACGAGGTAGTTGGAAGACTATCCCCAAGAAATCATCCGCTCAAATCAACTCGAACACCGGGAATCCGAGAGGGAAGGAGTATGAACCGAAAAAGCGCCACGAAAACGAAATCAACTCGATCTACTTGTTCGTGAGGAGTTAGATGAATTCCTTCGGTGAAAATGATCTCCTAACTATAAAGAACAAGTTGATTCAAACGGATTCGAAAATACACAGTAGAGAGGGAGATCGAGTGACGGGAAAATCACGGAGAAACGAAGAACGCGAAGAAAACACGAACAAAACGCGAATCAACACATCGATCTGCAACTGTGTGGCTACCACACGCTACAACAGTGAGATTACGGTCTCACTTCCTCAAAATCTCTAGTACACAGAGGTATGGTTCTCTGCGGATCTCAGTAGCTACAGCAGGGGATTGGGAGAGCAGGAAAACCATAGAAGCAAAGAGCAAATGACTGAGATAGAATGGGAGATGGGTGTCTCCCTCTACTTATCCTAATTCTAGTTCCCACTCTACCCCTAACTAATTACAGAGCGAACCAACTAAACCCTAGGGTTATTCTGGACCAAATCGTGGTAGGTGGTGATCCGACGGCCACGCCCGCACAATAGGTAGCTTCGCCTTGACGTGACCTCAGCAATTGCCGCCACGTTCCGCCATCGCTCTGCTTGTCCTTTTCCCGGACTTCGCCCCCGGTTTTGTGGCCCAAACGGGAAACAAGCCTTCAGACCAACCCCCGGTTTTGAGGCCCAAACCGGGAAACCAGCCGTCCACCGCCTGAGTTTTGTGGCCCAAACTCAGAAACCCGCAGCACCCAGGTTTTGAGGCCCAAACCTGGAAACCATCCTCAGCCCGAGTTTTGTGGCCCAAACTCGGAAACCATCAGCACCCAGGTTTTGAGGCCCAAACTGGAAACCGTCCACTCGGTGGTTTTTCTGTGGCTCAACCACCAAACCGAGCCGTAGAGGGGATGCACCACCCGTGCACCCCGTCCACCCACAAGTCTTCGCTCGTCGCTGTCCCAGGCTATCAGCCACCACAGCTGATCCTCAGGCCACCGGTCCCTCAGTCCAAGCCTCAAGTCCGCCCTTCGCCACTCTCGGTCCATCAGCACGGCACGTCTCTACTTGACCTTCACCTTGCCTTCGATCACTGTATCCGTGCTCGACACCTGCACAACACAAGCCAAAGAACATGCGCATTATCCCAGTTGACAATCACTCATCACTCAGAGACTCGGCATACACCCATGTATCCGCACTTTGGAGGCTTTGCTTTGTCATCTCTTCTTTCTGTCACAGAGGAGCAGATGGAGTTCATGGCGGACGACGAGTTGGCCCTGCTTGCCAACCGGTTCTCGCGGTTCCACAACAACCACATGAACCATCTCCGCGGAGGAGGACGAGGTGGCTGCTACGAGTGTGGAGGCTCGGACCACTTCATCACCAATTGCCCGAAGAAGAAGCAAGTCTTCGACAAGGCGGATCACGACCACAAGTACGACTCCGGCAAGCGCAAGGAGAAGTACGTCCCCGCCAAGCACAAGCGGAGGAGCGGCTTCAACAAGGAATACATCAAGGAGAAGTACTTGGAGAAGGCCCAGGCCGAGCAGCGTGCCTTCTTCGCCATGCTCAGCGACGTCGACGACTCGGATGACGACTCTGCTGATTCAAGCGATGACGAGTCCGAAAAGAAGAAGAAGATCGAGGACAAGCTGAACGGTCTCTATTTCTTCACCGACAACGAGGGCTTCTGCACCATGGCCCTCGGCGATAAGGTCAACGGCGAGCTGGAGGAGATCCCTCGGAACGACGATAGCGACGACACCTCCCAGGTATCTCTAACTCCTGACAAACTCTCTGCTGAGGTGGACAAGCTTACTGCTGCTCTACTTAGTCAAGATAAATGCTTAGGCTTGCTGCTAGGGAGAGAAAGGAGTTTAGAAAGAAGTGGGAGGATGCGGTGAAGGAGCTTGAATCTGTCAAGTCCACCGTTGTCGTGACTGAGGAGGATGAGTGTGAGATGTGCTCCAAGCACATGACTGACCTTCTCACCTTGAGGGGGAAGTATGTTGCTTTGATTGGAGAGGTGGATGAGCTTAGGGCTAGATCCTCAGTGCTTGGTGCGTGCAAGTCTTGTGCAGGCTTGCAATCCGAGTTGGCAGAGAAGAATGCCAAGATTGTGTCTCTTGAGAAGGCCAGCTCGGGTAGCACTTGTGTGTCTAGGTGTGCTTTGTGTGAGGGTTTGGAGATGGAGATTGCGAATGTGCAACATGACAAGATGCAAACCGAGGAAGAAAACACATACCTTCGGACCATCTTGTCATGGGTGTCTTGTGGTGAGCCGCAGCTTGGGATGATGATTGCCCAATTCAAACGTGCTACTGGAGGTCCTGGTGTTGGTTTTGCTCAGGGTGTTGAGTGTGCTTCATCTTTTGGTAAGATTGGAGGGTCGAGTGGTCTTAATCCGAGTGAGAAGCCAAACTCCACCACTACTCCCAAACTAACCAAGATTCCACCTAAAGAGCCTCTCAAACCTAACACCAAGGATGGAGTGTTTGTGGAACCTCCAAGAGCTCCACCCAAGAAACAGACATGGGCTCCAAAACCAAACCACCTAAGGAACAAGCTAGATACAATGCCACCTATCCATGAGGAGCTCATGCCACCAAAGAGCCAAGTGATCCACACCCACTACCGTGAGTACCAACAACCCCCTATGAGACGTGAGGTACCATTGTGAGCACTGTGGGAGAGATGGACACTTAAGGGAGTTTTGCTTTCGGCTCAAGAGAGAGGAGCGCCGTGCAAAGGAGATGAACAACACGGACATGTACCATCCTTTCCATGATGTACATGTGCCGAATGTTCAAAGGCGTGCTGCTAGGCCTAGAGGTCCCATGCCTCAAGGTCCTAGGCCTAGGCCGCGAGGAGGACGTGCTCGGCGGGAGCCTGCAGTTGTAGGCTATGGACCCCGTGGCGGTGGCTTTGTAGTTGAGCGTTACCCCCCACCGCGTTTTGAGTATCGCAATGGACGCTCTTCCCTTAGCGGACCATGTTTTCCTATACGTGGTGATCGCTTTCCCCGTAGCCGTGCTAGGAATGGTTTAGCTACTAACCGTTCTTTTGAGCAGCCGGCCCAACACTGGTATAATTCCCATTTTACTCACCCCAGTGTTGGACCGTATGCTCACCCTATGTCTTTTTATTGATGTAGGTAAAACGATTGGAGGACATTTGGTTGGTGGATTCCGGGTGCTCAAGGCATATGAACGGAAACGCCAAGTGGTTCTACAATCTTAGTCCAGTTGCCGGAAAGGAGTTTATCACCTTCGGCGACAATAGCAAAGGTAAAGTGTTATCTCATGGGTCGGTGCGAGTTAATGAGCACTTTGTGTTGTGCGATGTTGCTCTTGTTTCTAACTTGCATTTTAACCTTCTTTCTGTTTCACAACTCTTTGATGATGACTACGAGATTTGTTTTAAGCCGAATCTCAGTCGTATTTTGGATCCTCAGGGCAATCTTGTGTGTTTGATTTCGCCCTTTGGGAAAGTCTTTCGTGCGAATTTCTCGGAGTCGTGGAATTTCTCATTGTCTTTTGGCTGGACCTTCCTCCTCTGATCTTTGGAAGTGGCATAGGAGACTCAGTCACTTGAGCTTGACTTGCTTGCAAGGCTTAACTCACTTGGCTTAATCCGAGGATTGCCCAAACTACACATGGAGAAGGACCTGTCTGCCATTCTTGTAGACATGGGAAATTGGTAGCCGCTCCCCACCATCCTGTGAATCAGGTCATGACCAAGCACCCTGGAGAGCTTTTGCATATGGACCTTGTCGGTCCGGCTCGGGTGAGCTCAGTTGGTGGGAAGTGGTATGTGCTTGTTGTTGTTGACGATTTTTCGAGATATTCGTGGGTTTTCTTTTTAGCTGAGAAAACTGAGACTTTCACCTTTGTTCACAATTTGATATTGCGACTTCAGAGAACGAGTTCCCTAAGAACTCGATGAGAGCTATTCGTAGCGATAATGGTTCCGAGTTTAAAAACTCGGATTTTGAGAAGTTTTGTAACTCTTTGGGTTTAGAGCATCAGTTTTCTTCCCCTACACACCACCACAAAATGGTGCTATAGAGAGGAAAAATCGGACCCTTGTAGAGATGGCTAGGACGATGCTCGATGAGCATAGGACTCCTAGGTGATATTGGGTCGAGGCCATAAACACTGCATGCTATATTTCCAATCGCATTTTTCTCCGTGCTTTCTTGAAGAAAACTTCTTATGAGTTGCGATTTGGGAAGCAACCCAAAGTGAGTTATTTTAGAGTTTTTGGTTGCCACAATTTTATACTCAAGAAAGGCAACTTGGACAAATTTGAGTCTCGCTCTTCTGACGGTGTATTTTTGGGTTATGGTAATCATACTCGTGCATATCGTGTACTTAACCTTGATACTAACCGAGTCATGGAGACATCCGATGTCACCTTCGACGAGACTGTGCTTTGTCCTCTTCTAGTTTTGATCGTGCAGGTGATCATGAGGTTGGAGAACCTCCTTTTGATGATGAGGAAGAAGGTGCTGAAGGGATGGATGATCCAGCACTTCCTCCACCTGCTGTACCGATTGGGTCGACTTCGACCACGACTACACGTGGCCCCGACCCTTCTTCCTCTACTACATGGGGGCCGTGTGATCCACCACCTCGGGCTGTACCACTTGTACTCGAGGAGGCACCAACAGCTGTTGAGGGGGAGGTCACTTCACAAGGGAGGCGCCATGACACATTCAGCGCCAACACACTCCTCAACAGATAATCGGCGACATCCACGATCACGTCACTCGGTCTAGGTCACAACAAATCTCTCACTTTGCTCATTCTGCATTTGTTGCTGATTTTGAACCCCGATATGTTGGACACGCTTTATCTGATCCGGATTGGGTCAATGCCATGCATGAGGAACTTGAAAATTTTGAGAGAAATCGGGTTTGGGTTTTCATCTGTTGCTCCTTGTGTCATCCTATTGGGACAAAATGGGTTTTCAAAAACAAACAAGGAGAAGATGGCCATGTTGTGAGAAACAAGGCCAGACTTGTAGCCCAGGGGTATAGTCAGAAGGAGGGGATAGACTATGAGGAGACTTTTGCTCCTGTAGCTCGTTTGGAGGCAATTAGGATCCTCTTGGCTTTTGCTGCATCCAAAGGTTTCAAACTTTTTCAAATGGATGTCAAGAGTGCCTTCCTAAACGGCTACATAGAAGAAGAGGTGTATGTGAAACAAACCCCCGGTTTCAAAAATCCCATGTTTCCAAACCATGTTTTTAAACTTCACAAAGCTTTGTATGGTTTGAAACAAGCCCCTAGAGCCTGGTATGATAGGTTGAAAACCTTTTTGCTTGCTAAGGGTTTTAAAATGGGATGTGTGGATAAAACACTTTTTCTTCTCAAGCAAGGCAATGACACTTTGTTGGTTCAGATTTACGTGGATGATATCATTTTCGGTGGTTCTTCTCACGCTTTGGTTGCCAAGTTTGCAGACACTATGAGCAGGGAATTTGAGATGAGCATGATGGGCGAGTTGACGTTTTTCCTCGGGTTGCAAATCAAGCAATCCCGAGAGGGGACGTTCGTGCACCAGGGCAAGTACACCAAGGACATATTGAAGAAGTTTGATATGGGTGAGGCCAAGCCTCTTCCAACACCCATGTAGACCACGACGGCCCTGGATGCGGACAAGGATGGAGAAGCTGTGGACCAGAAGGAGTACCGGCGTATGATCGGGTCGCCGCTGTGTACCTGACGGCGACACGCCCAGACATCTAGTTCGCGGTGTGCCTTGCGCGCGATTTCAATCGTCGCCGCGCACTGTCAGGCGGTCAAGCGCATTATGAGGTACTTATGCTTCACACCGAGTTTGGGATTTGGTATTCTGCTTCTTCTACCCTCTCCCTTTGCGGTTACTCGGATGCTGATTTTGCTGGTTGCCGACTTGATCGCAAGTCCACTTCTGGGACTTGTCAGTTATTGGGTTCTTCTCTTGTATCTTGGTCTTCTCGCAAGCAATCTAGTGTCGCTCAGTCTACCACAGAGGCTGAATATGTTGCTGTGGCTAGCTGCTGTTCTCAGTTGTTGTGGATGATGGCCACTTTGCGTGACTTTGGTCTGAGTTTTCTCGAGTTCCATTGCTTTGTGACAGCACGAGTGCGATTAGCGTTGCTAAGAACCCCGTGCTGCACTCTAAGACCAAACACATTAATGTGCGCTTTCATTTCTTGCGAGACCACTATGAGAAGGGTGATATCGACCTTCACCATGTCGATACTCATCTTCAGTTGGCAGATATTTTCACTAAGCCTTTGGACCAATCAACCTTTGCTAGGTTGAGAGGTGAGCTTGGTGTGTGTTTCCCCTTTTAGTTGGGGGAAACATTTTGGTTCTTGTATCATAGATGACTTCTTTTCTCTTGTTTTTGTTAAGCTTTTGCATTTCATCATATTTGCATCTTTATCTTTTCGAGCTTCATGTCTATAATCTGTAGAATGAATCTATGCTCTGATTAGTGTATGCTCCGATATACATGATGATGCTTGTAGCTTAGGCTCCTTTTGATCACTGATACATGTTGTGAGCTGAGCTCTTTTTCAGAACTTTGAATATGCTAATTCAACATAAAATTTGAAACATGTTCACCATTGATTCTGGCAACCAGCATGTGTAGAATGTGTTGAAATCACTTGTGCTTTTCATATATGCTAGATTGCTATGTCTCTAGTTCTGAGTCTATCACTTGCTTGGTATGTTCATTTTCTGCTAAATTAGAACCAAGTCTAAGTGAAATGAAAAGATCGAGATGGGATCACTTGACAGCACATCACGGTATCAAGACTGTTTCTCATTGCACATTGAGTTAAACTTGAGCCGTGTAGTGTAAGACCAAAACTATTGCTTCAAGCTTCTGATTGCTTATGCATAGGCTTAGCTCGGTTGAAAAGTTAGGCAATGTCAAGTTTTCAACCTCTCGCAATCACATGCTAAATTTAAACTTGTGTAAAAACCGCTGCAACTCTGATAAAATTTGAAATCACAAGTCTATGTTTCATTCTATAGCATGATGATTGAACTTTGCTAGGGGTAGTTCACCTTGTATACATGTTTAGCACTTGTGTAACTTCCTGTCCATACATGTTTAGTGCTATTTTGGTGGTGAACCCCTTTTCTGAATGGCTTAAAACTGCTCACTTGTTTCATATGTCCCTATTTGTATTCCATGATCAGTTTGAGCCTTGCTGGCATTTGTGCTTGTTGTTGAGTTATTGGATCTGCACTATTTAGAGCATCTATTCACTCTTTGGACTATATACCTGAAGCTGCTAACTTGCATTTGTAACTCATATGCATTTGCCTTGTTGTGTGCATTCTCAACTAAGGGGGAGAAATTTGACAAATCATGTCCCTAGTTGTATGCACTATTGAAGGGGAGTTCATGTTTAGGGGGAGTTTGCAATTTTCTGCTTGACGAGCTGTTCAATTGGTTCGAAGCAGTTTTTCAATTGGTTGGAGCGACTTTCAGCCTATATGGTTTTTCAATTGGTTCGGAGCGGTTGTGCTAGTTGTGTTGAGCCTTTGCCTCTTTCTGGAGGGACTAGCTTGTCTTTGCTTTTCTTGCTCCGACTTTCTCGCTAGTGGTGTTGAGCCTGTTCTACCTCTTCTTGAGGGCTAGCTTTGCTTTGCTTGGTTGCGTCGAGCCGTTGCCCATGTCTTTGGGAACCAAGTTGTCTCGCTCATTCCATTCGACTTCTTCTGGCTTTGCTTCGCTTTTGGTCGATTGGTTGAGTCGCTCTTTACTTCTTCTTCCTCCTTTCTTCTACCTTCATATGATTTGTATTGGTAGTGACAATGCACTCATCAAGGGGGAGATTGCGGTACATGGGTGTATGCCGGATCTTGTGATGATGAGTGATTGTCAACTGGGGATGATGCGCATGTTCTTTGGATTGTGTTGTGCATGGTGGGTGTGTTGAGCATGGATACGGTGATCAAAGGCAAAGTGAAGGTCAAGTAGAGACGTATCGTTCCGATGGACCCAGAGCAGTGAAGGGCGAACGTTAGGCTTGGACTGACGGACGGTGGCCTGAGGATCGGCGTGGTGGCTGATAGTCTGGGACAGTGACAAGTGAAGACTTGTGTGTGGACGGGGTGCACGGGCGGTGCATCCCTTGTACGTCTCGGTTTGGTGGTTGAGCCACAGAAAAACCACCGAGTGGATGGTTTCTAGGTTTGGGCCTCAAAACCTGGGCGCGGCGGTTTCCGTGTTTGGGCCACAAACTCGGGCTGAGGACGGTTTCTAGGTTTGGGCCTCAAAACCTGGGCGCGGCCGGTTTCCGAGTTTGGGCCACAAAAACTCGGGCTGAGGACTATTTCCAGGTTTGGGCCTCAAAACCTGGGTGCTGGCGGGTTTCTGAGTTTGGGCCACAAAACTCAGGCGACGAACGACAGGTTCTCGGTTTCAGCCTCAAAACCAGGGGGATGGCCCAGGTTTCCCGGTTTCGGCCTCAAAACTGGGGGGGAGGTCCGTGAAAAGGACGAGCAAAGCGGTGGCGGCACTTGGCGGCAATCGGTGAGGTCGCGTCGAGGCGAAGCTACCAGTTGTGCGGGCATGGCCGTCGGATCACCATCAACTTCGAGTTGGTCAGGAATACCCTTAGGGTTAGCCTGCTCGCTCATTAGCAGTAGGGGTAGAAGGGGAATAATTGTATTAGGCTATAAGGAGAGGCAGCCCCTCCCTCCAGACTATCTCAGCCATTGCTTTTCATTCTAGGGTTTCCTGCTTCCCATTCCGTGCTGTAGCTACTGAGATCCGCAGAGACGGTGAAAATACCTCTGTGTATTTGCTTTTTAAGGAAACGAGACCATAATCTCGTTGTCTCTCGGGGGGGACGAATTTTGGCTGGCAATTCGTGGTCTTGATTCGCGTTTTGAACTTGTTATTCGCGTTCTTCGTTTCTCCATGATTTTCCCGTCACTCGATCTCCCTCTCACTGCGTATTTCTCGAATCCACTTGAATCATCTTGTTCTTTGATGTAAGGAGATCATTTCTACCGAAGGAATTCATCTAACTCCTTACGAACAAGTAGATCAGGTCGATTTAAGTTTCGTGGCGCTTTTTCGATTCATACACCTCCCCTTTCGATTTCCCGTTGATTGAGTTGATTTGAGCAGATGATTTCTTGGGATAGTCTCCTAACTATCTTGTGATCATCTTCTCCAAGTTTGGGATCGAAGGATTTTGATTTGAATCGGATTTGGGAAGATTTGGGAGAAGGGCGATTGAAATCGCCCTCCCTGAGTGACCGTGGACAGTCCGCGCGTCGGGCTCTAGCCGGTTCAGTGGCTACGCAGCTCGACAGTTCCTGTCCAGGTTGACCGGCGGACAGTCTGCCGTTGTCATCCGCGGACAGTCCGGGACTGTCCAGGGACTATTCAGTAGCAGTGCTATTTTGCTCTTTTGGCCAGCGGACAGTCCGCCAGTGAACCGCGGACAGTCCGCAGTAGGCCGGACAGTCCGGGATCAGGAGCCCGGGCAGTCCGCAGTAGGCCCGGACAGTCCGGGATCAGGAGCCCGGACAGTCCACCAACCTGCTGTAGGTTGTGATTTAGTGCGTTTGCTCTCACGACTTTTTCGCTTGGTTTTCGTACTTCTAGTTTGGCCCTAGACTTCACCAAGGAATCTCTCTACGTATCTTTGCTACTTGTTGGCATCGGTATTTGGAGATTTCCTGACGTAGCCGTTCATCTACGTTCGGGAGTCGGTTTTTGGGTTGAGCCAGAGCCGAACCTTTTGGTCATTAACTTGCTCTCATTTGGTGGTGCCTCGCTGTGATCCTAGGGATCATCCACCCTCTTCCAAGGGTCGTGGGCATCACGTTTCGATCAAAGCTTTTGGGGGTTGTTTTTCGGGACAGAGGCCAAAGTTTCGAGAGAAAATTTTTAAGCTCCCATTCACCCCCCCTCTGGTCGCTTTCTAGTAGAGTTCTCGGTCCTTCAAAGGATGAAATTGTTTATAGCTTGTCCGAGTTTCTCAATGTCCTCTTGTTGACTTAAAATCTCGGTCGGTCACACCAACACACTCGAGCACACTGTCCTCAGAGGGCTGCGGAGCAAGGTCCTGACCTCCTGAACCTTCAACGGGTGGTGGAGCCGAATCTTAGTGAGATCGACTTCGGGCGTGCCAGTCAATTTGACCTTTAATTGACAAGGAGAAGAAAAAGATTGCTAAATCGTAGAACCTGCCGGTTTTGTACCAGACAGTTCCAAAAATATACGGCTCTGATATAGCCATTGCTGATAGGACATTGACTACAGAGTCAACTCCCAAGAGACTTGTATAAGAGTATTGGAAAGATGTGAAACATGTCGGCTATGAAATATATAAAGGAGCACTCAGAATAAACAAACAGATGATGAGCTTAAAAGATGTTTAAAAGAAATAAAGATCTATGTGTACGTCTAAGCAACATTAAATCAACATATCGACTAATTGCACAAGCAGTTCTATTTATTTACAGTGGGGTGTCTACATGCAGCCATAATAATAAATAGATCGATAAAATAGCTTAAACATCAATAGTGGGGTGTCTCCATACAACCATAATGATGACTAAGCTAGATCACGTCTCGTACAAAGAGTAGATCCGTTAATTTCAAACCACTTAAAGTACACACTATGAAGAAAGTATAACTGAATCGGCTATTTCAGCCGATGCAGGGTCCATGAGGCACGAACAAGATCTATCCGTTAAAGCCATGATTTGGCTTAAGATCAAAAAAAACTAATCTATCATGTATATCAGTGGGGTTCAAAAATACAGCCGTAATAGACATGTTAGACCCAAATCTGTTTGCTCTTAGATCAGATCATTATTTTATCGAATATCTCGAACGCACAACATGTAACAACTAAGATTGACAAAATAGTCGATGAGAGGCTTGTATCGGCTATCACTATAAGGATTCATCTCTAATGCCACGCAACACAACTGCAACACCACTAATTTGGTTGCCATTGGAGGGTTGTATGGCAACCTTTCCATAAAATGGTTGTAATATATGCCTGTAATGCAACGAACTAAATGTGTTGCAATATGCGTGGTTTGTCGTTGCAACAGGCGTGTGCTACCGCAACCATTTATGAATTGTGTTGCTTTTAGTTGACATTAATGCCATGGCGCTTTGGAGTTGCATTAGTATTGATTTTTGTTGCAATTACTTAAGGTTATTGCAACTCTATTGAATTTCATTGCCTTTGCTTGTAACTATTGTCATGATTGTTCTGGGTTGGAATAATGTTTAATGGTGTTGCAATGCTAGGTGGTTATTGCAATAAGAATTCTAAATGGAAGCAATAGCATATTCCTATTGCCACGATTTTTTAGGGTTGTAAAAATCTTACGTGTGGTGTTGCAATTGTTAGGTACATATTGCAACTAAAATCCTAAATGGATACAATATCATGTTACTATTGTCACAATTAATTTCTATTACTTAGACCAGTATGTTAGTTTTGAATTGTTCAAAAAAAGTCACGTGAGGACTTTTAAATTTAATATTTACTATATTAAAATTGACTTTAAAATTTTTATATATAAATTCAAATTTTCCATGTCGTGAAAAAGTGATAAGATGATGTAGTTCCAAAAATTATATTTTAAGTTATCATCTTTTGGAATTCAAAATGGCATGGAAAAAATAATAAGAAAAATGAAAATAGGGTGACACTAGAATTTGAACTTGCATCTCAACAAACTCTCCAAGAGGACAACACCATAAGCACACACCACTACAACACTTGCATGTTTGTGAAAGATCTAGTATTTATATGTATTTTCTTTGTTATAGGTATCACGATTTGAGCTATTAGGACATAAATTTTGAATTGTACAAACAAAATCAGATGAAGAAATGACCAAAATAAAAGTTATACATCTCGATAAGGTTTACAACTTTGTTGTGGACAACTTTTTCATTTAAAATCATTTATTATCCCAAAATTCTATTCGAAGTTCTTATATGTTGAAAAAATAATTTCCCTACAATTTAAAAAAAATCTGATGGAGAAATGACTAATGCAAAAGTTGTAGATTTCAATGAGATTTTCAACTTTATTGTTGAAAACTTTTTCATTTAAAATTATTAACTATCCTAAGATTATATTTCAAGTTCTCAAATTTTAAATTTAAATTTTTAATTGTTCAAACAAACTCGAATGGAGAAAACAACCAAAACAAAAGTTATAGATCCGAATGAGTTATAAAAATTGTAATTGATGATCTTTCCGCTTAAAATCAATTATTATCTTTAATTCAATTTGAAGTTTCATATTTTGAAATTCAAATTTATCATGTCCTAAAATAATATAGAAAAATCAATTTAAAATGATTTACTGTTCAACAGTTCTGTTTTAAGTTTTCGTCTTTTGAAATTCAAATGGCGTAGAAAAATAACAAGAAAACCTCAACCACTACCATAAAGCCACTTGCATATGTTGTGAAAGATGTAGTATTATATTTTATTTGTAATAGTCACCACGACATGTTGAATTGTGTAAACAAATTCGGATAAAGAAATGACCAAAACAAAAGTTATAAATCTGTTGTTAACAACATTTTCATTTGAAACCATTTATTGTCCTAATTCTGTTCAAAATTCTTATATTTTAAAAAATTAAATTTTCTAATTGTTCAGACAATGTCTGATGAAGAAATGACTAATATAAAGGTTATAGATCCCAATGAGTTATTCAACATTTTTCTGTATATTTTTAAATTCAAATTTTGAATTGTTCAAACAAACTCAAATGAAGAAACACCACAGCAAAATTTATAGATCTGAACGAGTTATAAAAAAGTGTAGTCGATGATTTTTCTATTTGAAATCATTTATTATCCCAAAACTTCTATTTTAAGTTTCTATCTTTGAAATTGAAATTTTGCATGGCATGAAAAAAACAACAAGAATAATGAAAATGAGGTGGTGACAACAAGATTTAAACCTACATCTGTCTTCATATGAGAATAATACGTCCACCACCATCACTAGACCACTTGCATGTTTATGAAAGATCTAGTTTTTTATTTTATTTGTTATAGTAACCATGACTTGAGCTATCATGACATAAATTTTAAATTGTTTAAATAAAGTTGGATGGAGAAAAAAATAAAAAAATATCTCAATGAGTTATACAAAACATGTGTTTTGTCAATTTACAGAATTATTTGACCAAAATTAGTTATTATTACAATTATTTATTAAATTACCATAGAATGAATGTAATAATATCTAAACTTGATTAGAAACATCTAAAGACTTATGTGACAAAAATACTTTGATGTATTATCATTGCATTAAATATTTCAAATGATTTTATCAAATAGTACTACATATTATTCACAAATGGACATATCTCATACATGATTTTTTAATAAAAAAGATTGTGTGGAAGATCCCCATAGTGCACGAGTTTTTTATATATTAAAGAGAAAGTGATAGGACTAATTCAGAGATGTTTTTATTTGTGAAAGATGTATAGTCCCACATTACTAAATTTGCCTACAATTTTTATGGAATATTTGTAAACCGCAAAATATGTTGTTCTATCATTTTGCAATTAAAGATCAAATATAAACACTGCTGGATTTTTGGTTTGATTTAAATTTAGTGATTCAAAATTTAGTAATTTATGATAAACAGACAAAAGAGGCATTCTGGAGCTAATAGCTAGTTATATATGAGTATTTTTTAAATTGTACTGCGATTTAGTGATTTAATGTTTTTAATGGATGAACAACCTCTAGTTATATATGTGCATTTTTAAATCATATTTTTTTTGTAAAAGAGCTGTTTTTATTTTATCCGTTTGGAATTTTGGGGCCTATTGACTTTAAACTTATATTCAAAATAGCTGAAACTTATATTGAAATAAATCTTAGCAATGCTATGATCCAAACTTTTATTTCACGGACGGCGATGCCTTTTCGCGCCCATCTCTTTCCACCAACCACCACTGAACACAACAAATAAAAGAGGAAAAAAAAATCTCCCAATCTTATCCCTGCCGGTTGCCTATATGCATCCCTTCCCATCACACACGCCGCCGCCTGCGCCCGCACGTCGAGGCCCATCCCCAGGTGCCTCAACGCCGGCAGCCTGCCGCCCAAGCGCCTCCACGAGGCGGTCGCCCTAAGCGTGATCCGTCTCCCTCTTCTCGGCTATTGGTGACTGACCACGCTAGGTACGGCAATATAGACATGTTAGATCGAATCTGTTTGCTCTTAGATCATATCATTATTTTATCGAATATCTCGAACGCACAACATGTAACAACCAAGATTGACAAAATAGTCGATGAGAGGCTTGTATCGGCTATTTCCTCTGTTGTAAGCGTGTAAATCCCTAAAACAGCCGAAACTAAGCGTTCTTTAAGTTTAAACCACTTTGTTAATCTTGATTGGGCAAGATGTTGTTTGAAACATAAAGAAACAAATTAAAACGTGAAACAACATCGGTAACTTGATGAATCTATTAGCTTGCCAAACCAATAGAGCCAATAACTAGTCAAGATCGACTAAAGTAAGAGATTGATCAGAGTCCAGACAGTCTTACAAAAGAGGAACTTGGACCGATAACTAACCATGCCATAGTTTAACAAGAGTTTGGTCAATGCCAAATATAGCCTTATTATACGATGACACAAGCCATTGGTGAAACTTACAAGCAAACCGGAGGTCGGTCGATACCGATGCAGCCCTATCTGATTGAAGGTCTCGCCGAGATCTACGTTACTCTACTCCTAAGGTTTTTTAGCCGGTGGTCGGTGTATTGATTGATTGGATGTCTTTACAAAATCCGGGTTCTAACTATTTATAACCCGGTTGACTCTTGCCCTAACACGAGTAGGTTACAAAAAAGGTAAAATAAAAGACGACCCGAACTTGAACTCCTTGGTCGAGTCCGACACACCTTCGAAGCCCGTCGCGTTGTCCACATGAATCCTTCTGGTTACGCTTGACCCACACAAGCTTCTTTATTTTCAGGCCGTGAAGGACCGAAAATGCTACAGCAAGGCGACCAGAGGGGGGGGGGTGAATGAGAGCCTAAAAATTTCTTCTCGAATTATGGTCTCTATCCCAATAAAATCAACCCCGAAAGCTTCGGACTCAAACGTGGTGCCCACGACCCTCGGAAGGAGGGTGGATGATCCCTAGGATCACAGCGAGGCACCACACAAGAGAGCAAATCAAAACTCTCAAAACCCGAGACAAGTTCGTGCCTAAACAACCCACTCCCAAACGTAGATAGAGGGCTACGTCGGGATTCCTCCAAATACCGATGCTAACTAGTAGCAAAGATACCTAGAGAGGTTCCTAGGTGAACTCTAGGAGCAAGCGAGAAGTCCGGAGACAAAGCGAAAAAGCCGAGAGGGCCAACGCACTAAACCTCACCCTACAGCCGACTCCCGGACTGTCCGGACTGTCCACGCCTGGGAGAACGGACTGTCCGCCGACAAACGACCCAAAAATGAACTGTTCTGAACCAGCCCTGGACAGGTCCCGGACAGTCCGCGGTTTGCACGCCGGACTGTCCGCGGTTCACGTGAACAGTGAACTCTGAGCGTCCGGTGCCTGCCCTGTGCAGCGTCCGATGTGGACCCCGGACTGTCCGTGGGTCCTGGCGGACTGTCCGCCGGCTACCGAGCCAAAACAGCAACGCTGCTGCAAAGTCCCTGCTCGGCCCGGACTGTCCGCGCCCAACACTGGCGACTGTCCGCCGGTCACCCGAGGGGAAAAGGCCCGAGGCCAACAGCCACTGCTCGGCTGAAGCCCGACTCGCGGACTGTCCGCGGCTGGAGGGGCGGACAGTCCGCACCACCCAGAATGCCCAAAAACGCCACGGGTCAAAACCACAATCGATTGGATCTTTACCAAATCGAATGGGGCTGCAACCAAACTTCTCCCAAGTGTTCTTCTACGTGTTGGGAAGCTAATCCTAGGATATCATCGCTTCAACCCAACTAATCCATGAGAAATCCGAAGAACACTAGAAAAGGGAAAGAACGAAGAACGAAAACGATTTCAGCCCGATCCACTTGTTCGTGAGGGTAGGAAAGAATTCCTTCGGTGGAGATGTTCTCCTCACTTCAAAGAACAAGTTGATTCAAACGGAATCGCAAAAGATGCAGCGTAGAGGGAGATCGGGAGAGGGGAAAATCGTGGAGAAAAGAAGAACGCGAAGAACAAATTCAAAACGTGAATTCAACCACGAATTTGATCCTTGGATTCATATGAATGGAAGATTGATTAATCACTTGGTGTCGGGCTACAAGCCAATCCTAGCAACACAAAGCTTGGATGGCAAAAAGCTCAAGAACAAGAGCCAACTCTCCCTAACCCTAGCCTACTCTCATAGGAACAAAATGAGAGAGACACCACCTAGAACTCCCCAAGGATGCGGCTGCCCTAGCAGCCCCCTTCATATATATAGGCGCACGTCCGAAGACCAAAACGCCCTTACATTAAGCACTCGACCCAAATACCCCCAGGGGTAAAACCGTCCAGTCCGGTCAATCTTCATCCGACGGCCACGCCCGCACATCCGGTAGCTTCGCCTCGACGCGACCTCCCTGATGCCCCGCCACCGTCGAACACCGCACCTTCCTCGTGGATAGCTTCGCCGCCGCGCCAGCCTCTCCACGCCGCACGCGCGGCCGTCTTTTTGGACCAACCCCCGGTTTTGAGGCCCAAACGGGTAAAGCCCGCCAGCCCAGGGTTTTGAGGCCCAAACCTGGAAACCGTCCACCCCGAGTTTGAGGCCCAAACTCGGAAAACCCGCGCGCCCAGGTTTTGAGGCCCAAACCTGGAAACCATCCTCGCCGAGTTTTGAGGCCCAAACTTGGAAACCGGCGCGCCCAGGTTTGAGGCCCAAACCTGGAAAACCGTCGATGATAGCTTTTTTGAGGCTCAGCTACCGAACCCGCACCGTAGACGCGATGTGGTTCGCACACCCCGACCACCGGTACCGATGCCGATGCATGTCCAGCCTCCACGGGGCACAAACGCCGCAATCCTCCTTGACTCGGCCGACGGCACTTGCGCCGCACGCAAGCCCGTGTCTGACCTCCGCCCGTGTCACGACGCCACGTCTTCTCCCACTCGGCCGATGACCGCACATCCCATGTGCTCTCGCTCGCCGAAGCCACGTGCCAGCTACCACAGCTGGTCCTCTAGCCCTCTGGTCCGTCAGTCCAAGCCTCACGTCCGTCCTTCACCGCTCTGGGTACATCGGCATGGCACGTCCGCCGCACGGCACACCCATCCTTCACCGCTCCCGGTCTGTCGGCATGACACGTCTCTACTTGACCTTCACCTCGCCATAGACCACTGTATCCGAGCTCCACACCTGCACATCATACAAACCAAGAGACACATGTCGCACACGCAAACCAACACAGAAACACCACACAAATCACACCACCGGTTAGTCATAAACAATAAGCGCATAGCGAGATATGGACTAAACCAGGTAAAAGCCTCAAACCTTCTCATCAAAGTCAATCATTCATCATATATGTTCTCAATCTCCCCCTTGATGAATGCATTGACTAAAAATAAAACCAAAAAGGAAGGGTTTGAAGGCAAGCCTCATCAAGTGCCCAAAAGCCAGCAAAAGCGAACACAAGGCTACTTGAAATGAGGAAGGATCATGAAAACTCCAAATAAAAGCTCTCGGTCCCGAAAGAAACGGAAAGAAAAAGCGGGCAAAGCCTCCACACAACCGAAGAGTCAAGATAAACAAGAGTTTCATGAATCCCAAAAGGCACTCGAAAACCAATCTCAAATAAAATTGTCAAACAATCATCACAAGAGAGGACCAAGGTACTTGTCCCTTGGTTTTGGGTCAATTTCTCCCCCTTTTTCTTTCTCTTCTCTTTCTCCCCCTTGATGATTGAATTGAAAAACTAGTCACAAGAGATGGTTGAGATACCATAACAACCGAAATCTCATTCAAGTGATCAAAAGCCATCGGAGGGCAAAGAACAAAATCACTTGTCATGAGACATAACTTGGTCCCAAAGACATGGGCAACGGCTCAACGCAACCAAGTAAGGGATCGGAGCAACAACTCAACAATGAGAAAACTCGATCACATAGAGCAAAAGACTTGGTTCCTAAAGACGGGCAACGGCTCGACGCAACCAAGTCAAAAATGAGCTAGCCACAAGAAAAGGCAGGCAGAAAATGGTCAACACCACAGCTCAAGGCTCAATACCAATTGAGGCAAATGAAATGAAACAAATAAGAGCGCAAAACTGATCACGGACAGCCAAGAAGAATTGGTGGTGAAAAAGCTAGTTCCTCAAGACAGAGGCACAAAGGCTCGACGCAACTAGCTGAAGGGTCCATACCAATCGAAAATACCAAGCAAAAATTGCTAGTCCCTCTAGACAAAGGCAAAAAACGGCTCAAACGACTAGCAGGCTCGATACCGACTGAGAGAAACCACAAGAGAGGCTCAACACTAAATGGAGCACAAACACTCGGAGCACGCGGAGAAGCAGCAAGACAAAAGCGACTCCCCTGAAAGCAAGCCTATATACAGAAGCTATGCAACAAAGCTCATGACACCAATTGCATTCCATACCAAGAGATGGATACCAATTGAAACACAAAAAAGAGCTATACCGAGTGAAGAAGGACATAAAAGAGAACTAAACTCCCCCTAGCTCAAAGCTCTCCCCAAAAAGCATGACTCTCCCCTTTGTGCCAACACTCAAGCTCCCCTTGCAAACAACTTCTCCCCCCTTGACAAAAGGGAACATGTTGAGGGGTTTTGACATTTTTCAAAAACAAAGTTGACACAACCAAAAGACAAGTCATCAACCAAAAGCATATGGGGGCAATGAAAAGCACTGAAAGTGACCACAAAGTGTATCGGAGCTGGGGGGGATGTACACTAAGCTAAAAAAAAGCATGATATGGACAATGCAAAAGCTTCAAGTGTATAGCAATCATAATGAAAAGATGCTCAAAAGGGTGCTACCCTGAAAGTGTAGCAATCAATACAAATGCTAGCAAAGGCTCAAACTGATCAAATGAATACGAAATATAAACAAGTGAGCATATGAGCAGTTTTTTAAGCCATTTGAAAAGGAGTTCACCACTAAAATAGCACTTAGCATGAATAGACAGGAAATCGAGCAAGTGCTAACTCAAGTATAAAAGGTGAACTACCCCTAGCAAGGTTCAATCATCATGCAATAGAGTGAAGCATAGACTTGTGTTATTTTCAATATTTTATCGAAGATTGCAGCGGTATATAACACAAGTTCATATTAAAGCATGTGATTGCGAGAGGTTGAAAACATGTTCATTGCCTAACTTTTCAACCGGGCTAAGCCTATGCAACAAAAGCAATCGGAAGCTTAAAGCACCGGTTTCGGTCTTACACTACACGGCTCAAGTTTAACTCAAATGTGCAATGAGAAACAGTCTCGATACCGTGAGGTGCTGATGACACATGCAATCCCATCTCGATCTTTTCATTTCACTAATACTTGGATCAAATTTTAAGCACAAGGTAAATATGAACAATCCAAGCAAGTGAATGACTCAGTGCAAGAGACATAGCAACCTAGCATACAAAAGATAGCACAAGTGATCTCAGCACATCCTATCCATGCTAGTGCCAATCTCAAATTAGTCAAGTTCACCATTTGCAAAATAGCTTAGCTCATAACATGTATCAAGTGATCAAAAAGAGCCTAAGCTACAAGCATCATCATGAATAGACAGGGCATACCAACAAGAGCATAATCTCATTCTCATTGCTCTAAACATGAAGCTCTAAAATGCACTAGAATACATGATGAAATGCATGCAAAAGCTAGTCTATCAAAGACAAAGCAAAACTAGCCTAAAAAGGAAAACCCAAAACAAAAGGGTATCGGAGAAGTCCAACTAAGATACAACAAGCAAAATGCTTCCCCAACTAAAAGGGAAACACACACCAAACTCACAAATAAAGAGCCAAGAGCGCTGAAGCGACAGCCAGCAAAATCCATATCGAAAAGACACACACAACAAAAGAGGTCAAGGGAGAAGAGTACCAAAACCCGAACTCAGAAGTGTGTCGGAGGGTACCTCATGAAGCGCATGACCGCCTGTGGTGCGATACCCGAGGGGACGCCTAAATCTGCTAAACTCCGGGGCGCCTGCCTCGCCGAAGTCGTCTCCCCCTTGCCTGATGCTGTCGCCTAGGTGCAGCTAGTGCTCACTGGAGAGCTGCTCGAACGGAACCCCAAGTCATGGATGAAGTGGGATCGGGTCCGTGAGCCCAAATGCTCTCTCCAGGCTCCTGTTCTCCTGCACACTCAAAAGCAGAAGAAACACAAGGCGTTGTCTCGTCCAGTGTGACCTCAAGGTCTCCACAAAACGGTTAGTCACATAATGAGTATAAGGTGAACTCTCAACAAAAAGAGGTCTACCTATGAATGATACCGCAAAGGAGATCTGAATTCAAACTAGTCAAGACTATCATGCAACAGGATAAAGCACTGTGTAGCAAATGCCGCCTAAAGACATGATCAACCCAAACACAGCCTAAACCTCAACACATGCTACAATGCAAGATAATGATAGCAATAGATCCAAAAGCATGTAACATGATAAAATTGTGGAAAGGCTAGTGCTCAAACTAATCACATCAACAGGATACATGTAGCTACACAAAACTAGCACCTGAAAAGTGACTCCTAATGAACATCATACCTCTACAAGTAAAGCTCATGGAGAATATGGTAAAACATGGCACAATGTTCATGAGGATCACAAACTAGCATGAAAAGTGGATTAACCACCAAAGCTGTACACAAAACTAGCATGACATATGATATACAGGGTAGCACATGCTAGACAAAAACAAAACATGATACAAAAGAAAATGTACATGTAAGAACTATACAAGTGAGCATAAGAGACCATCTCATACCATAAGACATAGAAAATGAATGTACAGGGTATGAGTGAAAAAGGAAGCTCACCAAGCTATAAAAGCCTCTTTGGAGGCAAATCTAAGGGGGGTATAGTGAACCACCAAATCTTGGTCACATCTAAAAGACCAAGTTCCATCAGGCACGTGTTCTCCACCCGCGTCCTCATATCTACACACAAGAGGACAAAGTAACCCGAGTCTTGGATCCCGAAGGGTTAGCAAGCATGTACATGGGAACCCAAGACTTGGTCACAGATCTCAACTTATCTTGTGGGTTAGCATGATGCAAATGTTGGTTCAAATGCAACTGTGAAACACCCTTGGAAGCATTCCTCAAAAGGACAACTCGAGGAGAAGAACGAGTCGTACCACGGGAAAAGAGGCAAACATCTTCCAAGGTTTGTGTAGAAGAACCAATAGAAGCATCATGAGAAGCACGACGTGGACCAAGGGAAGAAGCACTAGAAGCATTTCCACGACCATGACCTATCCCACTAGAAAAGGAGTCATAAATCCCATCAACAAAAATGGGCTTCTTACTAGGAGCACAAGCGTTCATGCCATGAGAAGGGCTATGAACCACCATCTTCCTAGAAGAGCGAGCTTGGCGCAAACGTTTGGCACGCCGATAGCAAAAGCTTTCTTGATGCCCATCTTTCTCACAAAAAGAGCAATGGTACAAAGGCCTATCGGAAGGCACACCATTCTCTGACAAGTGAGAAGTCCCTTGGGGCTTTGAAGAAGAAGCATCAACGTTCAACTTGGTGCCAACACTAGGAGCACACGTGCCATGGGAAAGGCTACGCGGCTTCCTAAAAGCCTTAGCTCGAATACGTCGCTCGTGTTTGACACGGCGAAAACAAAAATCGAGCGAATGTCCATCCTTCTTGCAAAAGGTGCAATGGTAAACCGGATTGGGAGCACGAGTCCCAAAAATATGAGCAGCACCCTTATCAAGAGAAGTCACTTGGACATCACTCGAAGAAACATCAAGCTTAGGAGTTGCTATGAAAGAGCTATCCGAAACCTTGACACTAGTGCTAATGTCAAAAGACTCACGCGCAACACAAGAACTCAACTCCGGTTGCAAAGATGCAAACTTAGAAATATCAACATCGGAGTTGCAAGAATTGCGTGAATCAAAAAGACTTAGCACAAGACTCTTGCATCTTTTGTCTAAAACCTCATTTTTCAAACTGAGCGATCACAAGTACCACAAGAGTGTTTTTTTCAAATTTTCCGTCTCCTCCCTAATGCACTCGACATATGTGGTACGGAAGAGTTCATTTTCTTTTTCAAGGTTGGCACTCATATCATTGTGCTCAACCAACTTGGCGCTCATATCATCGCGCAAAACCCTCAAAGCCAAAACCTCTTTTCCAAATCAATGCATGATGTGCACATGAAATCGGTGGAAGGAACATCACCATTCATATCAAGCAAAGAATCATGAAAAACACTAGAAGCATGGCAAACATTTTTATTTAAAGAGCACAAGCTACAAGGCCTAGCATTCATCTGATCAATTTCAGCCCTAGCATGCTCATGTTCATCTACACATGTGGTGTGAGTCAATTTTAATTCATTAATTTCAGCATGCAAAAACTCACAAGAACCACATGGTAACAAAGCATTTGACTTAAGAAGGGCTAATTCAGTTTTAGCACAATCAAGGTCCTTACCAAGTCAATGCAAACTAGACATGGTTTGGAAGCATTGGAAGTTAACATGTCATTTTCAGATTTTAAGCTAGCAAGAGAAAAGCCTAGCTCATCATTCTTCCTAACCATGTCACTACAAGAGGTGCAAGGCAGAGGCACTAGACTTCAAACTAGCAATGGAGCATTTCAACTTTTCGACCTTTCTACACAAGGTACTACAAAGCTCAACAAAACTAGAACGAGCCTCATAAAGATTGTGCAAGGTCACAGACCCCAAGCAAGTGTACCTTTCTTGGCCTTGCCAAGTTGATGTAGAAGATCCTCTGGTGAAAGTTCATCATCACGTAGAAGATTCAACAGCTCATTCACCTCGCGATCCCTTTCATCAACTGTGCTCCTCCTTCTTCCCAAAATGTCGTCCTTGGAAACATTCATGCTGAAGGACAAAGACATACTTGAAGAAGAGCTAGGTGCTACTTCAAAAAGCACCGTTAGTGTTAGCCAAACAAAAGCTCAACACCTCGACAAACCACGTCGAAAGCCAAACCACTCTAAAAAGGTCGCCTTCGCGGATCCGGAACCGGTTAAGGTAGAGAGATCCTTAACTGGCTCTGATACCAATTGAAGGATCGAAAATGCTATAGCAAGGCGACCAGAGGGGGGGGGGGGGGTGAATGGGAGCCTAAAAATTTCTTCTCGAAATTATAGCCTCTGTCCCAATAAAATCAACCCCGAAAGCTTCGGACTCAAACGTGGTGCCCACGACCCTCGGAAGGAGGGTGGATGATCCCTAGGATCACAGCGAGGCACCACACAAGAGAGCAAATCAAAACTCTCAAAACCCCGAGACAAGTTCGTGCCTAAACAACCCACTCCCAAACATAGATAGAGGGCTACGTCGGGATTCCTCCAAATACCGATGCTAACTAGTAGCAAAGATACCTAGAGAGGTTCCTAGGTGAACTCTAGGAGCAAGCGAGAAGTCCGGAGACAAAGAGAAAAAGCCGGGAGGGCCAACGCACTAAACCTCACCCTACAGCCGACTCCCGGACTGTCCAGACTGTCCGCGCCTGGGAGTCCGGACTGTCCGCCGGCAAACGACCCAAAAACGAACTGTTCTGAACCAGCCCTGGACAGGTCCCGGACAGTCCGCGGTTTGCACGCCGGACTGTCCGCGGTTCACGTGAACAGTGAACTCTGAGCGTCCGGTGCCTGCCCTGTGCAGCGTCTGATGTGGACCCCGGACTGTCCGCGGGTCCTGGTGGACTGTCCGCCGGCTACCGAGCCAAACAGCAACGCTGCTGCAAAGTCCCTGCTCGGGCCCGGACTGTCCGCGCCCAACACTGGCGGACTGTCCGCCGGTCACCCGAGGGGAAGGCCCGAGGCCAACAGCCACTGCTCGCGGCTGAAGCCCCGACTCGCGGACTGTCCGTGGCTGGAGGGGCAGACAGTCCGCCACCACCCAGAATGCCCAAAAACGCCACGGGTCAAAACCACAATCGATTGGATCTTTACCAAATCGAATGGGGCTGCAACCAAACTTCTCCCAAGTGTTCTTCTACGTGTTGGGAAGCTAATCCTAGGATATCATCGCTTCAACCCAACTAATCCATGAGAAATCCGAAGACACTAGAAAAGGGGAAGAACGAAGAACAAAAACGATTTCAGCCCGATCTACTTGTTCGTGAGGGTAGGAAAGAATTCCTTCGGTGGAGATGTTCTCCTCACTTCAAAGAACAAGTTGATTCAAACGGAATCGCAAAAGACGCAGCGTAGAGGGAGATCGGGAGAGGGGAAAATCGTGGAGAAAGAAGAACGCGAAGAACAAATTCAAAACGTGAATTCAACCATGAATTTGATCCTTGGATTCATATGAATGGAAGATTGATTAATCACTTGGTGTCGGGCTACAAGCCAATCCTAGCAACACAAAGCTTGGATGGCAAAAGCTCAAGAACAAGAGCCAACTCTCCCTAACCCTAGCCTACTCTCATAGGAACAAAATGAGAGAGACACCACCTAGAACTCCCCAAGGATGCGGCTGCCCTAGCAGCCCCCTTCATATATTAGGCGCACGTCCGAAGACCAAATGCCCTTACATTAAGCACTCGACCCAAATACCCCCAGGGTAAAACCGTCCATCCGTCAATCTTCATCCGACGGCCACGCCCGCACATCCGGTAGCTTCGCCTCGACGCGACCTCCCTGATGCCGATCGACCACCGCGCCTTCCTCGTGATAGCTTCGCCGCCGCGCCAGCCGCACTCGGGGCACCGCGGTGTAAGACCTCGCACCGACGCCACCGTCCACTCGGCTCGCGGCGCATCGCGCAGCGCACGACTGCGCCATCCTGATCACTCGGCGTTCGACGGATGCCACATCCCTCGCCTGCCGTCTCGCCAGCCCACGCCGCACCGTAGACGGGATGTGGTTCGCACACCCCGACCACCGGCACCGATGCCGATGCTGTCCAGCCTCCACGCCGGGCATAACGCGCCATCCTCCTTGACTCGGCCGACGGCACTTGCGCCGCACGCAAGCCCGTGTCTGACCTCCCGCCAAGTGTCACGATGCCACGTCTTCCTCCCGACTCGGCCGATGCACCGCACATCCCCATGTGCTCTCGCTCGCCGAAGCCATGTCCAGCTACCACAGCTGGTCCTCTGGCCCTCTGGTCCGTCAGTCCAAGCCTCGCCCTTCCCGCCTTGTACATCGGCATGGCACGTCCGCCGCACGGCACGCCCATCCTTCTCCGCTCCCGGTTCGTCGGCACGGCACGTCTCTACTTGACCTTCACCTCGCCATAGACCACTGTATCCGAGCTCCACACCTGCACATCAACACAGCCAAGAGACACATGTCGCACACGCACACCAACACAGAAACACCACACAACTCACGCCACCGGTTAGTCATAAACAATAAGCGCATAGCGAGATATGGACTAAACCGGGTAAAAGCCTCAAACCTTCCTCATCAAAGTCAATCATTCATCATATATGTTCTCAGGCCGATCCTTTTCCATAATAAATTAGCCATTTATGCTTACTAAATAATAATTTTTTCGGCCCAAAATCTGGTGTAAACACATGCCCCCAATTTTGGAATGAAATTTATTTTATTCCAAAATTGATTCCTTTTCTTTCCTTCCTTCGATATTGCAAATATTCCGAATGGTATCATGACGATTAATGCGAGACGGCCGCTTTTCTCCTGAAAAACCGCGTTGTGATTTAACATCCCACTCGAGTGCTCTGCACATTGTACGAAGCAGCATCTTTTCCCTTCTGAGATTCAATCTTCTAATATAAATCTTCCCTTCGTCTCCATCTCCCATCACGCTCAGCACATCTTCTGCTTGCTTTTGCCTTCCGTCCCAAAACCCTCTTTGTCACCAAAAGCTTTGCCTTCCAAAAGCCCATCTCTTCCTCTTCCAATGGCAGACAACAACCGCGGTAAGTGTGGAGGAGGAAGTAAATTCTCGCTATCATCCTCGGCGCCGCATTAGGTATGTCTCCTTTATGCCTAATCGACTCCAGTTCTCATCATTCTTCAAAGCTTGACTTGACATTCTTCTTCTGTCCTTATCCAGGATCGACGAAGGTCCTTCTAATGCCGCAACTGCGATAGCGCCTCCTCCTGGAATGGAGTCGATCTCTGAAAACCCCTCCTCCACTAGTTCTGAATCGATGGCCGCCTGCCATTACCGTCAGATGACGGAAATACGGAACCTTCACTCGGAGGCCACCATCAGGAACTGCCTTCTCAAAGACCATATCGCCTAACTCCAAAAGGCATTGGAAGGCAGAGGCAAGGGCTTCCTGGGCGGTCCAACAATGCGCCGAGTCTGATGCATGCGTCGCCGGTATTTCCCCTTTCTCCGAAGAATTTTATTTAATTGAATTTCCTTTACTCAATTTGAATGTATCTCGTTCATTCTGCAGACCTGACCGTGCGTCTGGAGACCCTTCAGGAGGCGGGGAACGAGGCGGCCGACTCTGTGAATGCCGCCGGCGACAGCGTTGTAGAGAGGGTGACCAACATCCCCGCAAGGGTACATGAGGTCGCCCTCCACGGTGTGCGTCATGGCGCCGCCATGGCTCTCGGGGCTGCCCAGACCAATACCGGCCAAGACTTGGGTGGCCTCGAAGTCACCCCGGAAATAAGCCACGCCACGGAAGTGCACTTTGATGGTGTTGACGGAGTGGCCAGGGAGATAGCAGAGTCTACCCCCTCTGTAATCATAGTAGATAAAGTCTTCGAGTAGTCTATCAGAACCAAGCTTCTGTAAATAAACCTTTTTGAATATAATGAAATTTCTGCTCCTTTATGATCTCTTTGCGAGAAGACCCATCGAGGTCTTTTAATTTCAATGATTCTTGATCCGTATTTTTGGACTGAAGGCGACGCTTCGATTGCATCGGCTATTTTTGTTCTGAAGGCGATACATCAGTATCGGCTATCAATTGGATACCAATTTTGACACATTAGTCACAGATCAATTAGTTACAACTGATCCACCCAGATACTAGGGTAATACTTCTTAAAATATTTCCCATTAGCTGCCCTGAAGTATTTGACACCCTCTAGAGTCTCATAGAAATAAGCATTACCAGAAGCGCATCTTGTAATCCGATAGGGTCCTTCCCAATTTGGTGACCATTTACCATATTTGCTATCCTTAGTTCCAATAGGCAAGATAACTTTCCAAACCAAGTCCCTTTCATTAAACTTCCTCTCCCTGACCTTTTGATTATAATATTTAGCCACTTTAACTTCTGAGCTCTGATGTTTTCCAAAGCGTTTAGCCGATGAAAGTTTAAATCATCAAGATTGTCCATCATGAAAGATGTTTATATTCATCGGCCTTCAAATTATTCTTGCATTTGTGATAGCTCTCCTGGATCCTATATTGATTTCCAAGGTAACACGGCTTCATGACCATAAACCAACTCATATGGTGAACACTTAGTTGCACCATGACATGCCATCCTATAGGACCACAAGGTCTCACTGAGTATCGAATGTGCACTTTTTGGATGCTCCTTAACTTTCTTCTTAATGATTTTGATCAAAATCTGATTAGAAGCTTCAGCCTGCCCATTAGCCGAAGCATAATATGGAGCTGAGTTAATCAACTTAAAGCCTATGCTAGTAGAAAAATCCTCAAACTCTTTTGACACAAACATCTTTCCTCGATCTGTAGTAATGGTTTGAGGAACACCGAACCGATAAATGATATGCTCTCTGATGAACTCAATTACGGTAACCGATGAAGCTTCCTTCAAAGGAATAGCTTCAACCCATTTAGTAAAATAGTCAGTTGCTACCAACACAAATTTATGTCCTTTGCTAGATGCCAGAAATATTTGGCCAATCAGATCTATTCCCCATCCTCTAAATGGCCACGGCTTGTGATTGGAGATTGCTGATGCCGGATGCGGAGACTTCTGAACATTACCGAATCTTTGGCATTCCTGACATCCTTTATAATATTTTAAAAACAATCTTCTAAAATGGTTGGCCAAAAATATCCGCTCTTCTGATCATCCATTTCATTTTATGAGCAGACTGATGTGCACCACAAACTCCTTCGAGGATTTTCTCCAATCAGGACTTTGGCCTCTTCTTGATTGATACATTTAAGAAGTACACCATCGATTGTTTTATGATAAAGTTGATCTCAAGAAGGACAAACTTCGTAGCCTTTATACCTTAATTTTCTGGATATGCTTGGCTGTGGATTCCTCAAGTATTCAATAATCTCAACCCTCCAATCATCACCATCGGCAATTTCATCAGTTAATATCTCAACGATTTGCCGATACCCAGAAGCACGAGCTAACCTTTGCACTCTAGCTAACCGATTAGCTTCTTCATTCTGACACCTAGGGATATGCTTTATGACAACAGAAGAGAAAGAATTAAGCAATTTCAAGGCACTTTTCATAATGCTTCCTTAAAATGTCATCTTTGCATTTATATAGGGCCGAGCAACTGGTTAATCACTAATTGAGAATCTCTGAAAATCTCAACAGTCTCGGCCCTTACCTCACAAAAGTTGAAGCCCCTTGATAAGTGCCTCATACTCAGCTTGATTGATGTTAGTGGAGGTTGGATCAATTGAGAAAGCAAAAGCAATTCCAAAACTCCCTCCTTGAGGAGAAACAAGAACAATGCCAATTCCTCCACCTTGCTTGCAATTGGAACCATCAAAGAACAAGGCCCACGGGTAGAAAATCTAAAGTTTTAACTTCTTGTTTATGATGAGTGAGTAACAAAATCGGCTATTACCTGACCTTTACCGCTTAGCCGATTCATATTTCAAATCAAATTCTAACAATGCAAGAATCCATTTGCCAATCCTCCCATTCAGTATAGGCATGGATAACATATGTTTAATACGTCAAACTTTGACACCACCGTGCATTCAGAAGAGACAACAGGTAATGTCGAAGCTTGGTGCACGAGAAGTACAAGCATAAGCATAATTTTTCAACGGGAGAGAATACTTGTTCCGGATCAAGCAATCTTCTACTAGATAGAATACCACTCTTTCTTTTCCTTCAAACTCTTGCATTAAGGCTGATCCAATTGTGTGATCCTCGGCTGATACATATAACTTGAAAGGTTTGTTCCTCCGAGGGGGATCAAAACTGGTGGAGATTTCATATACTCTTTGATTTCGTCAAAACACCTTCTGTTGCTCATCCCCCCATTTAAATTCTTGGTCATCCTTTAATTTCAACAATACCGAGAATGGAAAAATTCTGGCTAATAAATTTGAAACAAATCTCCTGATGAAATTGATTTTGCCAATCAAAGATTGTAATTGAGTCTTCGTGGGCGGTGTACTGCTTTGTCAATTGCATCATAGCTCTTATGACCAACTTCAATCCCCTTTCATGTACCATAAACCCCAAAAACTGACCAGCTGATACTCCAAACGCACATTTGTGAGGATTCATCCTTAAGCCATGCTTCCTTGCGCATTCAAGGGTAATTTCTGAGATCCTTAAGATGCTCTCGATAATCTCTGGACTTTACAAACCACATCATCAATATAAATCTCAATAATCCTGCCGATCAATTCATGAAAGATATAATTCATAGCATCTGATAAGTTGCTCCGGCATTGTTCAGCCCAAAAGTCATGACCACCCACTCATATAAGCCTATAGCACCTGGACATCTGAATGCAGTTTTATGTATATCTTCTTCTGCCATAAAATTTGGTTATAACCAGCATTATCATCCATAAAATTGATAACCTTATGTCTTGCTGCTGCATCGACTAACATATCTGCCACTGGCATTGGGTAGCCATCCATTGGCGTAGCTTTATTGAAATCCCTGAAGTCAATACAAACCTCATTTTTCCGTTTTTCTTATACACAGGGACTACGCTAGATATCCATTCAACATATCTACATTGCCGAATGAAATTAGCTTCGTAAAGCCGAGTGATTTCTATTTTCACATCAGCCATACTTCTGCTCTAATCCTCCTTGGAGCTTGTTTTACAAGCCGACTCCCATGTTTGGTAGGTAGTCGATGTTTCTACCAATGATCGATCAAGACTAGGCATTTCAGAATAATCTCAAGCAAAACATTCTTTATATTCTTTTAACAATGCGATAAGTTCTTGCCTAAACTTGGGATCCAACTTGGCACTAATGTATGTCAACCTCGGCTTACACCATTTCCAATATCAACTGCTTCTAGTTCATCAGCCGATGTGAAACCCTTACCCATCTTACTCTCATCCTCGTTAACTGTATAATCCATTAAATATATTTTTGAAGCCGACTGCTTGAATCGGCTGTTGACTCTCGTCAATTGTCTTGAGAAAGTCTCTTCGAGAATTCTTCCAGAAATGCACTCAATGTTCTCAAAGTTCCAAACATCAGGGTCTGAATAAGCAATACTAACAGTTGAATCGGCTGGTATCACTTCCATGGTGTCGTCGATCCACTGAATCATATTCTGATGCATGGTAGATGGAACACAACAATTGGCGTGGATCCAATCTCTTCCAAGAAGTACACTGTAGGATCCCTTTGCATCGACCACAAAGAAAGTAGTCGGCATACTCTTGCTGCCAATTGTCAACTCGACACATACAACACCTTTAGTAGCCGATATGTTGCCAGCAAAATCAGTCAACCTCATATCGGTCTAAGTCAAGTCTTTTGCAATTTTACCAAGTTTTCAAGTGGCATATGGCATCAAGTTAACAGCTGCCCCTCCATCAACTAACATCCTATTCAGAGGCCTTCCTGCTTTTAAATGGGAATGTTTCTCGGGTTTTGAAACGTGGCCTCTTCTGCTTGATAGATCCACTGAGCTATTGCTTCTTCACCATCAGATTATTCTTCATGGTCAGAGGATCTAAATTCAGCAGGTAACATGAACAGAGCAGCGATATTAGCCGATGACTCACCCTGATCGGCTATCTGCTTTACTTGCCAGACTTTGGGTTTCTTCTTTTGGATTTCATCATTTCTTAACCTTTGAACCCGTCGCTTCTGGCTTTTGGTCAAGCCACCAGGACACCATTGCCCTCTTGCCAAGGATGATCATGATCGGCTAACCTTGCTCCAAGCCGATTATGAACATTTTCATTTTTTTGCGCTGATCTGTATTTTCAAACCTTAACCTTTCATGCACAGATCGGCGGTTGTCTCTCGACTACCTATACTCTCGATACTGATCACTGCATTCTGGACAATTACGAAGAGTGGGAAGCTTTAAGCCATCATTCCAACAATGCCTGAAGAAGGGACAGTCCCAATGATTCTTTTCTTCATCTCTGATGCGTCTTCCTTCTTCATGAGACCTCCTATACTCTTCTTCCTTGAGTCACTCTTGATATTCTTGTTCATCCCTTTCCTTTTGCATTTGGCTCCTTTCCTTCTGACGTTGTCACTTGTTCAGTAAGATTCTGACAGTTGGATGCCTTTTGCTTCACCAGCCTTTGAAGTCTCAGGTTGATCATGTTGACCATTGTTTTCCTTCCCTTTCATCTCCTGATACCCCTTGGTTGTTAGCTGCCTCTTTGGATCAACTGTCCCAGCTGCCTTGGCTTTGTCAGAAGTCAACACCTTAATTTCACTCTGAGGTGTTGGAGCTACCATGTTCTGTGGGAAAGGATGGTCGTTGATGCTCATGCCTTTGGCCTTTTCTAGGCCAATCCTTCCTTTAACGATAGCCCTTTGGATCATATCTCTGAAAACTCGGCAATCGTTAGTAGTATGGGTACCAGAATTATGAAATTTACAGTACCTTTTATCTTTAAGCTCCTCAGCCGATGGGATAGTATGGTTCCCAGTCAATTTGATCTGACCTTTTTCTACTAAATAGTCAAATATTTTGTTGGCCTTATTGATATCAAAGTTATTACTTTACATCCTTCTCGGTATTTTTAGCCTTCGCCCAAGGTATGTACTCATTGTTCTTCAAGACCAATCTATAGCAGCCACTTCTTCATCACTTTCACCTCCTGAATTATTGTTTTCATCTTCCAAGAAGAAATGGCTTTCTGCATTGTAGGCTTTTGGGTTTAAAGACTTGATTGTACCGATTTTAGGCATCAATACTTGCTATTTTTTAGCTAAATCGGCCATATTGTTACAACCAAAACTGATTTTTTTCTCTGATAGCAGGTATCAATCCTCGAATTGCAATGTTAATCACCTCTAGGTCTGACAATGATAAGGAGTAGCATTGATTCTTCATCTCTCTGAATCTTTGGAGGTACTGGCATCCAGACTCATTATTCATTTGCCTTGTATCGATTAAGTCCACTAGGCCTTTCTCCAATACTCCAAGGTCAATATTTATGGAATCTGTCTTCCAAATCCTCCCAGCTCTGAATGGAATTGGGTGGCAGAGATGAAAACCATGAAAAAGCCGAACCAGATAGAGAGAGAGGGAACATTCTGACTTTAAGTGCTTGCTCATCACCAATCTCCCCAAGCTGGACCAGAAAACTGGGTTATGTGTTCCATGGTTGTTACTGAGCCGGTTTCCTGTAAATTTGGTAAAATCAGGGATTCTATATCTTGTAGGAAGAACAACTTGATCAAACCATTCTGGATATTGCTTTTTGTAGCTGGTCACTGTAGATTTTGGCGTCAAGCCAAATTGCTTCTGAACCAGATCAGTTACCTGACTCATCAGTTGATCAATTTGGTTCACCGGCTTTTGATAGCCGATGTTCTGCCCCCCGAAAGTGTTGCCATTATATCCCGAGTTCTCTTGAGCATCCAAGGTATAAAAATCCGAGACATAATGATACCCTTGAGGGATATCACCAGGTGCTACGCTCCCCTGATATGGTGGTGCATTGAAGTCTCTAGTGATGCGCCTTGCATGAGGAGCTATTTTTGTAGCCAATGAGTACATGTTATTACTCATAATCGGCTGTACCCACTAGGTGTGCCAAAAGATGTGTTGACTTAAAATCTCGGTCGGTCCAACACCCATACACTCGAGCACACGGTCCTCAAAGGGGTGCGGAGCAAGGTCTTGACCTCCCTGACCTTCACGGTGGTGGAGCCGAATCTTAGTGAGATCGACTTCGGGCGTGCCAGTCAGTTTTGACATGTAATTGACAAGGAGAAAAAAAGATTGTTAATCGTAGAACCTGCCGGTTTTGTGCTAGACAGTACAAAAATACGGCTCTGATATAGCCATTGCTGATAGGACATTGACTACAAAGTCAACTGCCAAGAGACTTGTATAGAGTGTTGGAAAAGATGTGAAACATATCGGCTATGAAATATATAAAGGAGCACTCAGAATAAACAAACAGCCGATGAGCTTTAAAGAGTTTAAAAGAAATAAAGATCTATGTGTACGTCTAAGCACATGAAATTAACATATCGACTAATTGCACAAGCAGTTCATTCATTAACGGGGGTGTCTCCATGCAGCCATAATAATAAATAGATCGGTAAAATAGCTTAAACATCAACAGTGGGGTGTCTCGTACAACCATAATGATGACTAAGCTAGATCACGTCTCGTACAAAGAGTAGATCCGTTAATTTCAAACCACTTAAAGTACACACTATGAAGAAAGTATAACTGAATCAGCTATTTCAGCCGATGCAGGGTCCATGAGGCACGAACAAGATCTATCCGTTAAAGCCATGATTTGGCTTAAGATCAAACAAACTAATATCATGTATATTAGTGGGGTTCGGAAATACAGCCGTAATAGACATGTTAGATGGAATCTGTTTGCTCTTAGATTAGTGTTGATGGTCCTTAAACACTGTTTTACCATCAACATTTTAACCCTAAAATTCACCAAAAAGGCATGAAATGTAGTCAATAGGTTTCAAACTAACCGAATTCCACATGTCCATAGATTTTGATTTGAATGCAGGATTTGAACCAAATTTGGATATTTGAACCACCAAAGGCCAAGCCCACTCAGCAGGACCCATTTGGGCCCTAGTGTTGTGGCGCCCGCCACCCCTAGGTGGCGCCCGCCACCCCTAGGGGCGCCCGCCACAAGGAGAGGCCCAAACTTCCCCCTGCCACGTCACTGATCCATGTGACCACCCCAGGGCCAAATCTTGGCCCTTGGTCACTAGGTCAGTGGCATCGAAGGGCTCAGGAGGGGAGTGGCGTGGATCATGACCGAATGACGGTTATCTAGACATGCAACCGACATAACCACCGCCTTGAGGAGTCCCTGGAGGCCGTAGGATCAATGACGGTGCATCCAACGGCCAGGGGGGTGGCAGCCGCCACCTAGGGCTGGCGCCCGCCACTAGGGTTTGCCCTAGGTCAGTTGGCTGCCCCCTATAAGTACCCCCCTCACTCCACAAGGCTATAAATAATACCCCCCTGGAGGCGTCACTTCATTTCAAGCAAGAGAAGCAAGAAAGCAAAGAAGTAAGGAAGCAAAGAAAGCAAGGCTAATAGCTTAGGATTTAGCCAAGCTTAGGCAAGTAGGTAGCTAGTAGAGCAAGGCATCCTTGCCTCATTGCCCTCGCGGTAGCGCTGCTCAAGGCTTAGCTCAAGAGTAGAAGCGTGCGAGTGATCGGTCCTGGAGCTGGGAAGAGTCTTCCTTCATCTCCAGTTCAGGTTTTGCTCTTGTTATTCAAGCACTTTACTATATTCTAGTTCATCATTTCAAGTATTACTTATTCTACTTACCAGTATTGAGTAGTATACTTGATTGATTGCTTGAGTGCCTAGTTATCCTACAGTTCAATTCACTTAGCCATAGTAGTTATCTCTAGTGTGCTTAGTGTTTGATCTTTGCCAATAGGTTGCTTAGTTAGTTTAGTGTTTATCTTATTAAGTCAAGTATTTGCTCTGACGTCCGCAAGGGTGTCTCTATTCAAAGCTAGGGTAGAGATAGTTAGAATATAATTAAACGTGGTGCTTAGTTATAGACTTACCTTCAGATACGGCTGGACCCCCGGATAGCTGTGGTAGCAAGCAGGTGGTGACAGCCCTGTGCGCCTTGAATTCCACCACGTAGTTGGCCTAGTTTAACAGTAAGGCTCGTTGTGCTAGCGTTCAACCTAGGTCAGTGGTAAAGGCTAGTACGCCTCGGTACTTGACAAGATAGGAATAAAACTTTATTTAACTTGGTTGCTTGTTTGGCATTTGCCTATCTTGCTTCGTAGTTATCTTGCTTCGAAGTTATCTTGCTTCATAGTTACCTAGGAGTAGTTATTAGTTATTAGTAGTTATATTAGTTATCTTTAGTTATCCCATTCTATCCATCTACCTATTTATCCACCTTACCTTAGCCATTTCATTCATCCTTACCTATCCATCCATATATTCTTTCTAGCCTCTCATCCTCTCTCATCCCTTTCATCTCCTCTTTTCTCCTTTTTCCCTTTTCTTATTCTTCGATTCTCATCCCCTCCTTGACTCGACTCATACACCACCCTAGCCTTCCCTTGGGATCAAATAAATTGACACCTGGTACTCCCAGGCGAAGTGCTACTACGATAGTTCTGTGCGCTTGCAGAATCTCCTCCTGGTAGATTGCATTCTCGCTAGCTAGCTCCTACTAGTGTCGTGATTGACAACCCCATTTGACATTAGTAGATAGCTGCTTTAGCTTCACTCCTTTAGGTATAGTGACTGGACTTGCTTCAAGCATTTCTTGCCCGTTGCCAGGGATGATTCCATAGTCTACTCCTAGTAACGACGTTGGCAAGTGTCAACAAGCATTTCTGGGCCGTTACCGAGGATAGTTCCTAGCTCTATCTTTAGTGAAGTTAAGAACTACCAACAAGCATTTCTGCGCCATTGCCGGGAAGGCAATCGGTGTAATCGGTTGAGTCCGTGTCGAATTTTCTTCGTTTAAGCTCCCATGACGGAACGGTCTTAATCCCATGGCCCACGGGTCCCTGTCAACCTCTGACAGCCGAACCTATGTTCCACGTGACCAAGGCAGTTCGTCACCGGGCTGCATTAGTGCCCATTGTCCGCAGGATCATCTCACCTTTCGGTTACAGCATTGGATACTTTTACAAATAACATCGGAATACAGAGCGGAAGACTTAAATACCATTAGTTTTACAAACCGAGGTTCCAAAAGATGAGCGGTGCAGTTATTACAAACTATGTTCGTATAATCGAAAATAGGCAACGTAGCGGAGTACAACGAAATAAAGATACTTGTAATCACCCAGCCCGAGGGTGCACATTTATTCTTCGGCCTCATCGGCCTCTTCCTGGATGATGGTCATGCAGCAGGGCGCAAGACACATCGGGGACTCAGTCATACCTGCCGCATGGGTAACAAACCCTGAGTACTGGGGTACTCAACAAGACTAACCCGACTAAAGAAAAAGGAAGAAGACTCAGGGATGAGAGGCTTAGGGTAGTCATGGTAAGGCTTAAGCAAGATCAAGTATTTTGCAGAAAAGCATTTTTTGTAAAACCTTGTTCTATTTTTTTGAAAGATTCAAGTATTTTTCAATTCTTCATTGTTCATGATTCATTTTACCTTTCAAAACATTCCTAGTTGAGAACCACTCTCCGTTGACAGTCAGTGACCAAGTCTCCATAACCGAGGAGCAACGTTAATCCGGATAAATAATACTCAGCTGAGGATCCCTATCCACACTGCATATGTAGCACCCAAGCTTGCATATGCCCACTCGTCTTCCACGATTCCTCCAAGATTGGACCCGGTTCCTACGCCACCCGGAAGTACAGTACACCACTCATATCCAGGTACGACGACCACGTGGGTACAAGCTACTTCCCTCGCCATCTCGCCACTCCCAGTGCGCGGTTGTCGGTCCCAATAAAGGAGTCCTCGGAGCCAGAGCTTTCCGAAGTATGTGAATAGTTACAAGTCTTGACCAGCAGGCCCCCATACGGATGGTCCCTAATTTTTCTGCCAGAACTATACCTCGGTTATATCTCACCCGAGCGTAATAGTCCTGTCAGTTTTTCAACCCTGTCCCGGTCGGTGTCAACTGTTGAGTCCCGGACTACAACATGACGGCACGGCACCGTACGCTCGGACAACCTCTCCTCGCAATTGACTAGGTACGGATCAGATACCTAGCCAATGGCCGGGGAGTAAAGCCAAATTCCCATAAAATTCTTTAAGTGATCACACTTTTGAAATTGGCATTTTTATTGCAAATCTATTATATAGCACCACTAAGCATTTTGCAAATAGTTTTTAAAAACAGGGCAGGTGGATATTCTGGTGGGGTAAATAGTGCAAGAAATAGGTCATCACACAACTCCTATAACCTAATGCAGTAGTTTAACTCAAAGCATTTTAAGTAAACCTTTATAAAAGCAAGGAAGGGTTAAATGCACCGGGGCTTGCCTTGAAGAGCAAAAGGACAGACGCGGGTCGGCAGTGCAGGTGTCAGAGCTCGGAGTCGCCTCGGGGTCGGTTCGTCAGCAGCTGCCTCGACTTTGACACCTTCTCCTTCGGTCACTACACGGATGCAATGATGTATGCTAATGAGGATGCTGACATGAACAATGCAACACAGGGCAAAACCACAGATTCTAGAGTACAACTCTCTATCGAGTAATTAACTTTTAGAACACACAAAGTTGCCCGCGCCTGACGCGGAGGCTCGGGCAAAACGGAAAACAACCGCTTCGTCCGAGGCCTGGCTAGGAAACTCGGGCGAGACGAAACAATCGTCCGTCCGAGGCCTGGCTGGGAGGGTCGGGCGAGACGGAAACAATCGTCCGTCCGAGGCCTGGCTGGGAGGCTCGGGCGAGACGGAAACAATCGTCCGTCCGAGGCCTGGCTGGGAGGCTCGGGCGAGACGGAAACGCGGGTTCGTTCGAGGCTTGGCTCGGGGAAGCGGGGGGTGCACGCTTGCTCGAGGCTAGGCTCGGCGAAGTGGTGAGGGTGTGTGTCTACTCGAGACCTGGCTCGAGCTAGACAGTGTGTGAGTGCTTGCTCGAGGCCTGGCTCGAGCGAAGCGGTGTGGTGTGTGAGTCCGCTCGAGGCCTGGCTCGAGCGAGCCGGTGAGGGTGTGTGTTTGCTCGAGGCCTGGCTCGAGCGAAGTGGTGAGTGTGTCCGCTCGAGGCCTGGCTCGAGCGAGACGGGAAACGTGTGCTCGAGGCCTGGCTCGAGCTAACGGTGAACGCGTATCCACTCGAGGCCTGGCTCGAGCTTTGCGTCGTGAAAGCAGAGACCGGGGGGGGCTTTGAGTGCTTACCACGGGTCGGAGGCAGGGCTCGGCGGGGCGGAACAAGGGTCGAAGGAGTGAGCTCGACGTTGGCGGTGCTTCGGCGGAGCTCTCTCGGCGGCGAGCGGCGTGCCGGCGGTTCTGTCCACCAAAAGAGATCGCCGAGGAGCGGTTAGGAGCGCACCAAGATGAGGAAGAGAGGGCGGGGGTCGGATGGATGAGAAGAAAACCCACGGCGACGAATTTTGCTGCTTACCGCGGCAAGACTGTTCGCCAGAGTCGGAGAAGAATCGCTTGCGCCGGCTAAAGGAGGGGCGGAGGGGTGAAATTTGTGGTTTGGAAAGGTGGAGAAGCTCAAGACGAAGGCAACGGCGGCTTCGGCGGGCTCTGGGGAGGCTTGGTGGCTCGGGTTCACAGAGCTCGCTGGTGGCGGAAGAACGGCGGCCGGCGGGTGGCTTTTATAGCCGTGCTCAGGGGCGGATAAGAGGTGCGCGAGGGTGGATAAGATCGGCCGCGTCGCGTGCTTGCGAAACCATAATGAAGAAAGGACGGAAGTCTGCTCAGGGGCCGGGCGTGCGCTCGCCGGCGACGGCCACGCGGCGGCGACGTGCTGGGAGCAGTGGGGGACGGGCGAGGGTCAGCGCTTCGCGTGCGTGCGGGTGCGGCATGATGGCGCGGTCAAGGGCGACGGGTCGGGAGCAGGCGGGCGGCTGCCAGGCGCGTGGCGCGCGCAGCTCCGGCGGGGTGGCCATGGCCGGGCCCCCCCTGTCCCTAGGTTGAAGATGAACAGGGCTAGGTCTAGGGTTTGACTTAGAATTGATTTCTGTATTTTGCAAAGTACTTCCAAATTTGAACTGAGCAGCAAAAACTCAAAATACCAAAGTTGTGCAGAAAAAGGAGATCTACAACTTTGTCAAAATGAACATTCTCAAAATCCAAATAGTTTTTGAATCACATTTGAAATTTGAAAAGGGGACACTTCTGGGATTTTAATAAATTCAAAATTACTTTTGATTTTATATTGAAAGTTAAAAATCTGTAAACATGCAAGTTGTTCCTTTTGTCAAAACCTATAACTTTGCTATTGTACACTTTTTCTGAAACTCATTAGTTTTTGAAATAATTTTGAAAGCTAAAAGGGAACAAAAACTGGAGTTTGAATGAATTTGAAATTACTTCAAACTTTGTACAGAAACTTGAAAATTTGTAAATACCAAAGTTGTTTCTCTTGATCAGATCTACAACTTTGCTTTTTGGACCAACTCCAAATTTTGAATTGTTCTTAAATTAATAAAAGAGGGTAAAAACCAGGGTTTGGAAATCAGGGTTTTTTTAAAAAAAAGAAATTGAAATCTGTTTTTGATTTTGGTTTTTGAACAACACAACAAAGCTTCAAGACACTAAACTGCACAAGAATTACACAAAGCCAGGCACAGAGGTGAAATTACCATTTTGCCCTTATAGGAAGATTTGGGCTTTTAGGGTTTTTAGAAAAAGGAATCACTACACACAAAATACCTTTAGGAAGGGTAAAGGCAAGCAATCATTAGACAAACATTAATGCATGACAAGAATGATTATGACTTAAGATGATGACATGTCAGGTTAAATACAAACTAATCACCAGAGGTGTTACAGCCTTCCCCTCTAAAAGAAATCTCGCCCCGAGATTCTGCGTCTTAAGAAGGACAAGGGTAAAACCTTATATCTACAGAGTATCGAGAAAGCCGGATAGTTCTTTGCTAAGAAGTCTTCAGATTCCCAAGTGGCTTCTTCTTCAGAGTGTTGGTTCCACTGGATCTTGTACCATCTTGTGGTAGTCCTCCGGGTAACACGATCCTTGTAATCCAACACGCGAACTGGATATTCAGAGTATGACAGATCGGGTTCTAACTCAACACCTTCAACTTCCACCACGTGTTCGGGTACTCGGAGACACTTCTTGAGTTGGGAGACGTGAAACACATTATGGACGGCGGAAAGATGATCGGGCAATCTTAGTTTGTAAGCTACCTTGCCACAGCGTTCCAAAATTTCAAAGGGACCAATATAGCGTGGTGCTAACTTCCCCTTGACTCCGAAACGAGTAACTCCTTTGGTGGGTGAGACCTTCAGGTACGCATAATCCCCGATCTGGAACTTCAAGGTCGACGTCTTTTGTCCGCATAGCTCTTCTGTCGAGACTGCGCAATTTTCATATTCTCTTGTATCTGCTTGACTTTTCTTCCATATCTTTTACTAGGTCAACTCCAAAGAATTCCCTTTCTCCGGGTTCAGACCAACTGAGAGGTGTACGACAGCGACGACCGTACAGTGCTTCAAAGGGTGCCATCTTGATGCTTTCTTGATAACTATTATTATATGAGAATTCTGCCAAGGGCAAACAGTCATCCCAAGTATCTGCGAAGGTGAGCACGCAGGCTCTCAACATATCCTCTAACACTTGGTTGACTCGCTCAGTTTGTCCGTCCGTTTGCGGATGATATGCCGTGCTATGCAATAGCTTGGTTCCAAGTGAGGTATGGAACGCTTTCCAGAACTTTGCGACAAACTGAGTACCACGATCAGAGACAATGGTCTTGGGTATGCCATGGAGTTTTACTATGTTGTTCTTGTACAAAGTGGCATAAGTGGGGACGGTGTAGCTGGTTTTGACTGGCAAGAAGTGAGCTTGCTTAGTGAGGCGATCCACGATCACCCAAATGGAATCAAAACCTCTTGTGTCTTGGGTAGCCCATTGATAAAATCCATACTGATATCGTCCCATTTCCAAGCAGGTACAGGTAAAGGTTGCAATTCTCCTCCGGGCTTCATGTGCACAGCTTTGACTTTCTGACAAGTATCACAGTGAGCGACATATCGGGCGATCTCAATCTTCATCTTTGTCCACCAGAATCTCTGCCTCAAGTCCTGGTACATCTTGTTGCTGCCGGGGTGGATGGAGAATCTAGTCAAATGTGCTTCATCAAGGATTGACTGTCTCAACTCAGGCACTTTGGGAACTACCAGTCGGTTCTTGAACCAAACCACCCCCGCATCATCAATCCTGAAACAATCCGCTTTTCCGGCTCGGACCCTTTCGATGATGTGCTTGATTCCAGGGTTATCTTTCTGTGCAGTGATGATCTGTTCCCTGATAGGGGTTTCTATCCTGATATTATTCAGAGTTCCTTGTGGAACCATTTCAATACCCAGCTTTTCTAGTTCATAACATAGGGAAGAATTACAGGGTTTCATCACCAGACAGTTGCAGTATGACTTGCGACTGAGCGCATCAGCGACTACATTCGCCTTACCCGGATGGTAATGTACTTCGAGATCATAGTCCTTAATTAACTCAAGCCATCTTCTCTGTCTCATATTCAGTTCTTCTTGAGTGAAGATATATTTCAGGCTTTTGTGATCAGTGTACACATTACAGGTACTGCCTAACAAATAATGACGCCAGATCTTTAAGGCATGCACCACTGCTGCTAACTCAAGATCATGGGTTGGATAATTCTCTTCATGTCGCTTAAGCTGCCGTGAGGCATAAGCGATCACTCGTCCCTCTTGCATCAAACACAGCCCAAACCAGTACCAGATGCATCACAGTAGACATCAAAGGGCTTTTCGATGTTCGGCGGGGCTAGCACTGGTGACGTGGTTAACAGTTTCTTTAATGTCTGAAAGGCTTGTTCGCAAGCTGGTGACCAGACAAACTTCACAGAATTCTTTAACAACTCGGTGATAGGCTTGGCGATCCTGGAGAAATCCGGGATGAAACGGCGATAATATCCAGCCATTCCCATGAAGCTGCGGACTTCGTGAACAGTGGTAGGTGGCTTCCAATCCAGAATGTCTGCCACCTTTCCGGGATCAACTGACACACCTTCAGCGGATAGAACATGACCAAGGAACTGTATCTGATCTAACCAGAACTCACATTTACTGAACTTGGCATAAAGCTGATGATCTCTGAGGCGGGTTAGAACGATACGAAGGTGCTCGGCATGCTCTTCAGGGGTTTTTGAGTAGACAAGGATGTCGTCAATGAACACGACCACAAATTTATCAAGCTCTGGCATGAATACAGAGTTCATGAGGTACATGAAGTGGGCAGGGGCATTGGTCAAACCGAAGGACATGACCAGGTACTCATATAGGCCGTACCTAGTAGTGAAAGCGGTTTTAGGAATGTCTTCGGGACGTATTTTTATTTGGTGGTAGCCAGATCTGAGGTCAATTTTGGAGAATACTCTGGCTCCAGCTAGCTGGTCAAAAAGAAGGTCAATACGAGGCAAGGGGTATTTATTTTTGATGGTGACTTCGTTGAGTGGGCGATAATCAACGCATAACCTGAGACCCTTGTCTTTCTTCTTCACAAAGATTGCAGGACAGCCCCAAGGAGACGAACTTGGGCGAATGAAGCCCTTATCCAGCAACTCTTGTAACTGGATTTTTAGCTCTGCCAACTCTCTGGGAGGCATTCGATAAGCTCTGCGGGATACAGGAGCAGTCCCGGGCTAAGCTCTATGGCAAACTCAACATCACGGTCAGGAGGCAGGCCAGGTAAGTCTTCTGGAAAAACATCAGGGAATTCACACACTACGGGGATGTCTCTGGTCTCCTGAACATAGAAGTTGGTATTCATTGCGTGATTGCTGGTTTTGGAGGCATTGGAGTTGGAAAAGGAGTTTGGAGGTACTGTTAGAATGTCCACTCTCACAACCTATCAGGATGTCAATCATGGCCTTATACTGGCACATCCAATTCATGCCTAGAATGACATCTATCTCCTGATCACGTAGCACTATCATGGTGGTAGGAAATACGTGTTCCCCCAACATCACCGGTATATTGCGAACCACTTCCTTAGTACTTATACCCCTCCAGGCGAAAATATACAAAACTTTCTTTCAACTCCCCAATGAATATCCCATGCTTAGAGACAAATGTACGACTGATGAAGGAATGCGATGCACCAGAATCAAACAACACGACTGCAGGATGAGTGGCAACGGGAAACCTACCGATCATGACGGGCTCTCCTTCTGGGATGTCGCCGACAGTGGTGTAGTAGACTTGCCCGTGCTTCTTGACAACTTTGCCTTTCTGACATGCTGCTGCTGCTGAGATCCTTCAGGACCCTTCTGAGTATTCTGAGCATATCTCTTGGACTTTGGGCACTCACGAGACCAGTGACCGACTTGGCCGCAGTTGTAGCAGGGATGGTTGTAGGCGGTTTGTGGGGTGGTGATACGAACACCTGGGGCGTTCGGCTGCGTGGCACTCTGCTGGTTGGCGTTGTGGGTGGTGGCCGCGGTACGGACGACCACTTGCTGGTGGGGGTAAGGTGGGGCGATTTTGGTGTGGCTAGGGTGATAAAGACCCTCTGGCGCTTGTGACTGCCAGAGAAACTGCTAGATCCTGCTTTCTTCTTCTTCTTTTCCTCTTGGTACTGGCGGTTGCTCTCCTCAAAAGCGACCGCCCGGTCAACAGCATCATGATACGAACCGGTCAGGTTATTAGACATGCTTCTGCGGATTTTAGGGTGCAATCCCCTAAGGAAACAGTCCCTCTTCTTCTCGTCCGTGTTGACGTATTCCGAGGCATACTGGCTAAGTGGTTGAACTGACCCACGTACTGCATCACTGTGGAGTCCTTCTGCTGCAGAGCTAGAAACTGATCGAGCTTCATCTTCATCACTCCAGAAGGGATGTGATGTGCACGGAAAGCGGTACGGAACTCTTCCCAGGTCAACTGATGACCCTCTCTGGGGGCAGCCAACAGATTGGCATACCAAGCATTTGCTGGACCACGAAGCTGCTGAGAAGCAACCGGGGCTTCTGGGTGTCGGTGCAGTGGAGAAGACCAAACTTCTGCTCCATGGTACGGAGCCAATCATCAGCTTCAAGGGGTTCATCGGCCTTGGTAAAGACTGGTGGACGGGTTTGGTGAAATCCACATATGTGGTCTCGTTGTTGATGTTATGGCGACCACGGTGGCCATGGTTCTGCTGCCCTGGTTTTGAGCCATCAGGTTAGCAGCGGCTGCCAAGGCTACGATGGCATCTGCTAGCGTAGCAGGTACAGGTGGAGGGTTTGGAAGGTTGGCATCCCCAGAACCTCCAGCTCCAGTGCGAGTGTTCACAGGCATCTGTTTAAGCAACTTGGAACTTAGCATCCATAGATTAAGTTCTATAAACAACTGACTGAAAACTTCACTGATTCCAAGGTAGATGATCGATAAAGATGACTGACAGATGACAACAGACTGATAAGGGGAAAGATACGCAAAGAAAGATACAGACCCGACTTAGCAAACGACAGACTAGCGCCCCCAAACCTAGACTAAGGGTTTAGGTAAGCAGGTGGTACAGACACATGAGTCTAGTCTTCATTGATGATGATCATGTCCTCGTCGTCGTCTTCCTCGAGGATGAGCTCAGGCTCAACCTCCTCGTCCTCGTCTTCGGCGTGGATGTCTTCGGCAGGTTCAACTTCCTTGTTCACGCCTGACTCTTGTTCCACGTCCGGTTCCTCCACTACTCCGTCCTCAGGGTCCTCGACAACCGGGGGAACCACGGGGTGGAGTTGGTTGTACAGCTGGTGTACCTCCTCATGAAGCATATCATTGAACTGCTCAATCTGAGTTGTGTACTGCCGCAGTCCGTGGAGCTTGGCTCTGGTGACGTCCTCGTGAACCCAAGTGGCATCGCGCTGCTGGATGGCGCGAATCACGTTCGGTTGGCCTGCTCCAGGGAGGCTCGTGCCTCATAGAACTCCAGACGTGAGTGGTAGAAGTCATGCTCCAAGTTCTCCAGCTCAGCCTTCAGGTTCTTGATCTCCTCCTTTAGGTGCTTGCGGGTACGGCGGGAAAGCGACGACCGTTTGAGGCTTCGCCAGTCTCTTCTCCAGCACGTGGTGCCAGCTGGTGGCGTGGCACACCATTCGGTCCAGTCGACTTGCGAGCAGTCAGCTTGATGCGAGCCATGTCTGGATAGGATATGATGGATGAGGAGTGAAAAGGCTAGCAAGAAAAGGTAAAGGCATACTAACCCAACGAACTTAGAGAGGAAAATTATTATGTTCACTTAAGTGAATATGACATGATGCATGAATCGTTCCTACGGAACAAGGCAATGCAGTAAATAAATAAGGTACAAAGAGCTTAAAACATGTTGTCTCGCTAACTAGTGTTGCCATATACAGGACAAGATGAGAGAAGCAGTTTGGACCCAAAATAGTCAAGTTTAGTTTGTTTGGACTCAAAGATCTTTTGAAGTTTTCGCAAAAACACTGCAACGTTAAAGTGAGATGCTCCGATACCACTCTTTTACGGAACGGTCTTAATCCCATGGCCCACGGGTCCCTGTCAACCTCTGACAGCCGAACCTATGTTCCACGTGACCAAGGCAGTTCGTCACCGGGCTGCATCAGTGCCCATTGTCCGCAGGATCATCTCACCTTTCGGTTACAGCATTGGATACTTTTACAAATAACATCGGAATACAGAGCGGAAGACTTAAATACCATTAGTTTTACAAACCGAGGTTCCAAAAGATGAGAGGTGCAGTTATTACAAACTATGTTCGGATAATCGAAAATAGGCAACGTAGCGGAGTACAACGAAATAAAGATACTTGTAATCACCCAGCCCGAGGGTGCACATTTATTCTTCGGCCTCATCGGCCTCTTCCTGGATGATGGTCATGCAGCAGGGCGCAAGACACATCGGGGACTCAGTCATACCTGCAGCATGGGTAACAAACCCTGAGTACTGGGGTACTCAACAAGACTAACCCGACTAAAGAAAAAGGAAGAAGACTCAGGGATGAGAGGCTTAGGGTAGTCATGGTAAGGCTTAAGCAAGATCAAGTATTTTGCAGAAAAGCATTTTTTGTAAAACCTTGTTCTATTTTTTTGAAAGATTCAAGTATTTTTCAATTCTTCATTGTTCATGATTCATTTTACCTTTCAAAACATTCCTAGTTGAGAACCACTCTCCGTTGACAGTCAGTGACCAAGTCTCCATAACCGAGGAGCAACGTTAATCCGGATAAATAATACTCAGCTGAGGATCCCTATCCACACTGCATATGTAGCACCCAAGCTTGCATATGCCCACTCGTCTTCCACGATTCCTCCAAGATTGGACCCGGTCCTACGCCACCCGGAAGTACAGTACACCACTCATATCCAGGTACGACGACCACGTGGGTACAAGCTACTTCCGCCATCTCGCCACTCCCAGTGCGCGGTTGTCGGTCCCAATAAAGGAGTCCTCGGAGCCAGAGCTTTCCGAAGTATGTGAATAGTTACAAGTCTTGACCAGCAGGCCCCCATACGGATGGTCCCTAATTTTTCTGCTGCCAGAACTATACCTCGGTTATATCTCACCCGAGCGTAATAGTCCTGTCAGTTTTTCAACCCTGTCCCGGTCGGTGTCAACTGTTGAGTCCCGGACTACAACATGACGGCACCGTACGCTCGGACAACCTCTCCTCGCAATTGACTAGGTACGGATCAGATACCTAGCCAATGGCCGGGAGTAAAGCCAAATTCCCATAAAATTCTTTAAGTGATCACACTTTTGAAATTGGCATTTTTATTGCAAATCTATTATATAGCACCACTAAGCATTTTGCAAATAGTTTTTAAAACAGGGCAGGTGGATATTCTGGTGGGGTAAATAGTGCAAGAAATAGGTCATCACACAACTCCTATAACCTAATGCAGTAGTTTAACTCAAAGCATTTTAAGTAAACCTTTATAAAAGCAAGGAAGGGTTAAATGCACCGGGGCTTGCCTTGAAGAGCAAAAGGACAGACGCGGGGTCGGCAGTGCAGGTGTCGGAGCTCGGAGTCGCCTCGGGGGTCGGTTCCTCAGCAGCTGCCTCGACTTTGACACCTTCTCCTTCGGTCACTACACGGATGCAATGATGTATGCTAATGAGGATGCTGACATGAACAATGCAACACAGGGCAAAACCACAGATTCTAGAGTACAACTCTCTATCGAGTAATTAACTTTTAGAACAGACACAAAGTTGCCCGCGGCCTGACGCGGAGGCTCGGGCGAAACGGAAAACGACCGCTTCGTCCGTGGCCTGGCTAGGAAACTCGGGCGAGACGGAAACAATCGTCCGTCCGAGGCCTGGCTGGGAGGCTCGGGCGAGACGGAAACATTCATCCATCCGAGGCCTGGCTGGGAGGCTCGGGCGAGACGGAAACAATCATCCGTCCGAGGCCTGGCTGGGAGGCTCGGGCGAGACGGAAACAATCGTCCGTCCAAGGCCTGGCTGGGAGGCTCGGGCGAGACAGAAACGCGGGTTCGTTCGAGGCTTGGCTCGGGCGAAGCGGGGGGTGCACGCTTGCTCGAGGCTAGGCTCGGCGAAGTGATGAGGGTGTGTGTCTACTCGAGACCTGGCTCGAGCTAGACAGTGTGTGAGTGCTTGCTCGAGGCCTGGCTCGAGCGAAGCGGTGTGGGTGTGTGAGTCCGCTCGAGGCCTGGCTCGAGCGAGACGGTGAGGGTGTGTGTTTGCTCGAGGCCTGGCTCGAGCGAAGTGGTGAGTGTGTCCGCTCGAGACCTGGCTCGAGCGAGACGGGAAACGTGTGCTCGAGGCCTGGCTCGAGCTAACGGTGAACGCGTATCCGCTCGAGGCCTGGCTCGAGCTTTGCGCCGTGAAAGCAGAGACCGGGGGGGGGGGCTTTGAGTGCTTACCACGGGTCGGAGGCAGGGCTCGGCGGGGCGGAACAAGGGTCGAAGGAGTGAGCTCGATGTTGGCGGTGCTTCGGCGGAGCTCTCTCGGCAGCGAGCGGCGTGCCTGCGGTTCTGTCCACCAAAAGAGATCGCCGAGCAGCGGTTAGGAGCGCACCAAGATGAGGAAGAGAGGGCGGGGGTCGGATAGATGAGAAGAAAACCCACGGCGACGAATTTTGCTGCTTACCGCGGCAAGACTGTTCGCCGGAGTCGGAGAAGAATCGCTTGCGCCGGCTAAAGGAGGGGCGGAGGGGTGAAATTTGTGGTTTGGAAAGGTGGAGAAGCTCAAGACGAAGGCAACGGCGGCTTCGGCGGGCTCTGGGGAGGCTTGGTGGCTCGGGTTCACAAAGCTCGCTGGTGGCGGAAGAACGGCGGCCGGCGGGTGGCTTTTATAGCCGTGCTCAGGGGCGGATAAGAGGTGCGCGAGGGTGGATAAGATCGGCCGCGTCGCGTGCTTGCGAAACCATAATGAAGAAAGGACGGAAGTCTGCTCAGGGGCCGGGCGTGCGCTCGCCGGCGACGGCCACGCGGCGGCGACGTGCTGCGAGTAGTGGGGGACGGGCGAGGGTCAGCGCTTCGCGCGTGCGGGTGCGGCATGATGGCGCGGTCAAGGGCGATGGGTCGGGAGCAGGCGGGCGGCGGCCAGGCGCGTGGCACGCGCAGCTCCGGCGGGGTGGCCATGGCCGGGCCCCCCCTGTCCCTAGGTTGAAGATGAACAGGGCTAGGTCTAGGGTTTGACTTAGAATTGATTTCTGTATTTTGCAAAGTACTTCCAAATTTCGAACTGAGCAGCAAAAACTCAAAATACTAAAGTTGTGTAGAAAAAGGAGATCTACAACTTTGTCAAAATGAACATTTTCAAAATCCAAATAGTTTTTGAATCACATTTGAAATTTAAAAGGGGACACTTCTGGGATTTTAATAAATTCAAAATTACTTTTGATTTTATATTGAAAGTTAAAAATCTGTAAACATGCAAGTTGTTCCTTTTGTCAAAACCTATAACTTTGCTATTATACACTTTTTCTGAAACTCATTAGTTTTTGAAATAATTTTGAAAGCTAAGAGGGAACAAAAACTGGAGTTTGAATGAATTTGAAATTACTTCAAACTTTGTACAGAAACTTGAAAATTTGTAAATACCAAAGTTGTTTCTCTTGATCAGATCTACAACTTTGCCTTTTGGACCAACTCCCAATTCTGAATCGTTTTTAAATTAATAAAAGAGGGGTAAAAACCAGGGTTTGAAAATCAGGGTTTTTCAAAAGGAAAATGAAATCTGTTTTTGATTTTGGTTTTTTGAACAACACAACAAAGCTTCAAGACACTAAACTGCACAAGAATTACACAAAGCCAGGCACAGAGGTGAAATTACCATTTTGCCCTTATAGGAAGATTTGGGCTTTTAGGGTTTTTAGAAAAAGAAATCACTACACACAAAATACCTTTAGGAAGGGTAAAGGCAAGCAATCATTAGACAAACATTAATGCATGACAAGAATGATTATGACTTAAGATGATGACATGTTAGGTTAATTACAAACTAATCACCAGAGGTGTTACACTCCCGCTTAGCGAATCCCATCTTACCCCATTCGTTCTTTCCTTAGTCCTTCTTATCTTTTTCCTTCATCTTCTTCAACTTCTTTCTTTCTTATCTTGTTCTACCTTCACGATGGCCAATAAGACCATTCGTGAGTTTTCTGCTCCTTCTGCCACCAATGTAGCGATAGGACCAGACGTGATCGATGCCAACCTCAATTTTGAGTTGAAACCGGCTCTGATCATGATGGTCCAAGCTAGCCCGTTCTGTGGCAAAGCTCATGAGGATGCCAATGCTCACCTCCAACAATTTTTGGAGATTTGCGGCACCTTCACCATTAAGGGGATAACCCAAGAAGCCATCCGTCTTTGTCTCTTTCCTTTCTCTTTGCTAGGAAAAGCGAAGCAATGGTTCTATACCAATCGCAACGCTGTAGACACATGGGACAAGTGTTCCAATGCTTTCCTCGCCAAATTCTTTCCGATGGGCAAGACGAACGCTCTTCGCAACAAAATCTCCAGCTTTACGCAACAAGCCGAGGAATCTATTCCCGAGGCTTGGGAGAGAATGCAAGAGTACATCGCTGCTTGTCCGCACCATGGTATGGAGGACTGGCTATTGATCCAGAACTTCTACCATGGCCTAACCCCACTCTCTAGAAGCCATTTGGATGTCGCCGCCGGTGGTGCATTCTTTTCTCTAAATGTTGCAGATGCTAAGGCTCTCATAGAGAAGATGGTGTCAAACCAAGGATGGAATGACGAGAGACTGCAGCCCCGTAAGCGAGGTATGCATTCCCTTAAGGAGGCCGACATGATCGTGGCCAAGATGGACCTGCTGGCAAAGAAGCTGGACAGCCGTGAGAAGATGAACCAACAAGAGAGTGTCCAATCTCTGGAATCCTACATGACTTGTGAAGTCCGTGGAGAAACCGGACATTCTGGGAACCACTGCCCTGAGTTACATGAAGATTTGAACTTCATCAACAACAACAACAACGGTTTCCGCCAACAAAATCAAGGATGGAATCAACACTCCTACTCTCAAGGTAATAATTCATTCCCTCGCTCTAATTTTCAGAATTCTGATAATTTCTCATTCTTGAAGAATTTAGTTTACTCACAAGGTAGAACTACTGATTTCTTGAATAAGAGATTAATATCAAATGATAAAACCCTTGAGAATATAAATGCTAAATTGGAAGATTTCTCATCTGCTCTAAAAAATCAATTAAGTTTTAATAAAATGCTAGAAACCCAATTAGCTCAACTTCCTGCAAGTATACCATCTTTTGAACCTGGCAAAATTCCTGCTAAACCTAACATGGAAACTGCAAATATGGTTGAAATAAAATATTTTAACTATTATGAAGATCAAACCATGACTGTTAAAAAGGGTGATCCTGGTAGTCACATAATTAGATGCTCAATCTTTGGTGAAGTCTTTAATAATACCATGTGTGATTTAGGATCGAGTGTAAATATTTTATCTAAGGATTTCTATGAAAACTCGTTCTTTCCACCCATGACATCCACATCTGCCTATGTCGTGCTAGCTGATCAATCAACATGCTATGTAGAAGGAATAGTCACTGATTTACCTGTTCATATTAGAGGTTCATATGTTCCTGCTGATTTCATAATACTAGATATGGGAAATAGGAAAGATGTGCCTCTAATCTTAGGTAGACCTTTCTTGAACACTGTTGATGCTTGCATATATGTGGGAAGTGGTAAAATGCAAATGACATTAGGAGGGAGGAAGGAAATATTCTCCTTTTCCCGTGGTCCCGCCTATGCCGCTAACATGCAGGAAGCAAAACCCGTTCATACCAAGAAGAGGCGCCCAAGAACAAGGTGGAACAGAAAGAAAGAACCACCTTCTCCTGAGTTGTGTAATTCACATGACAAAGGAGAGATGCCAAAAGAAGAAGAAGCCGATGAAGTACTTAAAGAAGAAGCACCCAAGGAAGAAGATCTACCCAATAAGGATGAAATTCCATGAATCTAAGGTATGGTTTTACTTTTAAATTTCCCTTTAAATTTCAAATAAATAACATATGTCATGCATGTAACTAAAAAAATCAGTTATCATTAGTTATATGCATAAGTATATGTTAACTTAGCTAGAATAATAAAATATCATAATAGGATAGTTTCCCTTTTCACAACATTAGATAGTTTTCTTTTTAATAAAATGAGAACAAGAGCTCCGACCGAGAAAGATGAAGACCCTTTACCAAGCAAGAAGCCAGCTTGGGGGAGACTCCCGCTCCAATAAAATATGTCTCAAGCCTACACTTTATATTCAGTTTTTAATTTCTATATCTTTTGAAGTTTTGAATGTTACATGCATGCCTAAGTAACCATCCCATGAGTAAAAAAAATGATAAAATCTGCTTAAAAATATTGGAACCTGAATAAGAAATAAATATGTCATGCAAATGCTATTGTTATAGTTAGAATAACTAGTTTTATCTAAGTTGCAGCTTTTGTGGGTTGCACATGTTTTAACTGAAATCATGCTTAGTGAATAAAGTTAGTAAGAAATGGAGTAATTCTTTAAACTTGACAAGGTGAACTTAGGACAAAATCTGGAGGATTTCTTTTAAAACATGAAAACCTTGCTAAAAGTTCCTCCTGGATTTTATCCCATCCCACCACTTGCCAAATATTTGTTAGTCAAAACCACAAAGAGCTTTGTTTGTGTTGAGCTTTGTTAGACCTCATAGATCTTAGTAGAGAAGCTTATCATATCTTTTGATCAAGATACACACACCCACCATAAATTGCTTACTCTCCACTTTAGAAGTTTGCAAACACCAAATAAATTGCTCATTCTCTACACTGGAGATATGCAATACCTTGCCAAACGTTCCATTGCTAGCCTTATCCTATTCCTACACTGGGAATAAACATTTCTCTCTCTTCCCCCTTTTCATTTCTAAAATTGTAACACCCGGTTTTAAAGAACAAAACCAGATACGCCATATGTGTGCCCAGGAAGTGTGACGGAACGGTCTTAATCCCATGGCCCACGGGTCCCTGTCAACCTCGGACAGCCGAACCTATGTTCCATGTGACCAAGGCAGTTCGTCACCGGGCTGCATCAGTGCCCATTGTCCGCAGGATCATCTCACCTTTCGGTTACAGCATTGGATACTTTTACAAATAACATCGGAATACAGAGCGGAAGACTTAAATACCATTAGTTTTACAAACCGAGGTTCCAAAAGATGAGAGGTGCAGTTATTACAAACTATGTTCAGATAATCGAAAATAGGCAATGTAGCGGAGTACAACGAAATAAAGATACTTGTAATCACCCAGCCCGAGGGTGCACATTTATTCTTCGGCCTCATCGGCCTCTTCCTGGATGATGGTCATGCAGCAGGGCGCAAGACACATCGGGGACTCAGTCATACCTGCCGCATGGGTAACAAAACCCTAAGTACTGGGGTACTCAACAAGACTAACCCGACTAAAGAAAAAGGAAGAAGACTCAGGGATGAGAGGCTTAGGGTAGTCATGGTAAGGCTTAAGCAAGATCAAGTATTTTGCAGAAAAGCATTTTTTGTAAAACCTTGTTCTATTTTTTTGAAAGATTCAAGTATTTTTCAATTCTTCATTGTTCATGATTCATTTTACCTTTCAAAACATTCCTAGTTGAGAACCACTCTCCGTTGACAGTCAGTGACCAAGTCTCCATAACCGAGGAGCAACGTTAATCCGGATAAATAATACTCAGCTGAGGATCCCTATCCACACTGCATATGTAGCACCCAAGCTTGCATATGCCCACTCGACTTCCATGATTCCTCCAAGATTGGACCCGGTCCTACGCCACCCGGAAGTACAGTACACCACTCATATCCAGGTACGACGACCACGTGGGTACAAGCTACTTCCGCCATCTCGCCACTCCCAGTGCGCGGTTGTCGGTCCCAATAAAGGAGTCCTCGGAGCCAGAGCTTTCCGAAGTATGTGAATAGTTACAAGTCTTGACCAGCAGGCCCCCATACGGATGGTCCCTAATTTTTCTGCCAGAACTATACCTCGGTTATATCTCACCCGAGCGTAATAGTCCTGTCAGTTTTTCAACCCTGCCCCGGTCGGTGTCAACTGTTGAGTCCCGGACTACAACATGATGGCACCGTACGCTCGGACAACCTCTCCTCGCAATTGACTAGGTACGGATCAGATACCTAGCCAATGGCCGGGGAGTAAAGCCAAATTCCCATAAAATTCTTTAAGTGATCACACTTTTGAAATTGGCATTTTTATTGCAAATCTATTATATAGCACCACTAAGCATTTTGCAAATAGTTTTTAAAACAGGGCAGGTGGATATTCTGGTGGGGTAAATAGTGCAAGAAATAGGTCATCACACAACTCCTATAACCTAATGCAGTAGTTTAACTCAAAGCATTTTAAGTAAACCTTTATAAAAGCAAGGAAGGGTTAAATGCACCGGGGCTTGCCTTGAAGAGCAAAAAGGACAGACGCGGGGTCGGCAGTGCAGGTGTCGGAGCTCGGAGTCGCCTCGGGGGTCGGTTCGTCAGCAGCTGCCTCGACTTTGACACCTTCTCCTTCGGTCACTACACGGATGCAATGATGTATGCTAATGAGGATGCTGACATGAACAATACAACACAGGGCAAAACCACAGATTCTAGAGTACAACTCTCTATCGAGTAATTAACTTTTAGAACAGACACAAAGTTGCCCGCGGCCTGACGCGGAGGCTCGGGCGAAACGGAAAACGACCGCTTCGTCCGAGGCCTGGCTAGGAAACTCGGGCGAGACAGAAACAATCGTCCGTCCGAGGCCTAGCTGGGAGGCTCGGGCGAGACGGAAACAATCGTCCGTCCGAGGCCTGGCTGGGAGGCTCGGGCAAGACGGAAACAATCGTCCGTCCGAGGCCTGGCTAGGAGGCTCGGGCGAGAGAGAAACGCGGGTTCGTTCGAGGCTTGGCTCGGGGGAAGCGGGGGGTCCACGCTTGCTCGAGACTAGGCTCGGCGAAGTGGTGAGGGTGTGTGTCTACTCGAGACCTGGCTCGAGCTAGACAGTGTGTGAGTGCTTGCTCGAGGCCTGGCTCGAGCGAAGCGGTGTGGGTGTGTGAGTCCGCTTGAGGCCTGGCTCGAGCGAGCCGGTGAGGGTGTGTGTTTGCTCGAGGCCTGGCTCGAGCGAAGTGGTGAGTGTGTCCGCTCGAGGCCTGGCTCGAGCGAGACGGGAAACGTGTGCTCGAGGCCTGGCTCGAGCTAACGGTGAACGCGTATCCACTCGAGGCCAGGCTCGAGCTTTGCGTCGTGAAAGCAGAGACCGGGGGGGGGGCTTTGAGTGCTTACCACGGGTCGGAGGCAGGGCTCGGCGGGGCGGAACAAGGGTCGAAGGAGTGAGCTCGACGTTGGCGGTGCTTCGGCGGAGCTCTCTCGGCGGCGAGCGGCGTGCCGGCGGTTCTGTCCACCAAAAGAGATCGCCGAGGAGCGGTTAGGAGCGCACCAAGATGAGGAAGAGAGGGCGGCGGTCGGATGGATGAGAAGAAAACCCACGGCGACGAATTTTGCTGCTTACCGCGGCAAGACTGTTCGCCGGAGTCGGAGAAGAATCGCTTGCGCCGGCTAAAGGAGGGGCGGAGGGGTGAAATTTGTGGTTTGGAAAGGTGGAGAAGCTCAAGACGAAGGCAACGGTGGCTTCGGCGGGCTCTGGGGAGGCTTGGTGGCTCGGGTTCACAGAGCTCGCTGGTGGCGGAAGAACGGCGGCCGGCGGGTGGCATTTATAGCCGTGCTCAGGGGTGGATAAGAGGTGCGCGAGGGTGGATAAGATCGGCCGCGTCGCGTGCTTGCGAAACCATAATGAAGAAAGGACGGAAGTCTGCTCAGGGGCCGGGCGTGCGCTCGCCGGCGACGGCCACGCGGCGGCGACGTGCTGGGAGCAGTGGGGGACGGGCGAGGGTCAACGCTTCGCGCGTGCGGGTGCGGCATGATGGCGCGGTCAAGGGCGACGGGTCGGGAGCAGGCGGGCGGCTGCCAGGCGCGTGGCGCTCGCAGCTCCGGCGGGGTGGCCATGGCCGGGCCCCCCCTGTCCCTAGGTTGAAGATGAACAGGGCTAGGTCTAGGGTTTGACATAGAATTGATTTCTGTATTTTGCAAAGTACTTCCAAATTTCGAAATGAGCAGCAAAAACTCAAAATACCAAAGTTGTGCAGAAAAAGGAGATCTACAACTTTGTCAAAATGAACATTCTCAAAATCCAAATAGTTTTTGAATCACATTTGAAATTTGAAAAGGGGACACTTCTGGGATTTTAATAAATTCAAAATTACTTTTGATTTTATATTGAAAGTTAAAAATCTGTAAACATGCAAATTGTTCCTTTTGTCAAAACCTATAACTTTTCTATTGTACACTTTTTCTGAAACTCATTAGTTTTTGAAATAATTTTGAAAGCTAAAAGGGAACAAAAACTGGAGTTTGAATGAATTTGAAATTACTTCAAACTTTGTACAGAAACTTGAAAATTTGTAAATACCAAAGTTGTTTCTCTTGATCAGATCTACAACTTTGCTTTTTGGACCAACTCCAAATTTTGAATTGTTCTTAAATTAATAAAAGAGGGGTAAAAACCAGGGTTTGGAAATCAGGGTTTTTTAAAAAAAAAGAAATTGAAATCTGTTTTTGATTTTGGTTTTTGAACAACACAACAAAGCTTCAAGACACTAAACTGCACAAGAATTACACAAAGCCAGGCACAGAGGTGAAATTACCATTTTGCCCTTATAGGAAGATTTGGGCTTTTAGGGTTTTTAGAAAAAGGAATCACTACACACAAAATACCTTTAGGAAGGGTAAAGGCAAGCAATCATTAGACAAACATTAATGCATGACAACAATGATTATGACTTAAGATGATGACATGTCAGGTTAAATACAAACTAATCACCAGAGGTGTTACAGCCTTCCCCTCTAAAAGAAATCTCGCCCCGAGATTCTGCGTCTTAAGAAGGACAAGGGTAAAACCTTATATCTAAAGAGTATCGAGAAAGCCAGGATAGTTCTTTGCTAAGAAGTCTTCAGATTCCCAAGTGGCTTCTTCTTCAGAGTGTTGGTTCCACTGGATCTTGTACCATCTTGTGGTAGTCCTCCGGGTAACACGATCCTTGTAATCCAACACGCGAACTGGATATTCAGAGTATGACAGATCGGGTTCTAACTCAACACCTTCAACTTCCACCACGTGTTCGGGTACTCGGAGACACTTCTTGAGTTGGGAGACGTGAAACACATTATGGACGGCGGAAAGATGATCGGGCAATCTTAGTTTGTAAGCTACCTTGCCACAGCGTTCCAAAATTTCAAAGGGACCAATATAGCGTGGTGCTAACTTCCCCTTGACTCCGAAACGAGTAACTCCTTTGGTGGGTGAGACCTTCAGGTACGCATAATCCCCGATCTAGAACTTCAGAGGTCGACGTCTTTTGTCCGCATAGCTCTTCTGTCGAGACTGCGCAATTTTCATATTCTCTTGTATCTGCTTGACTTTTTCTTCCATATCTTTTACTAGGTCAACTCCAAAGAATTCCCTTTCTCCGGGTTCAGACCAACTGAGAGGTGTACGACAGCGACGACCGTACAGTGCTTCAAAGGGTGCCATCTTGATGCTTTCTTGATAACTATTATTATATGAGAATTCTGCCAAGGGCAAACAGTCATCCCAAGTATCTGCGAAGGTGAGCACGCAGGCTCTCAACATATCCTCTAACACTTGGTTGACTCGCTCAGTTTGTCCGTCCGTTTGCGGATGATATGCCGTGCTATGCAATAGCTTGGTTCCAAGTGAGGTATGGAACGCTTTCCAGAACTTTGCGACAAACTGAGTACCACGATCAGAGACAATGGTCTTGGGTATGCCATGGAGTTTTACTATGTTGTTCTTGTACAAAGTGGCATAAGTGGGGACGGTGTAGCTGGTTTTGACTGGCAAGAAGTGAGCTTGCTTAGTGAGGCGATCCACGATCACCCAAATGGAATCAAAACCTCTTTGTGTCTTGGGTAGCCCATTGATAAAATCCATACTGATATCGTCCCATTTCCAAGCAGGTACAGGTAAAGGTTGCAATTCTCCTCCGGGCTTCATGTGCACAGCTTTGACTTTCTGACAAGTATCACAGTGATCGACATATCGGGCGATCTCAATCTTCATCTTTGTCCACCAGAATCTCTGCCTCAAGTCCTGGTACATCTTGTTGCTGCCGGGGTGGATGGAGAATCTAGTCAAATGTGCTTCATCAAGGATTGACTGTCTCAACTCAGGCACTTTGGGAACTACCAGTCGGTTCTTGAACCAAACCACCCCCGCATCATCAATCCTGAAACAATCCGCTTTTCTGGCTCGGACCCTTTCGATGATGTGCTTGATTCCAGGGTTATCTTTCTGTGCAGTGATGATCTGTTCCCTGATAGGGGTTTCTATCCTGATATTATTCAGAGTTCCTTGTGGAACCATTTCAATACCCAGCTTTTCTAGTTCATAACATAGGGAAGAATTACAGGGTTTCATCACCAGACAGTTGCAGTATGACTTGCGACTGAGCGCATCAGCGACTACATTCGCCTTACCCGGATGGTAATGTACTTCGAGATCATAGTCCTTAATTAACTCAAGCCATCTTCTCTGTCTCATATTCAGTTCTTCTTGAGTGAAGATATATTTCAGGCTTTTGTGATCAGTGTACACATTACAGGTACTGCCTAACAAATAATGACGCCAGATCTTTAAGGCATGCACCACTGCTGCTAACTCAAGATCATGAGTTGGATAATTCTCTTCATGTCGCTTAAGCTGCCGTGAGGCATAAGCGATCACTCATCCTTCTTGCATCAAAACACAGCCCAAACCAGTACCAGATGCATCACAGTAGACATCAAAGGGCTTTTCGATGTTCGGCGGGGCTAGCACTGGTGACGTGGTTAACAATTTCTTTAATGTCTGAAAGGCTTGTTCACAAGCTGGTGACCAGACAAACTTCACAGAATTCTTTAACAACTCGGTGATAGGCTTGGCGATCCTGGAGAAATCCGGGATGAAACGGCGATAATATCCAGCCATTCCCATGAAGCTGCGGACTTCGTGAACAGTGGTAGGTGGCTTCCAATCCAGAATGTCTGCCACCTTTCCAGGATCAACTGACACACCTTCAGCGGATAGAACATGACCAAGGAACTGTATCTGATCTAACCAGAACAAACATTTACTGAACTTGGCATAAAGCTGATGATCTCTGAGGCGGGTTAGAACGATACGAAGGTGCTCGGCATGCTCTTCAGGGGTTTTTGAGTAGACAAGGATGTCGTCAATGAACACGACCACAAATTTATCAAGCTCTGGCATGAATACAGAGTTCATGAGGTACATGAAGTGGGCAGGGGCATTGGTCAAACCGAAGGACATGACCAGGTACTCATATAGGCCGTACCTAGTAGTGAAAGCGGTTTTAGGAATGTCTTCGGGACGTATTTTTATTTGGTGGTAGCCAGATCTGAGGTCAATTTTGGAGAATACTCTGGCTCCAGCTAGCTGGTCAAAAAGAAGGTCAATACGAGGCAAGGGGTATTTATTTTTGATGGTGACTTCGTTGAGTGGGCGATAATCAACGCATAACCTGAGACCCTTGTCTTTCTTCTTCACAAAGATTGCAGGACAGCCCCAAGGAGACGAACTTGGGCGAATGAAGCCCTTATCCAGCAACTCTTGTAACTGGATTTTTAGCTCTGCCAACTCTCTGGGAGGCATTCGATAAGCTCTGCGGGATACAGGAGCAGTCCCGGGCTTAAGCTCTATGGCAAACTCAACATCACGGTCAGGAGGTAGGCCAGGTAAGTCTTCTGGAAAAATATCAGGGAATTCACAGACTACGGGGATGTCTCTGGTCTCCTGAACATAGGTGGTATTCAATTGCGTGATTGCTGGTTTTGGAGGCATTGGGAGTTGGAGAAGGAGTTTGGAGGTACTGTTAGGAATGTCCACTCTCACAACCCTATTCAGGATGTCAATCATGGCCTTATACTGGCACATCCAATTCATGCCTAGAATGACATCTATCTCCTGATCACGTAGCACTATCATGGTGGTAGGAAATACGTGTTCCCCCAACATCACCGGTATATTGCGAACCACTTCCTTAGTACTTATACGCCCTCCAGGCGAAAATATATAGAAACTTTCTTTCAACTCCCCAAATGATATCCCATGCTTGGAGACAAATGTACGACTGATGAAGGAATGCGATGCACCAGAATCAAACAACACGACTGCAGGATGATTGGCAACGGGAAACCTACCGATCATGACGGGCTCTCCTTCTGGGATGTCGCCGACAGTGGTGTAGTAGACTTGCCCGTGCTTCTTGACAACTTTGCCTTTCTGAACATGCTGCTGCTGCTGAGATCCTCCAGGACCCTTCTGAGTATTCTGAGCATATCTCTTGGGCTTTGGGCACTCACGAGACCAGTGACCGACTTGGCCGCAGTTGTAGCAGGGATGGTTGTAGGCGGTTTGTGGGGTGGTGATACGAACACCTGGGGCGTTCGGCTGCGTGGCACTCTGCTGGTTGGCGTTGTGGGTGGTGGCCGCGGTACGGACGACCACTTGCTGGTGGGGGTAAGGTGGGCGATTTTGGTGGTGGCTAGGGTGATAAATGACTCTCTGGCGCTTGTGACTGCCAGAGAAACTGCTAGATCCTGCTTTCTTCTTCTTCTTTTCCTCTTGGTACTGGCGGTTGCTCTCCTCAAAAGCGACCGCCCGGTCAACAGCATCATGATACGAACCGATCAGGTTATTAGACATGCTTCTGCGGATTTTAGGGTGCAATCCCCTAAGGAAACAGTCCCTCTTCTTCTCGTCCGTGTTGACGTATTCCGAGGCATACTGGCTAAGGTGGTTGAACTGACCCACGTACTGTATCACTGTGGAGTCCTTCTGCTGCAGAGCCAGAAACTGATCGAGCTTCATCTTCATCACTACAGAAGGGATGTGATGTGCACGGAAAGCGGTACGGAACTCTTCCCAGGTCGACTGATGACCCTCTGGCTGGGCAGCCAACAGATTGGCATACCCAGCGCTTGCAGGACCACGAAGCTGCTGAGAAGCGAACCGGGGCTTCTGGGTGTCGGTGCAGTGGAGAAGACCAAACTTCTGCTCCATGGTACGGAGCCAATCATCAGCTTCAAGGGGTTCATCGGCCTTGGTAAAGACTGGTGGACGGGTTTCGGTGAAATCCACATATGTGGTCTCGTTGTTGATGTTATGGCGACCACGGTGGCCATGGTTCTGCTGCCCCTGGTTTTGAGCCATCAGGTTAGCAGCGGCTGCCAAGGCTACGATGGCATCTGCTAGCGTAGCAGGTACAGGTGGAGGGTTTGGAAGGTTGGCATCCCCAGAACCTCCAGCTCCAGTGCGAGTGTTCACAGGCATCTATTTAAGCAACTTGGAACTTAGCATCCATAGATTAAGTTCTATAAACAACTGACTGAAAACTTCACTGATTCCAAGGTAGATGATCGATAAAGATGACTGACAGATGACAACAGACTGATAAGGGGAAAGATACGCAAAGAAAGATACAGACCCGACTTAGCAAACGACAGACTAGCGCCCCCAAACCTAGACTAAGGGTTTAGGTAAGCAGGTGGTACAGACACAACGAGTCTAGTCTTCATTGATGATGATCATGTCCTCGTCGTCGTCTTCCTCGAGGATGAGCTCCGACTCAACCTCCTCGTCCTCGTCTTCGGCGTGGATGTCTTCGGCAGGTTCAACTTCCTTGTTCAGGCCTGGCTCTTGTTCCACGTCCGGTTCCTCCACTACTCCGTCCTCAGGGTCCTCGACAACCGGGGGAACCACGGGGTGGAGTTGGTTGTACAGCTGCTGTACCTCCTCATGAAGCATATCATTGAACTGCTCAATCTGAGTTGTGTACTGCCGCAGTCCGTGGAGCTCGGCTCTGGTGACGTCCTCGTGAACCCAAGTGGCATCGCGCTGCTGGATGGCGCGAATCACGTTCCGGTTGGCCTGCTCCAGGGAGGCTCGTGCCTCATAGAACTCCAGACGTGAGTGGTAGAAGTCATGCTCCAAGTTCTCCAGCTCAGCCTTCAGGTTCTTGATCTCCTCCTTTAGGTGCTTGCGGGTACGGCGGGGAAAGCGACGACCGTTTGAGGCTTCGCCAGTCTCTTCTCCAGCACGTGGTGCCAGCTGGTGGCGTGGCACACCATTCGGTCCAGTCGACTTGCGAGCAGTCAGCTTGATGCGAGCCATGTCTGGATAGGATAAGATGGATGAGGAGTGAAAAGGCTAGCAAGAAAAGGTAAAGGCATACTAACCCAACGAACTTAGAGAGGAAAATTATTATGTTCACTTAAGTGAATATGACATGATGCATGAATCGTTCCTACGGAACAAGGCAATGCAGTAAATAAATAAGGTAAAAAGGGCTTAAAACATGTTGTCTCGCTAACTAGTGTTGCCATATACAGGACAAGATGAGAGAAGCAGTTTGGACCCAAAATAGTCAAGTTTAGTTTGTTTGGACTCAAAGATCTTTTGAAGTTTTCGCAAAAACACTGCAACGTTAAAGTGAGATGCTCCGATACCACTCTGTGACGGAACGGTCTTAATCCCATGGCCCACGGGTCCCTGTCAACCTCTGACAGCCGAACCTATGTTCCAAGTGACCAAGGCAGTTCGTCACCGGGCTGCATCAGTGCCCATTGTCCGCAGGATCATCTCACCTTTCGGTTACAGCATTGGATACTTTTATAAATAACATCGAAATACAGAGCGGAAGACTTAAATACCATTAGTTTTACAAACCGAGGTTCCAAAAGATGAGAGGTGCAGTTATTACAAACTATGTTCGGATAATCGAAAATAGGCAACGTAGCGGAGTACAACGAAATAAAGATACTTGTAATCACCCAGCCCGAGGGTGCACATTTATTCTTCGGCCTCATCGGCCTCTTCCTGGATGATGGTCATGCAGCAGGGCGCAAGACACATCGGGGACTCAGTCATACCTGCCGCATGGGTAACAAAACCCTGAGTACTGGGGTACTCAACAAGACTAACCCGACTAAAGAAAAAGGAAGAAGACTCAGGGATGAGAGGCTTAGGGTAGTCATGGTAAGGCTTAAGCAAGATCAAGTATTTTGCAGAAAAGCATTTTTTGTAAAACCTTGTTCTATTTTTTTGAAAGATTCAAGTATTTTTCAATTCTTCATTGTTCATGATTCATTTTACCTTTCAAAACATTCCTAGTTGAGAACCACTCTCCGTTGACAGTCAGTGACCAAGTCTCCATAACCGAGGAGCAACGTTAATCCGGATAAATAATACTCAGCTGAGGATCCCTATCCACACTGCATATGTAGCACCCAAGCTTGCATATGCCCACTCGTCTTCAACGATTCCTCCAAGATTGGACCCGGTCCTACGCCACCCGGAAGTACAGTACACCACTCATATCCAGGTACGACGACCACGTGGGTACAAGCTACTTCCGCCATCTCGCCACTCCCAGTGCGCAGTTGTCGGTCCCAATAAAGGAGTCCTCGGAGCCAGAGCTTTCCGAAGTATGTGAATAGTTACAAGTCTTGACCAGCAGGCCCCCATACGGATGGTCCCTAATTTTTCTGCCAGAACTATACCTCGGTTATATCTCACCCGAGCGTAATAGTCCTGTCAGTTTTTCAACCCTGTCCCGGTCGGTGTCAACTGTTGAGTCCCGGACTACAACATGACGGCACCGTACGCTCGGACAACCTCTCCTCGCAATTGACTAGGTACGGATCAGATACCTAGCCAATGGCCGGGGAGTAAAGCCAAATTCCCATAAAATTCTTTAAGTGATCACACTTTTGAAATTGGCATTTTTATTGCAAATCTATTATATAGCACCACTAAGCATTTTGCAAATAGTTTTTAAAACAGGGCAGGTGGATATTCTGGTGGGGTAAATAGTGCAAGAAATAGGTCATCACACAACTCCTATAACCTAATGCAGTAGTTTAACTCAAAGCATTTTAAGTAAACCTTTATAAAAGCAAGGAAGGGTTAAATGCACCGGGGCTTGCCTTGAAGAGCAAAAAGGACAGACGCGGGGTCGGCAGTGCAGGTGTCGGAGCTCGGAGTCGCCTCGGGGGTCGGTTCCTCAGCAGCTGCCTCGACTTTGACACCTTCTCCTTCGGTCACTACACGGATGCAATGATGTATGCTAATGAGGATGCTGACATGAACAATGCAACACAGGGCAAAACCACAGATTCTAGAGTACAACTCTCTATCGAGTAATTAACTTTTAGAACAGACATAAAGTTGCCCGCGGCCTGACGCGGAGGCTCGGGCGAAACGGAAAACGACCGCTTCGTCCGAGGCCTGGCTAGGAAACTCGGGCGAGACGGAAACAATCGTCCGTCCGAGGCCTGGCTGGGAGGCTCGGGCGAGACGGAAACATTCATCCATCCGAGGCCTGGCTGGGAGGCTCGGGCGAGACGGAAACAATCGTCCGTCCGAGGCCTGGCTGGGAGGCTCGGGCGAGACGGAAACAATCGTCCGTCCGAGGCCTGGCTGGGAGGCCCAGGCGAGACGGAAACGCGGGTTCGTTCGAGGCTTGGCTCGGGCGAAGCGGGGGGTGCACGCTTGCTCGAGGCTAGGCTCGGCGAAGTGATGAGGGTGTGTGTCTACTCGACACCTGGCTCGAGCTAGACAGTGTGTGAGTGCTTGCTCGAGGCCTGGCTCGAGCGAAGCGGTGTGGGTGTGTGAGTCCGCTCAAGGCCTGGCTCGAGCGAGACGGTGAGGGTGTGTGTTTGCTCGAGGCCTGGCTCGAGCGAAGTGGTGAGTGTGTCCGCTCGAGACCTGGCCCGAGCGAGACGGGAAACGTGTGCTCGAGGCCTGGCTCGAGCTAACGGTGAACGCGTATCCGCTCGAGGCCTGGCTCGAGCTTTGCGCCGTGAAAGCAGAGACCGGGGGGGGCTTTGAGTGCTTACCACGGGTCGGAGGCAGGGCTCGGCGGGGCGGAACAAGGGTCGAAGGAGTGAGCTCGACGTTGGCGGTGCTTCGGCGGAGCTCTCTCGGGGGCGAGCGGCGTGCCTGCGGTTCTGTCCACCAAAAGAGATCGCCGAGGAGCGGTTAGGAGCGCACCAAGATGAGGAAGAGAGGGCGGGGGTCGGATGAATGAGAAGAAAACCCACGGCGACGAATTTTGCTGCTTACCGCGGCAAGACTGTTCGCCGGAGTCGGAGAAGAATCGCTTGCGCCGGCTAAAGGAGGGGCGGAGGGGTGAAATTTGTGGTTTGGAAAGGTGGAGAAGCTCAAGACGAAGGCAACGGCGGCTTCGGCGCGCTCTGGGGAGGCTTGGTGGCTCGGGTTCACAGAGCTCGCTGGTGGCGGAAGAACGGCGGCCGGCGGGTGGCTTTTATAGCCGTGCTCAGGGGCGGATAAGAGGTGCGCGAGGGTGGATAAGATCGGCCGCGTCGCGTGCTTGCGAAACCATAATGAAGAAAGGACGGAAGTCTGCTCAGGGGCCGGGCGTGCGCTCGCCGGCGACGGCCACGCGGCGGCGACGTGCTGGGAGTAGTGGGGGACGGGCGAGGGTCAGCGCTTCGCGCGTGCGGGTGCGGCATGATGGCGCGGTCAAGGGCGACGGGTCGGGAGCAGGCGGGCGGCTGCCAGTCGCGTGGCACGCGCAGCTCCGGCGGGGTGGCCATGGCCGGGCCCCCCCTGTCCCTAGGTTGAAGATGAACAGGGCTAGGTCTAGGGTTTGACTTAGAATTGATTTCTATATTTTGCAAAGTACTTCCAAATTTCGAACTGAGCAGCAAAAACTCAAAATACCAAAGTTGTGCAGAAAAAGGAGATCTACAACTTTGTCAAAATGAACATTTTCAAAATCCAAATAGTTTTTGAATCACATTTGAAATTTGAAAAGGGGACACTTCTGGGATTTTAATAAATTCAAAATTACTTTTGATTTTATATTGAAAGTTAAAAATCTGTAAACATGCAAGTTGTTCCTTTTCTCAAAACCTATAACTTTGCTATTATACACTTTTTTTGAAACTCAATAGTTTTTGAAATAATTTTGAAAGCTAAAAGGGAACAAAAACTGGAGTTTGAATGAATTTGAAATTACTTCAAACTTTGTACAGAAACTTGAAAATTTGTAAATACCAAAGTTGTTTCTCTTGATCAGATCTACAACTTTGCTTTTTGGACCAACTCCAAATTTTGAATTGTTCTTAAATTAATAAAAGAGGGGTAAAAACCAGGGTTTGGAAATCAGGGTTTTTTTTAAAAAAAAAAGAAATTGAAATCTGTTTTTGATTTTGGTTTTTGAACAACACAACAAAGCTTCAAGACACTAAACTGCACAAGAATTACACAAAGGCAGGCACAGAGGTGAAATTACCATTTTGCCCTTATAGGAAGATTTGGGCTTTTAGGCTTTTTAGAAAAAGGAATCACTACACACAAAATACCTTTAGGAAGGGTAAAGGCAAGCAATCATTAGACAAACATTAATGCATGACAAGAATGATTATGACTTAAGATGATGACATGTCAGGTTAAATACAAACTAATCACCAGAGGTGTTACAGGAAGTCCACACATACAACCACAGAGGAAAAAGATATCAAAAACAGTGTTTTAGATATCGAAAACACCACTTACATCAAAGTTAAGCGGAACGGATACTAAACTTCTCTTCAGACTTCATTCTTCACAGGAACAGTTGACTGGGGGTAACATACGCCTAGCACTTCTGTCAGTAATCTGGAACTCATCTGTATCCTCACCAGGCTTCCGCTGCGCAACTCTGATGGAGACTGGGGTGTGGGGGAAATAGCAAGGGTGAGCACATGTCGTACTCAGCAAATATAGCAACAAGTGATATAGATCCCAAGTTTCATGATCAATGTAACATAAATAATGAATAGCATAGAACGGTAAATAATGAACATGTTAACTAACAAAAGTCATAATCTTAATGTAAAAGTCTTCAAGGCCGCTCGTGTCTTTGAGCAAGGCTGATATATCAGTTTAATAAACTTTGCGCAAAGGTGTACACTTTCCCTGCGAGACGTGAATTGCCCTTTCGCCCGAGGTGATCAGCCTCTTAACTCACTTCCAAGGAAAGTCGGCAGGGTTCACGATGAAGCTTTTCAAAGGTTCGTCTAACAAGTTAGGACCGCTAGGTTTCATTAGTCAGTCTGGGTGATTCAACCAGTCGCAGGGATCCCCAGTCTGCTATCCCTCATTTGCGCCACAAGGGTAACCTCTTACAAGCTAGAAAAGGTCCTCATACTGAGCTAAAGCTAGAGCCATATAACCCCCAACAGTTGTACTATAAATCCCGAAGGTGCTCGTACAGATATTTTCTTAAGTTGCTAATAAGTCATTTTTATCATTTGATGCATACATTAATTAAGTAACATGATCATGATTGCGAAAAGAAAACTCGATTGCTATACTTGTCTGTTACACTTGACCAATTCTAACATCATCAGTTCTGGGTCATCAACTTGTGATCTTCAGCGCCCACAAGCGGTCGTCGTCTACTCGTAGCAAGCACCATACAAAGGCAAACAAACAACAAACAAACAAAAAGAAAAAGAGAACTAAGAACAACGCAACACATGACAAAACAACATACTAAAAGAGAGCTCGCTACTACGGTCGCGGGAACGCACGAAACGACTAAATTGGAGCTATCGCTAAAAGACACGTCTATCAAAAATTTTATATTATAAAAATAAGAACTACCGGCTTATTTTATTTTAATTAAATAAAATAATGACGATATATTAATTCAGATTAGACAAAACATATTTTAATTGTAAAGTCGAGTTAGACTGATCATATTTTATTTATAAATATTGTCATATAATTTAATCAATTTAAACATTAGCTTAGTAAAAGAAAATAAACATGTGAAAGCATCTAAACGTAATTTATGTGATAACGATTAGCCTAAGCAAATTATAAATTAAAAATATATTTATGTTAGTGATTAATCATGGTAACATTTGTGTATAAAATATCGAAGTATAAAACCTATATTGATTTTAATTATAAATCGATTGTAGGTTTATTAATCAATTTAATATTTAACTTTATATGAAAAAAACATGTGAGATGAAAAGCGTTAACACTACTGTGTAAAACACGTCGACACGAAACTAACGCAACTGAAACGAACTAAAACGGAGATTAGATGATTAAATAATAGAGATTAAAGAGCAGTGGCAAAATCGCAATTACCAGCATCTTCATCCTTTGACAGGAACGTGACGTGGATGAGTCTTGCTGCTGGTGTGCTTCATCCGCGGGGAGGGGCTTTGGCCAGAGCTCGGCCGGGGTGGCTTTGTCGGCCTGCCTGCTTCGGCACACGGCCGTAACGACAACAATTGCCCGCGAGGGTGGTGGCTGCCTGCGGGACCGCACAGCCAAGGCCGAGCGGCCATAGGCGGCGGCCGGAGGCCGGCCTGCACCTTACATGCACGTGTGTATAGGTGCAGGGTCGGGGCCCACGGGAAGGCAGCTGAGGAACGGAAACGATGCACTGCAGCACGGCGTGACGAGAAAACTAAGAAGCTCCGGTCAGCCTAGAAAAGAGAAAAGATATTAAGGAAATAATGAAACGGTGATGGATTTGCAAAGAGGAAGACATGATGGCGTAGAGACTGGCGAGAGCTACTCCATGGTGGTGACGGTTTTCTCTAGGACGCGATGGTTTGGCCAGGAAGGCTCACCGGAAGTTCGCCGGAGTTTAGGAGATAGGAAAGTTCGTCTTCAGATCTGGAACGATAGGAGTGGCGGCTCGCGAAACGAGCCGTATTTTTGGACTCCTCGCGACGTGATGAACACCGGCATGTATATATATGTAGGGTTTGGATAAGTTTGAAAAACGAGATATTTTATTAATTTCGGAATTAATTAATTTCGGGATTAGAATAATTCCAGAAAAGTCCAGAATTGATATTTAAGCCACGAAAAATACTCTGATGGCTCCGAAAATTCTATGAAAATTCTCAGAGTCACTTTGAAATATAATGAACCCAAATAAAGTATTTGGAGCTCATGAAAAGATATTTTGAAGCATCTAAAAATTAGATTATGCTCACTGAAATCTTGGAAACTCTTCCGGAAAAAGTGAGAAAAATTCCCAAGAAGTTTATAGCGATATTATGATGGATGATGAACTCAAAGAAGATTTGGGACAAAAGAAAAAGGATCTTGGAAAAGTTTAACAAAAGGATAGAGCTAGCAATGATAAATTTGGATTTCGGAAAAAGACAGATACAGACCGGATAAAGATAGACGACCTACCGAACGCGTTTTAAAACTCTACCGACTCACAACACAAGGTCAAACAACAACCAACCATCACATTAAACATAACCCGTCAAATTAGTTTAGGGAAAATTTGAAAATTCTCGTTTTACTATAACTAAAGTGGCGCTAGCTCAAACTAACTTGATTAATTTTAGACAAATATTAAATTTATTTATTTTATTTAGTGTTTTCTATTCACAACCCAAAATCAGAAATTTTGGGGTGTGACAAAAATCCTTTCGTAGAGACAATCTGGGAAAATCTAGAGCTAAAAAAAAGAGATATGAAAAAAAAGTGAGCAAAGTAGCTCAAGAGAGGACCATGTCCTAAGAAAATGTGAGGACACATTTTTGTCTACTCACTATGTATCGAAAGAGAGAGAGAGTTATCATTGGCTCTAGACCCTAGAAATTAACTAGGAAGGATTATGAAATATCTCTCTATACACTTCCACATAACCACACATGCACATCTTGATCAATTTTTATAATTTGCTGCTCCTTATGATCTGAGTGTCTAGCTTAGCAATAAACATTAGGCAATTTGCTCATGATTCTTAGCCTACCTATAACTCCACATATCATTCTTTAGAACTAGGAGAGGCTACATTTTGGCCTAAGTGAGGATTTAAACACCATTGAGTGATTGAGTGAATCTTGGAGGACCTAAGCAAGTTTTTATCTTTTGAAAACCTTAAAAAACCTCCAGACAGAATCCTAGTCAAACCTAAGCAAGATAAAAATTTCCTATCTACTGCTTTATTTCACTCTTGCATGTTTGAAGTGAAAAGCTATAAGCCCCACATTACTATGATTAATGATATATACTAAGTTATTGCTCACTATACAATATGCACTTGTATGCATCTTAAGTTGCTATCTATTTCATGCTTAATGCTTAAACCGCATTGTTGCTCGAGGACGAGCAACAGGTTAGCTTGGGGGAGCTTGTTGATGGTCCTTAAACACCTGTTTTACCATCAATATTTTACCCTAAAATTCACCAAAAAGGCATGAAATGTAGTCAAATAGGTTTCAAACTAACCGAATTCCACAAGTCCATAGATTTTGATTTGAATGCAGGATTTGAACCAAATTTGGATATTTGAACCACCAAAGGCCAAGCCCACTCAGCAGGACCCATTTGGGCCCTAGTGGGGTGGCGCCCGCCACCCCTAGGTGGCGCCCGCCACAAGGAGAGGCTCAAACTTCCCCCCTGCCACGTCACTGATCCGTGTGACCACCCCAGGGCCAAATCTTGGCCCTTGGTCACTAGGTCAGTGGCATCGAAGGGCTCAGGAGGGGAGTGGCGTGGATCATGACCGAATGACGGTTATCTGGATATGCAACCGACTTAACCACCGCCTTGGAGGAGTCCCTAGAGGCCGTAGGATCAATGACGGTGCATCCAACGGCCAGGGGGGTGGCAGCCGCCACCTAGGGCTGGCGCCCGCCACTAGGGTTTGCCCTAGGTCTGTTGGCTGCCCCTATAAGTACCCCCCTCACTCCACAAGGTTATAAATACCCCCCTGGAGGCATCACTTCATTTCAAGCAAGAGAAGCAAGAAAGCAAAGAAGTAAGGAAGCAACGAAAGCAAGGCTAATAGCTTAGGATTTAGCCAAGCTTAGGCAAGTAGGTAGCTAGTAGAGCAAGGCATCCTTGCCTCATTGACCTCGCCGTAGCGCTGCTCAAGGCTTAGCTCAAGAGTAGAAGCGGGCGAGTGATCGGTCCTGGAGCTGGGAAGAGTCTTCCTTCATCTCCAGTTCAGGTTTTGCTCTTGTTATTCAAGCACTTTACTATATTCCAGTTCATCATTTCAAGTATTACTTTATTCTACTTACCAGTATTGAGTAGTATACTTGATTGATTGCTTGAGTGCCTAGTTATCCTATAGTTCAATTCGCTTAGCCATAGTAGTTAATCTCTAGTGTGCTTAGTGTTTGATCTTTGCCAATAGGTTGCTTAATTAGTTTAGTGTTTATCTTATTAGGTCAAGTATTTGCTCTAACGTCCGCAAGGGAGTCTCTATTCAAAGCTAGGGTAGAGATAGTTAGAATATAATTAAGCATGGTGCTTAGTTATAGACTTACCTTCAGATACGGCTGGACCCCCGGATAGTTGTGGTAGCAAGCAGGTGGTGACAGCCCTGTGCGCCTTGAATTCCACCACGTAGTTGGCCCAGTTTAACAGTAAGGCTCGTTGTGCTAGAGTTCAACCTAAGTCAGTGGTAAAGGCTAGTACGCCTCGGTACTTGACAAGATAGGAATAAAACTTTACTTAACTTGGTTGCTTGTTTGGCATTTGCCTATCTTGCTTCGCAGTTATCTTGCTTCATAGTTATCTAGGAGTAGTTATTAGTTATTAGTTAGTTATATTAGTTATCCTTAGTTATCCCATTCTATCCATCTACCTATTTATCCACCTTACCTTAGCCATTTCATTCATCCTTACCTATCCATCCATATATTCTGTCTAGCCTCTCATCCTCTCTCATCCCTTTCATCTCATCTTTTCTCCTTTTCCCTTTTCTTATTCTTCGACTCTCATCTCCTCCTTGACTCGACTCATACACCACCCTAGTCTTCCCTTGGGATCAAATAAATCGACACCTGGTACTCCCAGGCGAAGTGCTACTACGATAGTTCTGTGCGCTTGCAGAATCTCCTCCTGGTAGATTGCATTCTCGCTAGCTAGCTCCTACTAGTGTCGTGATTGACAACCCCATTTGACATTAGTAGATAGCTGCTTTAGCTTCACTCCTTTAGGTATAGTGACTGGACTTGCTTCAAGCATTTCTGGCGCCGTTGCCAGGGATAGATTCCATAGTCTACTCCTAGTAACGACGTTGCCAAGTGTCAACAAGCATTTCTGGGCCGTTACCGGGGATAGTTGCCTAGCTCTATCTTTAGTGAAGTTAAGAACTACCAACAATCAGTTCATTATTTTATCGAATATCTCGAACGCACAACATGTAACAACCAAGATTGACAAAATAGTCGATGAGAGGCTTGTATCGGCTATTTCCTCTGTTGTAAGCGTGTAAATCCCAAAAATAGCCGAAACTAAGCGTTCTTTAAGTTTAAACCACTTTGTCAATCTTGATTGGGTAAGATGTTGTTTGAAACATAAAGAAACAAAATAAACGTGAAACAACATCGGTAACTTGATGAATCTATTAGCTTGCCAAACCAATAGAGCCAATAACTAGTCAAGATCAACTAAAGTAAGAGATTGATCAGAGTCAAGACAGTCTTACAAAAGACGAACTTGGACCGGTAACTAATCATGCCATAGTTTAACAAGAGTTTGGTCAATGCCAAATACAGCCTTATTACACGATGACACAAGCCATTGGTGAAACTTACAAGCAAACCGGAGGTCGGTCGATGCCGATGCAGCCCTATCTGATTGAAGGTCTCACCGAGATCTACGTTACTCCTACTCCTAGAGTTTTTTGGACGGTGGCCGGTGTATTGATTGATTGGATGTCTTTACAAAATCCAGGTTTCTAACTATTTATAACCTGGTTTACTCTTGCCCTAACACGAGTAGGTTACAAAAAAGGTAAAATAAAAGACGACCCGAACTTGAACTCCTTGGTCGAGTCCGACACGCCTTCGAAGCCCGTCGCGTTGGTCCACATGAATCCTTCTGGTTACGCTTGACCCACACAAGCTTCTTTATTTCCAGGTCGATCCTTTTCCTTAATAAATCAGCCGTTTATGCTTACTAAAATCTGGTGTAAACACCTCTGGACCGGGGATGTCTAGAATCTCATCCTCATATCCTTGAACCACGGTCGATACTTCTACTCTGCAGTAGTCTTCAGGAATGTCAGCACCATGGTATTTGCATCCCGGGATCGCTTTGCCCTTGGCTACTTCCCTTGTACGATGATTGTTAATGCCATATCTTATGACCAGGGAGCACGACATGGGACCAACAATGTTGTCAACCGGATAGTGAACCTTGTTCGCCGTAGATGCAGCACTGCTTGGAATGTTGGTTGCACATTCTGACACCACTAGGACTAGCTACATCTGGGGTGCCTGAACGCTAATCTGTTGATTTGAAACCGCACTCACTAGTTTTTGCATCAACTTAGGAGGAGGATTTTCTAGCAATTTTGCCATCATCTCCGTGAACTCTTTCTTAGCCTCTTGCTTTAAATAACTTGTCATTTCTTCCTTGTATCGATCACTCTTATACTCACCTTGCCACTAAGGGCTGAATCCATCCTTCCATCCCTCTTTGGATGAGATGCCTCGAACACGGCCAGGATGCTCAGGGTTACCGAGGCCCGCAGTAAGGATGTCCCTCTCCCTTCGTGGCTTGAATTTCCCTTCCTGCATCTTGGCCGCCACCGCAAAGATGCTCTTTGTTGCTTCTTCAAACATTGGGTCGTCAAAGGACACACCGCTCTCAGTTTCCTTTGGTTTTCAAGCAAGAATTCAATTTGCCGACCTTTCACCAACTTGCTCGGGCAGCGCTGGCAACCCTGCCGCCTTCTTCGCAGCCTCTTCTTGCCTCCATTTGGGAACCTGACGCTGGTAACCACCTGTGCCTAGACGGTGGGGGTACTTGTTCTTCTTAGCGAGAGCAGAGTTGGCTTCGCTCAGAGTTAAGAAATCTGGCTCTCTCCTCTGCTATAAAAAGACCGCCCACTGTCCTTTAGTAATGTTGTATCTGCTTGTAGGGTCCAACCCTCTCTTTGCAAACTTGGTATTCATCACCGACCTCCGGTTTTGAAAACTAATTGCACACTGCTTCATTGTGTATTCCTTTATCAGTGCCTCTGGTGTGTTTCAAGGAAACATGAACCTCGTCTTGATTTTATCCCGAATTTTTGTCTTGTCATCATCTGACACACTGGACCACTGTCGAATAGTGATGTCAAGAATGTCCCTAACACAGAAACCAATGGTGTTCTGCTGCTTAGGTAGGGCCTCCTCAGGAGCTAGGGGTTGTCCGATCAGGCTAACATCTGAGATGGCATATACGTCATCTGGAAACTTGTATAATCCTCTCTCGCTTCGTTTCAAATTGCTCCGCTTTCTTTTCCTTGATCTCTCAGTGCTCGTCGTCGTGGTCGGTTCTGATGCATCTTCGGCTTGTGCCACTTCGTGTTGCCAAATCAGTTCTTGCATTTGAGACATTGCCTCCTCAATATAGACATTGTGAATCATATAGATGGGTTTATATAGACATTATGGATCGAAATCATGTAATTACATACAAACATTATAGATCGAAATCATGTAATAATAGACAAGGATTACCTCATCGGCTTGTGGATTATAATCAGGATCACGTTCCAATTCACGATGAGTCTTCCTCACTTTGGGAGGCTCCATGTCATCGCTAACACTTTAATATTCTGGAGTTTCGTCCCCTGTGGCTTCAACCGTTTGGTGGGTCCCTTGTACTTCCTCTGTGGGGTCGGACGAGCCTAGGACTTTGCCTGTTTGGTGGGTCACTTCTTTCATCATGGGGTCAGACTCTGGGGCTTGTTCCGTATGTTCAGATCCTGGGGCTTGGTCCTTGCATGGAGAACTCATCGCGACAAACTGACATAAATATATAATAATATCACAAGGAGATCTAGCTATGGTATGAAGAAGTTGCGATAAACTGAATGATTTTATAAAAGAAAAAAGAAACTATGAGGCATATATTCCTAGAATTATATATGTATTAAACAAACTATGATCGAGGAAAACAACACAAAATTTATTTCATTTTTTTGGACCAATATTTCCCAAGATATGAATTTTTGAATGATTTTATAAAAGAAAACGGAAAAAAAACATGGCATTTAATATTTATCACAGCTTCTACATAGTTCAATAAAGCTAACAAAATTGGATTCACATTTTTTTTGGTATTCCTAGAATTATCTATGTAGACAATCTATGAGCCATATATTCAATTTAAATCATTTTAAATATATATTTCACGAGAGAAACAACACAAAATTTATTTTGATTTATTTATGTATACATCTTATCGAGGGAAACAACTAAAATTTGTTTCATTTTTTGGACCAATATTTCCCAAGATATGAATTTTTGAATGATTATATAAAAAAAGAAAAAAATAGCTCACATGCCCCTCCTCTCCCTCTCTCCCTCTCCGGCCCAATCCCCGGCCCATGCTGCCCCTCCTGTCTCCCACTCCGGCCCACTCCGTGGCCCATTCCCCTCCTCTCCCTCTCTCCCTCCTCTGCTTCCAGGCGCGCGGCCGCCGCCCGCCGCTGCCACACTAGCCGTCGCAGTGCGCCCGCCGCCGCGCGGGCGCACTGCGGCGGCGGCCACCGTGTCGCGCGCCCGCGGCCACCGTCCACCGGACGGACAAAGCCGGCGGTGGCCACGAGCCACGCCGGCCATTACCGCCGCCGCGCGCCGCCGTCGCTAAATGCGCAGAGAGAGAGGGAGGAAGAGGAGGAGGAGGAGAGGACTCACAACGGCGACTGTGACGGCGAGCGTAGCGGAGAGGGGACTGTGGCGTGACGATGAGGCGGCGGCGGAAAATTTCGGGAGCCTGCCGGCGTCTCTTTGAAATGAACTGGCGCCAGGACTTAGAAAAATTTTAGGGGTGACGAGTTGACCTTTATAGGGAGCCCATTTCTACAGGCGGTGGCCAATACCAACCGCCTGTAGAAATGGTTTCTACAGGCAGTTGGTATTGACCACCTCCTGTAGAAATAGATTTGTACAGACGGCGGTCAATAGCAACCGCCTATAGGGAAACCATTTCTAGAGGCGGTTGGTATTGACCACCGCTTGTATTAACTAATTTCCAATTCTTTAAAAATGCATTTGCAGATATTGTTAAATGCTTCAAAAATCCATATCTTAAAAATTATTGGTCCAAAAATTATGAAATAAATTTTGTGTTATTTCTCTATAAAAGATTTACATGCTAAAAATATTGGTCCACAAATTTTGTGCTTAAGAATCTTTTATGATCAAAGATTTGAAATTCAAAGTTCGCAGATGAAATATGGCACACTTAATGACCTCTAGTGAGTAAGTGTTGAATACCGAAGTTGTAGGTAACAACATAATGCACATATTTTTGAATAGGACAACCTTTCATTTATTACATTTTTTCTGTTCAAAGTTTTGAAATTAAAATTTTGAGAGAGTTTTGTGCGGCTAAGGGATTTAAAACTGGCTCTAATGAGAAAGTTTTGAATACCAAAGTTGAAGGGGACACCATGATCTACAACTTTTGTTTTGGTCATTACTTCATTTAACACAGTTGTACCATACGTTGTCTACATCTACTCCAATCTTGTGTAAAACTCACTTAAACTCTTTTAGAGATGTGCCCACTTGTGAAGCATCTATGTTGTCACTTTGTTCAAATCATTTCATTCTTTTTCCAGGAGTTTAGTTGGCCAATACATGTCACCACACCAAATGTAAGGATTTTTTGAAAAACTAGTGAATTACTAAATTTTTTTTAAGTTATAGGAATTTAAAAGCCCGATAACTCGCAGATGAAATATGGCACACTTAATGACCTCTAGTGAGGAAGTGTTGAATATCAAAGTTGTAGGTAACAATATAATGCACATCTTCTGTATAGGACAACCCTTCATTTATTACATTTTTTCTGTTCAAAGTTTTGAAACTCAAATTTTGATAGAGTTTTGTGCGGCTAAGGGATTTAAAACTGGCTCTAATGAGAAAGTTTTGAATACCAAAGTTGAATACCAAAGTTTTGAATACATAAAAGTGGCTCTAATGTCACATAAAGATTACATAAATGGATTACATGGTAAATAACAAAAATAATCTAGGCAGCTACTATTCTTCCTTCTCCATCATGGCGCACCCAGGGCAATGATTTATGTGGGATGCTTCGCTCAATATTCTTTATCCTTACTGGATGGTCATCTATAAAGAGCGACATATCACTGAACTCGTTATATTCATCCATGTAAGATACAACCATCAACTCCGATAAGCCTTGTTGCTCGTCCTAGGAAAAACTAACATGTCTCTCGGCTTGTCAGTACTTTTCTTCTCATTACGAGAAAGGATCTGTTCGGCATAGAAGACCTGTGCAGCACGGTTAGCCATTATCCACGAATCATCTTTGTAGCCAACCTTACTTAGATCAAGAACTCTGACCCCATAGTTGTCCACTATAACATGTTTGTCTTCAACCCATTGACATAGAAACACAGGGATCTAAAATGAACCATAGTCAAGTTCCCATATGTCCTCAACGAAGCCAAAGTATGTAGTCTCATTACCCGTTTCAGAGTCTAAGGCCTCACATCGAACACCACTATTCTGTGTCATGCTCTTGTTGTCCTTGGACTTGGTACATTACGTGAAACCACTAATGTCATAAGTTTGCCATGTCATGACTTGGTGTGGTGGTCCAGATGCCAACACCTTGATGGTGCGTTCCTCAGTTGTTTCCTTTCATCTGGTATGTCATGCCCCGAAGCCAGAGGTGAACTCTTTTTTGTTCCTTCATTAACCAATCATCCGTGCACCCATGATTATGTTCGTGAAGCTCATCAATGTGTTTCTCGATCCAAGGCTCCATTATCGAGAGCTGATGTAGGATGTTGTGATGTGCCTCGAGGATTGTATTGTAATCAAGAGGACGATTGATTTCTTTCTCATCCTCCCTCTTCCATTCAGCCTGCCCTCATGCCTTGACTGAGGTAAACCTATTGCAACCTGGTCTTTTAGGACCTTGTTGCATAAAGGACCTCCGGACTCAATTGCCTCTTCGGTTAAGTACCCCTCTACAATGGACGCCTCAGGACGAGCACAAGTTGATGCATAGCCATTTAGTATTGACATGAAACGCTCATATGTCTACATCTCATGCAAGTACATGGGACCAGAGCCTCTATTTGTGGAACCAAGTGGACCACAAGGTGAAACATAATATCAAAGAATGCTAGGGGGAAACACATCTCAACTGTGACACTATCTCCACTGCGAATTCCTTAAGGGACGCCAACTCATCACGGTCAATCACTTTTGTGGGATCCTGTTGAAAGTAGCACAACCGTGTGACTACAACCAACCTTGATCCACACTGGATTTATAGCCCTGATGTCAATAGGGAGGAAAGTCATCAGCATGACATGACAATCATGTGAGTTGTAGTTGGTGAGTGTAAGGTCTTTCATTGACACAATACTTCATATGCTAGAGCAGAATCCAGATGGGACTTTCAAATGCTTGAATCACACACACACATCGCATGTTTTTCTTCATTGTTGAGGTTGTAGCTTGCTGCTGGGAGGTGGTACTTCCCATTTTTTCTTGAAGCATAGGGTGAAGTTCATTTTTTATGTCTAACTGTACCATGTCCTGCGTGATTTCAGTCCTTCCTTTGTCTTCCCCTTCATGTCTAGTAAGGTTCCAATTATGCTTTCAAACACGTTCTTCTGGAAATGCATACCATCGATTGCGTGGCGAACGACTAACTCTGGCCAGTATGACAAATATCTCGAAGAAAATAAAAAACTTTTTCTTGAATGTAGCCCCTGGAGTTGGTTTGACATCCTTTCTCTTGTTTTCCATCTTTTGTCTTCTTCCCAAAAACAAAATCGAGTTTGCTGACTAGGTTGAAAACTCTTTTGCCTTTACTGTTACCTGATGGAGCAGTAGACTGTAGTTCAACATTATTGTCGAAATACTTATCCATCTTTTTTGCGGCCTGTAGTCCTGTTTCGATAAGAAGTGTCTGTTTCTCATGTGCACTATCTTCTTAGATGCATTAAGGGACACGTAAGCGGTTTCATCTATGCATCCACACAACCAACCTTTCCCTTGAACTGCCCTGATAATGTGAAGAGAGCAGGGTAATCGTTGATCGTAACAAAGATAATTGCTCTCAGCGTGAATGATTCTTTGTGGTACTCGTCGAACATTTTAACACCTGTTTCCCACAATATCTTCATGTCCTCTATAAGGGCTCCAAGAAAACATCCATGTCAACTCCAGGCTGTGTAGGTCCAGAGATAAGGATGGTTAGCAAAAGGTACTTTCGCTTCTGCATCACCATGGAGGAAGGTTGTAGATGGTGAGGATCACCGACCATGGGTTGTGCTTGCTGCTCCTCAGCAAATGGATTCATTCCATCAGTTACTCAATGTGAGCCTAACATTTCTTGGTTCCTTTGCAAAGTCCATGTGGGTTTCATTGAAATCTTTCCACTGCTGGCCATCGGCTGGGTGCCAAAGCTTCCCATCGTCTTTGTGGTCATCAGAACCATGCCAGCTCATAAGTTTGGCATCGTCTGGGTTAGCGAACAACACCCTCAATCGATCGACCACAGGTAGGTACGACATCACCAAAGCAGGAATCTTTTTCTGCGCATAATAGTCTACTTCTTGTTTTTCTTTGTTGGTGGATTTTGAACTACTCTTTAGGGTCTTTTGTTGGGTCCTCTTTCGCTTGGTTTCTTTACACACTGAGGCAGCACACTGTTCCTCTCTGTAGTCTTTATTCGTCTTGTATCTACTTGCACCACAATTTGGACAACTATCCAAGTCCTTTTAATCAGCACACTCTCTATACAGGATACAATGATTTCTGCACGCGTGGATCTTCTCAACACCCATCGTTAGTGGACTGATTAGCTTCTTGGCATAGTACATGTTAGTAGGCACTTTGTTCTCCTTAGGAAGCATGTCTCCAATAATACTCAAGAACGCATCGAAGCCAGCATCAGAAAGACCATACCTAGCTTTGCACACCAACAACTTAAGCACAGACCGCAACGTCGTGAACTCTTTGGTGTGCAACCCTTAGACTCATCATACAAAGCTCTTCTGCTACCTTCATCAAGGTCTCCATACCTTTCATGAAGAACCATGATGATCTTTCTTCCACATGACGACACAACATTGCCTCTAGAAATTCTGCATCTTTCGCAGCCATATTATTTGGCAGCACATTAGTTCTGATATCTTCATTTCCTCCCGTGAAACCATGATGTCCAACATTTGGCACAACATGTTCGGCGTTAGGTTGTTGTGTCTCCTGTACAAACTCAACCCACCATCAACCATATCTTCACCATCGACGTCGATGTTCGCAGGGTTTCCAGTTGTATAAGGCGCAGAGCTACCCTCTCCATGCTTTGTCCAAATCAAGTAATCATTCATAAATCCTCGGCGGACCAGATGAGAAAGGATTTGTTGAGTGTTATCAAATACAACAACATTTCTGCAGTCCATGCACGGACAATGTATGTGCGTCTTTGTTCTCCAAGCATGGTTCTAAGCGGCATCAATAAACTTATGGACCTCAGGTATGTATAATGGATCTAGTCTTGGTAACTTATACATCCAGAATGACCTCTCCATCATTACCTGTAAAAAATACAATTAATTGATTAAAATCAATGTAAAAAAAGTAACCAATCTAGAGATTATATTTGCTAGGTGAAACCCTAGATCTAAAAAGTGAATCATCAAATTGAGCAAGAATGAGCAAATTGAGGCAAGAGGGACACAAACTAACCTTTCTTGTTAATCTCCTTCCAAGAAATGAAGATCAAACCTCTCCCCTTGTATTTTGTAAAATCTGGACCTCCAAAATCGCCTCCAATGGAAGGTGGTGGCGCGAAACAGTGTTGCTCGGGGAGGAAGAGGAGGTATTTATACCAGAGATAACACAGGCGGTTAGCTAGGAATTATTATTAGCTAGTGTTTAGAGTTTATGTGGGTTTAAAGTAAAAACCTAAGTACCATAAATTTAAAATACCTAAGTATCATTATTAATAAAAAAACACAATATTCATAAACATAAATACATAAAAAAATAATTGAGAAATAAACAACATAATAAAAAACCTAAATATTATACATGGAAACAAGGAAAGATATCATGCATAAACTAAATTAAAAAGTAAACACGTAGCAGTATAGATGAGAGACATTATTTAACCATCTTAAGCAAGCTTACTCATTAACCTAAGTATTCTTCTCTCTCACTCATGGGTGAAACCCTAGATCTAAAAAGTGAATCATCAATTGAGAAAGAATGAGCAAATTGATGCAAGAGGACACAAACTAACCTTTCTTGTTAATCTCCTTCCAGAAATGAAGATCAAAACCTCTCCCTTGTATTTTGTAAAATCGCCTTCAATGGAAGGTGGCGGCGAGAACAGTGCTGCTCGGGAGGAAGAGGGGTATTTATACTAGAGATACACAAGTGGTTGGCTTAACTCAGCCGCCAGTGGAAATGGTGGTATTTACACAGCGTTTGGCTAAGACAACCGTCAGTGGAAATGCATTTCCACTAGCGGTTGGCTTAGCCAACCGCCTGTATAAATGGTCCATTGCATTTCCACTGACGGTTGTCAACTGTTCACTGCCTCTTTTATATCACAGGCACGTGATAACTACAACCGCCCATGCTATGAATAGGGGGCGCCAGCTATGAGCAGTATTCTACTAGTGTTAATTGATACAAGTGTGGAAATAAAATGATCGACTAAAGCATGGGTGAACCAATTTCACAAGTGAGTGCACAAACACCCTTAATTTGTTTAAGTAGGTCTTGCAATGCTAGGGTGACATCCAACCATTATAAATCTATGAAAGTTAAATGACTTGAAAATAAATTACATAAAGTAATAAAAGTTTGAAGTGGACAAACCACAATAGAGGTACCGAAATTTTTACCATGGTCTCGGTCACTTGTCGGTCACCCCAATTCCCATATGTTGATGTGGGTTCGGTGTTCACCCCCCTCCTCTATCAAAGCCTTTTGTGATCCCGCATGGTTGTCTCACTACCTTTAGCGCTTGATCTCTAAGCTAGTAGAACCACTCCATACCTAAAATCCACTAAAGTTGTTCTTTGCCTTCCTCCAGCAACGACGAGCACAAGATCCCCTCATAAAAGATCTCTAGAGCGACCGCACAATCTTCAGGTGGTGCTTCCAAAGAACACAACCTTCCAAACTTCATCTTGGAGGCAGCAACCTCTCCAAGAAATAATAAACCCACGCAGTTTGCTTGAAAACTCTCCAGTGCCACAATATCAAACACTTAAGGCAATACCACTACTACAAGAACTGGTCTTCACAACCGGTCTATCACAACCGCTTTCTAATAAACGGTTGTGACTGACTCTTCACTGTCGGTTCCTAGTTAGAAAACCACAAAATTTGTTAATGTGGAGCAGATACGCTGTCACTTGATTACCAGGGGGTTTATGAAAGACTACACTATATGAAGTAAGCATGAGGAGGATGGTGAAAATGTTTCCCAACAAACGATGCAACAAACCTTTCATGATGTCATAATGACTGAATGAAGAGGACTCTGGTGTGAACACACAAACTGTGCCTACCAATGACTTCTTTAAGAATACGTTAGTTGACGACTCCAAGCATAACGACGATGGCATGTCGCAACTCCTACATGAGGTAGAGAGCGGATTCCTTAGTACTAGACAGTTGAAAAAGCTAGAGATAATGAGAAATGCTGCGAAGACAACATTTATAGGAGTTGTTCAGTGAGCAAATTAGAGTCTAAGAAACTTCTTCACGGTTTTGAAAATGGGTTTGACATTCTTGTTTTTGCAAAAACATCTAAAATCTCCTATCCAACGGTTTTGCAAATGAGCTTAGCATTTTTAGCAACTTGGCAAACACCGGGTGATATTTGGCATATATATCAAGCTACGGTTCGCTTGGCAATTGCCCTCGCGTGCTACTCCTGCGGGATATTTCCCTCTCCCGCGTACAATTTTTTAGTTTTGCCAAGTCTAAATGCAAAACTGTTGGAGATTGACTCTTTTTATCTTTGCCATATTAATTTGAGAGTTGACAAATACCATATTTTGCCAAACAAAAAATAAAAAACCGTTGGAGTTGCTCTAACATCATGTTATTAGAGTTTAAATCTACTCACAGTTTGAGCAATAAAGGCTTCGATGACTTGTTGGGTATAGTGAAGAAATTGCTGCCAGACCCTAACGAGTTGCCAGGAAGGACATACCTAGCGAAGCAAATGACCTGCCCAATCGTCCTAGAGGTTGAAAAATCCACGCATGTTCAAATGATTACATATTGTATCCTGGACATAAATACAAGACTTGGATGCATGTCCCAAGTCTAAAGCTCCATGCTACAAGCAAGGGCCCACAATTAATGGGATCAAGACAAAGGGAGGGCCCCTGAAGGTGGTTTGGTATTTTCCTGTTGCTCTCCACGTGCATAGGTTGTTTGCAAATGCAAAGTCAGCCAAGATGCTATGGTGGCATGCCGAAGAGCATAAGAAGGATACAATCACATCATCTGTGGTTTTTTGACATTCTGTTTATTTCAAAATGTATGAAATTATTATCATTACTGAAGCTTTTTGACATTCAGTTGACAAAAAATAATAACGTCAAAAAACCCGCGTCACAAAGTAATCATATAACATTTATATATTCATTGTCACAAGCTTATGACAACGGATTTTAGTGTCATATATGTTTTATGACTTTGATTTATTGACATAAAATCTTAGACCTTGCCACATGGAAAAATGCCACGTAGGATGAAATGCTGATGTGGCAAGGGAAATAAAATATCATAAATGAATATAGGCTGTTAAAGCCCACATAACAGGCAGGCCTCTTCATGGGCCGCAAGTTATTTTGGTCTAAAATTACTTGGCCCAATTTTTTTTTGTTTTTTCTTGGCCCATTCTTCTTGGCCCAATATTTTGGGCTCAAAGCCCACATAATATTTTTGTTTTTTTATTTGGCTTATTTTTTATTTTTGTTTATTTTTGCCCATTCTTCAGCCCAATAATTTCAGTCTGTATAGTTTTTTTTAGCCCAAACAATGGAACCTGAATATTTTTTCAGCCCAAATATTTCAGCGCTCTCAACACTTTCAGTCTGTACATTTTTGCCCATATTTTATTACAACCCACATAGATTTAGCCCATAGATTTTTTTCCCAGCTACCAAAAACATAGCCCAACATGCAAAACATAGAATTGGATTCATAAAATTCAGCCATGCAACATTCAGATTAAAAACATAGCATTGCAGGTCTTAAAATGCAATAAATTACATCCATTACACCTTGCCATAGCAGCACAACAACTTGTTGTAATCTGCTCAGTCTTAAAACATAGTCAATTCTCATATAACTGTCTCAAAGTAAATAGGATCAGTCTCAAAGTAAATAATTTAATAAAATAGTTTTTGACACAATCTTTGTCATAGACTTATTACAATTAAAAATTAAGCATTATGACATAGCAATTATTTTCACTAGATGAAAATGGGCTAGCTATATGACATTTATTGTGGCATACTATGTTTTATTGTCACTAAGTTGAAATGCCTAATACATAATGTCATAAATCATATAATATAATGACATTATGACCTGTTGTCATACTAAAAATGTCAAAAAACCATATATTTCTTGTAGTGAATGTTGAGGCACCCTACCGATGGGTCAGACTAGAGAACTGTCAACACTATGTGCTACCAAAACATCAATGGAGGGATAAGGCACCTTTGGTTTAGTTTGGGCACAAATGAGATGAATCCTTTTGACATGGTCAGAACTAATCATAGCACCTAGACAATGACCCTTTGTATATACTACCTTCAACTATGGCTTTGTATGAAGCGGTCATACATCCAAATGCCACTACTGATCCAAGGGCCAAAATAACCTGGTAATGACATCGACGTGTTTCTCGAAACTTTGATAGATGAACTATTAGAGATGTTTGAAGTGGGTGTCATGGATGTTTGGGATGAGTACAAAAAAGAGCATGTTACGATCAAGGCAACACTGATCATTACAATAACCCGACTGTGAGGGCCCCCCCTTTTAGAGGGTCCACTGTGCATTGTATCAGTCCCTGGATAAGTTGCTGATACGCACAGAGTAACAAGATTGATATCAAAAATCCATACTTTTATTACTAACGGAGAAAACATGTTACAAAGTTCATATTAATTGCGGATACATGGGTGTATGCCGGATCTTGAGATGATGAGTGATTGTCAACTGGGATGATGTGCATGTTCTTTGGCTTGTGTTGTGCAGGTGTTGAGCTCGGATACGGTGATCAAAGGCAAGGTGAAGGTCAAGTAGAGACGTGTCATGCCGATGGACCCGGACCGGTGACGGGCGAACGTGAGGCTTGGACTGACGGACAGGTGGCCTGAGGATCGGCTGTGGTGGCTGACAGCCTGGGACAGCGACAAGTGAAGATCTGCGTGTGGATGGGGTGCACGGGCGGTGCATCCCTCTACTACGGCATCGGTTTGGTGGTTGAGCCACAGAAAAACCACCGAGTGGACGGTTTCCAGGTTTGGGCCTCAAAACATGGGTGCGGTCGGTTTCCGAGTTTGGGCCACAAAACTTGGGCTGAGGACGGTTTCCAGGTTTGGGCCTCAAAACCTGGGCACTGACGGGTTTCTGAGTTTGGGCCACAAAACTCAGACGACGGACGACAGGTTTCCCGGTTTCGGCCTCAAAACCGGGGGATGGCCCAGGTTTCCCGGTTTCGGCCTCAAAAACAGGGGAGGTCCGTGAAAAGGATGAGCAGAGCGGTGGCGGCACGTGGCGACAATCGGTGAGGTCGCGTCGAGGCGAAGCTAACAGTTGTGCGGGCGTGGCCGTCGGATCACTATCAACTTCGAGTTGGTTAGGAATACCCTTAGGGTTAGCCTTCTCGCTCATTAGCAGTAGGGGTAGAAGGGGAATAATTGTATTAGGCTATATAAGGAGAGGCAACCCCTCCCTCCAGATTATCTCAGCCATCTGCTGTTTTCACTCTAGGGTTTCATGCTTCCCATTCCATGCTGTAGCTACTGAGATCCGCAGAGATGGTGAATCATACCTCTGTGTACTTGCTTTTTGAGGAAACGAGACCGTAATAATCTCGTTGTCTCCTCGTGAGGAGGAATTTCGGCCAGAAATTGGGATCGAATTACATTCTTGCTTGTGTGTTCTTCGTGTTTTCGCTTTTGGACCTCACGGAGTTTGCCTCATTCTTTCTCTCCGTGAGTAGTTTTGCGATTTTGCTTGAACCATTTTGTGTATGAATGGGTTTGCGATCTTTTGACCGGAGGAATTGCTCTCTAATCACTTGTACCAACAGATCGGTCAAGTTTTGTTTTGGATCAAGTTTCTTCTCTTTTTTCCAAATCCTTTCGATTCATCGATTTGGAGATAGGTTCGAGCCATGATCTCCTAGAAGTAGCTCACTATCATCCTTGTGACTCCTCTCTCCAAGTTTGAGCCCTAGAGGTTTCGTTTTGGGAGAGATTGAGTCAAATCGGTGGACAAACAACGCTGCATCGGGGTGACCGAACGCTTCTATTCAACGATCGGACACTAACCCTGTGCGTCCGGTCGTTGAATGTTCAATGAGAACTTTTCTTCGTAACTGACCGGACGCTCTGAAACCTAGTGACCGGACTCGCTTGTTGCACTGTTCATCGTTTGCATTTTATGTGACCGGACGCTCAGGACTGTGACCGGACGCTCAGACTCAGTGAGTCCGGTCCAACACAGAGAAGACCAAGAATGGGTTTCTGCAGACCGGACGCGTCTGGTCCTCATTGATCGGACGCAAGCAGAGTCCGGTCATCTCTGTTCTGCGCATTTTCATCCGCAGTTTGTTCGTTCGTTCCCCGATTTAAGATCCGCTTTTTGCGTTGGATTCCCGACTCTGTGCTCTACAGAAATTGGGCTTCACGCTATGCAAAATATCCTGAATCCCCCTCGCGTTGCTCGGGGAGGATGAGGTTACCCAAATTTCCCCCTGTCACTAGTTAACTTGCGTGGACTTGGGCGAGGAAGTTTTTGTGGTGTCCCGCTCTGTTCCTAGGGAACATCCACCCAATCTCTTGGGTCGTGGACATCACTTGTGTCGACTTTGCTCTTGGGGTGGATTCTTGGGACAGCGGCGATAAGTTTCTGAAAAGAAATTGAAGCTCCCATTCACCCCCCCCCCCTCTGGTCGCCTTTGTGTAACACTTTCGGTCCTTCAATTGGTATCGGAGCTGGTTAAGGATCTTCCACCTTAGTTCCAGATCCATAGAAGGCGACATGGATCGCGGCGTGGGCAAACCGCCGTTCTTTGATGGGATGAACTATGCGTATTGGAAGATACGCATGTCGGCCTATCTTCAGAGTATGGGTGCTTCTGTCTGGGAGATTTGCAACAAGGCTGATTACGTGGTCTTGGCTGCTCATGTGACTCAGCTGCAGATCGATGAGCACGATGCCAATAGCCGAGCCCGTAATGCTCTTTTCTCATGTTTGAGCATGTCTGAGTTTGATCGCGTTTCTCACCTCCCCACAGTTCAGGAGATTTGGGCGACCCTCATGCGCTTCCATGAGGGAACCACTCAAGTCAAATCCCGTCTCTACGAGTCGCACAAGCGGGAGTATGAGAACTTTCGACACATGCCTGGCGAGAGCATAGAAAGTTTATTCGCTCGCTTTCAGGTGATTGTCAATAGGATGAGGGCTAACAAGGAGTTGTTGTCTTTCGACGATCATGAGAGGGCTCTCAAGCTTTTACACACTCTCGATTGGTCGGTGTGGGACTCCAAGGTTCAGGCGATCATTGAATCGCCTAACTATGAGACTCTCACGTGCGACGAGCTCTTTAGTAAGCTTAAGTCTAGTGAGATTGACGCCATGGCGAGGGCTTCTTATGAAAATCCTTCTGGCCCGTCGATGGCTTTGGTTTCTGGCTCTTCTGCTAACATCTCTGGAGGCTTTGCTTTGTCATCTCTTCTTTTTGTCACAGAGGAGCAGCTGGAGTTCATGGTGGACGACGAGTTGGCCCTGCTTGCCAACCAGTTCTCGTGGTTCCACAACAACCGCATGAACCGTCGTCGTGGAGGAGGACGTGGTGGCTGCTACGAGTGTGGAGGCTCGAACCACTTCCATCGCCAATTGCCCAAAGAAGAACAAGCAAGTCTTCGGCAAGGCGGATCACGGCCACATGTAGGACTCCGGCAAGCACAAGGAGAAGTATGTCTCCGCCAAGCACAAGCGGAGGGGCGGCTTCAACAAGGAGTACATCAAGGAGAAGTACTTGGAGAAGGCCCAGGCTGAACAACGTGCCTTCTTCGCCACGCTCAACGACATCGACGACTCGGATGATGACTCCGCTGCATCAAGCGATGACAAGTCCGAGAAGAAGAAGAAGATCGAGGACAAGCTGAACGGCCTCTGTTTCTTCGTCGACAACGAGGGCTTCTGCACCATGGCCCTCGGCGATGGGGTCAACGGCGAGCTAGAGGAGATCCCTCGGGACGACGATGACACCTCCCAGGTATCACAGACTCCTGACGAACTCTCTGCTGAGGTTGACAAGCTTACTTGCTGCTCTCCTTAGTCAAGATAAACTGCTTAGGCTTGCTGCTAGAGAGAGAAAGGAGTTTAAGAAGAAGTGGGAGGATGCGGTGAAGGAACTTGAGCCTGTCAAGTCCACGGTTGTTGTCACTGAGGAGGATGAGTGTGAGATGTGCTCCAAGCACATGACTGACCTTCTCACTCTGAGGGGGAAGTATGTTGCTTTGGTTGGAGAGATGGATGAGCTGAAGGCTAGACCAGGGTTGCTGGGTGTGTGCAAGTCTTGTGCAGGCTTGCAATCCGAGTTGGCAGAGAAGAATGCCAAGATTGTGTCTCTTGAGAAGGCCAGCTCGGGTAGCAGTTGTGTGTCTAGGTGTGCCTTGTGTGAGGGTTTGGAGATGGAGATTGCAAACGTGAAGCATGACAAAATGCAAACCGAGGAAGAAAACACATACCTTCGGACCATCTTGTCATGGGTGTCTTGTGGTGAGCCGCAGCTTGGGATGATGATTGCCCAATTCAAACGTGCTGTTGGAGGTCCTGGTGTTGGTTTTGCTCAGGGTGTTGAGTGTGCTACTCTTTCGGGAAGGTTGGAGAGTTTAGTGGTCTTAAGCCGAATGAGAAACCCAACTCCACCACTACTCCCAAACTGACCAAGATTTCACCCAAAGAGCCTCTTAAGCCTAACACCAAAGATGGAGTGTATGAGGAACCTCCGAGATCTCCACCAAAGAAACAAGTGTGGTCTCCTAAACCCAACCACCTAAGGAACAAGCTTGACACAATGCCACCTATCCGAGAGGAGCTCATGCCACAAAAGACGAAGTGATCCACACCCACTACCGTGAGTACCAACAACCCCCTATGAGAGCGGTGAGGTACCACTGTGAGCACTGTGGGAGAGATGGACACTTGAGGGAGTTTTGCTTTCGGCGCAAGAGAGAGGAGCGCCGTGCAAAATAGATGAACAACACAGACATGTACCATCCTTTCCATGATGTACATGTGCCGAAGGTTCAGAGGAGAGCTGCTAGGCCTATAGGTCCAATGCCTCAAGGTTCTAGGCCGCAAGGAGGTCGTGCCCGGCGGGAGCCTGCTTTTGTAGGTTTTGGACCCCGTGGCGGTGGCTTTGCTGTTGAGCGTTATCCCCACCACGTTTTGAGTATCACGGTGGACGCTCTTCCCTTAGCGGACCACGTTTTCCTCAGTGTGGTGATCGCTTTCCCCGTAGGAGTGCTAGGAATGGTTTTGCTACTAACCATTCTTTTGAGCAGCCAGCCCAACACTGGTACACTTCCCATTTTACTCACCCCTGTTGGACCGTATGCTCACCCTATGTCTTTTTATTGATGTAGGCAAGGCGATTGGAGAACGTTTGGTTGGTGGATTCTGGGTGCTCAAGGCATATGATCGGAAACGCCAAGTGGTTCTCCAGTCTTAGTCCACTTGCCAGAAAGGAGTTTATCACCTTCGGTGACAATAGCAAAGGTAAAGTGTTGTCTCGTGGGTCGGTGCGAGTTAATGAGCATTTTGTGTTGCATGATGTTGCTCTTGTTTCTAAATTGCATTTTAACCTTCTTTCTGTTTCACAACTCTTTGACGATGACTATAAGATTCGTTTTAAGCCGAATCTCAATCGTATTTTGGATTCTCAGGGCAATCTTGTATGTTTGATTTCGCCCTTTGGGAAAGTCTTTCGAGCGAATTTCTCGGAGTCAATTAGAATTTCTCATTGTCTTTTGGCTGGACCTTCCTCCTCTGATCTTTGGAAGTGGCATAGGAGACTAGGTCACTTGAGCTTTGACTTGCTTGCAAGGCTTAGTTCACTTGGCTTAATCCGAGGATTTCCCAAGTTGTGCATGGAGAAGGATCTTGTTTGCCATTCTTGTAGACATGGGAAAATGGTAGCCGCTCCCCACCACCCTGTTAACCAAGTTATGACCAAGCGCCTTGGAGAGCTTTTGCATATGGATCTTGTCGGTCCGGCTCGGGTGAGCTCGGTTGGTGGGAAGTGGTATGTGCTTGTTGTTGTTGACAACTTTTGAGATATTCGTGGGTTTTCTTTTTAGCTGAGAAAACTGAGACTTTCACTTTTGTTCGCAATTTGATTTTGCGACTTCAAAACGAGTTTCCTAAGAACTCGATGAGAGCTATTCATAGCGATAATAGTTCCGAGTTTAAGAACTCGGATTTTGAGAAGTTTTGTAACTCTTTGGGTTTAGAGCATCAATTTTCTTCCCCCTACACATCGCCTCAAAATGGTGTTGTAGAGATGGCCAGGACAATGCTCGATGAGCATAGGACTCCTAGGCGGTATTGGGCCAAGGCTATAAACACTGCATGTTATATTTCCAATCGCATTTTTCTCCATGCTTTCTTGAAGAAAACTTCTTACGAGTTGCGATTTGGGAAGCAACCCAAAGTGAGTTATTTTAGAGGTTTTGGTTGCCACTGTTTCATACTCAAGAAAGGCAACTTGGACAAGTTTGAGTCTCGCTCTTCTAATGGTGTATTTTTGGGTTATGGAAATCATACTCGTGCATATCGTGTACTTAACCTTGATACTAACCGAGTCATGGAGACATCTGATGTCACCTTCGATGAGACCATGCATTGTCCTTCTTCTAGATTTGAGCGCGCAGGTGATCACGAGGTTGGCGAATCTCTTTTTTATGATGAGGAAGAAGGTGTTGAAGGGATTGATGATCCGGCACTTCCTCCACCTGTTATGCGATTGGGTCGACTTCGACCACGACTGCATGCGGCCCCGACCCTTCTTCCTCTACTACATGGGGGTCGTGTGATCCACCACCTCGAGTTGTACCACTTGTACCCGAGGAGGCACTAGCTGCTGTTGAGGGGGAGGTCACTTCAGCAAGGGAGGCACCACGCCAAATTCAGTGCCAACACCCTCCTCAACAGATGATCGGCGACATCCACGAACGCGTCACTCGGTGTAGGTCACAACAAATCTCTCACTTTGCTCATTGTGCATTTGTTGCTGATTTTGAACCCCGAGATGTTGTACACGCTTTATCTGATCCGGATTGGGTCAATGCCATGCATGAGGAGCTTGAAAATTTTGAGAGAAATCGGGTTTGGGTTCTTCTTCCTCTTCCTCCCGAGTGTCACCCTATTGGGACAAAATGGTTTTTCAAAAACAAACAAGAAGAGGATGGCCATGTTGTGAGAACAAGGCCAGACTTATAGCCCAGGGGTATAGTCAGAAGAGGGGATAGATTATGAGATACTTTTGCTCCTGTAGCTCGTTTGGAGGCAATTAGGATCCTCTTGGCTTTTGCTGCATCCAAAGGTTTCAAACTTTTTCAAATGGATGTCAAGAGTGCCTTCCTAAACGGCTACATAGAAGGAGGTGTATGTGAAACAACCCCCCAATTTCGAAAATCCCAAGTTTCCAAACCATGTTTTTAAACTTCACAAAGCTTTGTATGGTTTGAAACAAGCCCCTAGAGCCTGGTATGATAGGTTGAAAACCTTTTTGCTTGCTAAGGGTTTTAAAATGGGATGTGTGGATAAACGCTTTTTCTTCTCAAGCAAGGCAATGACACTTTGTTGGTTCAGATTTACGTGGATGATATCATCTTTGGTGGTTCTTCTCATGCTTTGGTTGCCAAGTTTGCTGATACTATGAGCAGGGAATTTGAGATGAGCATGATGGGCGAGTTGACGTTTTTCCTTGGGTTGCAAATCAAGCAATCCCGAGATGGAACGTTCGTGCACCAGGGCAAGTACACCAAGGACATATTAAAGAAGTTCGATATGGGTGAGGCCAAGCCTCTTCCAACACTCATATCGACCACGACGACCCTGGATGCGGACAAGGATGGAGAAGCTGTGGACCAGAAGGAGTACCAAAGTATGATCGGGTCGCTGCTGTACCTGATGGCGACACGCCCGGACATTCATTTCGCGGTGTGCCTTTGCGGGCGCTTTCAGGCGTCGCCGCGCACCTCTCGTCGTCAGGCGGTCAAGCGCATTATGAGGTATCTTTGTTTCACACACTGAGTTCGGGATTTGGTATTCTGCTTCTTCCACCCTCTCCCTTTGCGGTTACTCGGATTTGATTTTGCTGGTTGCCGACTTGAGCGCAAGTCCACTTCTGGACTTGTCAATTTTTGGGTTCTTCCCTTGTATCTTGGTCTTCTCGCAAGCAGTCTAGTGTCGCTCAGTCTACCAAAGAGGCTGAATATGTTGCTGCGGCTAGCTGCTGTTCTCTGTTGTTGTGAATGACTGCCACTTTGCGTGATTTTGGTCTGAGTTTTTCTCCAGTTCCATTGCTTTGTGATAGCACGAGTGCAATTAGCGTTGCTAAGAACCCCGTGCTGCACTTTAAGACCAAACACATTGATGTTCGCTTTCATTTCTTTTGAGACCATTATGAGAAGGGTGATATCGACCTTCACCATGTCGATACTCATCTTCAGTTGGCAGATATTTTCACCAAGCCTTTGGACCAATCAACCTTTGCTAGGTTGAGAGGTGAGCTTGGTGTGTGTTTCCCCTTTTAGTTGGGGGAAACATTTTGGTTATTGTATCAAAGACTGACTTCTTTTATTTCTAGCTTTCACATTTCATCATTTTGCATCTTTATATTTTTGAGCTTCATGTCTATAATCCGTAGAATGAATCTATGCTCTGGTTAGTGTGTGCTCTGATGATATATGCTGATGCTTGTAGCTTAGGCTCTTTTGATCACTGATACATGTTGTGATCTGAGCTACTTTTCAGAACCGTGAATATACTTAATTTAACATAAATTTGAAACATGTTCATCATTGAGTTTGGCAACTAGCATGTGTAGAATGTGTTGAAGTCACTTGGGCTTTTCATATATGCTAGGTTGCAATGTCTCTAGTTCTGAGTCTTTCACTTGCTTGGTATGTTCATTTTCTGCTAAACTTGAACCAAGTCTAAGTAAATTGAAAAGATCGAGATGGGATCACTTGACAGCACATCACGGTATCGAGACTGTTTCTCATTGCACATTGAGTTAAACTTGAGCCGTGTAGTGTAAGACTGAAACAGTTGTTTCAAGCTTCTGATTGCTTATGCATAGGCTTAGCTCGGTTGAAAAGTTAGGCAATGTCAAGTTTTCAACCTCTCGCAATCACATGCTGAAATTTTAAAACTTGTGTAAAAACCGCTGCAACTCCGATAATTTTTTTTTGAAAACACAAGTCTATGTTTCATTCTATAGCATGATGGTTGAACTTTGCTAGGGGTAGTTCACCTTGTATACATGATTAGCACTTGTGTAACTTCCTGTCTATACATGTTGGTGCTATTTTGATGGTGAAACCCTTTCTGAATGGCTTAAAACTGCTTACTTTGCTCATTTTCTTATTCTGTGATCAGTTTGAGCCTTTGCTGGCATTTGTGCTTATTGTTGAATTGTTGGATCAGCACTCTTTAGAGCATCTATTCACTCTATGGACTATATACTTGAAGCCGCTAACCTGCATTTGTAACTCATATGCATTTGCCTTGTTGTGTGCATTTTCAACTAAGGAGGAGAAATTTGACAAATCATGTCCCTAGTTGTGTGCACTATTGTAGGGGGAGTTTGCGTACTTGTTTTATTAGTCAATTGGTTCGAAGCAGTTTCTCAATTGGTTTGAAACGATTTCAGCTTGTGTGGTTTTTCAATTGGTTTGGAGCGGTTCTGCTAGTTGTGTTGAGCCTTTGCCTCTTTCTGGAGGGACTAGCTTGTCTTTGTCTTTCTTGCTCCAACCTTCTCGCTAGCGGTGTTGAGCCTGTTCTACCTCTTCTTGAGGGCTAGCTTTGCTTTGCTTGGTTGCGTCGAGCCGTTGCCCATGTCTTTGGGAACCAAGTTGTCTCGCTCACTCCATTCGACTTCTATTGGCTTTGCTTCACTTCTGGTCGTTTGGTTGAGTTCGCTTCCTCCTTTATTCTTTCTTCTACTTCTTCTATTCATATGATTTGTGTTGGTAGTTGACAATGCACTCATCAAGGGGGAGATTGCAGATACATGGGTGTATGCCGAATATTGAGATAATGAGTGATTGTCAACTGGGATGATGCACATGTTCTTTGGCTTGTGTTGTGCAGGTGTTGAGCTCGGATACGGTGATCAAAGGCAAGGTGAAGGTCAAGTAGAGACATGTCGTGCCGATGGACCTGGAGCGGTGAAGCGCGAACGTGAGGCTTGGACTGACGAACCGGTGGCCTGAGGATCGGCCGTGGTGGCTGACAGCCTAGGACAGCGACAAGTGAAGATCTGCGTGTGGACGGGGTGCACGGGCGGTGCATCCCCTCTATGGCATCGGTTTGGTGGTTAAGCCACAGAAAAACCACCGAGTGGACGGTTTCCAGGTTTGGGCCTCAAAACCTGGGTGCGGCCGGTTTTCGAGTTTGGGCCACAAAACTCGGGCTGAGGACGGTTTCCAGGTTTGGGCCTCAAAACCTGGGCGCTGACGGGTTTCTGAGTTTGGGCCACAAAACTCAGACGACGGACGACAGGTTTCCCGGTTTCGGCCTCAAAACCAAGGGATGGCCCAGGTTTCCCGATTTCGGCCTCAAAACCGAGGGGAGGTCCGTGAAAAGGATGAGCAGAGCGGTGGCGGCACGTGGCGGCAATCGGTGAGGTCGCGTCGAGGCGAAGCTACCAGTTGTGCGGGCATGGCCGTCGGATCACTATCAACTTCGAGTTGGTCAGGAATACCCTTAGGGTTAGCCTGCTCGCTCATTAGCAGTAGGGGTAGAAGGGGAACAATTGTATTAGGCTATATAAGGAGAGGCAACCCCTACCTCGAGATTATCTCAGCCATTTGCTATTTTCACTCTAGGGTTTCATGCTTCCCATTCCCTGCTATAGCTAAGGATCCGCAGAGATGGTGAATCATACCTCTGTGTATTTGCTTTTTGAGGAAACGAGACCGTAATATCGTTGTCTCCTCGTGTGGAGAAATTTCGGCTGGAAATTGAGATCAAATTACATTCTTGCTTGTGTTCTTCTTCGTGTTTTCGCTTTTGGCCCTCACGGAGATTTGCCTCGTTCTTCCTCTCTGTGAGAAGTTTTGCGATTCTGCTTGAACCATTTTGTGTATGAATGGGTTTGCGATCTTTTGACCGGAGGAATTGCTCTCTAATCACTTGTACCAACAGATCGGTCAAGTTTCGTTTTGGATCAAGTTTCTTCTCTTTTTCCCGAATCCTTTCGATTCATTGATTTGGAGATAGGTTCGAGCCATGATCTCCTAGAAGTAGCTCACGATCATCCTTGTGACTCCTCTCTCCAAGTTTGAGCCCTAGAGGTTTCATTTTGGGAGAGATCGAGTCAAATCGGTGGACAAACAACGCTGCGTCGGGGTGACGGACGCTTCTGTTCAACGATCAGACGCTGACCCTGTGCATCCGGTCATTGAATGTTCAGCGAGAACTTTTCTTCGTAACTGACCAGACGCTCTGAAACCTAGTGATCGGACTCGCTTGTCGCACTGTTCATCGTTTGCGTTTTGTGTGTCCGGATGCTCAGGACTGTGACTGGACGCTCAGACTCAGTGAGTGAGTCCGGTCCAACACAGAGAAGACCCATGGGTTTCTGCAGACCGGACGCGTCCGGTCCTCACTGATCGGACGCAAGCAGAGTCCGGTCATCTCTGTTCTACGCATTTTCGTCCGCAGTTCGATCGTTCGTTCTCTGATTTAAGATCCGCTTTTTGCGTTGGATTCCCGACTCTGTGCTATACAGAAATTAGGCTTCACGCTTTGCAAAATAGCCTGAATCCCCCTCGCGTTGCTCGGGGGAGGTTGAGGTTACCCAAAGTTCCCCCTGTCACTATTTAACTTGCGTGGACTTGGGCGAGGAAGTTTTTGTGGTGTCCCGCTGTGTTCCTAGGGAACAACCACCCAATCTCTTGGGTCGTAGACATCACCTGTGATGACTTTGCTCTTGGGGTGGATTCTTCGTACAGCGGCGATAAGTTTCTGAAAAGAAATTGAGGCTCCCATTCACCCCCCCCCCTCTGGTCGCCTTTGTGTAACACTTTCGGTCCTTCAATTGGTATCGGAGCTGGTTAAGGATCTTCCACCTTAGCCGGTTCCAGATCCACATAAGGCACCAGCCCTTCAAGAACATCCAATGATGACTCGCATGGAGAAGATAGTTCTCATTTGGGGCTGGTGCCTCCACCTGGGCTGAAGTCCCTTTCCATTTGTGGTTACAAATCTTCTGTGTATCCAAGCTGGTTACTCAAGGGTTCCTACTTTGATAATTTGAATGAGTTGTGTCTTTACGATGCGGAGCTCCTCAAGAATTGCTCTGAACTGTGGCTTAGACATGTTTGCTTAAGCCAAATAATTTGAAAAGACACTACCATGCCTCCCAAGACGCCTTGAATTTCTCCAAGTTACAGAGTGGCCATTGCTTATGTTTGTTTCCAATGATAAGTTGGAAAAGCTTGACGAAAAGGAAAGCATGATGAAAACAGATAATCTGGCATCCCGACTTGCTTTGATCTGGGAACTGGATTCAGGGTCAAGTTCTCAAATTAAGAAAACCATATTGGAAGAGCATTCATATCTGAAGCAGATGATGCCATTGATGGTTAGTGATGTAGCAGAACATCTTCAAGTCATTCAGAAGCATTTGTGAAAGAAAATATCATCAAGGCATGGATTAAGGTTTTGGGATTCTTTTTTTCAAATATTTCGGAGCTCACCGAAATAGGCGAAATTCGGACCGGTTCCCACATGAAATTTGAATGAAATTTGACTAAATTTGAATGAAATTTGGCCAAATAGACAAACATCGCCATGGGTATGAAGAGGATGCGTGCTGCATCGGAATGGAACGTGTAATGCCTATTAGGGGCAGCACTGGTGTGGCAGTGGCAGCAGAGAACCCACGGTGCGCCGAGGAGCTACGATGACGTGGGCGCGGCTTGGACGGGCTGAGCCAGTGCGGTTCTGGGCTTCGGGGAGGGAAGCAGAGCGTCCACGGCGCAAGTGGCGGCAGCAGGCTCCAGCAACGACGATGGAGCTGGCGATGGAGGAACAAAGCGAGGACTGCTGGCGGCGGCTGAAGCTGTGTAAGCTTCGTGAAGACAAGGGTTTGCACATTTTATACGTGTATAATGCTTGTGGGTTGTTGCTGGATTATAGAACGGGTTTAAAATTTAAGTTGGGCCGAAATGTTTTGACCGAATTTATTTTTTCTCGGATCCTAACGAAATGGGCGAATCCCACCGAAATTCGGCCCATTCGGGCCGAATCCCAGAACATGGGGATACATTGCCAGGAGCAAAGGATAAAAGTCCTCTGTAGAAATAGCCTTGGGACACAATTAGTTCCACCATCGACACTTCGCGAACTTCGTCTTTGTAATTGGAGCATTACAGATTGGGCTTTAACTATTTTCCTTGGAAGCCTCAGTTCACTGAATCATTTACAATTATAAGGTATTATGAGTTTAACTACACTCCCATCAGAAGAGGTCTTCCAGCACTTGAAAACACTGTGCAGTTTGGTTATTTTGGAGTGCTGGTGTATCAGATCATTAGGGGGCATAGATGGTGCAGCATCTCTTTTAAGCATTTATCTAAGTTCTTGTCCTTCTTTGGATTGGCTCGTGGAGTCGAATCTATGCCATTGACCCTTGAGGAGCTTGATGTATCCAACTGCATGCTTGCAAGTGATACTGTATATGACTGCGAAAGCTCTGTGCCCTTATCGATTGGTCATCTTACCTCCTTGAAGACAATCAAACTAAGTCATTTGCCAGCAGATTTGTGCATGCTTGAAGGATTACCTTCCCTACAACTTCATGAGATAAGATTGTTGCTAGCTCCAAAGCTCTATATTTCACACTGTTGTGTAGATAAATCAATCAGTGTTAGCAGTTCCGTAATGCTCAATGACATACTATCTCACGCTTGAATGTTGCAATGAGTCATTCATTTTGTTTGAAAAATCTGATAATTTAAGTTCTATCAAGCATCTGGACTTCATGAATTGCGGGATCCAGTCCCTACCAAGTTTGAAAGACCTTTCCTGTCCGGAGAGCCTCAAATTCTGGATATGCCCCAATTTGTTGTCTTTACCAGCACTACCAACTTCAATTCAGCGAATAAGAGTGAAAGTGTTGACATCGGAAGTGATCCGAATCACACACCAGCAGGGCTAGAACGCCCGAAGAGGTTGCGGTTCAACCTGAGACAACAGGAACCCTGGCTAAATCGTTCGAAAACCGAACTAGAGACCGGTTTGGATCGATCTAGGGTTTTGGGCTCCTGTGTTGGTAACCCTAGAACTCCTCCCGGGAAGACCCGTCGGGAGAAGCATGTAGAGGTTGTTCTAGGACCAGCAAGGCCGCCTAGAACGCCGTCGAGCCTCGCCGGGAGACGTGCCGAACAGCAAGGTAGAGGGGAAAGGGGTAAAAGGGTAGTAGATTGATTTTGATCGATTGATGTTGGATACCGCAATCGGCCATGATCCTCTCATATATATAGAGGGGGCTGGTCTTATCCCAATAGGAAACACTTCCAGATACGATCTTCAAGTTTCCTATCTGGACTCTATCAAAACATAGAATCCAATCCGGACGTGACAAGGTAACCCTGATCTCGCCGATCCTTGCATCGATTAGATCCGTTTAGTGGGCTTTATCAACCCATACTGATCAACGAATCGTCCTTATAATAGAAGAACCCATGTATAATCATTCAGACTCAACATTCGTCACAACCATAAGGCTTCCGACCAGGCCCACCTGGTCGGACGTAACACAAGTGATCGGAACCCCAGAATGATCAGGCCCACTTAACTTAGAACATCCGATCTCTCAAAAAGTCAAATTCGACTCTAATATTATAAGCCGAATATTTCCTCTAAATTCATCTTTACCTGTGACACTTTTGAGTGTCAACATATCCCCCTGTTTTTAGGTGATCTTTAATAAAACCTAAAAACAAACCGAACAACGATGTCCAACTCATCGGCTATTCGAAAATTAAGGATAAATATTCTGATTATTTTTGTTCTAAGGGCGATACATGTATCGGCCATTGTTTGGAAGGCGCTTAGGCTTCTTGCCAAACACTTGGAAAGTACTTTTTCAGATACCTTCCGTTTATTGCTCTTAGGAGACTTTCACCTTGTAACGTCTCTAGCACATATGCATTCCCGAATATTACTTTGATCACTCTATAAGGACCTTCCCAACTCGGCGACCACTTGCCAAACTTGTTACTTCTCGATCCGAGTGGTAGTATAGTCTTCCATACTAATTCTCTCACTTGGAACGATTTGCTTCTCACCTTTTTGTTATATGCTCTGGCAACCCGGGCTTTGTCTTTCTCCATCTCCTCAAGAGCCTTTAACCTCTTATCGGTCACTTCATCAACGTTGTCCATCATGGCATCATGATACATAACAGCAGATAAATCATTCTGTCTAGCTAGTCTATATGCATCCAGATTTACCTCAACGGCACCACACTGCTTCTTGCCCATATACCAGCTCGAAAGGAGTGACTTTCGTAGCACCATGCCTTGACACACGATGAGCCCATAAAGCCTCAGACAAAACCTCATGCCACCTCCTTGGGTTATCCTCAATCTCCTTTTTGATAAGCTTGATCAAAGTCATGTTACTAGACTCAGCTTGGCCGTTAGCTTGAGCATAGTACGAGAGACGAATTGAGCATCTTTATATTGTATAATTCGGCAAAATCTCGCACCTCTTTAGAAATAAAAGACGTTCCTTGATCTGTGGTTAACGTCTGAGGTATGCTGAATCTATCTATAATATGCTCAGTGATAAACTCAATTACCTCCTTATGTGTCATATTCTTCAAAGGCACCGCTTCAGTCCATTTAGTAAAGTAATATGTAGCGACCAGAACAAAACGATGTCCCTTTGAAGATAGGAGATGAATTTGGCCAATGAAGTCTAGCCCCCAACCACGAAAAGGTCATGGTTTGATAATAGGATGAAGCATAGCAATAGGTGCAAGTTGTATGTTCCCAAACCGTTGACATTCTTCGCATCCTTTGTAGTAACGAAAATAATCAGCCATCATAGTGGGCCAATAAAACCCAGCTCTTTGTGATAGCCACTTCATCTTTGGTGCCGATTGATGTGTACCACAAATGCCTTCATGAACTTCTCCCATAGCCACCTTTGCTTGATCAGATCCCAAACACTTAAGTAACAAGTCTTCGGCAGTTCTTCGGTAAAGCTCATCATTATGCAGTACATATTTAAATGCACTCCGTCGAACACTTTGATCAGCCTTAGTACTCGGATCATTAAGATATTTAAGTAGGGGAGTTCTCCAATCTTCCAAATCAGTTCCACTTGCTTCGGACCGATTTAGAGTTTCTTCAGACAAATTAATCGTTCCAAGATCGACCAGGTCAATCGGACGGATTAACTGACTTGATTCATAAACAAACTGGTCGGCCATAGTATTTACCCAAGTATGCTTAACATATACCTGGTCTTCATGGCAAGGTGGCCGAACTGGTCTTAAAACAAATAGGTCGGCCATAGAAGCCGACAATACTTCTGCGCGCTGTTGCATCGGCTTTATGTGAAAATTGCGTTTACTAACATTATAGCCAGATGCTTGTTGAGCTAACACGTTGGCTTTATGATTTTCATGCCTTGGTATATGCCGAATCTGGAATTCGGTAAAATGAGTAATGACGTCAAGGCACATGTCAAGATAAACATTTAACGATCCCACTAAACATTGAAATTTACCAGCAACTTGTTGTACTACTAGTAAGGAATCGCCATAAGCTTCAACATGCCTAACCTCCATGGAACATAAAATTTCAAAACCGAATAAAAGAGCTTCATATTTGGCTTGATTATTAGTGCACAAGTAATCTAACCGGCTCAGCATTTCAAACTCAGCACCATTAGGAGAAATGACGACCACACCAACACCTTGGCCCTCCTTACAAGCCGATCCATCAAAATAAAGTTTCCACGGAGTAAAAGTAAAATAACCGACTTCATCTTCTAAACTTATACCATGCTCAACAATGAAATCAGCAAGAACTTGCCCCTTCAAAGTTTTCAATGGTTCATAAGTCAAGTCAAACTCAATCAATGCATACGCCCATTTGCCAATCCTTCCTCTAAGGATAGGCCGATATAACATGTGCTTAATTACATCGGCTTGGCATGCAACAACACATGTACTAGATAGCAAATAGTGTCTCATTTTAGCACAAGCATAGTACAAGGATAAACATAATTTCTCGATATGGGCGTACCTTGTCTCGGGATCAAGAAGACGGCGACCAATATATGCAATTACGTATTCTTTACCTCCATCTTCTTGTGTTAAGACAACTCCAATAACCTTTTCATCGGCGATGACATATAATATGAAAGGGATTCCTCTTTTAGGTGCCCGAAGAACTGGTGGAGATGACAAATATCCCTTTATCTTTTCAAATGCTTCTTGTTGCTCCGCCCCCCAAGTGAACTCAGCTTCATCCTTTAATTTTAATATAGGGGTGAAAGGAATAATTTTCCCGGACAAATTTGCAATAAATCTCCTCAAGTAGTTCACTTTCCCTAAGAACTTCTGCAAGTCCTTTTTGCATGTGGGCGCCTGAACTTTCTTGATCTTTTCTATCCTTTTGGGACCAATCGCTATGCCCTTGTCGTGAATGATAAACCCTAAAAACTTCTCAGCTGATACACCAAAAGCACATTTTAGTGGGTTCATCTTCAAACCATAACGGCGCATCCTTTCAAATGCTAGACGTAAATCGGCTAGATGAGATATATGGGCAGCCGATTTAATCACAATATCATCAATATACACTTCCATGATTATCCCAATCAAATCATGAAAGATCAGATTCATAGCGCGCTGATAAGTAGCACCTGCATTCTTCAAACCGAATGTCATCATGACACACTCAAAAAGACCAACGAACCCAGGACAAATAAAGGTTGTTTTGGACATATCCTCTTTGGCCATGAATATCTGATTATAGCCAGCGTTGCCGTCAAGAAAACTGACAACCTGATGTCCTGAAGCATCAATGATTAACATATCGGCTATAGGCATAGGATACTCATCTTTTGGAGTGGCTCTGTTTAAATCTCTAAAATCAATACAAACCCTAATTTTCCCGTGTCTTTCTTCTCCACTGGCACGATATTAGAGACCCACTCCGCATATCTGCATGGTTGGATAAACCCCGCTTGTAATAACCGATTAATTTCCTCTTTAATCCGGTCATATATTGTAGAATTAAAACGGCGAGGATGTTGCTTGAATGGTCGGAATCCTGGCTTGATAGTAAGCCGATGCTCAACAAGTTCTCGGCTTAACCCGGGCATTTCCGTATAACTCCATGCAAAGCAATCAACATACTCCTTCAGAAGCGCGATTAACTTTATTTTATAATCGGCTTCAAATTCTGATTTACAAAGGTCGGCCTAGGTACAGAACCATCCCCAATATCTATTTGTTCTAAAGGATCAGCCCGACGTGAAACCTTGGCCCAACTTATTGAGCTCATCAAAATCATCAATAGCCTCACAAGTATCGGTCTTACAAGTCCGATATTGCTCAACACGACATTTTAACCAATCAACATTAGCATCCATTAAATTACATGATAATGTTGAACCGATTATCGGTCGGTTTTAAAGATACTGGTACGAAACCTTCCCTAGTAACACTAACAAACTGAAAATCAGAAAGGTCCCGACCAGACAAACAAGCAATAGTATCATGCCACCTGAGCAAAGGAGCATCGGCGGTAGCTACATAGACCGATGAATCTGAGTGCACCATCTCAACATCGTCTCCCACCCATTGAATTAGAAACTGATGTAAACTAGAAGGTATGCACCGATTAGCATGAATCCAGTCACGCCCAAGTATAAGGTTATAGCTACCTTGTATGTCGGCGACGAAGAACGCAGTAGCCAAAGTCTTGCTCCCAACGGTCAACTCCATGGACGCAACTCCTTTGGCCGGAATGGGATCTCCTCCTCCGACTCCAATAATAGTCATGTTGGTCTTGATCAGCTCTTCGTCGGTACCGTCGAGCTTCTGGTAAAGCGAGTATGGCATCAAGTTCATGATTGCCCGCCGCTGTCGACCAGCATCTTTTGAACTGGTGTACCATTGATGTGACCCTTTATATGCAACGGCTTAAGATGATTGATGGATTCCTCTAGCTTTTGGAATACAGCAGTCTGCGTAGCGAAGTTAAATTCCGCTGCCGTCGAATCATCTCCGACCACGTAGTAGTCGGCCGATAAGTAAACTACATTGACCTCCGCCCTTTCTGGGGAAGGTTCATAGTCCACCATTTCCTCATCTTGTTCTTCAGGTAATTCTTCACTGGTTGCAGTAATACCAGTGGAGGAAACAGGGTTATTAAGAAGTGAACCTAATCCCATCGGCACATCAGGAACTGATTCGGTCTCGGATCCTGGTCGGGTCGGCTTAATTCCTGATCCAGTAGTAATAGGTTCAACCTGCTCGACCGCTAAACTGGTCGGCACCTCTCCTGAAGTGGTCGGATTGGTGTCCGACCTGGTTGGTTCTGAAGCCACTTTAGTAGATTCGGCACTCAGATTGGTCGGCTTAAGATCCGACCTGTTTAACTCTACTATCGTGAAGGTCGGCTTTTGATTGCAAGCCGGCTCTTCACCTCCTCGCTTGCCCTGAGGGAAAATAGGATGTGTTGAGTTAAATATGTCATCCCTCATTTTGTCGAGTCGTTCTTTCCTCCGTTTGTCGCAGCGAGCCCTCTATAGCTTCCTTCGCTGAGTTTTAGTCAAACCAGGAGGACACCATCTGGGTTGCATGTATTTGGGGTCACGCTCGACAGGCTTTTCTACTTCTGCCTCAGCCGAAGTATCTTGAGTTCCTGGTACCTCTTTTGTTGCTGGCTCCTCAACCACCATCGGCTCAGGTTCATTGGCAAGAGGGACTTCCATAGACCCGATTGTAATAGTGGGGACCGGGTCGGGTCTGGTCGGAGAGGCAATAGGAACACTTTGCACCTTCTTAGGTACATAGACCTATCGCGCCTGCGTCTTCCTAGTTTCCTGAGAGATTAAAGTCTTTGGCGTGACCAGCCGATTCTGACTAGAACTCGGCCGATCACCCAAGCGATCGAACACTGAGACTCTTGCAGGCTGATTAGTGGGCATTCCCCATCCTGGCTGATAATACATATGTGCCGGCATAGGGTAGGGCACCCATACTCCTTGAGGACCCCATTGCGGTGGTGGCGAAATAGGAGGGGCCCACTGATGGTAATACGGGCCAGCCTTTGGTGCCGAGTACGTCGCCTGAGACACCATCATCTGTTTGGATTTCTCATCCTCACGCTTCGGAGGAGTAGACTCTCTCTTTTTTAAGGGCCGATTCTGGGAATCGGCCTTTTGCTGCTTGTATTTGGCCATGAGCTTGTCAAAACACATGGTTCTCTAGCGACTTTCCTCTTACTCCTGTCCGCATTAGTCTTCCAAGTGCCAACTTCAGGTTTCTGTGGGACAAAAGTGCGGATGACACATACTCCGGAAGGGGTAGAGTCTTTAGAAACGGTTACACCGACTATATCAGTCGGTTTATCGATCCCACTGTAATTGGCAGGGACCGACTTTACCTGGTCGGCCTTCCATTCCGGATGCTTTGAAGATGAACCAGATTGGTCGACTTGAGAACCCGACCTGGTCGGCCTTTGTTGTGCTACCCTGGTCTCAAAATACATTTGTCTATGCAAGTGTCGTGCTGACCCTGCAGTGATTGTGAGTTTACTTTTGCCATCGTCACCTTCTCGAGCACCACTTGCGCCCCGAATGTTCTCAGTATTCGGTGTTTCCTCGTGGTTCGCCGATGACCACATTCTTGCCTTTGGTCGTATCGGCTTGCTCTGGACGAATTAGAACAGCAGGTTCCCTGCTTTCCACCATGTGAACTGGGAAAGGAGTAGTACTGATCTGCATCTCAGTTGGACTCAATCCGTCCTTCTTGAGGGCCGATTGGACCTGTCGACGGAAAACATTGCATCGTTAGTGGCATGAGAGAAAGAATTATGGTATTTGCAGTAAGCCCTCCTTTAATTCGTCGGGTGATGGCAAAGTGTAATTAATTTTGATATAGCCGAATTTAAGCAATTTATCAAATATTCGGTCACATTTAGAAAAAACAAAAGTAAACTTCACCTCCTCACCTCGATTCTTCTGAATCGGTTAAGGGAAGGACAAGTAACTAGTTTATTTGCGCTGGCCATAAAACTTCGGCAGCGTAGCAATCTTTAGACTCATCGTCGGAACTATCAAATTTATCTCGGCAATATGTACGCCCGATCGATGAGTCTTATGAGATCATAGGGTTCTTTAAAGCACGATTCTATCGAACGGCCTTTTGCAACAGTTGATTTACATTAAAGAAATCATGATGCTCAAGTTTATCCTTGATTTCTCGACGTAGACCAGCAAGACATAGGCCTGTTAGATCGTTGTCGGAGATCCTCAAATGGAAACATCGGTTTTTAATTTCTTTAAAATGTCTAAAGAAATCGACCACAGACTCGCTACGTCCTTGTCGAACCGATGTAAGATGTGATAACCTAGTTTCTTGGACTCCGTCATAAAAGTGATTATGAAATTTTTCTTCTAATTCGGCCCAAGAACCTATGGTGCACTTGGTAGTGACGTAAACCAGGCGAAAGCTGTACCAGTAAGGATAAAGGAAAATGTCGTATATTCATAAAATCCAAAGTACTAGCTTTGCCCATTTGTGCGAGAAACATGCTGACATGCTCCATAGTTGTTTTACTGCCGTGACCACTAAACTTATAAAAATCTGTACCCTCCAACCATCAGGTGCTTTCATAAAATCGAAACATGAAGGGTATGGTTTAGAATAAGTGTTCCTGGTAGGCTTGAATTGGACCCCTAAACTGGTCTCCAAGCGATCTAGTTATTTCTCCTTAAAACCGATTTATAGCTCGTCCAAACTCGGCTGTTGGCAAGGTCGTCGGGGTGCTACCATGCATGGATTGTGCTTGGTGACTTCGGCGGATTGGGTAACACTGTTCCCTGTCATCCCGAAGTCCTGTTTGTCGAGGTTCCCTGGTCGGTCTGTGTGGTCCGACCAGTGCCATGATGAACGTGATTGGTAGTTGTCGAGGTACCGGCTTCACCGCCTCTGGTCTCAGTAGACCCTAATTGTCCGAAATTAATGTGTGAAGCCTGCCCCCTAAAAGAATTAAAAGGCATGCCGAACTGTGGTTGCCCAGTTGGGACTTCGGGTTTGACAGTTTTACCTTCTAACTTATCCATGCGATCACTAAGCAATTTAAATGAATGTTGGATAGTATTGGTAAGAGTTTTCGAAGAATCAACCAGCATTGCGGAATAATCAGCATGGGTAGGGTAAGAATCTTCAGGTACGTTGGTATTTACCTTATTAGTAGCGTCTTCAGCGTTCGTAGTGGATGCAGTGGGGATGATCTCGCTGAAGTCCGGTTGCTTGTCTTGGCTGACCCTGTCGCGCCGATCTTTTGAGCAGCTTTCTAGGAAAGCCTTCAAGACGGCGTCTGAAGCTTGGCCTGCGCTGTAGCTTCAAACTCGTGCGGAAGGACCGAGAAGCTAACCGAAAGCGACCAGAGGGGGGGTGAATGGGAGCTTCAAAATTTCCTTACGGAAACTAGATGCCACTGTCCCAAAATCAACCCCAAGAGCGAACCCTAGAGCTTGCTAATGTCCACGACCCTAGATGTAGGGTGGATGCTTCCTAGAAGCACAGCGGGACACTAGACAACCCTAGAAAGCCCACGCAAAAGACGGAACTCGAATCCGATCAAGAACGAACGAACCGCGAATGAAAACGCGCAAAACTGGACCGACCGGACTCTGGCCAGCGTCCGGTCAGTAGGGATCGGACGCGTCCGGTCAACAAAAATTGGCTCTGGAACCTTACTGTTCGCGACCGGACTCACGAGTACGGAGCGTCCGGTCGAGAGCAGTGCGTCCGGTCAGAAACGAACAAGCACGATGAACAGTGGAAGCGATGAGTCTGGTCAAAACGTGAACGGAGCGTCCGGTCAAAGTGAAGAACCCGGCTACGTGCTGTTCATCGACCGGACTCACAGACCGAGCGTCCGGACACCCCGACTGAGCGTCCGGTCGACTCGCAGCAGCCCTGTTCGTCAACCGATTTGCCTCTATCTCACCCAAAACAATTCCTCTAGGGATCAAACTTGGTGAGATGAGTCACAAGGAGTATAGTGAGCTATCTCTAAGAGATCATGGCTCGAACCTATCTCCAAATCGGTGAATCGAAGAATTTCGGGGGAAAGAAGAAAACTTGACCCGAAACTAAAAATCGATCGATCTCCTAGACCGTGAGGTTTGAGGATGATTCCTTTGGTGGAAAGAAGTGCCTCACGATCTAGAACAACTTGGTTCAAAACGGATTTGCAAAAGATGAACCGACCAAAGAGATCAAGCGACGGGAAAATCATGGGGAAAAAGGATTCCGCGAAGAACACGAACAAAACGCGAATCACACCCACAAATTGCGAGCCGAAGCGCAAACACACGCTACGACAAGGAGGTTACGGCCTCCTTTCCTCAAAATCAACAGTACACAGAGTTGCAAGTCTCTCTGCGGATCTCAGCTACAGCAGGGGTTGGGAGAGCAGGAAACCCTAAGTGCAGGAAGCAAATGAGATGGCTAAAACTGAGATAACTGAGATAGGGAGGAGGGTGTCTCCCCTGGACTACTTATACTAACCTAGACTAAGTCTATTTCCTACTCTACCCCTCTCTAAGCTAATTACAGAGCGAACCAGCTAAACCCTAAGGCTATTCTGGTCCAACCCGCGGTGGTAGGTAGATCCGACGGCCACGCCCGCTCGAACCGAAGCGTTGCCTCGACGCAACCTCTGGATCGCCGCCACGTGCTGCCCTCGCTCTGTACCCCCGGTTTTGTGGCCCAAACCGGGAAACCAGCCTTTTCCAGCAACCCCCGGTTTTGAGGCCCAAACCGGGAAACCAGCCCACCAGCCTGAGTTTTGTGGCCCAAACTCAGAAACCCGCAGCGCCCGAGTTTTGAGGCCCAAACTCGGAAACCGGCCCATCACCCGAGTTTTGTGGCCAAACTCGGAAACCGTCCGCGCCCAGGTTTTGTGGCTCAACCTGGAAACCGAGCACCCGAGTTTTGAGGCCCAAACTCGGAAACCGTCCACCCGGTGGTTTTTCCCTGGCTCAACCACCAAACCGGAGCTGTAGAGGGGATGCACCGCCCGTGCACCCCGTCCACCGACACGTGTCCCCAGGTCCTCGACCCGAGCAACACCGTGCCCCGCAAGTCTCCGCTCGTCGCTGTCCCAGGCTGCCAGCCACCACAGCTGATCCTCAGGCACTCCGGTCCCTCAGTCCAAGCCTCACGTCCGCCCTTCACTGCTCGATACATCGGCATGGCACGTCCGCCGCACGGCACGCCCATCCTTCATCGCACCCAGTCCGTCGGCACGGCACGTCTCAACTTGACCTTCACCTTGCCCTCGATCACTGTCTCCGTGCTCGACACCTGCACAACACAAGCCAAAGAACATGCGATCAAACCCGTTGACAATCACTCATCACTCAGAGACTCGGCATACACCCATGTATCCGCAATCTCCCCCTTGATGAGTGCATTGTCAACTACACACACAAATCATAATGAAAGAAGAAGGTAGGAGGAAGGAGAAGAGAGAACTCAACCAAATGACCCAAAAGCATAGCAAAGCCGAAGAAGGTCAAGTGGAAGAAGCGAGAACTTGGTCCCCAAAGACATGGGCAACGGCTCGACGCGACCAAGCAAAGCAAAGCTAGCCCTCAAGAAGAGGTAGAACAGGCTCAACACCGCTAGCAGAAAACCAATTGAAAATCGGAGCTAAAAAATGGCAAAGTGCTAGTCCCTCAAGATAGAGGCACAGAGGCTCAACACAACTAGCACGAAAACCACTCCGAACCAATTGAAAAACAATCGAAAAGTCTTCGAACCAATCGAAATCAAACTCGATGCCAAATGAGGAAAATGTTTGCTAGTCCCTCAAGATAGAGGCAACGGCTCAACACAACTAGCAAACTCCCCTCGACAAGTGCAAGCAACCCG